>OY744522.1:107113293-107568293 GCA_963556195.1 Sepiola atlantica
TCACACCTACCTCCATCAAAAAGGTGTGAAAGGCTGCAAGATTTGTCATGACCGGTTTCTGTCTGCATTCCCGGTTAATTCTGATTCAGGCGATCGTCAATACAACCCACCCTCCCAAAGAAGGAGGAAAAATCTGAAAAGGATGGCCTCTTGAGACCGACCCAAACAGTTACTCACTTTGATCTGGTCGAAAGTCCTGAAAGCCCTCTATGCTAGGTAAGTCTGTGCAGAGGTAAAGGTACGATGCGAACGAACGTTAAAAATTAATAGCTTGTACAAGCTACTTTCTTTTTTTCTCTGTTCGTTAGCTTATTCTTTCCTTTCTATTTCTGAATGAAGTGGAAATGGGATGCAATCAAATCAATGCTATGTCCGCTCCCAAAATAAAGAAAAACATCGTTTCACATAAATGTGTTAAGTCGATATTTTTCAACCAATGAAAATGAGTTTTATGCTCGTTTGAAACGATAAACCTAGCGATCCTATGTGAAATATCAATTTCTAATAAAATCAGTAACTCGACAACCAAAAACCAATAGAGAGCGTCCAACCGAGCCAGAAACAAGACAGAACGCGGCAAAACATTGCACCCCTGTCATTCAAGGTTGGAGGTGAGGAATGAATACTTAACTCACACACACAGAAGTTTATACATATTCACACACTGACAAAAGCCGAATATGCACAATCTCTCCTGAACTCACACATGCATATTCACACTGACAGAAACAAACATATAGACATACACACTTCTAATACTTGCTCCTTTTTCTGTACTGCAAACATTTTACAAACACAAAAACTTTTAACTTTTCTAATGAACAATTTACTCACTCAAAATATCTTTTAAACTGTTAGAATTTGTTAAAGCCCCCCTCACTGATTGGCTGTTGCCATGTCCCTTAAGGGTCTCACAGATTGGCTGTCAGGCATTGTAACCCCTTTTTAGTATAGGTGTCACGTGAGCCAGCCCTTAAAAACCCTTGTATACGGCTTCCCGCCCTCTTTTTCCACGATTCTGCTCGAGTCAACAACACATCGGCTGGTCTTCTCAGTGGTACAGCCTTCGACGGCCCACAGAGAATGACCTCCCGCCGATACCCGAACTCTATGCAGGCTTTTTTTCTTCAGACTTCCGTCCTATGTATCTTTGATGAATTTATCTGCACATGGTTACCCCATTCTCACGTGGGAGAATTGAACTTTATTTCAGGATTATTTTAATCCCAACAAAACCGCTGTAATTTGTTAATATATAAATATGTTTTGTTCGTTAAGCAAGTTTTTCTTTCTTTCATTCACAAAACCATTTTGGTAAATTTAGCACTTGCTAAGTGGTGACCCTTTCATTCTCAATCATCCACAAGAATTATTTTTATCCATTTTTCGGTACTTCTGCAGTTTACCGACTGCAGTTTATTTTTTAGATAATATTTTCCAGTTAAATTCAATTTGTTTATTAAATTGTTAGGTAAAAGTACAGAATAGTTAACAAAGCCCCATCCCCATGTTAAGAATGGGTTTCTAAATAATAACGTTATTATTTCAACACGGTCCGTAAACTGCAGAAGTACCCATTTTTCTCATTCGCTACTTATAATCTATTATCTCCTCTCTAGGAGGTTAAGCACAAGGCCAGGTGAGGTTTTGAAAAAAAAAACAGTGCACTAGGAGAAGCGCACTCTGACTTACAAAAATACCTGAGCAGCCCCGTCGCCATTCCCCAGTAGGGACGCCTCAGTAAGTTAACCCTTTCACAAAGAGAGAAGGTAAAGCCTGGGAAGGTTGACCGCCTAGGAATAAACAGAACAATACCTCATCCTTACAGCAACAAAGCCACTGTCAGGCAGATTGTCGTGGACGGATCCTTAACAACACCCACTGAAACTGTGTCAGGTTTTAAATTATCAGCTTGGTGCATTACAAAGACACGAACATCGTTTATAAACCTTTTTAGTTGGCCTTAAAAAAGAACTTAGTTTATAGAAAAAAAATCATTATTTAAAACACTTTAAAAAAAAGTTCCGATTGTTTAAGTCAACTACAAAAACTAAAACTTTATTGTTGACAAAATTTACTTTGTTATTTATTTAAAATGCTATTTTCATTTTCTTTTAGAGTTGTTCAAAATGCTGCCTTTTTTTCTCAAGGCAATTATATTTCTATAAAATGCTAAAAGATGTCTAAAATATTTCTTAAATAAGGTTGTTTAATAATTTTTCAAAAATACTTCATATATAATGTTTATTTAAAATGTTATTTTTTAAAGATAATATTATCTTTTTTTGAATGCTATTAATGTGAGTAATTGGTTTAAGTTAGATCATCGGACTTTTCAGTGGATCAGATTTGGAGAATACTTAAAGAAATGTGAAAAAAACGTAAAGTTTTGTTGAACGCTGATGGTAGGGTCTCTTTCAGGCTTACTTTGTCTTGAAGTGATTTTACCTTCCTCTCCGCTTTTATTATTATGATTAGATCATTACATCAAGTGGCTTCATGCTTTGTCTGGAGCGACTTCCATAAAAAAAGCCAGGATACACGTTATCATTGGTGACCCCGACGTGATACCTTCATACAAGTCCGTTACATAATGTTACAAAATATTACACTTATTTTTCAATTCAGCAAATTTTGTTGGGAGGGAATATAAGAGCGTTAATTTTTTTTTAAAACATTACGTGAAGGACTTCTTTCTTCTAAATTAATTATTTAAAACATCTTTAAAAACAGTTTCGATTGTTTAACTCAACTACAAAAACTAAAACTTTATTGTTGATAAAGTTTACTTTGTTATTTATTTAAAATGGTAGTATTTAAAATGATAGTTATTTATTTAAAAGGATAGTTTTTATAATTTATCACTCCTATATTACCATCAAAACGGGTTACTGTTATTTAAATCAATTTATTTACCTCCCCAGGAGGTTAGGCACAAGGCCAGTTTTATCTTACTCCCACAAGGTAAGATGTGACCCAAGGTCGGGTCGGGAAAGTGGGACTTAAAAAGCCAGTGCCCGAGAAGGTAAGCACTCTTGCCATTAAAAATTGCCCCGGTAGGGGCGCCTCAGGCAGTAAGCAATAAACTTACCCCTCCCCAAAGAGGGGAGGCAAAGCCTGGGAGGGTGGACCTCCTAGAACTGCACAGGGCAAACCCACAGACCGGCGGAATCAAGCCCCGAAGGACAAGACGACACCGGTCTATAGGGTGCAGTATCCATCGGAACAGATACTACACTTTCTTCCTAGCCAAAAGGCCAGAAGTATAGCGTACAGACGAACTATCTAAATACACTAATTTGAATGCCTAATTTGCATAACTATTTTAAAACAGTTTATAATTAATTAATGTTTGATGATATTCATCTGTAATTTTATTGTCCTATTTTATCTAGATATATGCAATAGTTTCGTCGATATTAACAGTAATAAATTAAAGTGATTTAATACAACAAATGGATATCTTACTAAAACCCTTTTTTTTGTTTAAATAAAAATAAAATCGCTCGCTTGAATTCTTACCGACAGGCATAAGCGAGAATAGAAAAGGGGGAGAGAGAGAGAGAGAGAGAGAGAGAGAGAGAGAGAGAGAGAGTTGTTGACTGGATGTCTTGCTCGCTTTCTCTCTCTTTCTCTCTCTTTCTCTCTTTCTCTTCCCCTCTTTCTTCCTCTCTCCCGTTAACGGTGCCGTAGTTTTTATATTGTTTTTAAATTCAATGATTATTTTGATCTTCGTAGACAAAACGTTTCGCATTTGTGTTTAAAAGCTCCTTTCCAGACTTTAGGACGACTGACCTGATTTTAAATAAATAAATTGTAAGTTAAAAAAAAAGCCTCCACACACACACACACACACACACACACACACACACACACACACACACACACACACACACACACACACACACACACACACACCATCGCACAGGCGAATTGATTTCTCCTTTCTTTTGATTTCATTACGTATCCAAATTACCAACATTTTAATGTTTATCTATTTATACGAATAAATGCGAAAGTTTTAGTCTCGTGTTTACAAGAAACTTATGCATGAAATGTTTATTATTTAAAATTTTGGTTTCAAGTATTTTAAGTACGAACTTTGCGAAGCCAGCTAGTTTTATATATAACTACGTATACGCCAATATAGATACATGTTTGTGATACAAACGCAATAACACACATTAATACCATCCAGATATTTCAAAAGAAAAGAAAGGTCGAGTATGCATGCGCACGTTTATATGATAACAATTATCATGCGTTCGAAAGACGTGTCAGTCACCTATTGAAATAAAAAAAGAAGAAAAAGAGAAAAAAATATGAGTGAAAAAAAAGAAGAAGCAAATATACACGTGACAACCTCATTTCGATAAACGCCTCTGCTGCCAGTCAATTTGCCGAAATCGACTGCGCCCGATAGATAATTAAGCTTTTTGGTCCGATCAACAAAAGACAACAAAAAAAAAAAAAAAAATAAAATTTTTGTATTGGTGGATAATAATTTTACCTGGAATATAAAACAAATAAAATAAAGTTATCCGCAAATACATAAATAAATAAATAAATATATAAAAAAAATTGAAGGATGAAATTATACGTGAGGGTTCGTTATGTATGGTTGGCGGTGCCGTGTGCGGGCACAGAAAAGGTGAAATGGCTTCGTGAAGAAACCGCACGTAGATACAAAGTTACAGACGGCGAATCGTCAACAACGAAATCCGGATCAGGAAAAATTAAAGAAATCCGAAAAACATCAAAAATGATTCTTTTACATCCAGACGACCAATTGAAGGATGTTCTAGATGACGGGGACTTCGTTTATGCAAGTGAGTAGAAGATCTTGTTTGCTTATATATATATATATATATATATATATATATATGATAAAAAAATGTAAATAATATTCCAACGTAATGGAAAATGAAAAATGGAAAACCAAAAATATGATTTATATATTCATGAACGTTTCGTCTTTATTTCAAGACTTCCTCAGGATGATTGGTCTGAAGAAATAACATACAAGTACAAATATTTGAAACAGTAGCAGTAGAAGGAGTACTGTTTAAAATATTTGTACTTGTGTGTTATTTCTTGAGACCAGTCATCCTGAAGAAGTCTTAATAAAGACGAAACGTTGATGAATAGATAAATAATATTTTTGGTTTTCCTTTTTTCATATATATATATATATATATATATATATATATATCTTTTAAGTTAACACAAAGATTTATGTTGTAGCTCAATAGAGTACGACTAGAGCTCTTACTTTATTATCATGTAAACCATAGTTATTCAGAGAACATCACCCCATATTTCCTTCAAAAATACTTTATTGACAGACAATTGTTTGCATCCAACATTCAATTAATTGTTACATTTATAAATTAAATGAAAGTTGGGTGCATTTTAAATTTTCAGCCTGACTGTGGAATTTTATACACTGATGAACCCTCTTCATGAATATCAGCGATATTTTTTATATCATGAAAATATGTTCTTGAAATGGGCAGAAATAATTGTCTGTAAATAAAGTGTTTTTGAAAGAAAATATGAAATGTTTCTCTGAGTAACTATATGATATAAATGATATGTCTTATAGTTTTTTCTTCTTCTTCTTCTTTCTCATGTTGATGGTATTTGAATATCACACAAGTACAAATATTTGAAACATTTGAATACCATCAAAATGAGAAAAAGCACCAATCTGCGCATAACATCGACCGGACTCTACTTATCCTAATGTCTTCTAGAACTTGACGTGCTCTTCTGTCTTTACCGTGATTCGACCCCTCGGGGTTAATACCATCAAAATGAGAAAGAAGAAGAAGAAAAAAATATATAAGACAGTCTCTGCCTGACAAAGTTGTTCTACAACGAAAGCTTGCAAGAAAAAAAAATTAGATAAATGATTTTTTCATTTAAATTGCACGATGTGTTGATTTTCAAAAATATTTCACTATATATATATATATATATATAATTTTATTTAAATGCCACAAACTACAGTGTCTGTTGGGGTTACCCGGGTTTCAATCTGATCATTCTGGATTTAGGATAAAATCTTGTTGGTCATCACAGAAAGAGTAGTCAGTCCCCTTTTGGTAGCGAAAGTTCCGAATGAGGTCACCTTCGATACCAAAGGGGGACTGACGAATCTTTCTGCGATAACCAGTCGGATTTTATTCTAAATCCCAGAATAACCAGATGGATGAAACTCGGGTATCCCCAACAGACACTATATTGTATAGTGTTTTAATAAAGTAATTTGTATTAGCTTCTGTAGAACCTACGACCGAGCACTTTTAAAAAAAAAATTTAACATGTTTATATAAAGTAAATTTATAAAGCTTTACTTTGTATTGAGCATTTTTGAAAACATATTTGTTTTAAAGTCATTTATAAATTTTATTATTATTTTATTTTTCTTCAACCAAAACAAGACATATAGCCATTATGCATAAGGAGCTGCAGTAATAGGGGCCAGATTTATAGGTGACCATCTGGGTGGGGACTTGGGCAGCAAGATTTTTTATTGCATTTAAATTTCTGCATATGGGTACGGACGGAGAAATAGGGAGCAAAAAAAAAACAAGTGGCCTGAGGAAAGAAGCTATTAGATTAGAAAATCTTCAAACATCTACATTGAAGTGGTGGGATTTTGTTGCATATTGGGTGGGTTGGGCTTTTTTTTCGTTGAGGAGGTACAAGATCAGTAAGTTTATCTAAGTGCTTTCCGGGGAAGTACTTGTAAAACAAGCACAGGGATGCAACATTACCGCAGTGCGACAGAGACTGGAAATATATATATATATACATACTATTTCCACGTAATGTACTTGTGTTTATAACTTTTTTATTTCTCTTAAACAATCCTGAAGAAGTCTTTTCTTGATGAAGACGAAACGTTGATGACTTTACTGATAATTTAGTTTCTCCTTCTTTCATCAACATAAATATATATATATATATATATAAGGTTAATACAACAAAAGATATAAGAGGCATGTCTAGAATCTTATTCCAATTTTGATCAAATCCATCACATTATTTTGATTATAGAAAATGTTTAAAAATTAAGGTTGAAGCTTAAAAAACCTTAAGAAGAAACTGAAATTCAGACAATCTTGCTTAATTGGTGTCTAATGACAGTGGATCAAATTCAATGCAAATCTGAAATATTTAAATTTTAAATGGGAGGTTGTGCTCATGTTATGCTCACTTAAACCCTTTAAAATACCTCAAAGAAACTGAAATTTGGGGAATATTTATTAATTCATATCTAATTAATACCTATGCTTAAAATTTCATAAAAACCGGCGGTATCTGAATTTTCATGAAGGGCTACCATCCTCTTTTTACCTCCTTTGTATAAAACTTAATTAAAATTAATATAGCCCAAATTTGGATCCTTTACACCTAGCAGCTGTGTTCCCAAATTCATAATGATCGGTTAATAAGTATTAAGACATATACGAATAACTAAGTGGCTAACAAAATCAAGGTTACTGTTAAAGTAAACTCTACTTAATTGTTACGTGTGATTCTATCCGATATTCGCCGGGTAACCATGCTAGTATATATATATATATATATATATATATATATATATATATATATATATATTCATTTATACAAATATTATTGGTTACAAAAGTGCATACATGTTTCGGTTGTACTCTTCATAGAGAGTTAACCTTTTCCGACCAACCTCGCTTTTGGTCTAAAAAGATTGACTCTCTATGAAGAGTACAACCGAAACATTTATGCACATATGTAACCAATAATATTTGTATAAATACAAATTTATTCTAAAGAACAGCTCTACTTGTTATTGAGCACTTTTTATAAACACCGGAGTTTCAACGGATTAACATCTACAGAAACTAATATAATACATGTATCATACATATATATATATATATATATATATATATATACGGAAAAGTTCAAGTTTAAGAATTTAAGATATTCCCAGAAGATCAATCAATACAAAATTTAGTTTTTAACAAATTAAATCTTATGAAACTCCCAGGGTTA
This sequence comes from Sepiola atlantica, assembly GCA_963556195.1. Lineage (NCBI taxonomy): Eukaryota > Metazoa > Mollusca > Cephalopoda > Sepiida > Sepiolidae > Sepiola > Sepiola atlantica. The sequence goes on from OY744522.1 coordinate 107,121,337, forward strand.
ATTAAATATATCTAGAGTTAATTTGAACGGTTAACATGACAATATCAAAGTGAAGTGATTAATAGTAACTCTACTATGGAACTTTATCGAAATTTTATTCTGAATAAATATTTAAGATATGGGCATCCTACATTTAAAAAATTTTTTGAGATTAACTTCTGTTTATGATAAACAAAAAAAGTTGATTATAAACTGGATTTGAGTATGATGGATTCTCTTCCACACTTGATCCCACTCTGGAATTTGTTTATTATTTTTATGCATTGCCTATTCTTATTATTGGAAAAAAAGTTTTATTTGGTCCCTCTATCTTGACATTGTTTTGTTCCCGAACTGGTTAAGGATATATCCAATGGATGTTATCTGAATTGTAATTGATATAGTCTCTGTATGCTGATAAGGAAACTCATATAAATTTTCAAGCTTCACACTGATGTATTAGTCTTAATAAAGGGGTTTCTGAACACGTGTACATATGGATAAACATTGTTAAGTTTTTATTTTCGGAGCGTGATTATAATATTTAAAATGTTAATTAGTTATATCATAAATTTTATAATCTACCGAATTTATATATATATATATATATATATATATATATATATATATATATATACGGTACAAATCTCATTTTCCTCTTTGTGAATCTCTGTGTTCCCAGACCCATTTTTTTGTGTGTGAAAAGAAGACTGCAAATGGAGGCAAAGTTCGATAAATTGCTTTTTTTTAAAAATTTTGTTTATTACTCTTTCGGTCTGTTTTTTTAGGAGGGCCTGTTACCACCTGGACTTAGAGTTAGCTTATAGTTAGGGTTAGGGTTAGTTAAGAATTAGGGGTAAAGTTTCAGTCCTTTTTTGTTTTGTTTTTTTTTGTGAGGGAAAGAAGACTGCAAATGAAGGACATGGAACGGTAAATTGGAATTTGGCATATTTACGAAATAAGTATCTGTTTTGATACCACACTACATCTTTTCTGTCCTCAGTTAGTGAATGAGAAATCCTTCTAGACTGAGGCAATTTAAATTTTTGTTCCAATCATGTGCTTCTTTTTAGGAGTTGGATTTTCCTACATAAACATCGCCATTGTGTCTGAATCTGCCCTTGTGGGGAGGCAAGTAAAGAAGAACTCAGCGAGATTCATTAAGTTCATCACTTTTAGGTAATTGTGCAGAATTGACCTGAAATCGCCTTTTTCATTCGTATCGGCCAATTTATCGTTTGCATATCTCGGCTAAGTTTGTTGTCAAAATTTGGGAATATGTTCTGCACAAGTACCATATAAATAAACACACATTTAGATTATTTTGGATTATTCGGACTACTATTCTCATCTTAGTTGTTATTTCTATAACGTTTCGGCCTTCTTCAGGTGCATCTTTTCGAACTTGGGAATCTTTATGTCAAACTCGAGATCTGAACCCTTTATTTAATTCATGCGGGTAGATTGTTCTCGTTCCATCAGTTCTGACCAGGTAGAAGTGTGAATTATCATGTTATTCTTAGTTATTATCGCCTGTAGTATGAATTGAACCTTCAACTGCCAGAAGACTGTCATTTAGAACTGATTGTTAATCAACGCCTTTATCCATTGTACCACAAGTCCATACTAGAATTGTCAATATGGGACCATAGTGCAACAATCAGTTCTAAATGACAGTCTTCTAAAGGCTGAAGGCTCATGCGTTAATGATTAAGAATAACATAATGATTAATTAACACTTCTACTGGGTCATGGCTGACGGAACAAGAACAATCTATCACTGTGGATTAAATAAAGGGTTCTGTTCGAAATTCCGTATAGGTTCCGGAGTTCAAAATAATGATTCACCTGAAGAAGTTTGGAGATTACATCAACCGAAATGTTGCAAGAATAACAACCAAGATGAAAATAGTAGTCCGAATAATTCAAATAATACAAGTTATCAATCCTTATCTAAAAATTCCGAAATATAACAAGCATTTATTGTCCAACAGAGAAAAAGATTCAAGTTATTTATACAAGGTCGACTATTGTTTCTCCCGTAGATCCGTTGGGTGTGGTAAAAACGATCTCAGCTAAAGGCCTTCCCTCTCTGTAGGCATGGGTTTGAATTCTGTACAGGTCACATTTATCTCTTTGTGGATTTCCCATGGCTCAGCAACTTAGATAAATTGGTGCTATTGAACTTTATTGACTGCAGCAATTGCGTTTCGTTTATTCTCCGTTTATACTGTCTCCTCTTACCGATTTTAAGTCAATTTTGTACCCGATATTTCTAACGCTTTCATAGCACTCATTTGTATAAGATATTTCTAACGCTTTCATAGCACTCATTTGTATAAGATATTTCTAACGCTTTCAGAGCACTCATTTGTATAAGATATTTCTAACGCTTTCATAGCACTCATTTGTATAAGATATTTCTAACGCTTTCATAGCACTCATTTGTATAAGATATTTCTAACGCTTTCATAGCACTCATTTGTATAAGATATTTGTTACGTTTTCATGGCACTCATTTGTATAAGATATTTCTAACGCTTTCAGAGCACTCATTTGTATAAAATATTTCTAACGCTTTCAGAGCACTCATTTGTATAAGATATTTCTAACGCTTTCATAGCACTCATTTGTATAAGATATTTCTAACGCTTTCAGAGCACTCATTTGTATAAGATATTTGTTACGTTTTCATAGCACTCATTTGTATAAGATATTTCTAACGCTTTCAGAGCACTCATTTGTATAAAATATTTCTAACGCTTTCATAGCACTCATTTGTATAAGATATTTCTAACGCTTTCATAGCACTCATTTGTATAAGATATTTCTAACGCTTTCAGAGCACTCATTTGTATAAAATATTTCTAACGCTTTCATAGCACTCATTTGTATAAGATATTTCTAACGCTTTCATAGCACTCATTTGTATAAGATATTTCTAACGCTTTCAGAGCACTCATTTGTATAAGATATTTCTAACGCTTTCATAGCACTCATTTGTATAAGATATTTCTAACGCTTTCATAGCACTCATTTGTATAAGATATTTCTAACGCTTTCATAGCACTCATTTGTATAAGATATTTGTTACGTTTTCATAGCACTCATTTGTATAAGATATTTCTAACGCTTTCATAGCACCCATTTGTATAAGATATTTGTTACGTTTTCATAGCACTCATTTGTATAAGATATTTCTAACGCTTTTATAGCACTCATTTGTATAAGATATTTCTAACGCTTTCATAGCACTCATTTGTATAAGATATTTCTAACGCTTTCAGAGCACTCATTTGTACAAGATATTTTTAATGTTTTCAGAGCACTCATTTGTACAAGATATTTTTAACGCTTTCAGAGCACTCATTTGTACCCGATATTTCTAACGCTTTCAGAGCACTCATTTGTACAAGATATTTTTAACGCTTTCAGAGCACTCATTTGTACCCGATATTTCTAACGCTTTCAGAGCACTCATTTGTACAAGATATTTTTAATGTTTTCAGAGCACTCATTTGTACAAGATATTTTTAACGCTTTCAGAGCACTCATTTGTACCCGATATTTCTAACGCTTTCAGAGCACTCATTTGTACCCGATATTTTTAACGCTTTCAGAGCACTCATTTGTACCCGATATTTTTAATGCTTTCAGAGCATTCATTTGAACAAGATATTTTACATTCTTTCAAAGACGATATCACTTTTTATTCCTACGTTTTGTAAATAACTTCCAACTTTTCCTTTTGCTTTGGCGGAAAGTTTGATTTATGAGTTTTTTGGCTTTTTAGGTGAAAAAACAAAACAACAAACAAACAAACAAATATACAACCACTAACTGTTGCAAACGCATTAAAATGTACTTTTCTACTTTTTTACCCAATTGAAAGGAGAAAATGACGAAAAAGAAAAAGTAATCAGACTTCGAAGATGTCCGCCAAAGTGGAGTTAACCATTTTGGATTCTGACTCTAACCTAAAATAATTTGAAAAATATCTTCAATTGAAATAAAAACACTTTCAAAGACTTTAAAACACACACACAAAAAAGTATGCAGATACGTAGAAAAGTGACTTTTATTGTCTTTGGTAACAGTTATTTGTTGAATACTTTTTTCACACCATTTTATCTTGTTAAATACAATGCACAATTGCCGAGAATAATGTTATGAAACTCTATCTGAAAATATATTGAGCCCTTCCTATGTACATAGTTTGCTGTCTTGATTCTGATCAGTTTTGAAATCGTGTCTGAACAATTGTTTTTGAGAACTTGATTTTTATATTATACTATATATATATATATATTTATTTATTCTGGTACAGAAAAATTAGTACAACATTCGTACCGTCGGTACGAATGTTGTACTAATTTTTCTGTACCAGAATAAATAAATATTATGCTCTTAATTTTTAACTTTAATTCTTAATTAATCGAGCACTCTGCTGGGATTTTTCCTACCATTTTACAAAGAAGTTATATATATATATATATATATATATATATATATATATATGTAATGTAGTGGTTACAGATTCGGCATGCTGGGTTCGAGTTCTGTTGGAATTACTGCATCACTTTCACTAATACCATTGAGAAAACTATGGATTAAGTTGTAGGGTAGTTTCTCAAGCTTTGGTTGTGCAACTAGTCTAGAAGGAAACTAGGAGAGAGGTTTCTCCATCAGTACTTGCTAAATGTCGGGGTATTCTCAAGTGCCATGTTGAGCATGAATGTGTGTCCCTTGAGGTATTTCCGGAAAGGATGACTTAGTCTGTCACTGCCATGTTAATGTTTCGGCTTTAGGTTCGATTATTTTACCTCTGAATTTATCACTGTCAGTTAAAAGACGACCGTGATTTGAAGTGATTCTACCTTCCTCTCCCTTTTTGTTATTGTACAATTCAATCATCTTTCGTTCTTTTAAGTTCTTACATCAAGTGGCTTCATGCCTTGTCTGAAGCGACTTCAATAAAAAAAAAAATTCAGATGTTGTTTTGACACACAGACAAATTACACGCACACACAATGAATAAAAGGTATACATAGGAGACACAGAAAATAATTTCAAGTGTAGGTATAATCACTACATGATGACATTCCGGAATAAAAAATACCGAAAATAGCACTAGACAGTCTAAATATACATGGGAACAAAAAACAAAGTTATTAGTTCTAATATCAATGACTGAAACTTGATGGACAAATCGGGCATAAACTGAAATTTATTTGTACCAAATATGGTTGGATTGCAGAAAGGATTGTGAATTATATTAACATTTCCAAGGATGGCATTTCTTTCGGACTCCCCGAGTTCCATCTAATATAAATAGAGATTTTGTCCATTCGTCAGTAACATTTTTTTAAACGCAATAAATACATTGCAGTACTTGTTTCGTTTCGAAATATATGAGATTTTAACTTCTTTTAGAAATGAGAATATTGCATTAATAGTAAATAATACATTCCCAACAAATAAAGCGGATGCTATGACCGGAAATCGAAACCGAAACATTGAGATCTTTAAGCTAGTGTTCTATCAACTGACCTATTTGGACTTTCTTATATATAGAGCTTAAAACATAACCTTAATAAAATAATTATAGCTTTGGCGTGACGTCATAGATTCATGATTTACATCATGTATCAAAACATGAATTCAAAGATAAGCGATAATAAAAACTGAATAAATGGGTAAAGATTATCAATAGCATTGGAAATTATTTTAATAGTCCAAAACAATTTATTTTGCTTTAACGATACAGCAATAGTGAGTTAAATGAGCCAATTCGTGTTTAGAGTGGTTGCCAGCAGAGTGATCATTTGCTTGTGCATAATAGCAGGCCATAGGCCCCATTAATTATTTTAATCGACAATAATCTGCTGTAATTTTGAAAATATTTTGTTAAAAGTTGCATTAACCAGTGCGGGCTCTATTCTGAAGCCCTGTTGAATTTTTGTATTCAATTAAGTAAATTATTTATTTTACGAGGTAATAATCTTTATTCATAGTTATTATCTCTTAAATGGTTATGGAAACCAAAATGCTGGAATTATATTGCTCGATCACATCTGCAATGAGGATATCTGGCATCACACCGATCGAGGGAAAAATGAGGGAATGGCGGCTCAGATGGTTTGGACCTGTGCTGAGGGCCAACAAAGACACGGTTGCAAAACTTGCATAAGAAGTCGCCGGGAAGCGACCGAGAGGACGGCCGATGGTAAAATAGGCAGACAGAAACCCTCACTCGGATCAGACTTGTGATCGTGTTAAGTGGAAACAAAAATCCATCATTACGAACCCTGCCGTAACTTGGGATTGATGCATAAAAAAAAAATCATCTCTCAAATGTGTTTACTTATCCGTCTCCGTTTACAAAACGGTGGTGTAATACATTTGAAATGAAAGTTAAATCATAAGTAAATACTATTATATTTATTTATTTTTATTTATTTATTTTTGAATTTTGTTCAGTCCAAAGAAGACATATTGCCACTGAAACGTAAAGGGCTATGTGATAGGGACCAGATTTATAGGAGGGGCAACATGTGGGGAGTTGAGCAGCAAGATTTTTGTTCATATTGCATTTAAATTTCTGCATGTTGGTACAGTCGAGGAAACAATGAGTAGGGAGGCAATTCCAAAGGCAAGCGGTCCAGAAAAAAAGCTATTAGTATAGAAAATTTTCCAGCATCTCGTGGGGTAGGCAAGAGGTATTTTCTTTGAGGTGATATATGTGCAGTAAGTTCATCGGAGCACATTCTGTGGAAGTACTTGTAAAATAAGCACAGGGATGCAACACTGTGGCGATTTGACAGGGGCTGTAGCTTGGCAGACAGTGCGGGAGCTATTAGGTGAGAAATTCCCTTTTTCACCCTGTCCAAGAGGGAAAGACTAGTTGTCCTTGCACCAGCACAGATGTGGCGGCAATACTCCATGATTGGGTGAATGGTGGGTTTATAAAAATATAGGATACTGGCAAGTGTGAGAAAGTTTCTATCCCGATAAAGGGAGCCTATCTTCTTTGCAGCAGACTCAGCAGTATATTCTATGTACTTATTCCAATTCATGTTTCCTGAGGATGTTAGGCCAAAGAGTTTGAACGTTTGACTATCGAAAAGGGTGCCAGCGATCATGCCAATTGGTGGTTACCAAGGTTTCTTATAATTGCTAAAGAAAATGAGCTTTATCTTGAAAGCATTTAATGTGATCATTCATATTTTACTAAAAATAGTACGCTGTAGAAAAATGTTCTTTAATGATTCTAAAAATAAAAAAAGTAATTTAAACATTTTTCATGTCCTCTTACCATTCGACTGGTCAATGTGACCTTGACCTTAACAGGAAGTGATAAGTAAATAAATATGTTAGCAGGGACTCCATAGTTAATTTTATAAAAAAAACTACTTTTTAATACAAACTTTGCAATAAGTAAGTTTCAAATAAGCAACAAATTATGGTTATTTTTTTTATTTGAGTGAAAATTATAATAGATCATTTTTGTCATCTAGAGAACAGAATATATACTCAGATGTTGTGATATACCCTGCGCGAAATAAACTTTTATTATAATGGTTAAAATGTCCCGAAATTTATTGGTCTTGTACCATATGTGTTATAAAAATTGTTATGTAAATGTATAGCGAAAAAATATAAATTACATACACGCACAATGAATAAAAAGTATACATAGATGACACGGAAAATAATTTCAAGTGTAGGTATAATCACTACATGATGACATTCCGGAGTAAAAAATACAGAAATAACACCATGCTGTCTAAATATATGGGAACAAAAAATATAAGCCTCTCCTTGCAATATAAATAGTAGAAACTGTACGGTGTTCTTCCAATATGTGATCTATGGTTTCTAATCCAATATGTGATCTACCGAGTTGCTTATGTTCCAATATGTGATCTACCTATTAACCCTAACTCTAACGACTCGGTAGATCACGTATTGGAAGAGCACCAACTGTACACTATATTTAGAGGAGTAATATCAAATTATAAACTACAGAAACAAAATTAATTTATTAAACCCAAAACACGAATTAATAGCTAAATGCAAACACGTAAATAAATAGTTACTTTGCTAGTTAAGCCCAGAGTTAATAAAAAAAAATCGTCCAAATTATTAACAATCAATATTAACAAGCCGTGCGTGCGTGGTCCCCCTCTGTATGTGACTCGATGTGGCGAGTGTAAAATGCAATAAATTTGGGCAATTTGGGGCATTTTTGACCCCCCTTCGACCCCCTGCGGGCGCGAACCAGAATTTTTCTGAGGTCAAGGATGCTCATTTTATATCCAGAACAATTGCCTCTACATTTTTGCCAAGTTTCAGAAAAATTGAATGGATGGATCAAACGTTATGGGAGAAAAGGGTCATTTTTTGCCATTTTGGTTTTATTTACCCCCTGGGGGTGCGAACCAGATTTTTCCAAGGTCAGCGATACTTATTTTCTATTAGGAACAATTGCCTCCACATTTTGGCCAAGTTTCAGAGAAATTGAATGGATGGATGAAAAGTTATGGGGCTAAAAATGTCATTTTTTTGCCATTTTGGGGCCTTTTGACCCCCTGGGGGGCTAACCAGATTTTTTTTCAAAAATCAGAGAATGTCACTTTCTAACCTGACCAAAGTTAAAACTTCATGCAAAATTTCAGAGAAATTCAATGGATCGTTGCAGAGAAAAATCCGGACGGACGGACGGACATGCCTCAAAACATAAGTCCTCCTATTTTATAAATCGGGGGACCAAATATAAAACAACAAAAACAATTGTCCTTTCGTGTACTTAGCAATTAATATATACACAAAAGTAAATAGGAATTTGTAGAATAAAAAATAACTTACGATTAGTGATCGAATAAAAACAAAAACAAAAAAACAATAAGATTAAAAGATAGAAATAAATATAAATACAAATATTAAATGAATAACCATGGGTAGATAATTCTCGTCTCCTCCAGTGTCAGCCATCTTGTTTTATACCAAAACACACACGAGGCTTCATTCTGATGATTGGATAAAACCGTGAAACTGCAGTAAAGTGTTAAATCTAAGTGCATTTTATTACTCATTATATAATATATACAAACAAAAATATGTTTGTTGCATATTTTTACTAATATATATGACGGATGAACATATATTACACGCCCCCTCCCCCCCCAAAAAAAGGAAGAAGATGGTAATCCCTGGAAAGATGGTAAAATGACCACAGAGCAGATATTACATTACCCCACTCAAAAAAGAGGAGATGGGTTGAAAGAACTAATACTACACTACCCCTCCCACAAAAAGTAGGAGGTAATGCCTTGCAGAATAGTATCATGACAACAGAACAGACGCTACAGTACACCCGTAAATTGAGCCTTGAAAGATTTACATTAGTCTGAAATATTATAGTAAACTGAATTGAGCATTAAAAGATAATGTAATAGTACAATTAAATGAAGTAATAGTATAGTTTCGAATTCAAACAGACAGTTACCAAACTCTACTAATAATAAAAGTACCTTAATTTATCGCTTATGTCTATGTCATCTGTTGGAATTTAAAAAAATAGTAATAATGTTTTCATTTATTCCTGAGGAATTATTTTGATAATAAAGAAAAACTATTAAACATCTCACTATATTAGTTAATTTGATTGTATTATGTTTGTATATACGCTTTTCCTATTGCATATTTCATAACTACTACTACTACTACTACTACTACTACTACTACTAATAATAATAATAATAACAATAATAGTTTTTGTGGACAAAGAGATAAAACAGTAAATCACATAATAGATGAATGCAGAACAGACACAACTGTGTGGGGAAAGCAGTACACGGGAAAACTATGCGAACAACTGCAATTTGAACATACAGACACATGCTACAGACATAAAGTGGAGACAGTACTGGAAAACGAAAACAACAAAATCTTTTTGGGCATAGCGGTACAAACAGATGAACTCACCGGATGTCATAATAGTCAAGAAGAAGAAAAAAAAACTGCCAAATTGTAGATTTTGCCGTCCTAGTCCCAGTAGTCCAATAATTGTAAGAACACTAGGAACAGTCCGGAAAAAACCTGGAAAAGAAACTAGAAAAAATTGGAATCAAAGGGAAGACAGACTATACAACGAAGGGCAATGATGAAAAAAGCTGAAATTTTAAAGAAAATCCTAGAATGCGGAAACCAACCTACATAAGCTACAAATGCTAATCAGCCACATGGAGGTCGCAATACACAGTCCATTACACCAAAAGGATAATACTGACTAACTCTACATACAAAGGAGAGAAGGTGGAAGATGGCCAGTAAACATAGAAGATTGTGTAGATGACACAAAACAAAAACTAGAAAAATATATAACCGAAAACGCTGAAGAGCTGATCACTGCTGCATCATGAAAACGAACAATACAGGGAACCGTGAAACTGACGACAAAAAGACAAGAAAAGAAAAATGGGAAGAGAATCAGCTAGATGGACGATTTATCAGACTGGCCAGGGAATGGACGCACGAAAACACCTGGACATGGCTACAAAAAGGACACTACTAACAGGCGCACAAAACAACGTAAACAGAACGAACTATATCATAGAGAGCTGTTTCGCCGTATCACACATCTTCAGTGTGACTAGACGTGCCAAATGTTTTCATGCTGAAATTCGAAACTTGATCGCCAGACCACACCTAATTGTTAGGAATCTTAGCCTTACGCTACAGCTCTCGCCTCCAACAGAAAGAGAGATTATAGAGCTTATGTATTTGTTTAGAGAACTCTATTCCATATAGAAGTGTTATGCTTTACGCTAAGCGGAAACTGTTACCTCCTCTACTAGAGAGCTCAAGTCAGATGTAGGGAGCAAATATGTTTTCATCCACAGACAGGTTTAACGTTTTGGAAAAATAAACATGGGGCTCAATTATGTGTGTAACAGCTATATATTTTTAGTAAATTGATATATATTTAGTTACATAATAACCCAGGTTTCATGAATCACCATAAACTCGGGGCCGATAAAACGAGACAGTTATGATGTTCACTCGTCAATTATGGCCAAGCCTTGATATAACTGGTGAGCGAAAACAATAATTGGCTTGGTCTATTGATGTTATGGATTGATCCTCAATGGGTTTCACACTCACCGGACCATAACCTCCACAGATATTTATCTGTGGTGTTATCTCAAAGATAATATTTATCAAAACAATCTGCAGACTATTCCATAACTGAAGGGGGGGGGGGACATCACATCCAAGATCAGTGCAGTGCCAAGAGAGGAGTGTGTCAGAGTTATTTACAATTTGTACATTGTATGCAATTACCGTATCACGAAGGACTACGTAAGGATATCACATACCAATACAAAGTTCTTTATTGCAGAGGTAAATAATAAAATTGACATTTTCAGGTTTTCTAAGGGACCCGACCCGTTTACATTAAAAAAACATTTATTTTTATGTACTAACGCGCCACCACTTATCAAGACCCAAAGGCCACTCGAGGATAAGTGTTACCGAGCTTGTCAGGAGGACAGTGAACCAACAGCACGAGGATTGGTAACAATGGTTGAGACTGGCCAGAAATGAGATTATTTAAGAAAACGGCTCAACAAGAACTTGTTAACATTGGTCTTGAAACATCTGTTGCAACGACGCCACATGTCCACACTACTTCATTATTTTAGATATATTTATCTAAATATATTCTATATATAAAATTCAAGAAAAGTAGAAAAACCCCGGCATAGACAGGTACTTCAGGTAGTATACATATATATAAATATATGTATACTAGCTGAAGTACCCGTCTATGCCGGGTTTTTCCACTTTTCTTGAATTTTATAGCCAATAGTTTTAGTTAACAACATCTAGTAAATATTTTTCATCCATTAAAAAAAAAAAACATTCATGCAGGTCTATGATGATGATCGATATCGGCTAGGAAATAACTGGAATGCGATAGCAACAAACAAAAAACAAAAAAAGCACAAGTCTAATGCGTATTGAACAGCAATAAAATAAAGATGGTTACACATTCATGACTGAAACAAATAAGGAATAGACGGAAGTTTTTGTTGTACCAAATATGGGTGGATTTCAGAAATGATTGTGAATTTCATTAACGATTTCATAGGTGGCATTTTTTGAAGAATTAGGGGTGGGACATCCATTATAGCCATTATGTTTTTCTTACTAATGGGTCACAACTTATCAAGGCGTGGGGGCCACTCGAGGATAAGGATTAAATAGATTGTAAGTTGGACGATGATCGCCACCATAAGAAAACTGGAAAACAATAGATGGGATGGGTAGAAGATTGCCTAAGAGGAATTGATTATCCAAGAGGACGGCTCAACAAGTGTTTGTTTACATTAGACTTGAACACGACCATGCTGTAGTCAGTTGGGAAGCAGACTCGTAGTATCTTGTTCCACAGATGGGATTTTCTAGGAAAGAAACTTTGTTCATGGAAGTTTTGTTTGGTTTTTGGTAAAGAGAGAGAGAAAGGAAAGTTCTTTGACGTTGTTGTAGCTAGTGTTATTGCTGTAAATGTTTTTATTACTTTTCTCAGTCATTATTAGTTCTTCCTTCTTATTCTCTCAGCAAACCACTTTTTACCATTCCTTCACCCCCCCCCCACACAGGGAACAGTCACAAGCGCCCACACATTATATCTTGCCTATTTTATAGCTGCCCACATATACATACTCATATCGGATAAAGGATAAATATTGTTATTCGTTTACTGTGGGTGTGTGGACATAGATATTTGTTTACAATAATGCCAGGGATATTTCTACCATGGATTGGACGACACCAAACGTGACAGAAATGTTCAAACTTTTCAAACAGTGAAAACAGTGAATATAACTGCATTTCAGTGTGAACAAAATAAAAAAAAACAGATCCACAAATAAACCACATATTATCACATGTAGGGAACAACGGATTAAAAAGATATAGCTCTTGGAAACTCACAGAGGAAGGAAAACATTCCTCTGACATTATCTTCAATAAATTTCTAGTGCAACTAGAACTGAAAGAAAACTATAGGATGAGTAATGTCATGTCGACAGAAATACGGCATAATCACATTGACACACTAGATCACCGAAGTTAAGCGACGTTGAGCCTGACCAGTACAAGATAGGTGACTATTTGGAAATACTAGGCGCTGTATGTCATCTCCCCTAACCGGGATAGACATGCTGACTAGGGACCGCATGTGAATTTGTATTCCCTATAAACTTCCACTTTCAGTAGAAGACGGAATTCCCGATGCTGGCCGAATACCACTAAAAGTGGTATTACCGGTTATAAGAAGAAGAAGAAGAAGAATACAGAAAGCAAAAGTTATGTGACGATTTTATTAATATATGTCGATAACTAACACAAAGGTGCTTACCATCAGAGACTAAACAATAAAAACACCCACTATGACCCAACCGTTCCTCACTGTGGTAGAGGTGGTTGTAATGTAGTAGTGCCAGGGCTACTTGGCTAAACGGACTCTGGTGAAATTCCAGGAGTCAACATCAGGATCCGTCGTCCTTTGGTCGTCTCTGCCTCTGTGTGTGGCAAGAAAGGATGTGTCAGGCATGGAACCATGGAGTGAGAATAACAACGTTGCTTCTGCACATGTGCCACCGCCATTCCTTTGTGTATTCTGGGACAAACTTTCCTCGATTTTGTATGTCATCTCTGGGTCTTGTTGCTCTCGGCGTGAATGGTAAAACCTGCAATTTTGCAGGTATAGAGATAAGATACGACTGAGACTTCATGCAGACCAGACAATCCTGAGGCACGATCTTCGTGGGCTCTGTGCAGAAGTGCGATTCGAACAACAACAACAACAGCAGCAGCAGTCACACCCATTGCTCGTCTTGTGATTTAGGGCTCTTCGTTGACACCCAATATCACTGGGAGGTGGCCCTTGAAGTCGCTGAAGGATGTAGTCATCCAGGTCCAAATTCTTGGACGTTAGAAGTGGTCACCACTCAGACGCTTTAACCAACGACTCACTCGTTGTGAGATATGGCAAAAGTAAACCCCCACGTACGACCTACCAGACGTCTCTCAACCAACATCAAGGAAATGAAAAACACTCACTCGTCTCGTTGTTGTTGATCATCATCATCATCATCATCATCATCATCATCATCATCATCATCATCATCATCATCATCATCATCATCATCATCATCAGCAGCAGCAGCAGCAGCAGCAGCAGCAGCAACAGCAGATAATAGAACTTATCATCGTCTACAGCCAATTGCAGACTTCCAGAAGGAAGTGCTAAGGAAAGACGGAAAGCTCACACTTGAAAAGACACTTCGTATAGGCAAAACTGACGAAGGCTCCAACGTCCATAAAAAGCAAATGAAAGTCAAGCTATACACGTCATAGGCCCCTCAGTACATTGTGGGAAAACAAAACACTGCCTCAATTGTGAGAGTAGCTTGTCCAGCGTTTGGATTAATGTGCCATTATGTGGTACAGCCGACCACATGGCAACGATTTGCATGTAAACAAAACAAAACAAAGACCAAAACAAAGTACCCCTACCAACCCTACTATCACCCCTCCACTCTTATAGAGGTCTCTATATGTCGGGAGATTTTCTACTCTGATAGCTTCTTTCTCCTGACCGCCTGCCTAAAATTAATTTCATGTTCTCTGTTTCCCCGACCGTATCAACATGTAGAAATTTAAATGTAATGTGAACGAACATATTGTTGCCCAACTCCCCACCCAGATTGCCTCCATATAAATATTGCCCCTTATGCTTCAGTGGCAATATGCCCTGTTTAAGGTGAACAAAAGTTTAAAAAAAAACACACAAAACCACAGGGGAACGTTTTGCCTGTCAAACAAAACAAAACAAAGACCCAAACAAAATACCTCCAACCCACTCGACCATCAGCAAAATCCCACCTCTTCACTGTGGAGGTCTTTAGATGCCAGGAGATTTTCTACTTTGATAGCTTCTTTCCTCGGATCACTTGCTTTTGGAATTCCCTTACTGCTCCCTATTTCCCCGACCGCACCAACATTCAGAAATTTAAATGTAATGTGAACAAACGTCTTGCTGCCCAACTCTTCACATACGTTGCCTCCTTATAAACCTGACTCCTATCACAGTAGCTCCTTACGCTTCAGTGGCAATATGTCTTGTTTGGGGGCGAATAAAAGTAAAAAGAAAAGAAAAAAAAGAAAAGGATAACTAAGCCAAGGTCAGACCAAATCAAGGTCACAGTATCAGTCTCAATACAAAAAGAACTCATACAATAGACAATCCACCCGGATTTATGCAGTGTAAAATACCTAAAGACTAAAGAAATAGCTCGAAAGTTTAACATTTATTAGTATACAATTAATCAATCCCAGTATTCAAGAAGTGCTTATTATTCCAGGAAAATCTTTTTTCACAACCAAAAGAAACTCTACGACCACATTGCATCCCTAGCCAAGCATGGAAAGTTGTTGGTGTTGAAGTTTGAGTTATCTACCTATACCGTGTAACAGAAAATCCATTAGCCTCAGAGACTCTTGCGCTTAGTGAAGTGGTTGATACTGGTATATTGATAGCTGCCATGCTTCAAAATATATTCAGACTACCTAGATTAACTGGATTCCTTTGTAAAACGGGCAATATGCCTCTGGTAGAGACTTTTTTTTGTGAGTGACCAGCGTCTGAGAGTTGATGTGACCAGAGTTAAGAAAATGGCGGTGAAGAAGATCCAAACTGAATGGATCAGGGGGTGAGAACAGGTCACAGATTGTCTGACAAAGATAGGAATATCTTCTGAAATTCTAAAAGACTTGTTGCATTAATAACTTGCTTTATTTTCTATAGGACTGTAGTTTTCACGAGAAGACACCAGCAATGTTGAAGTTTGAGCTATCTAAATTGACAGAGTTGTGTCCATTGGTATCTGTATATAGAGTTGTCTATCTTGTTGGCTGTTTATATATTTACTGGTTAAAGATGGCGTCTTGAACAGCATGTGTCGCATCCATTACTGTGTTATGACACTAGCAAACTAACAGTTTCACTTCAATGACCATGAATACTTAATAATTTCTAATTAATATCGCAAATTCGTTATCATACGTAAAGTAATAGGCCAGAGTACAAGCAATATGGTCACCTCAGTGATGAAACAAATAATTCTAGAACATGGTATTCTTGTAGCGTAGATCCTGGTTTGGATAGGGTATAAACTATGGCTGAGTCTTTTTTTCTACTAATGAGACATCAAGCTCCAAAGGCCACTTGAGAATAAGGTTTAATTAGATTGTCAGTTAGCGATGAACAAAATCTTGAGAGGAATTGGAAACGATAGGTAAAATGGTCAGAATTTGATTATTTAAGTGGACGGTCAACAAGAATTTGTTAACATTGGACTTGAAAGCGACCATGTTGTAGTAAGCTGGGAAGCAGTCACATGGTATTGTATTCCACATATGGGAAGTTCTTGGAAAGAAACTTTTCTAATGAAATTTCCGTTTAATTTTAGGTACACAGAGGAAAAAAGGAAAATTATTTACAGTGGTTGTAGCTAGACGAGTTCTTGTTGTGAATGTTTTACGGGGGGGGGGGGCAAAGATTGGAGCTCAGTCAAACACCTCTGTGAAAATAACGATAGAGTAGAGAAAGACTAGCAACGTCTCTTCTGTGAGAAAGGGGCCGTAGTAATCAAATTTCATTCATTTTCTGAAATAGGAATTAACCTGTAATGTTTTAGTGTCAAAAATAAATAGTACAAAATTATGTGTCGTTTTTTCCTCATTTTTTCCTGCTTTTTTCTATCCACTAGAAATGTGCCAAGACTTACGCTATCAATTAAGTGTTTTAAATATTGAAAATGGATAAAAGCGTGAATATTGAATGAAAGAAGAAAAAACATTGCTAACAAATCCAATATATTTATATATATACAAATTTATAGATGCTTTAATGTTATTTTATGTGAGTAAATTGTTTGTTAGAAAAGTGGGATGTTCCTGTGTTTGAAGTGTGTATGCCTATGTTTGCTCTCTGTCAGTGTGTGCATGTGTGTGAGAGTGTGTGTGAGTTTATACTATCTTTTGTTAGTGTGTGAATAAGTTGAGAATCGTCATTTGCTCTCTCCTTGCGATTGGGCAAGGAGGAGTAAAGTGCAATGTAGTGTGTTGACTTGTCTTGTCTCTGGCTCTACTATCTTGTCTCTCTGTTCTTGAATGGTGAAATTCTGATCTTTTTATTTTTAGTAACCGGATCAAAAGAGTGTATTTACTTTTGAGCGCCAAAAACGATCTCGAGCATGTGGACGTAATTTTGAGCACATCATGTGACCGCTATTTTTGCTTTTCTGTCAAATTTTTGCTAGGAACTTCTGTGTGCATGAAAATGAATAAACTTTTTTAGAGTGCTTTTGTTATTTATTAGGGGAAGGGCGTAGCTAGTGTGTTTTCGCACATACCATTGCCCAATTAATAGGATTGGGATATATGTCAATCCTATAGTCATACCAGGGTGATCAGTAGCAATGAATCCGAGTACTCTCATAAAGCATTGAATGAATCCCATCAACAATGGCAATGTGATCATATAACGTTGTCATCAATGTTTCCTTTTCTTTTACTTTCGAGGTCCCCGCTTATTAAGGCCAAGAGCCACTCGAGGATAAGGGTTAATGAAAAAGGAATGGATGCCAGCCGAAAAATGAGGAACACTATGGGAGTACTGACATTGATCAATCATATGAACTGCATTAAATAACTTTTGGGTGTGTCCATGACATGGATTTGTTTACGTTACAGTTGAAAGGGAACAAGTTGTAACCAGCAGGGAAGCAGTCCTGTGGCAATGTGTTCCA
Source organism: Sepiola atlantica (assembly GCA_963556195.1). Lineage (NCBI taxonomy): Eukaryota > Metazoa > Mollusca > Cephalopoda > Sepiida > Sepiolidae > Sepiola > Sepiola atlantica. Next base: position 107,139,201 of record OY744522.1, read on the forward strand.
CAGGTGGGAAGCCCTTGCAAATAAGCTCTGTCCATGGAAATTCCACCTGATGCTAGGCGCATGGAGGGAGAAAAGAAAGTCTTTTTTTCGTTGTTGTGTATGTCTGACAAGGAGGAACCAAAGACTGGAGCTCAGTTTGTTACATAGTCCTTTAATTACTCGTACCTTTTCTTCTTCGTCGTGGAGGGGTGTCGTCTCGATGTCGTCCAGCAGTTGAGTTCTCTCCTCGTTTCGGAACTGCTGTGGAACATTGCCGCTATCATCGCCACACGCCGTGCATCCAGTATCATCATCGTTGTATTGGGCTGTAACAAAGATTCTCATAAACAGTGAAACACAAGGTATACTCTCTCTTATAAATATGATTACTTTTTATTAGGCGTCAAGTTTCTGTCGTTCTTAGTGATGCTTTACTAACGAAGAAAGAGATCAATTCACTACTTTTATCGTAGTTAATTCCTAGCTATTTATGGTCCATTAAGTCCTTAGCCATTCGAGGAGGGGGTGAGGAAGGAATTTCATCACGCCTGTATTCTTTTAGGGAAATAAATTCCCCTTTTCATTTGCGGACTACATAGAGAAATACGCCTGTTCAGCTTGCTTCCAAAAACCTCTGTTTCCCACACAAGAGCCCGTGACGTCACAGAACCCCATATGCGCAGGTGCACCTTGACCCTTGACCTGAGATCGCGTCAACGTGGTGGCCCTGTCAACGCTTGTTAGCTCCGACTGTGAGAACAGCCCTATTTTGCACTCGGTTGTACGGGTTGACCCACACTAAATCGCGCAAACCAAACCAAACGATCCCCCACACATACGTCCATTTAACATGCGTCTGGCCTCACAGGGCCATTATCCAACAAGTTGAGCAGCAGCCATGGAAATAACGATAGAGTAGAGAGTGACTAGCAACGTCTCTACTGTGAGAAAGGGGCTGTACGTAGAGGAAGAGATCACCCCCCCACTAGATTTCGAAGTTGTTTTTGTGCTCTGTCAAGACAAGAAAGAGTGCTCTCTGCAAACCTCCCCAGATATGGCAGCAGTATTCCAGCTTTTGATCAATATAGGTAGAGGTTCATCAAAACAAATGGTTTTGTGCAGAGACATATTCAAACTGTCAAAGGAACACAACTCAAGGAAATGCAAGCAAGAGAAAACTCTTATTTAGCGATATTATGTCTACGAGCAACGTCCACCAACATCAACCACCAAGATCAGCTGGACTATTTGAACAATCGCATTATGAAAGCAAACAGAGAAAGCCAAGGGGAGTAGAAAGTGGATCTTGGGTTTACTGTCGCTTTTCTTATTTTTTCCTGTAGTCCTCACATTCCATGAGCGATGTTTCTAGCAAAGGGAGAAAAATTGCTGTTTTCTGGGTCAGAATCTATCCACCTAACAGTTATCGTTTGTTAGTTTTTGACCTTGAAGTGGTATTTTTTTTAGCTCCTTACATCAAGTGGCCTCATTCCTTGTCTGGAGCGATTTCCATAAAACAACAAACAAAAAAACACATAATCGCAAAGATCTCAACTCCAGAGTTTTTCAACTCTGATCGTATTCGTGAAGAGTTTCTAATAGATAAATAAATGAGTGGTAATTTAGTATCCATAACCATCAGTTATAATTACAGTTTTAGTTTAGGTCGACGAATCTTCCACCTCCGTTTTCAAAACAGTTAGATAAAAGATTCACAGAAGAAAGAGTAGACGACAATTTTGTTATTTAGCAGAAATACCTTTTATATTGGCAGTATTTAAAAGGAATTAAAAACAGCCAATAGTAATCTTTACAAAAAAGGGGGTGTCACGCATCCTGGCAGATTCCATTCTAGGCTGATGTGTTGAAGGGACCAGCTTCAGTACAACCGATTCGTAACACTGTCTGACTCCAACTGTCAGCAGGAAATTACTTACATGAGTTATTCGAAGAACTAGTCCAACAAACTGTATTCATATGCTAAACCAATCTATTGGTTAATGGGCCAATTACTCAGCGATAAAACCTATGTATTTACACCAAGAGAAAATAGTACATTAAAATATGTGACTGCTACAAGTTAAAACATCAACAGTTAACCAGTTTCTTGTTGAACCGTCTTCTTAAATAAACCACTGTAAATAATTTTCCTTTCTTCTTCTGTGTGTCTGAAAAACAGAACTTCCATGAGCAGAGTTTCTTTCCAAGAACTGCCCATCTGTGGAATACAATACAACGGGGCTGCTTTCCAGCTGACTACAACATGGTCGTATTTTAATAACATAGTCCAATGTTAACAAATTCTTGTCGAGCAAGTCTCTTAAATAATCAAATTCTTCCCAGTTTCAACCATCGTTTCCAATCCTCAAGCTGTTTGTTTCACCGTCCATTTTACAAACATTAACCTTTATCCTCGCGTGGCCTTTAGGCCTTGATAAGTAGTAACTCATTAGTAAAAAAAAAAAGAAAAAAGATGACAAAACGACACATAATTTTGCATATTCATTTTTAACACTAAAACATGACAGATTAATTCCCATTTCAGAGAACGGTGAATGGAATGAACAAAATTTGATTACTTATGAGAACGGTTTCCGAACAACTTGACATTGGATTTGAAGACGACCATGATTAATCCGCAGGGAAGCAGTCCCGCAGTAATGTGTTCCACAGCGGGAAGCCCTTGGAAAAACTCCGTCCATGCAAATTCTAACAGACAGACACGCCAACGATGTTTATTTGTTAAATTTTCTTTTTCATGATTATTTTTCTTTTTGCTTTTATTTGTATTTTTCAGTTATAGAAGGCGATGTCTATAATTCCAAAACCACGGAAGATGCGTACCTGGAATGCCCGACGTATCCTTTATTTACTGATTGCCCAAAATCTGCGACCATTATAGTTTTCATTGTTTCTGAATAGCATACAGTGCGAATAATTTGTAACAATAATTGTAGCATAGCCGTTTCGTGCTACCTCGTTGACTGCAACCCATATCGACGGTGCACGTAAACATCTATGTTGTTAGATACATGGTCTTCAGAATAGTAATTATTTTTGTTGTCAGTAGCAGTAATGGTAGTAGTGGTGTGTGTAGAGTTGTTTTGTCTCTCTTTCTTTTATTCGTTGTTTGCAGCACTGTAAGAGTTGTCATGTTAATGATAGTAGAGTTGGTCTGCGTCTATTTATCTCTTCTTTGTAATAGCCGTAGTCGTGATGTGTGTAAAGTGTAAGAGGAACAAAAATAGTTCCGTCTATAGAGTTTTTCTGTCTCTTTTTTATTTCTTCGTTGTTTGTAGCACTGTAAGAGTTGTCGTGGTAGTAGTAGTAGAAGAGTCGGCATGATTTCCTTTATATCTTCTTAGCCATGACCGTAAGCGAATTCGTGTTGCGTGTAGACTGTAGCAGCAGTAGACATAGTTGAATATCGCCGTAGTAATTAAAACTAAAACACATTTATTTCTTTACGTTTTCCATTTGTAGTTTTATTCTCTTTTTTTTTAGTATTCTTTACGCAAAAAGTTTCACGTATCAGTCTTTCTCTTTGGAAAATAGAACTTTAATTGTCTGATCAAATAACCAAACAGTAAGTTCAAAATGGCGACCGAGACTTGATTCACACGTGAAGTTTTCAGACACGAGACAGATGAATAATCATCAACAGGTTTGGCTCAGAGTATAATTTCTTAAGTAACCACTCACTGAGACTATTTTCGAGCCTTTCATAAAATGTTTATGATAATAGTAAAATAAAAAATTTAAAAAGCCCTGGACATGTAGAAGCGTCAGCAGACGAGCGCAAGCGATCAAAATACGCCCGTCTGCTCAACAGATTTGTGTTACAACCTATCGCTGTGGAGTGATAGGCCTTGCTATGCAATGCCTTGGTCTGTTAATGACGCGCCACTCTGGGGACCATCGTGAATTGATGTGGCTTCATGAGCACCTCTCCATCGCCATTATTTGTGGAAACACCTTGAGACTGCCCTCGGCCTGCCAAGTCAGCAGGACATCCAATAAAACTTCCTGATATTTGCATATTGGTTTTGAAAAAGGTCATTTTATTAATGAACTATTAAATAAAGAGGAGGGGCAAGAAGCGAAGACACTGTATGGGAAAAGATTGGAAGTGGGAAATATCCAACGTGGTAGTTGACCAGACATTTATATAAGCGGTCAGAGGTCTGGTGGATAAATAAAGAGTTATCAGGGTCCAAGAAAATATATGTACGCAGACATGACAGAAATAAATAGGCACACCACAAAAATGATTCATACATTTTAAAAATTAAAAACACAAGAATTATGGGCTCTACAATAATTCTTGTATATATTAAATATTAAATTTTTTCTTAACGCCAATGCATAGTTAAAGCAAAATAAATTGTTTTGTTCTATTAAAATAATTTTCAACGTTATTAATAATGTTCACCCATTCATTTATTTATTTTCATTAATGCTTATGTTTGAATTCATGTTTTGAAACATGACGTAATTCATAAATGTATGACGTCACATCAAAGCTATAAATATTTTGTCAAGGTAATGTTTTAAATTCAAATCATAAGAAAGTCCGAATAGTTCAGTTGGTATAACTTCAGACTAAAGACCTCAAGGTTTCGGTTTCTAGTCATGGCATCCACTTTATTCGTTTTTTACTATTAATGCAATATTTTCTATTTCGAAAAGTAGTTAAGATCTCTGATATTTTGAAATTAGACAAATTCCACAATATATTTATTACGTTTAAAAAAATTGTGTGTGACGGAAAAATTGTGAGTGACAGACGGACAAAATCTCTATTTATATAAGATTGATCACCATTTTCTTCTGTATTTATCTTGCTAGCGGGATCTGGATTGGATTTCTCTTTCCACCATACATGGTGAAAGGCCTAGTCAGGATTAAGTCCAGCCGTCGTGAGGTCTTACTGTAGAGTATCTAACCGCCTTTGTTTAGGCTATCCTTTTGCTCTTTGTCCAGGGGTTTCCACTCTGAATCTCATTTTCGTGATGGCGTCGTCATTTGTGTGCATTACATGTCCGTACCAACCCAGACGATTTCCCCTCATTTAGTCTGAGATCGACACAACTTCGGACATGGCTGAGTCAAACACGCAATCTTTATTTCCATGACCGATAGTACCATTTCTGCTTCCTTCGTCAACAGCCAGCACTTGAAGTCGCACAAAGCAGCAATAAAAGTTTGAGACATCACTATTTTATACGAATTGACATCTTTTGTGTTTAAGATACCAATATATCTATCAAATATACAGCTATTTAAATATGACACGAGCTAACCATATTATTTTAGAGAAACAGAATTATGTGTTAATCTAAAGGTGGACTTAATCAGCATCAAATCGCCGCAAATCTCGGGGTTCCACTTTCCACTCTTAATCAAAGGATTCTCCAATTCGTTAGAGAGAGAAATAATCAATATCATCTCGCCTAGGTCGATCATGACAGCAGTCTTCGATATTAATCATAATAAGGGTGTCTATTCATTTCTGTTCTTTCTGTTGACATGATTATGCTAAAATACCACGTTTTTCGGTTACAGACGATATTTAATATTATTCGTCTCTTAAGATTAAACAAAGATTCTATCTGCGATCTTCGGTTATTTTGAGTTATGGTCCATAGCATGTTCTAGCTACAATGCTCCCCTATTTACTTTGCCTCCCCACGAGGTCAAAGTTAGACACAAGGTCGGTTTTTAATGTGGGAAAACTTTTGCTCCCATAAAATGAGTACTCTGGGTTGGAAAAAATGTGTATAGTCCCGTTAGCACTCCCTCAGTCTCCGAAAGGAAGAGGTAATGCCAGGGAGGATAGCTTGATGCTCGGTAGGTTTATTTACATCCTCTGCAGAAGGTTAGACACAAGGTCAGGTGGGTTTTGAAAAAACAGTGCACTAGGTGGAGTGTACTCTGGCCTCCAAAAATGCCTGAGCAGCCCCGTCGGTATTCTTTGGTAGGAGCGCCGCAGGCGATTAGCATAAACTAACCCTTTCTCAGAGAGAAGGTAAAGCTTGGGAGGGTGAACCTTTTTGCATTTAACAGAACCATATCTCAGCCAGACAGCAAGAAAATCATTGTCGGACTGATTGTCAAGGACGTATCCTTGAATGGTATGAACAACACCTACTCAAGCTGTGCCAGGACCATCTAAGTTTCATACAAGAATCTTCGTTTACCCTTAGAGAGAAAATTATGGATAAAAAATATTATATCTTTTTTTTTGGGGGGGGGGGAGGTAAACGCGCTATCCTGGAAATATGGAGTGTATGAAAACATTCATTATTAAAAGATCATGCTGTGGATTTACCTGGATTTGAACCCATGTCCTCTGCATCTCTTCTCTAGTAACACCTCAGTGGAACTAATATTTTTTACATTTTTCTTTGATTGCTGCCATTTCCAGTTTTCAGCCATTCACTGCGAAAAAAACCCATCGTCTTTGCTTGGAGGGGGTTATATTTTCAAGACTCTGATTGGTCAAATAAGATCATGTGGGGGAGGGAAATTTTTAAATAGTTAGAACTTAAGTTTAGCGGTGGCATGAGACACAAATGAGTCTGTGAGAAACCCAGGGAAAGGCGAATTGAGAGTTCTAGAAATGTATGACGCAACCAGCAAAAAAAAATAACTCACTTTTTAGATGTCACTTTCAACTTAAATAAAAATACACACCCATATCTAAAGAATAATGTCAATCCAATGTACGTAAACTCAAAGTTCAACCACCCCCATCAACCACAGAACATATTCCTAGTTCTATCGAACGTAGGCTTAGAAATAACTCTAGCAACGAAAATGTATTTAAGAAATCAAGCAACATTTACAACACAGCTAAAAAATTAGTGAGTATAATAATATCGAGATTAAATATAAGCAACAGGATACCAATAACGAGAATAAAAATAAAAATAGAAGACAGAAAAATATCATCTAATTTATATCTCCCTATAACCACATGTTCAAAACTTAATTTGGCAAGAAATTCTTAAATCTGATCGAAAAACACTTTCCCTTAATTAACCCCCAGCACAAAATATTCAATAAAAATCACTAAAAACTGTCATATAGTTGTGATGAAAGCTTAAGAATGATAATTAAAGCACACAATAGCAAAATGATAAACGAGAGTAGTAGAGAAAAAGATAAAAACAACCAAGAGGAGACGAGGGCGCTATATGAACAGGATAGCTATAAATATTTGTGAGTTCTGGAAGCAGACACCATCAAATCTAGAGAAATGAAAAACAAAATAGGAAAAGAATACCTGAGAAGAACAAGGAAACTCTTAGAAACGAAATTATATAACAGAAATCTACTCTTGACCATTCATAGGCTGGACTATAGAAGAACTCAGGCATCTTGACCAGAAGACTAGAAAATTAATGACCATGCATAAGGCACTACACCCTAAAGACGATACGGACAGACTCTACGTGAAGAAAAAAACGAAGGGGAAGAGGACTGGTAAGTACAGAAGACTGTATGGAAGACACAAAAAAAGAGCTGGATAAATACATAACCCAGAACACAGAGAGGCTGATCACCGCAGCAAGAGACGCCGTCCCAATGGACAACTCGGGAATCACCAAAACCAGAAGCATAAAGATAAGAAAAGAAAAGTGGGGAAAAAACAACTACATGGCCGTTTCATGAGAATGACAAGAGAAGAGACCCACGAAAATAGCTGGGCATGGCTTAGAAAAGGACTTGAACAGAGAAACGGAATTTTTATTGACGACTGCACAGAATAATGTGATTAGGACAAACTACATTAAAGCTAAAATGGATAGAACCCAGGAAAACAGTAAATGCAGACTGTGTGGACAAAGAGACGAAACAGTAAATCACATAATAAGTGAATGCAGCAAACTAGTCCAAAAAGAATACAAAAACAGACATGACTGTATGGGGAAAGCAGTACACTGGGAACTATGCAAACGACTTCATTTGAATATGCGGACAAATGGTACAAACATACATTAGAGACAGTACTGGAAAACGAAAAACACAAAATCTTCTGGGATATGGAGGTGCAAACAGATAAACTCATACAAGCAAGGAGACTGGATTTCATAATAGTCAGCAAGAAGGAAAAATCCTGTCAAATCATAGATTTTACTGTCCCAGCAGTTCACAGGGTGAAAAGTAAGGAAACAGAAAAATGAAGAAAATACACTGAACTTGCCAGAGAATTGAAAAAGATATGCAGTATGAAAAAGTCAAAATAATATCATTAATTGTAGGAGCACTAGGAACAGTCCCGAAAAAACTGGGAAAAAGACTAGGAGAAATTGGGATGAAAGGGAAGACTGAGACCATACAACGGACGGCAAATTTTAAAGATAATCCTCGAATGCAGAAATCAACCCACACAATTATGAATGCTAACCAATCACACGGAAGTTGCGATAGGAAGAAAAAACCCCAGAAAGAATACCACCACATGAACCCAAGAAACAGAAACTACAAGAAATTTCATTAACTACCCCCACCCCACCCCCAAACAAATGATGGAACCAGCCTCGGCTGATACCACACAAAATAGTCATGAAGGGTCACGGATGATGGAAAGACCGAGGAGGGAGACCACTAACCAGACCTCCACTGGAAGAGTGCGAAGAGTACTGGGACCTTGGAGAGGCTTATTGCAACCCAAATCCCAGAAAAGACTAATAGTCGTTGCCAGCGAGAAATCAATGAGTAGTGGCTGTTGTGATAACGCAAAGTCATTTGCAATGGTTATCGTAAGAATTTGAGAGTACTGAAAATCTGGGGAGACTTGTTGTCACTCAGACTCCAGGGAACACCACCGGATATTATCAGTGAGCAATCACTGATGATGACCTGTATGAGAACTTCTAGTGAGTACATAATAATAATGATGATGATGATGATGATGATGATGATGTAATTCAGTGTTATAGGAGAAATAACAAGCATGCGCAATTGCTTGTGCAAGTACATGCATATTTTTTATTCAATAGACATTATAAATTATTTTGATCATCCATCGATATCTTCGGTTTCACGGAAACACTGGAAGTGCAACCCGCAGGGTTAAAGATACAAAATGCGACGTGTTCATCAGCCGATGTTATGATAGTGTGGCTCACAATGGTAATTAAAACATGGATTGATGAACCGGTTACATTTGGTATCTGAACCCCGTAGCTGGAATTTCCAGTGTTTCCGTGAAACCGAAGATACCGATGCATGATAGTTTAAAACTATCATTCATCGGCTGATGAACCGGTCACATTTGGTATCCAACCACTTTTGTTCAGTGAACTCCATCTTAAATCTCATTTTTGTAATAATGTCGTCGTTTGCATGCTTACACTTATTTTATTTGAGAGCACCATAAATTTGGACATGGTTGAGTCAGATCAGACCAGAAATCCAACTTAACGTTTTGTCTCCATGACCAAGACTCTTCTTTCTGCTTCCTTCATCAATGGTCAGCACTCGGAGACATACAAAACAGCAGTAAAAGTTTGAAACATCGATATCTTATATTAAGTGACATTTTTCTGAGTTTGAAATATCAATATATCATCATTTAAATTTCGGAATTTTTTCGATGAGGATTGATAGTTTGTATTATTTGGATTATTCGGACTACTTTTCTCATCTTGGATATTATTCAACTTTTTCAGGTGCGTCTTGTTGAACTCGGGAATCTTTATGTCGAACTCGGGAATCTGTACTTAATTTCGAACGGAACCCTTTATTTAATCCACAGGGGTAGCTTCCTCTCATTCTGTCAGCCACGACCAAGTAGAAATCTTAAGTAATTCGTAATTGTATTCTTGGTATCGCTCATACTGGAGATTGAACCTTCAACTTCCAGAAGAGTGTAGCTTAGAACTGAATATTGACTTAACACTTATATTCGCTGTGCTATGGGTTCTTGAGTTCAAAATTCCGTACAGATTCTCGAGTTTGACATAAAAAATCCGAGTTCGACACGACGCACCCGAATAAGATCGGAGGTTACATCGGCTGAAACGTTGCCAGAATAACATCCAAGATGAGAAAAGTAGTCCGAATGATCCAAATAATCCAAATCACCATTTAAGTATGACACGGGCTAAAGAAGCATTAGAATTGTTAGAGAGAGAGAGAGAGAGAGAGAGAGAGAGAGAGAGAGAGAAAGAGAAAGAGAGAGAGAGAGAGGGAGAGAGAGGGAGGGAAAGAAAGAGGAGGATCTATACTATGCTATGCACATGTGTAAAGAAATATCTTTGGTGATTTATGAACAAGTTATAGTTGATCACATTTGAAGTAAAATATCTCAAAACTATAAACAGTGCACATAGAACCTTTTTACTTTGAAGTGACGTCTTATAAGTATAGGGACTCCCCGTGAAAATAGAGTTCGTTTAAACAGGTGCTGTACATGGTTTGATGATCACATCTATTGTGAACCTCTATTCTCTCTCTGCATTGATTATATTACTGTCTTACAATTGTCTATTGAGCTATGAATTATGGTCTGTTATGTCCTTGATGAACGCAATTCAGAGAAACACCAAAAGTTGCCAAAGAAGTAAGTACATTTTTTAAACTTTCAAATTAAAAAGCTCAACTTCAAATTAAAAAAGCTCAACTTAAAAAATAAAAAATGTCACCCTCAATTTAAAAAAAGATCAACTTTAAATAAACTTTGTACATCGAACCGCACACACAAGGAGTTTACAATTATTGCAGCCATGCGTAATTAATTGAAACTTTGCCGAAATGCAAACTGGGAATTGATCACTCTCTGTTGTGTCACTAGACGAGAAAGTCTGGTGTTTTTCGAGAATTTCTATGGCGCCAGGAAGTACCTCATTGACGAAGCATTTCGTTGCAGTGAACTGTAGCAAAGAGATATGTTTAGTCACGAGTGGGGAATGATATAGTATAGTTAATAGCGCAAAAATGGAGGAAAACAAAATATACAATAAATAAGTGTTACCAAACACAATAAAATGTAACGTTCTACCTACCTGCATAGTTTTAATCTTCTGAAAGTGTTTTACAACATTTTTGAATTTTAATATAAGATTTCGTCCAAATTTTTTTTTCGTTTGAAGCCGATAGCAGCCATCTTTAACGAAAGATTTCAAATGCTTACAAACAAACTTAAATTACATTTTTACGCTCAACAAATTTTTACACAAGAGAAATGGGTTTATGTATTTTACTTGTATGACATTTCGAAGGGATTTTCGATTGTATCTTCGTTTGTGAAGATTTCTTTCCGCAAGAAATGGTTGAGATCCATGACAATTTTTCATTGAAGTCATCTTTTCACCGGGATTCAGGAAACTAGAGTGGATTATAATCTTTGTATATCACCAAACAGGCATTTTGATGATTTTGAAATTTGAGGAAATGTTTTTGGGCTCCACTTCACCTAACATCCATTGCGAAAATATTGGAACGTATTTTTTTAATTTCAAAATCTATCTCGCAAATATTAAAAATATTAAAAATCTAGTTTGAAAATATTTGGATGTATTTTCAAAATATTAAGATCCATTTCAAACATATCCATTTACTCTCAAATTAAATCCAATCAGAAAATATTCTAATCCACTTCGAACACATGAGAATCTATTTATAAAATATTCGAATTTATTTGTAAAATATTAAAATCCATTTGAAAATATTTTAATCCATTAACCAAATAATTAAATCCATTAAAAACTATTTGAATCTATTTCTAAATTATTAGAATCTATTTATAAAATATTAATGTGTATAAGGGTTTATACACGCATGGATTGTGGAAAATATAACATATATATATATAATATTTATAAATAAATATTAAATTATTAATACCTACAGACACTAGCGTTTCAAGCTTATTGCTCTCATCAGCGCAGGAAAGTAACAATTTCAGACGGTCGGGAGGCGTGAACCTGGTTCACAGTCAGCCTAGAATCTGCAAGCAGTCGCCATATCCACTCGGCCAACGAAAACAGTCAGGTAATTAAGGGAAATTAACATCTATATGTACCTAGAAGCGGGCACAGATAGAAGACTAGTCGAGAGTGTTCGACGAACATATTCGGAACTTTGCATTAAAGCTTTTTGACAGTCTATTTTTAACATCCCCGAGAGTGCTCAACTTTAATTTCTTAAAGGGGCTTAGTATAATATTTATAAATAAATATTAAATTATTAATACCTACAGACGCTAGCGTTTCAAGCTTATTGCTCTCATCAGTGCAAGAAATTAACAATTTCAGACGGTCGGGAGGCGCGAACCTGGTTCACAGAGTCAGCCTAGAATCTGCAAGCAGTATATATATATATGTAAGTTATGAAAATATATTCATGGCAATTAAGCCACATAGAGGCTTCCACGTTTCATCCCCGGGGGGAATCTTGAGGCTAAAATGCATATATATATATATATAGTAAGTCCATCTAGGAAAAGGCGGGTGTAGGGTATTCTATTACAACAGAAATAATTGAAGAAAAAAAAGGAATTACGAGGACATTTTGGGAACTATCGGATGAGATATTTAACAGAATTTGATCTGTATACTAATATTGTATTTATAGTATAAATCTGTGGAATGGTTATTTTTAAGGGCTCAGTAACAAACAAGTAAATAATAATAAAACAACATTATTTTCCTTTAAGTTAATATTTATTGGATATTTTTTTAATTGTAGTATCTAGTTCTTGATGGAAATTCACTGACAACGAATGACCTTGTACAATTGGGCAAAGGTGAATTCCTAATTAAGGTAAGTAAAGAAATAATTCATATCCTTGATTACCAATGCTATAAATTATTCAATTATTTAATCAATATGATTTATTTTATTTTATTTTAAATTAAAAATAATAAAAAGAAATCAATTTACGCATTTATAAATGAAAATGCTATTTCACACGTAATCTTGACAGACCATTGAAAATGCTATTTCAAAATTAAGCTAGACAGAGCAACAAAAAATGCCATTTAAAACTTAAACGTGACAGACCAACAACAATGTTATTTCAAACTTAACGTGACAGACAAAAAAATATTATTTCAAACTTTAACGTGACAGACAAAAAAAATGATATTTCAAACTTAAACATGACAGACCAACGGAAATGCTATTTAAAGCATAAGCTTGACAGACCAACAGAAAATGCTATGTCAAACTTAAGCGTGACAAAATAACGTAAGTGCTATTTCAAACTTAAGCTTGAAAGACCAACTAAAATGCTATTTTAAACTTAAGCGTGACAGGCCCACATGAATGCTATTTTAAACTTAAGCGTGACAGGCCCACATAAATGCTATTTTAAACTTAAACATGACAGACCAACGAAAATGTTATTTCAAACTTAACATTGTCAGACCAACGGAAATTATATTTAAAACGTAAGCTGGACAGACCAACGAAAATACTATTTCAAACGTAAACCTGACAGACCAACGAAAATACTATTTCAATCTTAAGCATGACAGACCAATGAAAATCATATTTAAGACTCTGACCGACCGACTGACCGGTCGAATTTCTTATAGAGATTCAATCATTTTGCGATGTATATGTATGTTTCGATTTGCATCGATCTACATCAAGTGGTCAATCCACAATTTGTAAGCTTTAGAGTGTGTGGAGTCATCCATGAGTTGCCATTACTCCCAGGTACACTCTGATCAGTCAAATTTATGAGTTAAGTAAACTTCTCCCACATAGTCTGGATCTACTGCTAAAACATCAGGTGGTGGTGGTTCGGCGGGACGACGGCGAATACGTTGACATTCATGCATGATGTGTTCGGCGGTTTCTTCACCAAGCCTGCATTTTCGGCATACAATGTCCACCGCTTAGTACATCAGATCCGAGTGATGGCCACTGCATCAACAACTAGTAGTCACTTGGTCTTTTCGCAGTAGATTCTTCTCGGCTGAGCTGTTGAGCTTTTCTCCCTGTCATCGTAGGTACGTTTGTATTGGATCAACTACCCTTTGTCGACCGTCTGATCGCCGCATTTGTTCAAATGTAGTGGCAATCGACTTAGTCTTTATGGGCTTGGTCGTCAGTTTTCTCATTGCCGGTAACACCGCAAAGACTTGGGCACTAGGTAAAGATGACTTGGCATCTCCGTACACTGAGGTTTGAGAGGATTTTGAGAATACTGCATTCGTCAGTGTTTGTTGAGGGTGGGCATTCTAATGACTGTTGCTAATCACACGGAATTTCTAATAGGATTCTTCGGTTTGCACGATCTGTATGGCAGCGTTGATGGCCTTCATTTCAGCCTGGAAAAAGGATCACTATTGGCCAACTGGTTTAGAAAGGGAACGGTGAATTGCAGGATCACTTGAATGGCTAACGATGACAATGAGAGCCCCACCGCCTATGACCTTACCATTGAGTGGCGAGCCGTCGATGTAAATGGTTGCATCGTGGGCCTCCCAATTCTCTTCTAGTTGGTTCATTGTAATGCTGCTGCTGCGCGGCGTTCGTTTATATTCCTTTAAGTGCTGGGCGAATGTATGTAAATCCTAGACTTCTCAGCAAACGTATCTGTCGCAGAATGAACTCTCAAAAATGAATCACAAAACTATCATAAAAGATAGAAAAGATAATCTTGAGATGCGTCCATTCAATTTGTGCGTTTAGCAATGTGAATGCTATTTCAAACTGAAGCGTGACAGACCGACGGACAGAGCCTTTTCTAGAGATATTTGGACGCATATAATATAAGATGCGTTCAGTCAATCTGTGTATTCAGCAATGAAAATGCTATTTCAAGCTTAAACGTGATAGACCAACAGTGGAACGAAGCAATTGACAGACAGAGGCTCTTATAGATATACAATTAAAAAAGTTCATTTCAGAAAAGATTTTAATGGAGGCGATTTCTCTCAGTAATGTAGGTTGATTTTTTCCGATATTTTTTTTTTTCAAAAATGTTTAAACCTTTCGGTTCCAAATTAACTCAGTACTCCAGAGTCGTCGTCGTCGTCGTCATCATCATCATCATCATCATCATCATCATCATCATCATCATCATCATCATCATCATCATCATCATCATCATCAGTTTAACTTCCGCTTTACATACTGGCATACGTTGGACGGCTTTAAGAAATTGGCTTCAAAAGTAACCTACCTTTTGGCAGGTCTTTATTTATCCGTCTTTCCCTCAGGTACATTTTTATCACTTCCTCTCATGTTTTTCTCAGCTTTCCTCCGTGAACTGAACCTATTGCCTCAACTGTTCTACATCTACTAACCCAAGAACTCACATCCATTCTTTCAATGTAGCCATACCACCGAAGTCTCCTGTTCTGCACATATCTCTCTATACTGTCAAGATTCAATATTCCTCTGAGGTTATCAGAACTAAGTCTGTCTCAAATTGCACGTCCATCGTATCATTACCATAGCATTTCTCTCCATGCAACGTATGTCCTCAACCCTCGCTGGCCAGGTTTCACTTCTATATATCATCACACTTCGTACACATGCCCGATAGACTTTTCCCTTGGTTGACAGTCGTAACGCTCTGCTGTTTAGTAATGGCAGAAGTTTCCTGAACTTATTTCATCCAATCTTAATATTTGCAATCACACTAGCACTTGCTCCACTCTGTGCTCCAATGGTATCACGAAGGTAACAAAACTTTTTGACTACCTTAATAGCTTCGTCAGTGTTCACAAAAGTTCACTTGAACGTAGTACGCCAAAATCGAAAAAAGCACACTTGCACACCATCAGTAGGCTAGAGTTGACAAAATCTCACTTGCACCCCATCAGTACGCCAAAATTTATAAAAGTTCACTTGCAATCAATGTACCAAAGTCGACAAAAGTGAACATGCACAAAATGCGTCAGAGTCGACAAAAGTACACAAGCATGCAGTTATTTACCAACTTTTCACTGGAGCAAGGTTAACAATGAAGTGGTTATAAATATTCTACTCGGTCATGGCTGACGGAACAAGAGCAAGCTGCCCGCGTGGATTAAATAAAGGGTTCCGTTTGAAATTCCATACAGATTTTGTACAGATGTGTGTGTGGGTTGGCTGGGTATAGCGAGACAAGCTATTTATCTCTCTATCTCTCTGTCTTTGTCTCTTTCCCACGCGTACAAAAGTCTTTCTGTTCTTTTCTTTGTAATAAACTTTTTTTTAATAAATATCGGTGCCTGAGTGGGTTTATCAGCAGACATGTCATTGTCAGGAACTCAGGTTCTATTTAACCTGGGTTCCTGACGACGACATGGGTGTATAATTGCTTATACATACATCGGTAAGTGAAAATACAAGATATTTAGATCTTCAAACAATGTATATCTGATTTAGTATCTCCCAAGCAAGGTTTTGGTAACAAATGTGCATTTTTATGCGTTAAGAGAAATTTTTAGCCAATTTGAATCGTATATAGTTGCGTATCATCTGATCTTGTATATCGTGCAACCGTCTCAGTTCCTCTAGAAAGAAGAGTTTTATCATACTGTTACGTTTCAATCTTGTGTCATACAGAAGAGATATTGCTAGTCTTTCTCTACTCTATCAGTATTTCCATGGTAGGTGCTTGACTGATCTTCAAGCTCTGGTCTCCTTCCCATAAAACCTTCTCAGCAAGAACTCATTTACCTACCAACACTACAAATAACTTTTCGTCTGTGTATCAAACAGTACTTTCATGAACAGAGTTTCTTTCCAAGAACTTCTCATCTGTGGAACACGTTACCGCAGGACTGCTTCCCTACACGGTCGCTTTCAAGTCCAATGTCACCTGTGAATTAATTATTGTTCTCAACCCTTTCACATTACAGTTCCATCATCCAACTAAAAATCTCACTAACCCTTACACTCGATCTTCGTAAGTGGTGAACCATTAGAAGAAAAAAGACAAAAACGATATTAGCATATCTGTAACCTTGTGAAATTTTCCTGCCTACGACAAGAAAAAAATAATAATGATGATGATGATGATGATGATGATGATAGTGAAAATGATGAAGAAGATGATGATGAAGAAAATAACGAAGAAGAAGATGAAGAAAAAGATGATGGTGATTATGATGATGAAGAAAAAGATGATGAATAAGATGATAATGAAGAAGATGATGATAATGAAGATAATGACGATGATGAAGAAGGAGAAGATAGTAAAGAAGATGATGATGGTGGTGATGATGATGAAGAATGTTCTATTTCAACCTTGTGTCATACAGGAAAGTCCATAATCCTACCTTGTTAGTTGCTTGCCCATGTACGCACCTTTTCTGTGATCCTGCCCAACTGAGGGAAACGCCGCCTGCAAATAAGTTATTTCATACCTCGGAAAAGGACAAAGTTAAGACAAAACTGTTGTAAGACAAAGGAGATATAATCGATTAGATCTTCGTTCCAAATCACTGACCAGTGGGGTGGAGAGGAGAGGATAGAGAGAGAGAGAGAGAGAGAGAGAGAGAGAGAGAGAGACAGACAGACAGACAGACAGACAGACAGACAGACAGACAGACAGACAGACAGAGAAAGAGAGCGAGATAATCACTATTTAATCATATCTTATCAGGAGATTTTTAAGCGACATGCTCACATTTCTAGTCTTCCAAGGAGCTCGACTTCTCTCACTCTCTCTCGCCAAATATCAAACAATATATCCTGTGTACCATGCGAGGTTCATTTTCACTATTTGTTGAAATATATTAAAAAAATTGAAACATATAATTTAACATTTAAAATGTAGGTTTTAGAAGTTTAGACGGGTATATACAGTAATAATAGGCTGTGGTGTAATGTAATGGTTACAGACGCGGACTGTGGGCTCGACGTGCTGGGTTCAAATTCTCTCAGGGCTACTGTATCACTTTCACTAATACCCTTGGGAAAGGTGTAAATCCATTTATTCTCGATCCAGCTATGGGTTAAATAGTAGGGTACACTAGACGCCTTAACTGTGCAATTAGTCGAGAATAAGGAAAACTCCGAAATAGTAGCAGTATATATCTGCTTATCTTGGCATTATTTTCATGAGTCTTAAACTTCATATTGCATCTGGACTTAATTAATACCAGTTCAGGAGAGATTCGATTGTTGATTGTGCAATGTTTGCTTCACTGTAGAGTCTCTACGTGGAGAGCCTTACAGGGTATCATTGTTTTTCGAGTCGGAAAGGAGGTAAAACACTAGAAACAGAAGTATGCACAATGTCTAGTGTTGAATGACCTACACTGTTGGGTGTAGGTTGCTGAAAGTTAAAACAGTATCACAGTGAAGAAAGCAATAAAGTAAGAAAATTCGGCTGCCAACAGTCTCCAAACAGTATATCTTCCAGTAGAGAAGACGTCTTTCTTCGTTGGTGCCTAGGAGCGCTCTGTGACTGTTGGATAAATCCCAAAGGGTCTGGAAGTAGTTCTTCAAGTTCCGAGATCTGATTGGTCATCGTGTGACCCGACCATCTCACAGTAGCTTCTCTACACGAGAAAAAAAAATGCCAGTGTTCATGATTGCTACAAATCACAGCAGACGAAAAAGAAAATAATTATTTCACAATCTTATACTGAGTTTATATATTACCCCTGGAAAAAAAAATTATTTGATGTTCCATTTTTTTTCCAGCTCAATGATGAAGCGATTCAAGCTGTCGTTAAGGCCCGGGAACTTTTGGATGAAATCGTTGTGAGCAATAAAGGTAAGATTTAAAAAAAATGATTGTATTAACAAAAATAAAATAAAATTCTTAGAGGATATTTGTCTGTGCACATGTGTATATGTGGTAAGTATTCATATGATAATAATTAGTTGGAAGTTTGCGCCTCCAGTCAGAAGTAATAATAAAAAATAGTACGCAGATTATTGTGCACGTGTGCGGTTGCTCTGAGACAAGAGGATAATTAAGTATATATATATATATATATATATATATATATATATATATATATATATACAGGGCTTTACTCACTCCACTAGTTTGGGAACGGCTCCCACTCCTAAAAAAAGGAGCAACTCCCTTCCCCATTTCATCTGCACCTTAAAATAACCTGTTGAAAAATTCAACACATTTCCAACATTATTTTAAAATATAAGTCCCTGTTTACTTGCCTCCCTTCTGCTAGATAAAAAATGAGCCCTCCACTTCTTGGTTGCGTCAAAAAGAAGCATGCTCCTTTCTGTAAAGCTTCATATATATATATATATATATATATATATATATATATATATATATATATATTAGTATTTCATGTATCCACATAAAATTTTATAAGGAGATATTTTTTTTATGTATCAATTTTCAGTATTTACTTCAACAGTGCTCGATACGTAAGTAGAGCTAGGTAGTAAGCTATGAAAATATATTTATGGCATTTAAGCTACACAGAGGCTCCCGCGTTTCATCCTGGGGATGAAACGCGGGAGCCTCTGTATAGCTTAATTGCTATAAATATATTTTCATAGCTTACTATATATATATATATATACACTTCGATCCTGTCATGCAAAAGTTAGCGAGTAAAACAAGTGTCTTTTTCTAGCTCCAGACGAAACTATTTTCAGGTGGTGAGAGGAAGCTAGAGAACTACTCCAGGCTTATCTCGCTGCCTTAAATGAATTCGGAAAGAAATCCTCCACTCTATAATAAAAAGTCAACGGTGGGTGATTTTCCCTTTATGTGGTCAGAAATAGTAATAATAATTTATATATGAAAAATTAAATTACTGACGTAATTCTCTGAATATTTTAGTAATATTTTAGTAATTATATGAATATTTTAGTAATATATCTAGATAACGCGAACACTGGCGAAGCATAATTTTTCAGTCACTTTTAACGGAGGGTGTTTTTTAAAATTTTTTTTTTTAACATAGTTCACCCCAAACAAGGCAGGCCGCCACTGTAGACGTAAGGGGCTACTGAGAAAAAAGAAAAGGGGAGAAGATAGGGGGCAGTCAACCTAGACTAGGATCTGCGCAGCGAGATGTCTGTTTACATTAGTTTTAAACTTCTGCATGTCTGTACTGTCGGGGAAACAGGGGGCAGGAAGGGAGTTCCAGAGGCCAGCAGTACGAGGAAAGAAGCTATTTGAGTAGAAGGCTCTCCGACATCTGGGGACCTCCACAGTGAATGAATGAGATTTAGTTGATTGTCGAGTTAGTCTAGTGAATTTTCGTCGAGGGGGCACCAGAGTAGCCAATTCATCGGAGCATAATCCATTGAAGTATTTGTAAAACAAGCACAAGGATACCACATTTCGGCGATGGGACAGAGGCTGGAGCTTAGTTGACAGTGAGGGACCTATTAGGTTAGCGATTCTTTTTTGGAGCTTGTCAAGGAGGGAGAGACTAGTAGATGATGCGCCAGCCCACACCAGTAGTGCTAATAACAGTGTTAGAAATATTTTCGGACTAACAGTACGTGTATACCTCAGTTTTCAAGACTCAATTTTACATTGTAAATATATAAAAATTCCACCATTTTTTTTTTACTAAAGAGTCACCACTTATCAAGGCTCAAAGGCCACTCGAGGATAAGGGTTAATGAGTGTCAGGTGGACGGTGAGACAACACTGTGATAATTGGTAATAATGGTGGAAGTTTGGCAGAGTTTGATTATTTAGGAAGACGGCTTAACAAGAATTTGTTTACATTGGACTTGAAAACGACAATTTTGTGGTCAGCTGGGAAGCAGCCCTGCAGTACCAAGTTCAACAGACGAGCAGTTCTAGGAAAGAAACTTTGCTCATGGAAGTTTCGTTTAGTTTTAGGTACAGAGAGGGAGAAGGGGAAATTACTGACAGTGGTTGTAGATAGACGATTTTTGTTGTAAATGTTTTACAGGGGGTGGGGGGCATAGATTGAAGTTCAGCCGAGCACTTGCCATGAAAATAACGATAGAGTAGTAAAGACTAGCAACGTCTCTTCTGTGATAAAGAGGTAGTAGGGAGGAGAAGAGGACATCGCCCACTAGATTTCGAAGTCGGTTTTGTACTCTGTCAAGGCAGGAAAGGGTGCTCTGAGCAGCACCTCCCCAGATGTGGCAACAGTACTCCATCTTAGGGCATATTTTGCTCTTATACAGGATAGATACCTTCTAGTGCAGTAGAAGGATCAAACCATTTTTCCAGAGACCTTGGTAACGGATTTGATGTAAGTCTTCAATTTCAGGTCTGCAAGCTCATGTAATATTAATTGCTTACCCTATAGCAACTTCAATATAACTTGGTTTTCATCAATTCGCTGTTTTGATACCTCGTTATAATCTAGCTTCCTATTCCAGTAGCTTCTTTCCAAGAACTGCAGGCTTATGGAACTCTTCATGTTGACTGTTTTCCTCCTGCCTATAGCCTGAGTCTTTTCAAGACTAAGGTCAATAGGCATCTCCTGTCTTTGCGATAATCATCTTTCATTTTTTTTTTTAGCTCCTTAAATCAAGTGGCTTCATACGTTGTCTGGAGCAACTTCCATAAAAACAAAAACAAAAAACAACACCTCTTTTCCACCTTTTAACTAATAACTAAGAAAAAAAAACCTAATATTGAACGGAACATTTTATTGCCTATCGCTTGGATAAAACCAAATTGTATATTTTTGTACATAAAAACGGTTCTAAAAAAATTTAACATCACATTCCTTTTGTTAATGTTTTGAGTATTAGCAAGCTTCGAACATTTAACTACATACATCTATACGTAATAAAAATGATTATGACTAATACGAAACAATGAAAATGTAATAGAGATTTTTTTTTGTCTGCATGTCCGTAACTAATACAACGTCACAGTTCTAAAAGACATTACTTTGTATTCTCACATTTTTATTTTTTGAATATTGAGAAAAATTTGATACTAGCAAAAATATGTGTGCTCCGGGCAGATATTTTTGATAATTTATCTATCTATCTATCTATCTATCTATCTATCTATCTATCTATCTATCTATCTATCTATCTATCTATCTAAGTGCTTTATTACCTTTAATTATATCACATTCTTTTATGTTTTTAGTTGTCTATGGGATCACCACTGGATTCGGTAACTTCGCGCGGACATTAATTCCTCCTGACCAACTGGTGTAAGTAAATAAACATAAATCAAATAATAATATATTCATATCAGTAATAGACATGCTTTTTTTATTTAAAGAAAAGTTGCCATATAAATAACAGATCGAGTAATCATCACTTGCCTGGTTGAGAGAGTGGGTCATGTCTTCTACTTAAAACAAATCCCTGTGTGGGTGGAGATAGTATACCATGCCATATATATATATATATATATATATATATATATATATATATATATATATATATATATATATATATATATATATATATATATGTGAGGAACAATTTAAGTTAAAGAATCAAAACAATTTTTCTATTCACAGGAGATTACATAATACACAGTTAATTTATTTATTTATAAATAAGACATTATGAATCCCCATAATATATTGAATACTGCAGAAAAAAATAAGCTCAATGGTTAACATGTTATGTCAAACAGAGTTTTTGTATTTTCATGATTTTCCTCATCAGCATATCATAAAAAATTGTCAAGTTTTACTCTGATGTAATAGTGATAATAAAATGATTTTTTGAAACGTGTAACGATATAGATAACTATTAAGCGTTGATTTTCGGAGCATGATTATAAAATATTAAGTATGCCATACATTTTGTAACTACTGAATTATATATATTAATACGATAGCTGCCACAGTTATCATTGGGATTACAATTGCGGCTGTGACAATTATTATTGCTATTATTATTGTAATTGTTGTTGTTACTGATAGCATGGTTACCGTTGTCAATATTGGCGGGGCTGTTGGTGTTTTCATTATGGTGATCGGTGATAACGTAATAATAACATTATAGTTATTGGTGATATTGTAACTGCTATCGTTGGGTTTGAGATGATTGCAGATATCTTGATGATATGATATGATTGCTCCGCCATTAGATTTAGTTGCCATAGTGAATACTAGGATTGTTTGGTGGTTTTCCAAGTGATATGATCATGATTCAATTAGAATTATCTACAATTGCAATTATTTTCATGGCGCTGATATTCCGGCTATCTTATTACTCTATAATAACGCAATACTAATTAATATTTGACGTAGAGATGTGTATGGCGTGTGGGTGGGTGTACGGGTAAATATAGTTATTGACTTGAGGACTGGTATTTAATCTTAACGTTACGACTGACATTATTATTATTGCGTCTATTTCTGATAATTGTTTAAACATGAATAATTAAAAAAAATATTGTCTGTCATTCTGACATGGTCGCTACGTGTCACAACCTTGGTTGTCTGGCGACATATTTTTGTGTTTTTTTCCTTCTTCCCTTTCTCCCACTCCATAGACTGGTATCGTCTTGGTCTTCAGGGCTTGATTTACGCCGGTCTATGGAACGGTGCTGTACAGTTCTAGGAGGTCCATCTTCCCAGGCTTTGCCTCCCCTCTTTGGGGAGGAGTAAGTTTATTGCTTACTGCCTGAGGCGCCCCTACCGGGGAATGCCGACAGGGCAGCCCAGGCAATTTTTAATGGCCAGAGTGGTCACCTTCTCGGGCGCTGGCTTTTCAAGTCCCACTTTCCAGACCCGACCCGACCTTGGGTTACATCTTACCTTGTGGGAGTAAGATAAAACTGGCCTTATGCCTAACCTCCCGGGGAGGTAAATACCCCCCCCCCCTTTCTCCCACCTTCTTTTCCTCCTCCCCTCTCCCTCCTAACTGATTTTTCAATCACCAGACGAAGGATTTGCAGATGTTGGATTTTGAATTTCCGGCTTTCATAGACAATTTAAAAGAACTTAGGGTTAAACGGTTAGAGGGAGACCTAGACAAACTGACCTGGTTATGATACCTCACCTTCCTTTCCCCTCCCTGTATACCTTCCGTTGTAAATCATACAATGTCCCTCTCTATATATATGTATTACGCTCTTTCCCCTCGCTATATTGCCTTCCGTTATAAATCGTGCAATATCCCCTCTCTCTATCTATATATTAAATATGTTGTCACTCTCCCCCTCAATACATGTATTAAATAGTTCATTTCCACCTCTCTCCATATATGTATTAAATATGTTGTCGCTCTCTCTATATGTGTATTGAATAGTGAGTGTGAGATTCTCTTTTTTCATTTTCAAAAATACAATCGCCTCGCTTGGATACTTGAATAAGGCCGGAGGGTCGAAATAAATTATTATGTGATTTCGTGTTACTTTATTTTATATATATATATATATATATATATATATATATATATATATATATATATATATATATATATATAGTCTTGATTTTGAAATTTTGTAGTTTCAGGTTTAATCAGAATGAAAAGGTTCGGTTCAATATCAAATTATATAGATTTATATATATATATATATATCAGACATCAGATTTTTGATTAGATAGCTCAATGTATTTTGCGTACAGAGCAAGTATTTAGGGCTATAGGATAACTTTTTCTAATACATTTCAGACAATAATTACTTCAGCTTACTGGTCTCTTCAAAGTTTGGAGATGAAACTAAAAACTCACATAGAATTCCTCTAAGCATCAACATAATGTTCAGCCGGGGAGGAAAAGGTGATAATATGGCAAGAAGAGGAAGGTGGGAGTGAGGGAATAGAGATAGGTAGTAACTGCTCCTCCCAGTTTGAAAGATTCCTGGGTGGGGTTAGGAACCAAACAAAAGTAAAACTATCTATCTATCTATCTATCTATCTATCTATCTATCTATCTATCTCAGCCTGTTTATATCTATCTATCTATCTATCTATCTATCTATCTATCTATCTATCTATCTATCTATCTATCTATCTATCTCAGCCTGTTTATATCTATCTATCTATCTATCTATCTATCTATCTATCTATCTATCTATCTATCTATCTATCTCAGCCTGTTTATATCTATCTATCTATCTATCTATCTATCTATCTATCTATCTATCTATCTATCTATCTATCTATCTATCTCAGCCTGTTTATATATATATATATATATATATATATATATATCTATCTATATATCTCAGGCTATATCTATCTATCTATCTATCTATCTATCTATCTATCTATCTATCTATCTATCTATGTGTCTATTCATATCTATCTATCTATCTATCTATCTATCTATCTATCTATCTATCTATCTATGTGTCTATTCATATCTATCTATCTATCTATCTATCTATTTATTAATATCTGTCTATGCCTGTTTATATCTATCTATCTATCTATCTATCTATCTATCTATCTATCTCAGCTTTTTTATATCTATCTATCTATCTATCTATCTATCTATCTATCTATTTATTAATATCTGTCTATGCCTGTTTATATCTATCTATCTATCTATCTATCTCAGTTTGTTTATATCTGTCTATCTATCTATCTATCTATCTATCTATCTATCTATCTCAGCTTGTTTATATCTATCTATCTATCTATCTATCTATCTCAGCTTGTTTATATATGTCTATCTATCTATCTATCTATCTATCTATCTATCTATCTATATGGCTGTGCGAATAAATTTTCACCGTAATTTAGGATGTAAATTTCTTCTCTTTAGATCCCAGAAATGTTCGGCTGCAGCTTTTTTTCTCCTTCGGTGGAGAAAGAGTGGTTGTTTCTAATTTTGGACAATACCAAAGTATGCACTCTTGTGAACGTGCGTTTGTGTGCGTTCACTGCACAGGCTGTGATCGTCTGCTCGTTGTCCTTGTCTGAAGTCAGTGTTTGTTTCCGACATCGGTCACGGTGTCAACCGTCTTATCTTAGTCAGTGCTGCAACAGAAGTTATCTCCCTCTAAACAAACCCACAACTCCAGTTTAAAACAAGTAACAAGGTTTTATTTTGAAACACGTTACAATGATACTCGTTTTACTTCTACGGAACAACAGGCCTGTAAATACAGACAAATAGATCTCCCAACCGAACTCATTCCTTTAGCTCGGAGGCCAAGGGCTCATCTGTCTCCGAGAATCACAGAGGCTCAACTAAACCTCTTCTACCCCTTCTGCTGGAATATAGAGAGATATTACTTGGACCACAGCAGACAGACCACTCGTGATTATCATCTGTCCATCTATGGCATGGGGCGGGCAACCTCTGGCCCGCAGGCCGGATGTGGCCCGCGAAGGTTTAGCGTCTGGCCCGCCACGCTGCTATGCTTTATTATTGCAATCCGGTCCGCGGATCTCCCAGTAAAACTCATATCATTTTGTGACATAGATGTAAAAGTAGGTTTCAATTAAGATTTACAGTGGGATGAAAATGTATAAATATCAGCGAGCGATGATGCATGTACATTTCATTTTTCTTTAACTATTAATTTAAAATCCTTGGCCTGAGATAAAAATAGAAAAAGAGAAAGAGAGAGGCAAAGAGGAAGCGTGAGACGAGGAAAGGGCATGAAACATAGAACTTATGTGAGGTGTGTCAAAACGAATGCTGGATCAACTTGCTACTTCCCTTGTCATTATTTTTTATGATTCCAAAATGGCTCTTCGTCTGCGCCTTTTCTAACATCACATACAAAAGTCTTTTGAGAAAAAATATCAGATTTGTAGAGTGTTCAATGCAATTTTTGTACAATTTATTCATGTAAACGAAATATAATTCTGAGATTTCGTTTTTCACTCCGGCCCGCGATCTCCTTTCAAAAGTCTCATCTGGCCCTCGCTCTGAAAAGGTTGCCTGCCCCTGATCTATGGTCATAAAAAAATGACTGAAGACGACGTCCACCATCTGGTATGAGCATTCACTCCGGAAAATCTCAAGTGATTAATAATCACAGCATAGAACCTCGTATCTGAAGGACCATTATTTTTTCAAGGACTTTAAGTGGTTAGATTTCTAAGCATAAAACTTTGTTTACAGAGGCAATAACTTTTCCATGTAGGGAAATCAATATTTTGGTGGTCAAACCCTGAGCCAGATATATTTTTCATTCTTTGTGTGGTCTCTTTTCTCTTAGTAAAATATTTCTCACTCACAGGCCCGCCGGCCGTAGCATGAATTTATGCACCCCACTAAACATGCCGCCTTATGCATGCTTATGTTAAAGTTCGACACGTTTGTCTATATCGTCAATGCAATTTTTTTTGTCTTAGAGTTTGAAGAGCTCCACTTTCTATCAGAACTCAACTTAAATAGTAAACTGCGAATCAAGGGAGATTACTCTTATCTCCAAATGGTCCAAGAGAGATAACTCATAATTCACAGTTTAGACTTTTGCCTGCAGTGTTTTCATTTGGGAAACTATTAGCTTGGTACACAATATTTTTAGTTTTGCATTTGCCCATATAACCCCCAACATTGCACCAAATTAATGCTAAACTACGGGTATTATTTTTTATTTACTCTCCTTTGTTCTTTTCATTTTCTCCACTCCATTCCAAGGAATTCCATTTGCCCACACTTTCCAAAGAACTGCTCTGTACAACACTAATTGACACCTAAAAGATTGCTTAAAGCAAGATTAAAGTCAGTAGAACCAACTAAGGGGTGGAGCAAGATAGGGTTTATTATGACAGCACAATGTAAACCTGTGTTTCAACAGAGTCAGTTTTATATATTTCTAAATATTGATGAAAACATTTTGGAATTTCAAAAGATTTTTATAAATACTTGTAAATTCCAAACGGTTTTAATAAATATTTGGAGATTCCAAAAGGTTTTTGTAAATATTTATAAATTCCGAAAAGTTTTAATAAATATTTGGTAATTTTAAAATGTTTTTATAAATATTTAGAAATTCTGAAAGGTTTTCATAAATATCTGGAAATTTCAAAAAGTTTTAATAAATATTTGCAAATTCCAAATAGTTGTTATAAATATTTGGAAATTCCAAATGGTTTTCATAAATATTTAATAATATATATATATATATATATATATATATATATATATATATATATATATATATATATATATATATATATATATATAGATATAGATATATATATATATATATATATTTAATAATATATATATATATAACAAATACTGATCTAACAGGTCACGGGTAGTCTAGTAATTATTAAAACAAGAAGGAACCTGTGAACATTCAACTGTTGCTTTCTTTCTATTTGTATAATTTATGATCAATAATATTTATCCTATAATAATAAATGCCTGTCAGGGGTAATAATGCCCGTTTCTTGTTTCTTCTGCCGTACTAATAATTCTCATTGTCGGTTAAATATTCTTTAAATAAATAAAACGAATGTCACTTTTTAAACCACCGATTGTCATGGCTGATAGCACTCTTCCCAAGAGTTCAACATAAATACATAGAAGTGACTGCCAAAACTACTGTAAAGAAAGTGGGTTACTGGGCTATAAAAATTCTCATACCTGCCAGTATCTTATATCGCTATAAAGCCACCATTCGCTCATGCATGAAGTATTGTTGCTACCGCTGGTGCACCAACCATTAGTCCCTCCCTCTTAGACAGGGTATCAAAATAGAGTTTCTAACCTGATACGTCCTGCACTGTCTGTCAAGCTCCATCCCCTGCCCCATCGCTGCAATTTTGCATCTCTGTGCTTGTTTTACAAGTACTTCCACGGAATGTGCTCCGACAAACTTACTGTTCTTGTACTATCTTAACGTAAATACCCCCGCCCTATCCGACTAGCAGCAAAATCCCATCCCTTCACTGGAGAGATCCTCAGATGCCGGAAAATTTTCCACTCTAATAGCTTCTTTCTTCGGATTGCTTACTTTTGGAATTCCCCCCTTGCTCCCCTGTTTTCTTCCGACTACACCAACATGCAGAAATTTAAATGTAATGTGAACAAATATCTTCTTGTACAACTCCCCACTTAGGATGCCCTCTGTAAATCTGACCTCTAATCAGAGTAGCCTTTATGTCTCAGCGGCAATATGCCTTGTTTAGGGTGAATAAAAGTTTTTGAAAATTATTTATTTAAAATTATAAAAAATTAAATTAAAATTAAAAGAATGTAAAGAGTAGATTTGAAAACTGTTTTACTCAACGACCAGGACATAATTCTATCTATGATGTTATATTCGATTTTGGAACAATTCATTTTAAAATGAATAAAGTCTAAATTTTTATCCACAACGACATCGTATACTCACCAATCACATTCTTCATTCCATCTTTTGTCTTCTGACAATCTGATGTGTTTAAAATAGGTGTGGAAGGTGGTAGTGTACGTATAAGCGAAGATGCAAGCAAATTGTGATGCAGATCAGTCTATATTTATTGGTTCGTTTTTGTCTTTTGCAGCCAATTGCAGGAAAACCTCATCCGGTCACACGCAGCTGGTAAACCATCTTTATTCTCTCTTACTTGTTAATTATAACAAACACACACACACACACACACACACACACACACACACACACACACACACACACACACACACTGGGTGTCTCAAAAAATGTTTATACACTATATAATTTTCAAAATGTATTAGAACTTACAAACATCACCTTATTCTATTGTCACTTGATGTTCTCGTTTCAAAGGTTTGGTAGATTTCCTGATATAATAGGTATAGCATGACAGGAATCACGACGTGAACGCTTCTACCTTGATCAAACATGAGATGGGAAGTTGCCAGCCGAGTAGAGAATACAAAGGTTCCCAGTGATGAACGCTATCTCCTTCATGGACGGAAACTAACGGCAGTGTTCTAACAAAAAATACTTTTTATCTAAATGAATAAATGCAAACATTTTTTTTTCATTTATCACTCCTATATTACCATCAAAACGGATTGCTGTTATTTAAATAAATAATAAAGCATTTTATTTACCTCCCCAGGAGGTTAGGCAAAAGGCCAGTTTTATCTTATTCCCACAAGGTAAGATGTGACCCAAGGTCGGGTCGGGAAAGTGGGACTTGAAAAGCCAGCGCCCGAGAAGGTGAGCACTCTGGCCATTAAAAATTGCCTAGCCAGCCCCGTCGGCATTCCTCGGTAGGGGCGCCTAAGGCAGTACGCAATAAACTTACTCCTCACCAAAGAGGGGAGGCAAAGCCTGGGAGGGTGGACCTCCTAGAACTGCACAGGACTGACCCATAGATCGGCGTAAATCAAGCTCAGAAGGCCAAGACGATACCAGTTTATGGGGTGTAGTATCCATCGGAACAAAGGCCGATCAATAATACAGCATTATATTTCGAAATACTGTATGTACATATATATATATATATATATATATATATATATATATATATATATATATGAATGCCTAATTTGCATAACTACTTTTTAAAGCAGTTTCTAATAAACTAATGCTTGGTGCTATTAATTTGTAATTTTATTGTCCTATTCTCCTATATAACTGCAATTGTTTCGCCGATATTAACTAATTAATTAAAGTGATTTAATAAAAATAGGATAACTTACAAAAACCTTTCTTAAAATATGCTAATTAATTATCAAGGGAGAAAATTTAAATGTAACGAATTTATCTTAGCTAGCTAGAAAGACATGCCGATGAGGCATAAGAGTTCATATAGAGAGGAGGGTGACTGCTCTCTCTCTCTCTCTCTCTCTCTCTCTCTCTCTCTCTCTCTCTCTCTTTCACTGTGTGTGTGGGAAGGGGCCCATTTTAAAAACTATAAAAAGAAAATTTACTGTCGCTCTTACTTCCTCTCCTCCCGTCTCTTTATCATCGATGCCAAATTTTACTTTTTAAAAAATTGTTTTTAAGAGACCCTCCACTCCCTGTTGTTGTAACCCTAACCCATAAAGAAAATCCAGAGAATTAGTAAAAAAAATAGATTTAAAAAAGGGTACTGATGCGGTTTACGGACCTGGCTGAAATAATAACGTTATAATTTAAAAAGCCATTCTTAACATGGGGAGGTGGCAGGGGGGTCGATTAACTATTCTGTTTATTAAATTGTTAGGTGAAATACAGAATAGTTCATCGACCTTCCCATGTTAAGAATGACTTTCTAAATTATAACGTTATTATTTCAGCCCGGTCTGTAAACTGCATAAGTACCCATTTTAAAATTTATTTTCTTACTAATTCTCTGGATTTTCCTTATGAGTTATGGTTACAACAACAACAAAAACAGTTTCAATTATCTCCCCTTTCAAGTGACTCTTCTAAAATAAAAATTAAAAATTAATATGTCCCCAATTATACAGAAGCACGCTTTTCTCATCTTAAATGTTGATCTCACAACGTTTTGATCGATGTTACAGTCTTCTGGAGGTTGAAGGTTCAATCCTTAATACGGGCGATACTAAGAATACAATTACGAATACTTAAGATTTCTACCTGTCTGATAGAATGGATTAAATAAAGATTTCCGTTCGAAATTCCCTACAGATTCCCGAGTTCGATATAAAGAGTCCCAAGTTCGACAAGACGCACCTGAAGAAGGTCGGAGGTTACATCGACTGAAACGTTGTGAGAATGACACCTAAGATGAGAACAATAGTCCGAATATTCCAAATAATACAAATTCTGAAACATAATATTCAAGAATGATGGCGATTTCTATGTTCAATATTTTGAAGGTGTCGGGGCAACATTGACTCCAAACAGAATCCGGATGTTGTTCGCATTACGGATCAATATTTTGGCCAAGGGAAACAGTGGCATTTCTTTGAAGACACTTAATCAGTATATCGACGCTTTCAACAGTAAGTATTTACAAACTCTTTTAATAGAAGGAATCTTAATATTTGTCTGACATATGTTATATGTACATGTCTGCATATCAAAAATGTAAGAATGTACCCTGGGTTTAAAGTTAGATTAATTAATAAAAACATAATATATTTGAACACCCTTCAGAAATCCGAACAGACATTTGATAGATATATGATAGGTAGATTCAGTTTTCTTGGGTCTAGAATCTTGTATCAACACAAAAAGGGGTGCTTCTTGATAAAACACTCCCCGGTAAATACGCTAAATAAAATTCAAAATTTTTGAAATACATATTTGTTATGGTGATAAAAAAATCAGTAATCAAATTTTACAGAAAACAACCCATTAGTATTTTTATTATTTAAGATATTCACTGTTTTCGTTCAACTCAATAGTTGAGTTGAGAGACGCCATTTTCTTACTTATAAGGGGCAGGAAGCGCAACACCTAGCGAGAGAAATGGGTAACTCTGCGATTAATGTCCTTGACCGCCCTAATAAGTAAGAAAATGGCGTCTCTCAACTAAAATACTGAGTCGAAGGAAAAAATTAAATATCTTAAATAATAAAAAAAATACTTGATTGTTTTCCATTAAATTCTTCAGTTACCGGTTTTTAATCACCATAACAAGTATGCATATCCCAAAATTAGAATTTTATTTAGCGGGAAGTGATATGTCAAGAAGCACCCAAAAAGGTCTTTCTAGTCAAGCTGACTGAAGTCAAGTATGTGTTCAAAGTAATAAAAAATAATAATAATAAAAAATGGAAGCGAGCTTTCTAAGGAAATCAAAGCCAATGCGAATTGCTGTTATTGTCATCATGTTTCTACTCACTTGGTGAGGTTTTTCGTCGAAAATTATTGCAAATTTCATTTTAAAAACTTGACTTGAGGAAGATTAACCTAATAAAGATGTAGCTGAAACATGTATTCACATATGTAGTCAAAATGCTTGTATAGATAAAAAATACTATTTATAATAGGTAATAATATAAAAAGCAAATGTTATATAATTCAGATCTATTCGAATAGGAATCAGCTTCCAAATGCAAAAATGAAGCTCAATATATATAGCGCTTATGTTTTTTTTTTCCAAAACCGACTCGATATAGAACTCGATGAAATTACCAATATTTTTCTTGCTATACCTCATCAATATTATAAAAAGCACCATTGCACATTTAATGGTGATAAATATATTGGCCTGTCACGGTGTCCTATCTATTTGAAATTTCTATGATTAAGCCTCAACAGCCATGATATTGTGAAAAAGATTTCTTATTCTACTCAAAGCTGTTTTCCATCAACCATGCTAAGAGTAGTCTACACGACTTGAAATTTTTTCTCTTCTTTATGCAAGGATGTTTTGCCTGTCATTCAAAAGGATTCTGTTGTTTATAAATTCCTATGTTAGTGTGGAGCTGACTATGTAGGTAAGACTTCCCAAAGGTTGGTAATGAGCATAGCCCAACATGTCATACATAATATTCGTTCTCACAAGGTTTCAAAAACATCCTGGAATTTTCAGGCACATGAATCTGCCATCGGTAATCACCTGGTTGGTACAAATATTTGTTCGAACCAGTTTTCTGATGCGTGGTTTTCTATTTTACACAGTACTATGTCGAACTATCATCTCAATATTCTTGA
The DNA here is from genome assembly GCA_963556195.1 of Sepiola atlantica. NCBI lineage: Eukaryota > Metazoa > Mollusca > Cephalopoda > Sepiida > Sepiolidae > Sepiola > Sepiola atlantica. Next base: position 107,172,493 of record OY744522.1, read on the forward strand.
GGCATTAGTTTTTTATAATTTCTAACCTAGCCTATGTAGACAGAAGGTTCTGAAACATAAGTTGGAGATCTTCCACAATCCAAATCCCATAGAATGTTGAGAAATGTCCGTCCCACTTTTTTTCTCTCAACTGATTTCTTCAGCTAAAATAATTTTTTTTACACTCATTTCTCTTCCGATTTTCTTAGTTTTTAATTTATCATTCTGACGTATCCTCTTAGAGGATCAAGCGATAAAATTTTAGTAATTTTTTTTTCCATCCGCTCCTTTTCATTATTGATAAAATAAATAATGTTTTCTCTGAAAAGTTCCAATTAAATCACTTTGCATTCTGCTCTCTACAAAAATACTGTGTATGATTGATCCCGTTATGTAACTTTGGTGTATATTCTCCGTCAGAAAGCTGCCTACCCTGGATTCCAGAGAAAGGGACTGTGGGCGCTAGCGGTGATTTGGCTCCCTTGTCCCACTTGGCGCTTGGCATGATGGGAGAAGGGAAAATGTGGAGCCCAAAAAGTGGATGGTCCGATGCAAAATATGTAAGTTTTATGGAGTTTCTTTTCTTTTTTGTTTTGTTTTAGATTTCATCCTTGCATCTTTGTGAGAAAACTTTTTTGTCTGTCAGTCCGTCTGTCTATCGGTTATTCGGTCACACTTCTGTTTAGTCTGTTTTTAGTGTTTGACGTAGCATTCTCGTCCGTCTGTCAGGCTTAATTTTAAAATAGCATTTTCGTTGACCTGTCACACAGAATTTTAAAATAGCATTTTCGTTGGTCAGTTTCACATAATTTTGAAATAGCATTTTTATCGGTCTGTCATGCTGAAGTTTGAAATATCCTTTTCGTCGGTCTGTCATGCTGAAGTTTGAAATATCCTTTTCGTCGGTCTGTCATGCTGAAGTTGAAATATCATTTTCGTCGGTCTGTCATTCTGAAGTTTGAAATATCATTTTCGTCGGTCTGTCATGCTGAAGATTGAAATATCATTTTCGTCGGTCTGTCATTCTGAAGTTTGAAATAGCATTTTCATCGGTCTGTCATGCTGAAGATTGAAATATCATTTTCGTCGGTCTGTCATGCTGAAGTTTGATATAGCATTTTCATCGGTCTGTCATGCTGAAGTTTGATATAGCATTTTCATCGGTCTGTCATGCTGAAGTTTGAAATATAATTTTCATCGGTCTCTCACGCTGAAGTTTGCTATAGCATTTTCATCGGTCTGTCATGCTGAAGTTTGAAATAGCATTTTCGTCGGTATGTCATGCTGAAGTTTGAAATATAATTTTCATTGGTCTCTCACGCTGAAGTTTGAAATAGCATTTTCATCACTAACTGCCCAGATTCAAAACACACATCATATTAATGTCCCTTCTTTTTTTGTATAGTCCTAAAACTTTTCTATTTTGTTGCCTTTTTGTTCATAACTACAAATGCACCAAAATGCTTGAGGACATCCTGTGCGGATGGCTTTATGTCAGACTAGGTCGCAAGGTGCACCAGCATACTAAATCAATCATCTTTAAAATCTACCCTTTGACTGTGGGCTGACTGGTTTATAAAGTTAATAAAAAAACAGACTCCAGATTTAAAGGCCACGTGATGCCAAAGTAACCACGTGGATATGAATAATTTGGATGGGAATTAATTCCCATTCCCCGCAACAGAGAGAAGTGCATGACTTTTCTCTCCACTAATTCAGATATGCTTCTTTTATCAGATTCGCAGCGGCAATGAAAACACTTTACGCAGTATATATATATATATATTTCAGATGCGTCCTCGCGTCTCTGTGAAAGGCTTTGTCCGTCAGTCAGTCGACTGTCCTGGCACACTTCAGTCTGAAATAACATTTTCATCGTTAAGCACATAGTTTGAATGGACGCATCTCAAGTTAGTTTTGTCAAGAACTACAAGAACTGTCTACCAGTCGGTTTGTCACACTTAAATTTGAAAAAAGCATTTTTTAGTCTGTCCTGATTAAGATTTTATAATTGGAAAGTTTTTTTTGGTTTGAATATATTTTTTAAATAGTTTATTTTGAAAATAGTTTTTCAATAGTTTGTTAATATTTTTTATAATTGGAAAGTTTTTTTTGGTTTGAATATATTTTTTTAAATAGTTTATTTTGAAAATAGTTTTTCAATAGTTTGTTAATATTTTTTATAATTGGAATGTATTTTTTGTTTGAATATATTTTTTAAATAGTTTATTTTGAAAATAGTTTTTAAATAGTTTGTTAATAAAATTTTCTTTGGTCTGTCTTGCTTAAGTTTGAAATAGAGTTTTAGCAGATTGAATGGGCGTATCTAAGGAATATGTATAGTTTTTATACGTGTAGCATACTGTGGAGGAGTGTCTTCCTTGATCCCTACGGATTGTCTGTCGTTTTTCTCCATAACAGAAACAACTGTTTATTTCTCTCGTTGACACGTAGTAATTGGCTCAAGCAGTAGTGATGTCGCAATCATAGAGATGCTGTACCTCTCTTCTTTATTCTCTTGGTGGTTAGAATAATTAAAGCAATTTAAAAGAGCAACAAATAACTCCATTATTTCCCCTGGGATTTGCTTTACTTCTTACAGTAATTTGCAGCAACTACATCAAGATGAACTTCATTTTCCCCTTCTAACTCCTGTAGGGTAGAGGCCGCCTCGAAAACACGTCCAATAACTTAGACATTTAATTTCCCAGAGGCAGGAACTCTCTAGCTTTTTTACTATCTACTTTCTGTCATTACATCATATCCTGTGATGACGTCCTATTTCTAAACTTTTAACTTATTTATTACTAGCGGGGCTACACGGCGTTGCCCGGGGCAAAAGTGTAACATCTTTCTATTATACTTCTATCCCTCTCTCTTCCCCTCTTTGACATTTTCCCTCTCCCTCTCCCCACCCTCTCTTTCTTCTTAGCCCAGCTCATTCCTCATCCTCATTCTGGACATACACACACACATGCACAGACAACTCGAGGAACGAGTCAGCATAAGGGAATTAACTCCTTAAAAAAATCAGAGTTACTTCCATTTAGTTAGTGGCTGAAAAGCAGACCCTCTCGACAAAATCTGCACCAGTTTAGGGTCAAAGAATGAATAATCTTTTCTAAATTTTAGACATTATTCATCCGAGGCAACGCCGATCAAGAAAATACAAACTTTGTGGGTGTTTGTTTGTTGTTTTTGAGTTTTAGCTGGACATACACACAGACAACTTCCACTTATATTATTATTATTATTATTATTATTATTATTATTATTATTATTATTATTATTATTATTATTATTATTTGTACTCACTAGGAGTTCTCACACAAATCATTGTCAGTGATTGCTCACCGACAACAACCAGTGGTATTTCCTGGAGTCTGAGTGACAACAAGCCTCCCCAGATTTCCAATATTCTTCACCTCATTTCAATAACGATGCGGTATCGCAACAGCCTCTTACCATTGATTTCTCGCTGGTAAGGACAATTGGTCTTCTCTGGGATTTGGGTGGCAATAAGCCTCACCAAGGTCCCAGCATTCTCCGCACTTTTCCAGTGGAGGTCTGCTTTGTGCTGTCCCTCCTCGGTCTTCTCGTCCTCCTGGACCCTCTACAAATATTTTGTCTGGTGTCAGCCTAGACCGGCACCATTTAAAATTATTATTATTATTATTATTATTATTATTATTATTATTATTATTATTATTATTATTATTATTATTCATCTTGTCTCATGCTTGAGTTTAAACATTTCGTAAATGACTTCCAACTATTCCTGTCTGTTGCCATTTTGCTTGTGCCGCCCACGAGAATCATGTCGTCATCAACTGATCCCCTCCATGTCTTAAGCGGCCTACCACGTGGCTTTGGGCCATTGACGTCAATGTGGAATACACTTTGGAGTGTTTCGGATAACTGACGGCAGACGACGTGTTGTTGTGCAATATATTTTCTCATGGAGGCCTTTAGAGAAAGACCGACAATTTTCTCCATCCGATGCGCTGCAACCAGAATCATGTCGTTCTGACGTTTCATCGTTGACCATGTTTCACAGCCATACAAGAGTACAGGTCGGACATGTGTGCTGTATGCTGCCACTCTCGCATATGATGGGATCCCTGCCTTTTGTAAAATTATTGATAGCTGCCGAAGACTCTCCATGTGACAAATATACGAAATTTAAATAAATAGAATTTTCCACTTTCTGCTTAATTTTAACCTAAGATAGAAAATACCGTTTTTAACATTATTTTCAAACATCGGCATCTGAATATTGCTATATACAAATGAGTTGTGCTATTTTAAATTCATTAGCAATTTAGTAGGTTGGAGGCAAGACAGGGTCATTCTCTACTTCTCCAAAATATTGATTTATAAATCTGCAATTTCGCGTGTGTATGTTGTTACTTGTATATTTGTATTTTGTTTTAACGGTCAGTATACTATTGTTTTATTTTTTCGCTCGTGCATGCACTAATCTAGCACAATTTCACCATTGTCTCCTACTTTTATACAGTATAATATATATGTGGGTTGAATACCTGCCCTCTGTAAGGTAGTGTGAAAAACCCGTTCAGAGTCAGTATTACGAAATTAAACTGATATCTCTTTTGTTGAACCCTTGCATTTTTCGTTGGTCTGCATTCGGGCAAAGGGGGAAGAGAAGATTACCGTCTGCCATAATCGTGACTGGAGAGAAAAGAGATCAATCCTAATTTGTTTCTCTTTTTTCTCCTCATTTCCGGCTTTATCACTAAATTTTTAAATCCGTTTGTTTTCTTTTCTTGTGCACTTTATGTCTTTATGTTCGTATCCTGTTTTAAAAATTAATCACATTGTTTTATTTTTGGTTTACACCTGCGTCAGTATGGCACAAGAATGCCAGTTTTGAGCGATCTCATGTAATAATATAGTGAGCACTAAATACAATATGTAATTTATATATATTTTGGTGCTTTTATATTTTTGTATAGTTTTGCACCGCGACCCCATCCATTTAGCCTAAACATATTGCTTTTGTTCTTCAAATACACCCAACACACATGTTGATTCCCTTTTGAAACTCCATTTAATTGATTTTTAGCGATTGTTCGATTTTTTGCTAACAAATGATTGTCTTTGTGTGTTGTTTTTTTAAGGTCTTAGAGGCGAACGGTCTGAAACCAGTAAAACTCGGTCCCAAAGAAGTAAGTCTCTTTATACTTTCAACTTCATTTAAGCGTTTAAAGGGATTTAAATGTAATATCCGCTTATAATGGAGATTTTGTGCCTGTCCTCTATAGTATATAAAAGTATTTACTCATTCTATTATTGCTATAGATGGCTATAATAACAGAAGTCACATCTTTTCCACCTGCATCTGTACTTTGAATAAACTGTTAAAGAATCCAAAAAATGTCTCACAGTATCAATAGAATATATATATATATATATATATATATATATATATATATATATATATATATATATATATATATATATATATATATATATATATATATATATATATATATATATAAGAAATCCGGGTATAAAAGCTCAATGTAATAAACAGAGCAAGAATAAAATAAAATAAAGTAACACAGAATCACATAATCACCGGTGCAATGATTTATTTTGTAATTATATATATATATATATATATATATATATATATATATATATATATATATATATATATAAGGTTAGTGGGAGAGAATCTCAGCAGAATGCACGATTATTAATAAGAAAATAAAAAATAAGAGCATAATATTATTTATATGTGTATTAGGGAAGATCAAAGCAACATCGGTACCGTCGGTTTCAAATCTAAACAAAGGGGACCTATAGTTGTTCTCCTATGCCAGACTCTCTTCAGCCTCTGTTTATGTCTGTCTTAATTTTTAAGTTTAATTTTTACTCCGACACCGGAAATGGAAAGGAGGAAGTAACGCTACCTAGATTCACAGATCAAAGAAAAGAAAGATAAACTGTTTTGCTTGCCCACGACGTATGCACTTGCAAAATTTGCACGTGCATACCGAATTAATTCAAAATAACAAAAATAAGAATAAAGTTGGTGATTGTAATTTCATAGAGAAGTCATGCAGCGTGCGAGCCGCCATTTTCCACTGAAGAATTGTTCTGATCTTCTGTAATCCATATATATATATATATATATATATATATATATATATATATATATATATATATATATATATATATATATATATATATTCCTTTTGGTGTGTGTGACTAAGGGAGGTAATCTCTATTTATATAAAGTTAGGTATGTGTACGTGTATGTTCATATATTTATATGTACAGGATTGATTCCTGGAACACAGCTACTTGGCGTTAGGACTCCTAATGTGAGTTATATTTAGTTTAGTTTAGTTTTATGCAAAGGGATTAAAATGAGTGTGAAAATTTGTGAAAATTTGTGAAAATTCAGATGCTTTCGATTTTTGTGAAATTTTAACAATAAGTATTTAACATCAATTAAAGAATATTTTTCAAATTTCAGTTTATTTGGAGTATTTTAAAGGGATTTTAGTGAGGGGTGCATAATATGGGCACAATCTCTCATTTGAAAATTAAACTATTGCAGAATTGCATTTAATTTGATCGATAGTCGTTAGAAACCAATTAAGCCAGATTCCCTGAATTTTCTTTCAATCATGTTCGCTTATTTTCTTTATCCGTCGGAATGATCAAGCTTGATTGCGAATGATTCAAGTATTTGTTTCCATAAATTCATTATCTTTTTTAGTTATTAAATCAATTTGATTTTGAAGTTCATGTTATTTCTCTTTCAGGGAATTGCACTAATAAATGGTGCACAGATGATCGCTGCACTCGGGGTTGAAGGTAATTCTTTTAACAGTTCTATCTGCTATCTAATTAATTGACCTGTACTTTGTCAAAACTTAAACTCAGGACCATAGACAGACGATCGAGAGGTCATGCCTTCAAGACTTTCACCGGAATATCAGGAAGCAAGATTCATGAATTTCTTCTTAAGCTTAAGCCTTAAATTTAAGACACTTTTTTTTAGAATCAAAATCATGTAATGGATTTTGATGAAAATTGGGATAAGGATTCTAGACATAAGGTTTAGTATCATTATATTTTGATTTTGATCTTTGTAAGGGGACATAAAATTTGTGTGAAACTGTTCTGTTCAGAGAATAAATTTTACCCATATTGGAATGGGTATTTTTCTAGTTTTTATAATAAAATTAATCTCATGCCAGACAACAAGAGAAGGGGGCGAGGGCTCAGTGATAGAATGGAAAACTTGAAGAATTGATTTTGTAGAAATTTCTTTTTCTCATAAATGGACATTGGACAATGCCCCTATGATTTTTTTTGTGACACCATTGTCAAAACATAAGACACCTTCTGTGGTATTGGCAATGCGAAATTATTACTGTTTTATGGAAGTCGATTCAGACAAGGTATGAAGCCACTTGCTGTAAGGAGCTAAAAAGGACAAAAGATGATTAATTTGCATGATAACAAAAAGGAAGAGGAAGGTAGGATCACTACAAAATAAAGTGGTTTTCATCAATTTGCTGTTCAGGTACCTCGTTATGATACATCTTCCTATTCCAGTAGCTTTTCTCAAAGAACTGCAAGCTAGTGGAACTCTCTTCCTGCTGACTGTTTGCCTCCTACCTATAGCCTTGATCTTTTCAAGACTAAGGTCAATAGGCATCTCCTATCTTTGCGTTAATCATTTTTCGTTTTTTTCAGCTTCTTACATCAAGTGGCTTCATGCCTTGTCTGAAGTGACTTCCATAAAAAAATAAAAAAGTTTATTCTATGTCTACAGTTTGTGGCTTCTATGATTTAGTAATTTTTTTACATCTTTAAAATGTATAATTTCTAATTTTTCACTCAGACATAATCTATATGAATTGTCTAAAACTTACCAAACTTAGCACACCTTAATATTTTCCGCTCAACTACTGGAATCTATCTGATATCTTAACTTCCTCTAGGAGTGTTAGATAGTGATGTACTATATTATCTATGTGTTTTCTCATTAAATATATTTTTATGGTTGTAATATCCTTTTCTAAAGTCTAATGCGGTTGCTCCTATGTAATATTTTTTGTTATTCGAGTTTTCAGTAATACATATTGTAGCTTGGTAATAACAAAAAAAAAAGATTGAAAACAAAGACAGTGGGTGCTTGCCCATAATCAAGTAGAAAATAATACGATGGGCCAGTACATGTAGATATTTAGACGACCTGTATATATATGTTTGAATGAGAAGCTTGAAATTTAAAATTTTAACGATCTAAAAAATTTGCTAAACTGCAGAAATTAAATAGCAACAAACTGTAGATATAGAATAAACTTCACTTTAGGATAACTATATACATAACAAAGGAATAAATAAAATAAATTAATAAATAAACTAAATCAAGATCTAAAGAAGAAATGAATAACAAAATGAATATGAAAGAAAGTTATTCCAATTACGCATATGTTAAAATAATTTGACACACATATGAAAGAGACGCGCCACATCCAAACAAAAAAGAAAGAAAAGGGTGTCAAGTTAAGGTCGGCTGGGCCTTTGTTTGAGAGAAACTTGGCCATTGGCCAATGAAAGCATTACATCATGAGAGAGAAATAACAACGAATCTGATTGGTTAGTTAGCTGGACTAAACACTATCTTGATATATAAAAAAAATCAAAAACAAAAATGCGTGCACTTAACCTGATGGTTCTTTAGCTAGGTTTTTATTTATCCATCTTTCTTTCAAATCCATCCTTATCACTTCCTCCTATGTTTTCTTTGGCCTTCCTCTGTAAACTGAACTTGTTACCTTAACTCTTCTATATCTGCTAACTCTAAAAACTCCCATCCATTCTTTCAACGTGACCCTACCATCACAGTCTCCTGTTCTGCACACATCTCTCTATATTGTCCAGATTTAAGCTTTCTCTGAGGTCATCAGATCTAAGCCTGTTTTTAAGACTCACATTACAAATCCATCATATCGTTCTCATATCATTTCTCTCCATGCAACGCATGTCCTCAACCCTCACTGACCAAGTTTCACTTCCTTTATTCTTTTTTATTTACACTTTCTCATCAGCACTTGAAAGAGCCGAAGCCATCACACGTCAAGCTGACATTGTGGCCGCCGTGTCATTGGAGGTGCTCAAAGGATCAACAAGGGCATTCGATAAATGTAAGTACAAGGAAATAATTATCTACCCAATTTATCGATTTACAAGCAGATTTAATCATGAACGGCGGCACCGGGGGGGGGGGGCAGGGGGATGGGGCTGAAGCCCTCCCCCCCACACTTTTTGACTTGGCCCCCCCCCACTTTACGGTCATCAATAATGAAGTTATATATGCATGTGTTTAACCGGCCCCCCCCCCACTTTTTAGGAGAGCCCCCCCCCCACACTTTAATAACTGTCCCGCCGATCCTGTTAATAACGTTACCGTGTAATGAATTAGCACCAATGTTTACCCCAACTAGACATTACCATTCATATTTTTATATTTTAATTTCTATAATTTAACATGTTTAAGTTATAAATAAAATAAAATAAAGTAAACACTGTTTTTGCTCTTTATGAATGTTTGGTGAAGATGCAGACCCACACTATTATTGTAAAAACCCCAATACAAAATAAATAACACAATTGAATTCCTCATAACATTTTACTCAAGAAAAGTTGTGTTCGATCTTAATATAGGGTTTTGTTTTCAATTACATCCCCAGACAGAGAGAGAGAGAGAGAGAGAGAGAGAGAGAGAGAGAGAGAGAGAGAGAGAGAGAGAGAGAGAAAGAGAAACTAAATATAGCCCACATTACGACCTCATGTAATATAAAATTAATAGCACTATTGGATTCCTTATAAGAGTTTACTGTGTTTGATCTCGGTATAGAGTTTGTTTTCAATTACATCCCCGAACAGACAGACCCGGAGACACCACAAATATCATATAGATTTGCACCTTCAGTAAAAGTGTTCTTGTCTTGTTTTGTCTTGAGTAATCCATTAACTAACTGTGAAACATTCACAAAGTTTGTAGACCATGATGCTCGCTCACTTATTGCGGCCACGAGCTCCAATCTCAAGCGGCCAGTGTCCTTCTCCAGAAGAGTATTGATTGTAAAAGTGTTATGCGGAAAAAAAATGCAAAATTCCATTTCAACTTTAAAACATTAAGCGATTGAAAATAAATTTCTAACAAGCGTGACAGACCAACGAAAATGCTATTTCGAACATAAGTGTGAAGGACGAATGAAAATCCTATTGCAAATATAAGCATGATAGACCAACGAAAATTCTACTCATACGTAAGCATAACAGACCAATGAAAATGCTATTTTAAATATAAGCATAATAGATCAACAAAAATGCTATTTATAACTTAAGTGTGACAAACCAACAAAAATGCTATTTCAAACTTAAGTGTGACAAACCAACAAAAATGCTATTTCAAACTTAAGCGTGACAGAATATGCCTTTTTAAACTTCAATAATATAAATAAGTTAATCATAGTTGAAGGTGATCTGAAGGCTTCTCTTTCATATGCTACTACACCAAGATGTAGGGGAGAGCGACACTTCTTTCCTCGGATTGCTCCACTTACCCTTAATCCGCACCTCATAATGTTGAGTGTTTAATAAGGAGGCATAAAGTACCATTTTTTGAGTTTTTGGTATGATTCGACCAAACATTGCATGCTGATCTACTGACAATCATGCTAAATGGACTGAAAAATGCTATTTCAAACTTAAGCATGACAGACCAATACAAAATGTTATTTCAAATTTAAGTGCGATAGACCAACGAAAATGATATTTCAAATTGAAGCGCAACAAACAAAAATGTTATTGATAACTTAATCTTGACAGACCAACGAAAATTCTATTTCAAATTGAAGGTTGACAGACCAATGAAAATGCTAATTCGAATATAAATATGATAGACCAATGATAATGTTATTTCAAAGTTAAGTGACAAACGAAACAAAATTTCTATTAAAAATTTAAACATGACAAAAATGCTATTTCAAAATGAAACATGACAGACCAACAAAAATGCTATTTATAACTTAAGTGTGGTCTACCAACGAAAATGCTATTTCAAATTTAAGCTTGATAGACTAGCATAAATGCTATTTCAAATTTAAGCTTGATAGAAAAATCGATATTTGTTTCTGTCTGGCGAGTGAAGTATGGAATATTTTAATCTGTGTTATTCACATAATGAAAAGGGAATTCAAATCTTCTTGGAAAGTAAAGGTCTGAGAGTAAATGTTAATGATGATCAGTGGTTGTAGTGTTGGAAAGCTCTCCAAAAGAGTAAAATTCCCCTGCTGAGTTTGTGGAAAGGAAATTGGGTGCGATTTAATTTTTTGTGGTATCTGTAAGCATTGGACACACAACAAGTGCCGTGGAGTTACTGGTAAAGTGAGAGAGGATAATCAGTTTATGTGTAAGAAGTGTAAGACAATGGAGATGGATGAGAACTCAGATGTGGAGAAAGTAGATCTGGATGGCGAAGCTATTGAGGTTTTCCAGAAGTTTTTTTTACCTTGATGATACCATTGGAGCACAGGGTGGAGCAGGTGCTATGTGATTGCAAGAGTTAGGAGTGGATGGAGTAAGTTCAGGAAACTTCGGCCTTTACAGAGTGTTATTACTGTCAACCAAGGAAAGAGTCTATTAGGCATGTGTATGCAGTGTGACGATGTATGAAAGTGAAACCTAGCAAGTGAGAGCTGAGAACATGCGTTGCATGAAGAGACATGATATGAGAATGATACGATAGGTGTGTAATGTGAATCTTAGAGACAGACTTCGTTCTGATGACCTCAGAGGAAGATCAAATCTGGACAGTATAGGGAGATGTATGCAGAACAGGAGACTTTGATAGTATAGTTATGTTGAAAGAATAGGTGAGAGTTCTTGGGTCAGTAGATGTAGAACAGTTAAGGCAGCATGTCCAGTTAGCAGGGGAAGGTCAAGGGAAACATGTGAGAAAGTGATAAAAAAGTTAGTTTTTAAGTCAATTTCTTAATTTCCAATACATGCCAGCATGAAAAACGGACGTTAAACAGAACATGATGATGACGATGATGATGATGATGATGGTGATGATGATGATGATGATTCACCCATATCCGCCCACATATATACTTCGTTAAGAGAAACTTCCAGATAAATACTGCTATTTTCCTAAAACCAAGAGAGATAAATATCTAAAATAATAATTATTCAACTATCGTCCTTATATATTTTATAACTGAACATTTTGATGTCACTTGAAATTATAAAAACATTTACTATTTTTTGCGTTATTTAACAAAAAAAAGCTATTTATTTCTAATATATTAATATGCGTTGTGTTTCAATGTCTAAATAGCTATTCTTTTGCGTACAACACAAAGGGAGATAATTCAGTATATATCTCTATTTATATAAAATTAGGTACGTGTATATGTTCATATATTTGTATGTACAGGATTCACTCTTGAAGTAATTGATCGACCATTATGAAGTTTGGAATACACTTGCTAGGTGTAAAAGGTCGTAATGTGGGCTATATTTAGTTTCATTTAGTTTTATGCAAACGGAATGAAAAAGGTGTGAAAGGAGGTACCTCCAATTTTTGTGAAATTTGAACAATATGTATTAGAAATCAATAAATAAATATTCCCCAAATTTTAGTTTCTTTGGGTTTTTAAGGGTTTTAGGGGGCATAATATGGGTGCAACCTTCCATTTGAAAATTCAAATATTTTAGATTTGCATTGTATTTGATCCATAGTCATTAGGATACTGAATTTCAATTTCTTCTTAGGACCCCTTAAGCTTAAGCCTTAAATTTTAGACATTTTCTAAAAAGAAAATCATGTAGTGGATTTTATCAAAATTTGAATAAATAAGGATTCTAGACATACTGTTTAGTATCATTATATCTTGATTTTAATCTTCGTAAAAGGACATAAAGTAGTGTGAATTCATTTTACTCATCTTTTTATTTTATTTTAAAAATCTAGTATGTCGCCTTATTGATGTATCTATTAATAGGTTCGATTTCTAACGTTTATCTCCTTTGAACCATTTAAAGTATGTTTTTGAGGCATGGATTTGTACATAATTTTATTGATCTCTGAATAATTTTCAAGCATCATTCAGGCCTAAATGTCTGGGATTATCTGGGATCATCAAATTTTACTCAACAATCAACAACTTTCAACTGGGATTATTATAAAATACCATTGTTTGGAGCACTCAGGGTTTGGAAAAAACATAGAACACCGTTCAACTTCTTTGTTTAAACAGTTTGGACCATTAATGTTTGATACAACTCTCTGCCCATAATTTGAATTGTGTTTGATCTGTTTCAGGACTTATATTGAGACATTATTTCCTTATAATGTTTTTCAAATATTTTTTTCATTTCTGCATTTTCAAAATGTTTACCTCCAATAATTAATATTCAATTGTTATTGGTCTGCCCTTATGACGATAAGAGCTATATCTGTGAAAAGCCATGGTTTAAAGGTTAATTTGTATTTGTATTATCTGCTTGAACACTTAATGAGTTAATAAACTTGTAAATTATGCAAATTTTATCCATTTCATCACCTTAGCCTTTTGGCTAAGATCAAAGTGTAGTATCTGTTCCGATGGATACTACACCCTATAGACCGGTATCGTCTTGGCCTTCGGGCCTTGATTCCGCCAGTCTGTGGGTTTGTCCTGTGCAGTTCTAGGAGGCCCCCCCCAGTCTTTGCCTTCTCACCCTTTGGGAAAGGGTTAGTTTATTGCTAATCGCCTGAGGCGCCCCTACCAGGGAATGCTGACGGGGCTGCCCAGGCAATTTTTGACGGTCATAAGTGCTCTTCCTCTAGGATGCTGACTTATCAAATCGCACTTTCCCGACCTTGTGTCACATCTTACCGCTATAGGAGGAAGATAAATACCATCCCTTCATTATCCGTATATATATATATATATATATATATATATATATATATATATATATATATATATATGTGTGTTATAATGAAATAATTCCAGGGGGAGATCTGGGTATGAGAGCTCAATGTGATAAACAGAGCAAGAATAAAATGAAGTATAATAACACGAAATTACATAATCATCGATGCAATAATTTATTTCAACCTTGTGGTTTTTTCAAGCATCCGATTCAGACGATTACATTTTTGAAACTGAAAGGAAAGAATTAAATTCACACTCGACAATTCAAATATAATTGGAGAGAGAGGGGGTAACAACCTATCCAATACATATTTAGAGAGAGGGGGAAATTGAAGCATATCTAATCCTTAAATCTAACTTGGGAGGGGGAATTACATAATTTACTACAGACACCGTAGGGGAGGGAGGAGGGGGGGTCTTGTTTTTCAAAGGAATCGGGTCGTGTCAAAAATCAACCGTATTAACCCTCATCATTGTTTTATGACACCTACTGACTAGCGATAAATGTATATTGTGCGTGGAAGGAAGGAACCTAAAGTGAATTCTGACATAATCTCACTCACATGCATACATAGGCATGCAAAAATACATACACATCCTATGTACATATATACATACATCACCACCCACACACAATCATATACAAGCATACACATATATATATATATATATATATATATATATATATATATATATATATATATATATATATATATATATATATGTCAAACACACACTTAGTTTGAACGACCGACCACCCTTTTTTAACTCGGTCAAATCACCTACAGGAAATACTGAATTATCAAGCCAGATTGGAAAAGTGAAAGAAGACCGAAGAATCAAAAAAGAAAGAGAAAGAAAATAGGAGAGAAAATAGAAAATAATATAAGAATAATATCATATAAACACATCTTAATTCAATAAATTATAAAAGAAATTAATCGACATAAATATTCATAATTCTCCTCATAAAATATATTTTTATAATTTTATATTTTATTAATACTTGACAATGAGAACATAGAGTGATTATGTGTATATGTGGGTGTAAGTGTGTATTCTGGTAGGCATATATGTGTGTATAGGTGGGTTTATATATATATATATATATATATATATATATATATATATATATATATGTGTGTGTGTGTGTGTGTGTGTGTGTGTGTATGCTTGCATATGTATAATAGATTGTGTGTGTGTGTGTGTGTGTGTGTGTGTCTGCGTATGTTTAGATAATAGTTAGGTCGTTGATCACAATTTAAAAAGATTCCCTTTTCCTCGCATTTAGATTAACTTAAGGTTTTTGACACGCGTACTGCAGTTGTTTTTTTTCTTTTTTTATACCTTTCCCTTTTTCTCTCTTTCTTTTTGTCGAGTGTGAATTTAATTCTTTTTCAGTTTCAAAAATGTAATCGTCTGGATCGGATGCTTGAAAAAACCACAAGGTTTAAATAAATTATTGCATCGATCATTATGTCATTTCGTGTTATTATACTTCATTTTATATATATATATATATATATATATATATATATATATATATATATATATATATATATATATATATATATATATATATATATATATATAAGCCAACATATGCATCAGCAGCAGCTTTAGGGATGCAACATGTCTAACAGGACTCTGGTGAAAATCCAGGAGGAGTCAACATCAGAATCCGTCATCTTCTGGTTATCTCTACCTTTGTGTCTGTGGCAAATAAGGATGTGTCAAGTTCGGAATTACAAATTCATGGAGTGAGGATAATAACGTTTCTTCTGCACATGTGCAACCGCCATTCTTTCACTTCCTCTGAAACAAACCATCATGCAACAGCTGAGCCGTGCCTGCTTTCTGTGTCAAGGGTAAACCTGCAAATCTTGCAGATCTAACGAATAGCTATGTCCAATGAGGAAGACTGCATGCAGACCAGACAACCCTGAGGCACGATCTTTGTGAGCTCCATGCAAAAGTCCGACTCGTTTTAAAAAAAACAAAACATTGGGAGGAACGATTCTTGGATAAAAAAAAGCAAGATCTTGAGATGGATGGCCGGAAGAAAGTGGAATGACTTAAGAAAACTTGGATGCGAACCATCAACAAGGATCTTCGACAATGGAATTTGAACGGAATCAGTGCTCAAGACCGCCAAGCTTGGAGACTGGAATTGCACGTTGCTAGAAAACATCAGGCCTCTCACCAATGGAAATAAGACATTAAAATGGATGATGATGATGATGATGATGATGATGATGATGATGATGATGATGACGATGATGATTTATCAAAAGTTGTGCATCCTAATCAAGGGTAGATCACTTTCAGCAAAATACACTGTGACTTATCTCTCACATTATAATAAACATTGTGTTCCTCTTTCAATATCTATATGTATAAATAGTTATTCTTTTGTGTGTAACAGTAAAGGAGATAATTCAGTATATATCTAAGTAAACGTTGTGTTCCTCTTTCAATATCTATATGTATAAATAGTTATTCTTTTGTGTGTAACAGTAAAGGAGATAATTCAGTATATATCTAAGTAAACGTTGTGTTCCTCTTTCAATATCTATATGTATAAATAGTTATTCTTTTGTGTGTAACAGTAAAGGAGATAATTCAGTATATATCTAAGTAAACATTGTGTTCCTCTTTCAATATCTATATGTATAAATAGTTATTCTTTTGTGTGTAACAGTAAAGGAGATAATTCAGTATATATCTAAGTAAACATTGTGTTCCTCTTTCAATATCTATATGTGTGAATAGTTATAGTTTTATCATGTAAATATTCAAGCAAACATCTGTTTGCTTATGTTACTATGTGTATCTATCTGTTAGCCGAGTAACATGATATCATGCATCATCAGCAGCTAACTTGAAGTATTACCAATGAATAAAAGAATATGTTTGATGTTTTTGTAGTAACTATTATTTTATTTAACTCTTCCAGCCATTCACGAAGCCCGTGCTCACAAAGGTCAGCTGAAAGTGGCCGCCCGGCTCCGGTCTGTGTTACACTCAGATGTGCATCCATCCGAAATTGCAGGTTAGTCACTTAGATGAATTAAAATATGAATTACTCATTGGGGGGGGGGGGCAGCGTAATAGCCATCAAGGTAGGTTGTGGGATTGATCGAAATGTGTTCAAGTCCTTACAGATCTGTATTGTTAAAAAAACGTATACATAATTTTGGGTGAAATATATAATTTAAGCTAATGCCCTCTTTTCTTCTGTCTCTTCCTCTTCCCCTCTCGCTCTATGTAAAATTCTTTGTCGAGTTACTGGGCCGAGGATTAAAGTTATTCATTATAGAATAAATTGTGTGGAAGCATTATGTTGCCGAACAAATATAATATACATGCGAAGAGTAATGAATTTATTGCTGGAACTGAAAATGAGAAAGAAATCACATTCACGGCAAAACGAGAATCAGGCAATGCTACTGATTAGTATAAAGCTTATACATACATATATACATACACATGAAATAAGTACATACATCAATGTCTTACAGCTTACACAGCTGCTGTTGCTGCTACTTCAACGGCTTATAGCTTACACTTATATACACACATGAAATAAACACATACATCAATTTATCATTAATATCATACACATCAGTGCTGCTGCTGTTTATTTGTTTGTTAGGCGAGTAGGACTTCTGCATAGAGCTCATGAATATTGTGCCTCAGGATTTTCTGGTCTGCATGAAGTCCTCTTCGTTGGTTGCAGCTATTCGCTAACCTGCAGGAGTCCAGGTTTTTACTCTCTAAACCAAGAGCAGCAATGTTCAGCGGTTGCATGTGAAGTCGGAGAAGGTTTAGCCCAGGACACACAAAGAAATGGCACAGAAGCAACGTAGCTACTCTCACTCCATTTATTGGCGGTTCCACACCTGACACATCTTTGCTTGCCACATACAGAGGCATGGTCGACTTGATGCCAACTCATCCTGGATTTTCACCAGACCCCTGTTAGCCGGGAAGTTCTTACACTATGACGTTGCCACTTACACTATGACGTTGAGTAAGGGTTGAACTTTCTGCTGCTGCTTCCTCCTATGTACGCACACAACATTAATGTGCGTACATTGAATGTATATATTTGTAGAACTCAACACGCTTGCTCTTCCAAAAAAAGATGGGGAGATAACTGCACACACACACAGACACACACACAGACACACACACACACACATATATATATATATATATATATATATATATATATATATATATATATATATATATATATATATTAAATACTGTCTTGTTTTTAAATTCCCGAAACAGTTTTTCATGGTAAACAACTGATGACCTCTTAAAGCAAACTAATATAATAACTGTAAAAATTAAATTGACTTACATGAGTGATTTTCTACTGAACGACTTGGGACTTAAGGTTTTTTTAAAATTTTTTGATATAGTTTTAATGGTTGAGAAACTTCCGAGACTATATATATATATTGTTTTAAATAAAAGCGGAATTTTAGTCTCCGGAAATTTGGTTTCGAGAGCTCTTTCGTCCAACATCTCATCAGGAGAAATCGTTGGAACACAAAATGTAAAATAAAATTCATGAGAAATAGCAAGACTGTGAAATCTTTGAAATCCAATAACGATATCTATATCTGCAAACCAGATAAGAGTGCCGGAGTAGTTGTGCTAAAGCGTTCAGACTACATCAAGAAAATGTTGAACATTCTTGATTATCGATCAATATTTTCTAAGATCGGCCCTGTTCAGACATCCGATAATCCTTATAGAAATGAGATTAAAATGCAGAAGCAATTATTATAGTTCTATAAGAAGGGTTACTTTATTAAAGAGACCTATGACCGAATAAGACCTTCTGGTTCGCAATGGCCAAGATTATATGGCCTCACAAAAATACATAAGAAAAAGGTCCCACTCAGGCCCATATTATCTATGGTAGGGTCTGCTGACATTCCTTGGCCAAATGCCTTCTTGAAATTTTGCAATCGGTACATGATTCTAACAATGCCCATTGCATATGCCAACAATCGATTTATGTGCTCCTTTGACGTTGTCAATCTTTTCACAAATGTTCCGTTGTCAACACATTCTATGGTGGCTCTATGTTCCCTCCTTGTTTCCCTAAATTGTTGAATTAATATTGTTGTACACGGAGTCTGTTCAATTTAGCTATAACAACATCAAGTATAGCCAGTTTGATGGAGTGTCCATAGGGTGTCCTTTAGCCCCGGTTTTAATGGAATTTTTTTTTAGCTATCATGAGGACATATTGTTTAACTCGGTTCCTAAGCCCAGTGTCTATGTCAGGTATGTTGACGACACTTTTAGTATTTTCTCCTCTCATAATGAAGTTATGATTTTCTATAAAAAGCTGAATTTACTTCATAATGCTTTAAGTTTCATTATGGAAATTGAGAAGGATAATTGCCTCCCGTTTTTGGATTTCTTTATTAAGAGATCTAGGGGAGGGTTCCTAACTAGCATTTATTGCAAACCCACATTTACGGGTCTTTACTTGAATTGGTGCTCTTTTGTACCCAAATCTAGAAAGTTAGGTTTAATTTTTATACCTTAGTACACCGAGCCCTGATTTATTTTTCTCTCAACAGACTTCATTCGGAATTGGATAAGATAAGGGAAATCCTTATCAGTAACGGCTATCCAGACGACTTAATCTCGGACTGCATCAAAATAAAAGTTGCAGAATTCAAGTCTCCCAGACGTTTTGGCCAACCAAGATGTCCAGTTTATCTTAAACTGCCTTGGATAGGTGGCATGAGTCAGGAGTTGGGCAAACAAATCATTAAAAGTGTAACCGGTTGCTTTTTTTTCTGTTGCTTTACGTTTGGTTTTTAGCACAAGATCTGCTTTTCGGTCTTTTTCAAAAGATAGTCTGCCTTATATAAAAAAAAACAGTAACATTATTTATGCAAGTACGATGCTGGTTATATTGGGCGGACGAAATTACATTTCGAGACCCCAAATTAGACAGCGTAGACCTGGTTCCTTGTGCCATACATCTTTCTCAGCTTTGGAATTGTCTATTAGCCAGTATTTAGCTGACACTGCATGCTGTGCCAATAAGTATAAAATAGAGTGATTTAAGGTTTTACACAGGGCGGATTCCACCTCTCGGTGTTATATTGCCCTTGCTGATTGTATACTTGTAAAGGTTCTGATCTCGACAATCAGTCCGGCAGAAACTGGGGCACTTCGGTGGTCTTTTATCTATCGGGCTGAGGTATTCGTCCTGGGTAGTCCTAGGCGGTCCACCATCTCAGGCATTTCATCCCCTCTTTGGGGTGGAGTAAGTTTATTGCTTACTGTCTGAGGTGCCCCGACCGGGTAATGCTGATGGGGCTGCTCAAGCAATTTTTAATAGGCCAGAGTGCTTCTTCTTGGGAGCGCTGGCTTTTTACCCAACCTTTCGGCCTTGTGCCATATCTTCCTGCAGTAGGAAGGAAGTAAATACCGGTGGATTCCAGCTCTTATTTGAAAATATTGGATTCCATCTCTATCGTCTTGCGAAAACCTTCTTCTTTGCAAGCAGAAGGATTTCATAAAGTCGTTGATTCTCTTTGGGGAAAGTTAGTAAGTCAAATCCCCCCATGGCAAATTTTTTTCTTTTAAAAAAAAATGTTTTTTGCCCATTAAAACTCTGCCTTTTAAACGTTTTTAGTCGATTTATTGAATTAAATTTATTTTAAATGCTTATTCTCATCGGCAATTAATTTCCCCATTCTTGCTCTTTCTCGTGAATTTCATTTTACATTTTGTATTCCAACAATTTCTCCTGATCAGATGTGAAAGAGCTATCGAGACCAAATTTCCGGAGACTAAAATTCTGCTTTTATTTAAAATGATTTATAAAATTTTGCATTTCGAAACATATTATATTTATTTAATCGTTAATGTAGTCCCTTTCCCCATTTATGACCTCTTTCCATCTGTCAATAAAATGTTTAATGCCACATTTATAAAATTCCTCAAGTTTTGAACTTAGAAAGCAAATAATTGTCTGCATGAGGAAGTTTCATTAATACAGAGTGTTCCAAAAGTCTTAGACACATTTTGACATTTATCCATTTTGTCGTGCAACTGTCGTGCAACTGTTGGGCTTGTAAGGTGTCATGTGCAGCTGTCTTTCTAAGACATGCCAAACAGTTGTTGTAGGAAGCTGAAGTTCCCTACTGGATCTTTTGATTGATTTACGGGGGGGGGGGGGCTCCGGTCGAAGGCAGTTCGAACTTGCTCAACCGTATCATCTGAAGTTGAGGGGTATCCCGTTATCTTAGATGAATTTACCATGCCATTTCAATATGGACTTCCTATCTGGTGCCCTTTTTCGGAATGTTGTGCGAAATGCATGTTGAACAAGTGTCCATGATTCAGTTTTTGCAAATTCAAGGACGCAAAACGCTTTTTTTCTGGTTAAGTGAATGCCATTACTGAGTCTGAAAAAAATATGTCAAAATCATTAGCATTACAAAAAAATAATAATGAATTAAGTAGTAAAAATATTTCCACTGTTAGAAACAGCAATATTTTGAAAAGATTTATAACGGGCGGATTTAAAAAAATAAATATATGTATTTATTTAAAATTCTAATTTTCGACTTGAATGAAAGAAGAAAAATATGTCTATACTTTTCCTGATTAATACTCTGTGGACATGTATGTCTGTTTGAAAGCAGCAGTCGCTGTAATTTGAAATTTCCAAATATTTTGGAATACATTTTGGAACATCCATATATTTAATAATATATATAACAAATACTGCTCTTTTAAAATGATTATTTGTCTTTTTATTTCAGAAAGTCATCGTTTCTGTAATCGTGTGCAAGATGCTTATACTCTTCGTTGTACTCCGCAGGTGCGTGTTATTATTTTCTAAAGATTTATTAAGTATTTAACACATGCAATTGCTTATTATTATTTTGGTTTCTCTTGGAAGATTAAAACAATTATTTGGTTGGGAAGTTAGAAATTTCGTCCGTCTGACCGTTCGTCAGTCACATTTTTAAAAAATGTAATCAATACATTGTGGAATTTGTCTCATTTTGAAATATCAGGAGGCGTTCAATAAGTAATGCCCCTGACCCATTTCCCATAGCAGTAGATTAATGAAACTTGGAACAATTATTAGTCTTTCTCTACATAGGAACCACCCAGAGTTATGCATTTCTCCCATCGTTTGATACATCTCTGGACACCGTTTTTGTAGAACACGGCAGGTTGGTCCTCCAACAACGTCGTAACTTCAGAAATCAAGGCTGCATCATCTGGGAAATGCTTTCCTTTCAAAAACAACTTCATGGGTGGGAAGAGATGAAAGTCAGAGGGTGCAAGGTCAGGAGAGTAAGGGGGATGGGGGAGGATTTCATAGCCCCACGCCCGTGCTTCTGATCTGGCGACATGCGAGTTGTGGACAGGAGCGTTGTCCTGCAGAGGCATTACTTATTGAACGCCCCTCGTACTTTTCGAAATGGAGAATATTGTATTAATAGTAAATAAAAAATTCCTAACAAATAAAACGGATGCCATGACCTGAAATTTAAAGAGAAACCTTGAGATCTTCAGTCTGAGGTCCTACCAACTGATCTATTTGAACTTTCTTATAGATAGAGCTTAAAACATTCCCTTAACAAAATAATTATAGCTTTGAGGTTACATCATAGATTTATGATTTACGTTATGTTTCAAAACATGAATTCAAACATAAGCGATAATAAAATAAAAAAAATGAATAGGTAAACATTATCAATAGCGTTGGAAGTTATTTTGATAGTCCAAAACAATTTATTTTACTTTAACTACATATTGTATGCAGTTCTTTCACAATTATATAATCCTTCCAACTGAGCAAAAATATGCAACCGGAAGGAGCATATTTTTGCTAGTTTTAGGAAAAAAGAAATTTTGCGCATTTTTAAGAATATGCTAATTCCAGTCATTATTAGTGGAGTTGAGTTTTGTTTAGAAACAAATAAGAATTAAAAATGCTAAAGATATTTTCTCAACTTTTGATAAACATAAAAATAAGTTAAAAGAATGTTATTTGTGATGTGTACAACCTATAACAGGCCGAGAGATCTAATATTTTGGATCGTTTAGTTGAAGCAAGATTTCCAGTCAGTCAGCGGATATCTTTTTAGTTGCTAACACTTCATTTGAGAAAATTTCCTAAATAAACAAGGCTGTCAATATGAATAGAAAACCTTAAAGATTTACATTATATACTTTCTAAGAATATATAAAACAGAAATGAAATTCAAAGTTTAAATAAGTCAGACGAAACAATTTTTCTTCAATAAATTATTGAGTTTTTCAATAACGTTTTCTTTAACTAAACAAAAGACAAATGTCTTTTCTTGAATAAACAAGGCTGTCAATATAACAAGAAAACTTTAAAACAGATTATGACATGAATGTAAGGAGTTAAAAAACACAAGATGAATAACACAAAGACAGTAGATGCCTATTGACCTTAGCCTTGAAAAGACCAAGGCTATAGGTAGGAGAAAAGCAGTAAAAAGGAAGACAGCCCCACAAGCCTGCAGTTCTTGGAAAGAAGCTACTGGAATAGGAAGATGTATTATAACGAGGTACTTGAACAACGAACAGACTGACTTACTAGAAATTTTGCCTCTAGTAAAAGACTCCAAATGTTAGATCTCTCGGCCTGTTAAAGGTATCGCCTTGGACGTGTACAATTGTTTCATAAAAGAGAAATTTTAAGAACATTTGGTCGTGGAGAAACGATATACAAAGACTTCCATTGCAGGATGGGGTGCGAGATATTGACGACAATAACTGTCTTGGTGGATTTGTCTAAACTCCACATGTGTAACCTGGTCTGGATTG
The DNA here is from genome assembly GCA_963556195.1 of Sepiola atlantica. Lineage (NCBI taxonomy): Eukaryota > Metazoa > Mollusca > Cephalopoda > Sepiida > Sepiolidae > Sepiola > Sepiola atlantica. Next base: position 107,196,324 of record OY744522.1, read on the forward strand.
TTGTCATCTTGAATTTCATCTTCTTTATTAGTTAAGACTAATTGGTCAACACAAACGATGTAGAATATTTAAAACATTATGTATTATGTAGATTATTCGAACTACTGTTCTCATCTTGGATGTTATTCTCACAACGTTTCGGCTGATGTAACCTCCGACCTTCTACAAATGCATGTTGTCGAACTCAGGAATTTTTATGTTGAACTCGGGAATCTGTACGGATAGAAATCTTAAGTAATTCGTAATTGTATTCTTAGTATCTGAGGATTGAACCCTCAACCTCCAGAAGACTGTCACTTAGAACTAATTATTACTTAGCACTTATATCCGTTGTGCCACGAGTCCTTGTGGACAAGTCTAGATTGAATTTTAGGACACTTAAAGCTATTCTTGTTTTGGATGTGTAATCTTACTACGTAACACTGTATATTACTACTTACCACTATATATTACTACTTATTCCTGAGTTCGACAAGATGAACCTGAAAAAGGTCGGGAGTTACATCGATCGAAACATTTTAACAATAACATCCTAGATGAGAACAGTAGTTCGAATAATCTAAATAATCTAAATTATAAATCCTCATCTCTAAAAATCCGAAACAACTTAAAATATTAGTTTATTTATTGAGCCTCACAATTAAACTTTGACCGGATTCGTTGGGTCATTAATTTCTCGGACTTTACTCTGTCAAGTTTTTGCAGACGACCTCATGGAGTGGGTCTTCACAATTCATCTACTACCAACTGTGCATCTCGTCGACTAACTTTATTTTTTTACTGCAATTTCAAAAGTACCCTCTCTCTACCTTTGCGTCATCTTATCTGACTAATCAGAATCTACAGTACCTCCTTGCTCCCCCTTTACTATGGGACAATGTAACAATTCCATAATGCCACATGTTCATTCGATATTGAGTTTACGATTAAATCTCATTGACATACCAGTTCCCTATCAGATCACTAAAGTTTAGGGAAGTTGGTCTTTGTAAGTACTTAGATGGCTGACCAAACCGGCGTATAAATGGATACAAGTGTTGCTTGAAAGTATAATCGACGACAGACTAAGCTCCTGTCATGTGGATGGTTCAGACCATCCCTTCTGCTTAACACTATAAAACGACCGGTCCTATGAGCATCTAGGTTTCAAAAGCAGCTCTACTTACTTTATATGTACACTTATTATCGCAGAGGCGGTTTGTCAAAGACAGACATTAGAACGATATACTAAACCAGTGCGTAAATTGTTTTGGTCTGTCAAGGATATGTCCTCGACAATCAGTCCAACAGGATGGGCCGCTACAGCACCAGATACCATGCTTTGTCGGGCTGAGGAGTTAGTCCTAGGAGGTCCACCCTCCCAGGCCTTGCCTTCTCGCTTTGGGAAGGGGTTAGTTTATCACTAACTGTCTGAGGCGTCCTCACCAGAGAATACCGCCAGGGCTGCCCAGGCATTATTTTGTGGGTTCAGAGTCCACCACTTCTTGTGCACTGGCCTAAAATCCCAACTTCCGACCTTCTATCACATCTGCCTGCGATGAGAGTGAAGTAAATACCAGGATATACTAAACATGATAATAATGGGGGTGAAAAGCACAGACGTTTTTACAAGAATAGAAAGTGAACCTTGGGTTTTCTTTCAGTAGCCTCGTAACTCTCGCTTCCCTTATTTTGTCGATGTTTCTGACAAAGAGGAGGGGGCTGTTTTCTCGGTCGTAATCTATCCATCTAACACTTATCATTGGCTAGTTTTTAACCTTGAAGTAGCATTTTTTTTAGCTCGTTACATCAAGTGGCTTCATGCATTGTCTGGAGTGATTTCCATTAAAAAAATAACAACAAGACTATATTAATTGTCCAAACACAATCAATAAGGAACATGTATTGCCAGGATAAACAAATAGAGACATATATGCTATGAATAATGTACAAGTAAATATGACTTATTTTGTTGGTGATGTTTTGGAATTTGTTATTTATTTACTAAATCATTGGTTTATTCTCTTTTTTAGGTTCATGGAATTGTAAATGACACAATCGATTTTGTGAAAGGTGTCTTGACAACTGAAATCAACAGCGCTGGAGACAACCCTGTATCCTTTCTTATTGCCACTAATATTACAAAAAATTGTGCCTGTATTCTGACTACGGAAGTTCGTTGAAAATGAAAACTTAAGGAGATTTGATGTCTGTCTGCACGTTTGTTTTATTTGATTGATTGGTTTAACGGCATGTCAACCATTGTACGGTCATTTTATGCCAAGGTTATTTGATTGGATATTATAGTTTTATGGTTTTTGTAGGAAGTTCAGTTGCAGATGATTTTATTTCATAAATTGTTTCGTTTAAATATATCTTAGTTACTTTATAATAGAAATTGAAATTCAGCAATGATGCCATTTTAATATGAATGAAATCATTTATTATTATTTGTACTCACTAGGAGTTCTCACACAAGTCATCGCCAGTGATTGGTCACTGATAATAACTGGTGGTGTTCCCTGGAGTCTGAGTGACAACAAGCCTCACTAGATTTCCAATACTCTCCACCTCTTTTCGATAACCATTGCAAATGACTTTGCGGTATTGCAATAGCCGCTTACCATTGATTTCTCGCTGGTAACTACGATTGGTTTCCTTTGGGATTTGGGTGACAATAAGCCTCCCCAAATTCCTAGTACTCTCCGCACTCTTCTAGTGGAGGTCTAGTTAGTGGTCTCCCTCCTTGGTCTTCCCATCCTCCTTGACCCTTTCTGAATATTTTGTGTGGTATCAGCCGAGGCTGGTGCCATCACTTTTTTTTAGGGGGGGGGTTATTATTATTATTATTATTATTATTATTATTATTATTATTATTATTATTATTATTATTATTATTATTATTATTATTTCTTTTTAATATGCTGAGACTTTCGATATAAAATATCTTCTTCAGAGCAAGACTTTTTTTCCCTTTCCTCGTTTTGTTGGTATTAACCCCAAGTGGGCGAATCTCCCGTTGAGATAGAAAATGCACGTCAAGGTGTTAGTAAAGTCTGGGCGATGTGTTATGCGTTTGGTGACGCCTGTTTGAATAAAGAAATGTTTACATCTTATGGAGCATCATGTAAGTTATGAATATTTATAATAGAAATTGAAACCAAACAATGATGCAATTAAAAAAAAAATGTCTTGCTCCAAAGAAGATATTTTATATAAAAAGTTTCGGCATATTAAAAAAAAATAATAATAAATGATTTTATTCATTTTAAAATTGCATCATTGTTTGATTTCAATTTTTATTATAAATATTCATACGTACATGATGCTTCATAAGATGTGAACATTTCTTTATTTTTTATATTTTAGTTTCTTTAAGAAAGTCTATTATTTTATTTCGGTCAATCCTGTTAGATAATTGATTCATATTCTTTGTCTAGTGCTTGGTAATATTTTTCATGGATTAGCTTTAAAGTATGTGTTTCACTGTTCATCACGCGTGTAACACAAAGGTGGATCTTCATTTGTTAGTATGCATCTATGTGTAATATGTGTGTGGCTAAATGAGAGTCGGGTTAGTACTGATTCCGCTTTGCTTATTTCGCTATATCCATTTTACATATACATACACCTTTAGTTTTTTATGTAGATCGTCTAGTCTTTCTTTCTATAGGGAACCCACACACACACATTGACATTTATATCGAGAGATTTGTCTGTCTCAGGCTTGAATGAGGAACACTAAAATGTCCTTTTTCTCTATGCTCATAACACTATGCTTCATTGAAATTGGATATACATATTTGAAGTTTTAAGAGGGTTCTGACCCCATAGTTCCTTTAGAGGGACACATAGCGATTCGGTGCACAGAGGGGCACATATAGATTCGGGATCACTTCCATTGTCTCCTCCGGAGAATTTTATACATATAATTTAAATTTCATACTAAATAGGATATATTTGAAGTTATACCCTAATAACCCCTTTAGGAGTTCATTTAAGGATTTGGGGCCATTGTCTCCTCTGAAAAATTTTACATACGAATACGCTTTCAGTTTATATATAGATTCTCTAACGTATCTTTCTATAGGGAACACACACGGACACAGACATTGACATTTATATATAGACGTTTGTTCGTTAGATTTTGCGGCATGTCAATCGCTATTTGGTTGTTACATTCCTGGGAAATATATAGGGTGGCCAAGAAGTCACTGAGGAATTTTTAACTTGAATAGATTCTTTATATTTTATGGTACCTTAATGGAATTTTAACATAATATGGCAAAGACAATGGAGATTTGTTTGTAAAAAGAACCAAAATGAAAAAGAATTTATTTATGAAAATAACATCCTTTAAATGCTTTCCATTTTCAGTTTTACAAGTTCGTGCCCTTGTGAGAGTATTTTTAAAGAAAAAGTTTACATCAACAAACCTGAAACTCTTCAGGAATTGAAAGAGAACATCAGGAATTATGTTAGGGAATTCAATCGTAATCGAGTGATCATGCAATCCGTCATGGATAATGTTTTGGAAAGGGCACGAATTTGTGAAGCTTTGTATATATATATATATATACACACAAATGAAAAGATAAAAAAGAGATATGTTGATAATGAGTACTGATTGTAATTTAGGCTATGCTCGCCTAGTTTTTCATTGTTTTTGCTTTGTTTTGTATAATTAGCACTGAAGCCACACCAAGAAATAAATGTACAGGAGCATTTTACAAATATCTTGGTGTAAGCCGAAACAATTGTATGCTGAAAAAAAATAAGTTTTATAAAATGACGTGAATCTGTCCTTTATAACATAGATATGGTATAAAATTAAATAAAAAATATTGAATATAACATAGCTCTGGCCTTAGACTATTGAGCTATTATAAATATTTTATGTTATAAAATTTATATTTGAATATATATAAAAAATTCTAAATATAAATTAAAAATACACATACACACACACACACACACACACACACACACACACACACACACACACATATATATATATATATATATATAATTAATAATGACAATATATGTATTAGAATATACTATCAGTGCCTTTTAATTAGCATTCTCTTTAAAAGATTCAGCTCGATGATTGTCAATCAGTAACAACAGACCATATATCAGTGAGGTTCATTTTATATTCCAATAACCAAAAATAGCATACTAGTTAATTTTCCCACATATGAGTTTGCTCTTTTCTTTGTTTTTTGTTTGTTTTCACCCAAAAATGACCCACTGTATGGTGTATGTATTTTTCAAGACATTTTAATCCAATAATTTGTTATTCTTTATGGATTTTCTGATGATTTTGTAGCGTTGCAGAGACAATATTGACATAAAAATGTTGTTTGGCGCACGGCAAATTAAACGGACCGTAAAAAATACATCTCACAGAAACGTTATGTTTTTTGGAAATGTGAAAAACTAAAACTAAAAACTAAAAACTAAAAACTAAAAACATGGTTATTGGAATATAAAATGAACCTGACACGGCTAGACTTTAGTCACAATGATTTCCTTTCTCTCCCCCTCTCTCTCCTTTTCCCCTTCTTTTCTTTCCCCAAGTATATTATATTTAATTTTATTTAAACAGTCTCAAGTCTGACCACGTGACTTTCCAAATTTTAAATTTCTCTTTTTCTTCCCTTTCTCCCCCCCCCCATTTCATTATTCCCAAATACGATCTAAGGGAAGGCTCACATTCTGACTGATGAGATCTCAGCTTTTAACAGCTGTAGATCGATAATATCGGCATGCCAGTGTCGCAGATTTTGTACATGTCTTTTTGAATAAAAACAATTATATACATAAAAGCTCTATTTGATATTGAGCATTTTTTATAAGCCCGATTGAAATTCTTTGGACTCCTATCCTGCGGATGTTTACTTATATTTATATAACTTATATGTTTACTATATATATATATATATATATATATATATATATATATATATATATATATACGATCGAACACTTTATTGATTTCTTTAAAAAAATATCTATGTAGTTGCATTCGTTTCTATCGTTTTTTTATAGTTTTTCGAAATGTCTTCTGTGATACAAACGAATGCAACTACATAAATATAATAAACGCTGAAAGTAAATAAATCACTGATAGACTAAAAATTAGTGACAAAGCTTAAGGAGACCTATATCTTACTAAAAGACCACACAATTACTTTTAACAGTGGGTATAATAATATTGAAATTAAATATAAGCAACAGGACACCAATAATTATAATACAATTAAAAGTAGGAGAAAAATAAATATAATCTGGTTTACACCGCCTTATAATCAGATGCTATAAACTAAACTAGGCAAGAAATTCCTAAATCTCATTGAAAAACACTTTCCTGTAACTAATCCCTTGCATAAAACATTCAATAAAAATAACTTAAAACTATTTTACAGTTGCTGCGAAAATGATAATTAAAGCACCCAATAACAAAATACTAAATGAGAGCAGTAGAGAAAAAAATAATGATAACAAAATTGGTAAAAAAGTGATCTCAAAACATTCACAAAAGGTGCGCGTCACCCCTATACAAAGCAAAAATAAGATGTCAAGTAAAGGCCAATAAAAATAACACTAGAAAGAACAAAAATTTAAGCACTAGAAATAGTAATAACCAAACCCCTAATCACAATCACCCAAATAGAATTAAGAAAGTTAATAATGAAGAAAAAAAGCTGTAACTGTAAAACTCGTGCACTTTGTCTAGTACAAAATAAATGCTTAACCAACAGCATTGTTTACAAAACCACAATATTTGCCAAGGAAAGCTCGATAACAAGAAGTACTACGTGGGTATGAACCCCCCCCCCTAGATTTTAAAACCAGATATTATGACCACAACAGTACATTTAATAAAAAAATAACGCCAAATAAAAACAGCACAAGCGACCCATTACTGGGAGTTCAAAGAAAGTGGACGCTCGCCAATAATCGAATGGAAAATAATACAACAGGCCAATACATGTAGAAATTTAGACGACCCGTGTAGATTATGTTTGAATGAGAAATTTTAAATTCTAAACTTTAAAGACCCTCAAAACCTATCAAACTGTAGAAGTGAAATAGCAAACAACTGTGTACACATTTTACCTTAAGATAACAATACATAATAAAAATAAAATAAAATAAATTACTTAAATAAATAAAAAACTAAACTAAACCAACACCAAAAATAACAACGAATAAGAAAAAATAGAAATAAAACTATTCCAAGCAAGCATGTGTTAAAATTAGGTCACCTGTTTATTCGAAACATTCACAAAAGGTGCGCGTCACCCCTATACAAAGCAAAAATAAGATGTCAAGTAAAGGCCAGACAAACTTTTGTTAGAAAGAAGCCCTGCCATTGGTTAATGAAAACATTTACCAGTGGGAGGAAATAACAATAAATCTGATTGGTTAGATAGCTAGACTAAACACTTTGTGGATATATAAAAACACTCAGTAACACGAATTCCATGCACTTTAGCCTGGCTATTCCCTATGGGGATGAAACGCGGACACCTATGTGTAGCTTAATTGCCATAAATATATTTTTATAACTGTTGACAGCCTCACTTCTTTAACTATATATACCGTTCCTTTGTTATTACTATAATTTTGGAGATCAATAATCAAGTTTGATATCGTTATTGTTGGTGTTTTTTTTTTTTTTTTTTTTTTGTTGTTGTTGTTGTTGTTGTTGTTGTTGTTGTTGTTGTTGTTGAGGAGGAGGAGGAGGAGGAGGAGGAGGAGGAGGAGGAGGAGGAGAGCATTATTTTACCTTGACCTTTATTTTTAAAGATGGTTTTTGCTGAAAAGGGAGAGATTATTTCTGGCGGAAACTTCCATGGAGAATATCAAGCAAAGGTAAATGTTGAATAATGGGTTTTGGGACAACATCTTTATTATTTGTCCGGTCGTTGATTAGGGCAAATATTGTTCTCTGGATGGAGAATGATGGAGCTCCTTCTTCATGAGGGCTCTTTTGTCGATTCCCAGATTTGGCTGTTTGGTTTTTGTGTTTGTTATTATTGGGCGGATCGGACTTTTGTACAGACCTCACAAAGATTGTGCCAGGTTTGTCTGGTTTGCATCAGATTGTCTGCGTCAGCCATTTTGAAAAAATCTTTAAGGCGGACGTCGGGTAATAAAAAAACAATTTCGGTTTTCCTTTAAAATTTTCATATATATATATATATATATATATATATATATATATATATATATATATATATGAAATCAGATTGAAAAACCAGATTACGCGATGCGATATATTTTCAAATAAATAAAACATTTTTTTATTTTAATCATATATTTCGACATAAACATGTCATCTTCAGTGTAAACACTGTAGACCATGTAAACACTGAAGATTACATGTTTATATCGAAATATATGATTAAAATAAAAAAATAAATGTCTCATTTATTTGAAAAAATCTTGCATCGCGTAATCTGGTTTTTCAATCTGATTTCATAATTTTCACTTGACGATGCTTATAAGTAGCCCAACAGATTTATATCAGCTCCATATCGAACAATTAATCCTATACATAACTTTATTCCAAAAAACGACAACGAAAAAGTACACTAGTTTCACAGGCCCAAACGGTAAACTATGCAGTCACCCCTTTCGTATTTTTTCAGGTATAATAATAACATTACAAAAGAACAGATAATTAAATAAATAAATAAATAAAACTTGCTAACAGATAAATAAATAATAAATAAAACCTCCTAAAAAATGAAGGCCCCCCCCCCTTGAGCCCTAGTTAATCGCTTCCCACACCGGATGTTTTTCCGGGACACCCTCAGTTTTTTCTGTCATTGTTGACGCCATTCCCAGTCAGGCGTGCCTACAATCCTTTCAGCTTGCCGATGATTCCACTGGGTACGAAGATTTACTAAAGATGTCTAAATCTGCTCTTTTGGATGAAACCACGGTACATTGCTGAAATATGTAATATACAGTATCTAAATAAATTATATATATATATATATATATATATATATATATATATATATATATATATATATATATCTTTACCTATAGCTATTCGTTATAACTACAATACTGTAGGTTTTTACCTTCCACACCGAGAGCAACAAGGCCCAGTGGTTGCACACAGAGGACTGGCGGTGGCACATGCGCAGAAGTGACGTTAATATCCTCACTCCATGAATTTGTTGTTACGTGTCTGACAAGTCACTGCTTTTCACATACAGAGGCAGAAACGACCAGAGGACAACAGATCCTGACGTTGACTCCTGCATTTCACCAGAGCCTTGTTAGCTATGTACCTCTGACACTACTACATTGCCACTGTTCTTACCACGGTAAGAAATCCTTCAACTTTAAGGAGGGGGATTGTTTGGTCGTTTGATGGCATATCAACCCTTTCCATCTGAAGGCAACCATAAATCAAGAGTCGAGATTTAGTAGACATGACCTTCGAGTGCCGATTAAAAACTTATACTGCTTTCTCCAGCAATCTGTAGTGGCAACGTTGAGGTATCGGCTGAAACCGTGTACTGTTTTTTTTTAGCATTCTGTAGTTGCAACGTTGAGGTTTCGGTGGAAAACTTATGCTGCTATCTCCAGAATTCTGTAGTGGCAACGTTGAGGTGTCGGATCTAAACTCGCACAGTCTTCTCCAAAATTCTGCAGTGGCAATGTTAAGGTGGCATCTGAAAAGTCGTGCAGAAAACATTGAGGTGCCGGCTAAAAACTTGTGCTGTTTTACTTCCGAATTCTGTAGTGACAACGTTAAGGTCTCAGCTGAAACCATGTGCTGTTTTCTCCAGCATTCTGTAGTTGCAACCTTGATGTTTCAGTTGAAACCATGTGGCAAAGTAAGGGAGATAACTGCCCGATTGGTTTTGAAGAGCCGGTATTTGAGCTATGGGTGGTGCCTCGATCAGAGTCGATTAAGAGTAACTTGATCCGTTCAGTTTAAGTGGTGTTTGACTTTCTTTAATTTTTTGCCTTAAATTTCTTGTACACTCTTGTGTTCGGATGGCTTTCCTTAGATTGCTCGTCGGATGGCCGATTTCGATTAGTTGTAGTGTCAGATGATAATGATGATGATGATTACTTTGGATCAACATTAACTAATTCACCCTTTTTTATATTTACAATGGCACTCACTAAAAAGGAATGGAATAACAAATGTATTCATTTACAACTTTTAATCTTATTGTGTTGCAAATACTTAGATATGTTTGAAATGTTTATTAATGTTTGAGTTCCAAAGTGTGTAGGTGTATTAATTCGTATTAACCATGGTGAGATACTAATTGGATTACTAGCGAGACCCCGTGGAAATTCCATGGTGCTTTCTATATGAATCGGTATAAGTGTAGCAGGTTAATTATTTTTAAAACAGTAAATATTCTCTGTCTTCTTACCGAAAAAAATAATTTTCATCAAAATAGTCTTCAAATCAATAAAACGAATGTCACTTTTTTGAATATATCTATTCAAAATTGTACAATTTTAGTCAATTGGGTGACATAATTTTATTTTGGAACAATTCATTTTAAAATGAGGAACATCGGAATTGTTTAACTTAGTATCAGATTAATCATCAATTAACATCTTTGCCTACTAGAAGATCTCATTATTTTAATGTCTCTGAAAAGTGATAACATGCAAATGAGTTAACTGAATGTGTCAAAGCAGGCATTGCAGCACATGTCCCCATGCAAAAATTCTACAGTAAGCCCCACTCATCTCAATGGTTCACCTCAAACTGTGCAGCTGCTATTGCTCAAAAGCAGCAAGCACTCTGACAATTCAACCGCCATTAGTCAACTTCAAATAGACAGAAAATTATAGTGTCAAAAAATTATTGTAAGACTGTAATAGATGAAGCAAAGAGAAGGTATACAGAGATGACCAGAAAACGCATTCAGTCACAATAACTAGGTACTCGTGGTATCTGGAAAATCTTCAATAGTGTCGTGAACAATGGCTCATCAGCAATTCCCCACTATCCAACCACAATGATGTCGTTTGCACGGCAACTGATAAGGCTGAACTACTTGCCAAGAGTTTCGTCTTAAACTCCACTTTGGACTCCACAAACCACTCCCTCCCAAATTTCCCATAGCGAACTAAAGTCACACTTGATGACCTGACCATCACCCTATCTCATGTCCAAGATATTATAAAAAACCTTGACACCTCCAAAGTATGTGGACCTGATCTTATATCAGTAATAGTAATAAATAAATGCGCTGCTGAACTGACCCCTGTCCTCTCCAAACTCTACAACAAATGTCTTGCCCAATCTTGCTTCCTTGATAGCTGGAAAATTGCCTCTGTGGTACCAGTCTTCAAGAATTCTGGAGGTAGAACTGCCCCTCAGAATTATCGCCCCATCAGTCTAACCACTCTTCGCTAAAATCTTTGAATCCTTAATCAATCTAGCGATAGTCTGTCACCTCGTTAATGCTAAACTTCTTTCTGACCATCGGTATGGATTTAGCAAACACAGTCTACTGCGGATATCCTAATGGTCATCTCCGAACGCATATACCATACACTGGACAGGGCAGGTGAAGCTAGGGCGGTAGCGCTTGATATATCCAAAGACTTTGACAAGGTCTGGCATAAAGGTCTACTCACAAAAATTAATTCATATGGTATTACTGGGCGAATATGTAATGTAATTAGATTATTTCATATTCAAAAGAAAAATCCAGGTTGTCCTTGATGGCTGTTCATCCAAACAACATGATATAAATGCAGGTGTACCCCAGGGATCGATCCTTGGACCTTTATTGTTCCTGATTTTCATAAATGACCTCCCTGATTACATTGTGTCTGAGATAGGTATATTTGCTGACAACACGATTCTCTACTCTCGTCATTTAAGTAAAACGGACACGCACATATCCGAGGCAATGGCTGAATCCTTAGAAAGTGACCTCCAGTCTGTAGTGCAATAGGGTCATAAATGGATGGTATCATTTTATGCTGCAAAGACAGAACTTCTTTCCTTCAACAACTACAAGAAACCTCTTAACCACCAATTGCCATGGCATATAATACCCTACCTGAGAGTCCAACATTACAAACTCCTCGGCTCAACATTCACAGGTAACATGAATTGGAACAAATACATAGAAGACATTGCCAAGGCTGCTGCAAAGAAAGTGGGTTCCCTCTACCGAACTAGAAAACTTCTCACACTTGACAGTATCCTATATCTCTACAAAGCCACCATCCGCCCATGCATGGAATATTGATGTCACATCTGGGCTGGTGCACCATCCACAATTCTCTTCCTCTTGGACAAGGTTAAAAAAAGAGTTTCTAATCTAATAGGCCCCTCAATATCCACCAAGCTCCAGCCCCTGTCCCATCGACGCGATGTTGCATCCTTGTGCTTGTCTCACAAGTAATTCAATGGAATGTGCTCCGATGAACTTGCTGCTCTGGTGCCCTTTCGACATAAATACACTCAACCAACCCAGCAAGCAGCTAAATCTCATCCATTCACTGTGGAGAGCCTTCTACTTGAATAGCTTATTTCCTCGAGCTGCTGACCTTTGGAACTCCCTCTCTGCTCTCTGTTTCCCCGACTGTTCCGACATGCAGAAGTTTAAAACTAATATGAACAACCATCTCGCTGCACGGCTCTCAATTTAGGATGACCCTCCCCAAACTTTCACCCTAATTCTCAGTAGCCCCTTACGTCTACAGTGTCAACTTGCCTTGTTTGAGGTGAACTAAGTTAAAAAAAAATGCTTTTGCTATATAATAATTTATATAGATCGTTATTGAACGCCGTTATGTTGCTCTTCGGTGTTCTGTAGTCATGAGGTGTCTTTGTAGTATCAGACTACTATTCTCATCTTGATGGTTATATTCACAACATTTCGGCCGATGTAACTTCCGACCAGCCTGAGGTTCTTTTTTTTTGAACTCGGGAACTTGGACATAATTTTCAACTGAACTCTTTTGTACACCGAATAATCCAAATAGAAATTTCAGTTTGAAATTCCATAATTTGATGTAAAGATTCCCAATTCGATGCAAAGGTCTCCACGTCCGAAATGAACAACGCTGTTTATATTGATCGAAACGTTGTGAATATAACAACCCAGATGAGAACAGTAGTCCGAATAATCCAAATAATTTAAAATAATCATCTAAATAAAAACGGAAACAAGATTTTACAAAACGGTGTGTGCCTTATACAATTGTTGAAATGTGTTTATTTATTTTGTTACAAGCATGGTTACGCGGCGTTGCCCGGGAGCATGGACAACAAAATAGAAGAGTACAAAAGTGTGTTTAACATCTTTCTTTTAAAACTTATATCTCCCCCTTTCTCTCTCTCTCTCTCTACCTCTTTCTCTCCCTACCTCTTCCTCTCTCTACCTCCCCTCTCTCTACCTCTTTCTCTCCATACGTCTTCCTCTCTCTACCACTTCCTCTCTCTCTCTACCACTTCCTTTCTCTACCTCTTCCCCTCTCCCTACTTCTTCTTCTCTCTTCCCCCTCTCACATCTATATACGTTAAAAATATGTTACATTTTCAAATGTCAGGAGATGAAAAGTATCATTTCACATCAAAGGTCGATGGAAAAAAATCGCTCTAAACGCCGATCATTTTGTTCTTTTTCCTGAATGAATATTATAAAAAAATATGTCCATATTCTTTCTGAGGCAATTACAAAAAAAAATATATCAGCTTAGTGAGTGTGTCTTTTGTAGTTTCTGCCTTTTAGGTGGACACGCACACACACAAAATAAGACAACTACCCGGTAAAAGATGAGATCGTATGCCTCTACAGAATGCGATAAAAAAATTGTGTATAGGCGATAAAAATAGTTTTATGTCGTTGTTGTTTTGGTTTTTTAAAATATTATTACATGTAGAACCATTTCAAGTTAAAATCATTTTAGTATTATGCATGTAACCCGAAGAAAAACATGTTTGAAATGTGTAAATATGCTAGAATAATCGAGATTCTTTACAAAATAGCGTCTTACCAAGCGGATAAATGTTGATTTTTACAAACGTGTTTTACTTCAGATTGCATGTGTAATACTAAATAAATTTTAACTCGAAATGGTTCCTCATGTAATAATATTAACAAAAATCACCATAAAACAATTTTTATCGCATTCTGTTTAGGCATCCGATCTCATCATTTACCAACTGCTCTTAATATAATTAATTAGACAGTTACTGAATCTTGTGTTTTATTTTTTCCTTTCAGGCACTTGATTACTTGGCAATTGGCATTCATGAACTGGCCAATATGAGTGAACGACGCATTGAAAGATTGGTCAATCCAGGTCAGTCATCTTCTTTTTATTATGATTCAATTATTTTATTAAATGCATTTTTATTACTTTTATCACCTTATTAATACTACTAGTGTTACCCTTCATCAAAAGTGACAGAAAAAAGTTATGCTCCATGATGATGATGATAGCGGGCAGGAGAGAGCTGCTGTTGATCATGATTGTTGTTGTTTATTAAGCGACTCAGACTTCTGCATAGGACTCATGAAGATAATGCCTCAGGATCATCTGGTCTGCATGAAGTCTTACTCATTGGTTTTACCCACAACACCGAGAACAGCAAGGCTCAGCAGTTACATGCAAAGTCAGGGAAGGTTTGGCCTAGAATACACAAAGGAATTGCACATAAGCAATGTTGTCACTGTCACTCCATTGATTTATGGTTCCATGCTTGACACGTCTGTGCTTGCCACATACAGAGGCAGAGACGATCAGAGAATGATGGATCCTTATGTCAACTTCTCCTGGATTTTCATCAGAGCTTTGTTAGCCAGAGAGCTCTGACACTACTACGTTACCATTTCCCACACCACAGTGAGGAAGGGTTGCATTTTAGGGGGTTGGGAGCTGCTGCTGATGCTGTCTTCCCAGCGTCCGGTGTCGCCGGACGCTGGGAAAACAGGATCGGAAAACTGCTGCAGCTTCTATTGCTGGTACTCAGTCGTCGCCATTGTAGTAGACTGCCATGTCAATATTAGGCGCTACTGGGGCAAAGCCGTAAAGTGACTTTAGTAGAGAAAACACATCCTTTTTATACAACTTGCTGGCTGCTGCTTATATTAACACCTCGATGATACCTCATTGGTCGGCGGAAAAGGAAGATGCATGCAGAGAGACAAAATTGTGTCTATCTCTGCCACATGCACTGAAGCCGTCGAAAGATCAAGAAGGAGTGCTGAGTTATAAACGAGGCTAGACACATTAAAAAATGTATTACGTAAATATCAACAACTTTTATTATTGGAATTAAAAATGTTTGAACTGCCTGGTTACTTCTGACTCACCCTGTGTTATATAGTTATTTATTTATCTTTGCCAATTCTTATTTTTATCATCCAGCGCTCAGCAACCTGCCGGCATTCCTCACGAAAGATGGAGGACTGAACTCGGGATTTATGCTAGCACATTGCACAGCGGCTTCACTCGGTAAGTTGAACTCAACTGAAATTTAGAAAGTAGTTATAATCGTGGTATTCTATAACTATACTCCTATTGTCACTGCTGATTTAGTATTATTTTAGTCACAGAAGTTTTGTTGGAAGCATAGTGTTTAATTATGATACATTGAATCAGCTTTCGGTTCTTTGTTTTTTTTTTTGTTTTCTTGTTTTGTTTTACAACATATCAACTCTTTTTGGGTTATTTAATGCCGTATCCAGTCATTTTCGTAAACATTTTTACACTTCAAATTCTTAAAATCTTCAAATATTTATTCATGCTATATGTTTTGAAAATTAATTTGTTTTGTAAGCATATATTTTATGAATAAATATTCGAAATCAGTATTTCTCAACATGGATTTTGGAGATCCATGTAACATTACTGAAGATGCACACACAAAAAAATAATTTTACTTTTTTTATATAAAATATTAGCAGGAAGACCCGACGTTGCTCGGGATTGAATGAGGATCACTACTGTGTACTTTTTCACTATGCTCATAACACCATATTATTTTCTTTGATTTTTTACTGCCCTGCCTCCTCAGCTCGTTTCACCCTCTAATATAGTCAGAAGGAACTGAAAGTCGGAAAACTCTCTGAATTCGTGTCTTATACATATGGTTTAAATTTAATTAAAATCGGATATATGTATTTGAAGTTTTAAGAAGGTTCTGTTCACATGGGTTACTCAGAGGTGAGGCCACATAGATATTCGCCACATAGAGGGTAACATAGAGATTTGGGACCACTTCCATTGTCTTCCCAGGATAATTTAATACATATGATATAAATTTCATCAAAATAGAGTATATATGAAGTTTTAAAGGAGGTTCAGTGGTCAGCTCTCATCAGATATGTAAATCCATTTGAAGAAATGTCTTTCGATTTGATAGAGTGTTGTTCTATTTGAGGAAATGTGTTATTGTTTGGCGTTTTTTCGCATGTGTGGGTTTGCAGGTGTATGTGTGTATGTGTTTTGATATTTTTATATTTTTTATTTTTATTTTTTTAATATTTTCTGCTTCTCTTGGTCAAAGTCGCGTGTGTTTATTAAGTACGTGTGATTTTGACTTTTATTTTATCGGTCATCTCCATTTCTTGAAGTGCTTGGATTTTTTTTTGAAATTTATTATTTTTTATTGCCGTCGCCGAATTGCCTGTTGTGTGTGTGTGCGTGCGGTTAGTTCATAATCTTGTACATAGGTGAGCAACATACATACACACCCATATATAGGCAAATGTTATTAAATGACACAGTTTTTGTTTTGTTTTATGAGGCTTTTTTATTTTTTCAATTTTCAATAGACCATTTCGTATTCCGGTCAAATTGATGTATATAAGTTCCATGGGTTTCTTGTTCCCTGTTTTTGCAAGTATTTTCGATTTAATTCATCAAATCATCGTCAGTCTTGGTGTGTTTACATTTATTTTCTTTCACTTTTTAGTTTTTACAGCTAGTATTTACCATCTGTAGAAATATCGTCTATAGTGAAGAGATGTTCTATGCGAACTTGATAACGTGAAATGCGCTACAGAATTCAAAATTCTAATGTCTAACCGCTAAGAATATTTAATGTTAATTATTAAGCTAAACACTTGAAAATTTTGTGACTAGTTTCGTAATTAATTTTATTAATTGTGGGGTGTCTACTTTAAATGTAGATGGCTTCAAGAAATGTTATTCTTTTTTTTGTTATTAACTAAAATGTGTCTTTATTCAGAAAAGGGGCTAGTCATGTTTTTTAGGTGTTTGCAAATTGAGCCAGTGTCGGAGAGATACATGGTAAGTCTACGGGAAAGTGTTGTTCTAGTATAATCGATGTAACAATTATTTTTTTTTTATTGTAAGAGATACAATATTTCAAAGGTCATTGAAATTGATATATATCATTGTTTTATTTTTCTACTGTTTTTTGGATCTGAAAATAATTATTGTTAACTACAGGGTTTAATGTTTTAAAATTTTATAATAAATGATGCATCTTATTTTATTACAGTTAATGGTGAATATATATCTATCTATTATATTTTGAGAACTTTTTCATCCAATTTAAAATTCAGATGCATTTGGTTACAATAGAATAAATTAATATAGTGGGAACTATTAAGTTGGTTATTATTAATATTTTTGTTCATCAACAATATAATTAAGAAATTGATTGTTAATTAGAAATTACTTGATATTAAAAGAAATATTAAGTCTAGTAGACAGTCGATGATTCTAACCATTCGACCATCATGCATGAACCACGAGTAAGCAAAATATCAATGTTTGAATAAACACTATCAACTATCAATGAGTGTTCTGTTCGTTTTTACCAGGAGCTTCGCAATATATATATATATATATATATATATATCAATTTTTTTTTCTTTTGTTGTAGTATCGGAAAATAAAGTGCTGTGTCATCCTTCATCAATTGACTCACAGACAACCAGTGCCGGAACTGAAGACCACGTGTCTATGGGCGGATTTTCAGCTCGTAAGGCTCTTCTTATTGTGGAGCATGTTGAACAGGGTAAGACACCCACTATTCATAGAGATAATTTGATCTGTGGTAGATGTTTCTGAGTGCACCCCCCCCCAATACCTGTTACAGGAATTATGGTTTCCACTTAAGCATAAAGCAAAAATCTTGTGTAAAAAGAATTTTAATCCGATAAGTTATCATTATCGTAAAAAAGTAAACAAATGAATACAAAAATTAATTTATAAGCGATATATGTCTCTTCCACTAACGGCAGTTGGCTCGTTGGCTCAGATGATAGGGCTTTGGACTATTACGATTAGTAGTGACTAATGTCTGGGGTTCGAATCTCAGGGTTGTTGCACTCGCTGTATCTAGCCACACTGGTGCAATTGTTTATGTGAAAGCCAACATAGAGAAAACAAGTTTTTTTTATATCGTAAGTAGCAGCTGCTTAGTGAGAAATTCCTCTATTCTGGAAATCTTTCGAGGCGGAATAAGTATTTTTTGAAGATCTAAATCGAAATACAATTTTATAGTGTATGCTGACAGTAGCCAGAGGCTACTGCAACATTAGTTTGCGCGCCAAGTAGAAGTGTGGTCGTCGTTCTGAGTGACAAAGATTTGTTAGGCAACTTGCTCTTCTCACCAGCTCACTGATTATTTACCTCCCTCTCACCGCAGGAAGATGTGACACAAGGTCGGGAAGTGGGATTTGGTGGGCCAGCACACAAGGGGTAGTGCACTATGGCCCTCCCAAAAATGTCTAGGGAATCTCCGTTGGCATTTCTCGGTGGGGCGCCTCAGGCATTGTGGGAGGATGAAAAAGTAAAACTTTCCATTCAGAATCTAATATCGATTTGTCAAATGCAATGCTATCGCTAACAAACTTTCAGAAATAGGCTGGCTTCGGTATTTACTTTAACAGTGCTTAATACAAAGAACGATTAAATTGTTAGTTGCCAAAGTTGGGAACATGCTGAAATAAAGCATATAGAAAAAGGAACATAAGACTGAAATAAAAAGATAATATATAAATAGAGATTTTGTCCATCTGTCCGTCCGTCACAATTTTTTTAAACGTAATAAATACATTGCAGAAGTTGTCTCATTTCTAAATATCAGAGATCTTAGCTACTTTTAGAAATGGAAAACAGTGCATTCATAGTAAATAACAAATTCCCAACAAATAAAGCGGATGCCATGATTGGAAATCGAAACTGAAACCTTGAGGTCTTCAGTCTGAGGTTCTACCAACTGAGCTATTAAATTGTCTTATCGATAGCGCTTAAAACATTACTTAACGGAATAATTATAGCTTTGGCGTTGCGTCATAGATTTCTAATTTACGTCATGTTTCAAAACATGAATTCAAACATTAACGATAATAAAAAAAAAAAATGAATGGGTAAACATTATCAATAGTGCTGGAAATTATTTTAATACTTTCAAACAATTTATTTTGTTTTAACTACGTATTGGCGTTATGCCAGCATAGTGATCCTTTGCTTGCACATGATAGCAGACCCTCCGCAGGAGCTAGAATTCTAGTTCAATTAATGCAGGAAATGTCTTGCAAAGCTAATTGTATTTTGCGGCTTGAAATAAGACCAACTATAAAATATGGTTATTTAACGCTCTTGAAAACGACAGATACAAATGAAGTGAAAGCCCTTGGATGTTGTCTGGTTGGTGATCGTATTCAAAAGGGACGACATTTTTCAGCATCTTCTCCCATCAAACAGCTTACAAAAAAAAAAGAAGATTTTTGCATCTGGCTTGCCAAAATTAGATGTCTGTTAATTGGTTAGCGAGAAATGCCTTGGCCAATCAAATTAAAATATTTGGAAACTCAAGGGAGCTAATTCATTAATCGTCATAATGCTATATAAGCGATATATTTATATCGGGGAAAAGAGGGAGGTAACCCTGTTTTATATAACTTAGTAATAGAAGAGTATTATTATAGAGTATAAAAATATGAAAAACTGAAATTAAATAGTACCAGACAACGACGTCCGTTATTTTTACATAACAATAGAATTTAATATAATAAAAGGAATGAAAGTGATGCTTGTTCGTTATCTTGGTATACTTTTTTTCTTTCCAGTTCTTGCCATTGAGTTGCTTTGTGCTTGTCAAGCAATAGAATTTCTGAGGCCTCTGAAGACAACAGCGCCACTGGAAGATGTCTATAAAGTTGTTCGCTCCATTGTTCGGTAAGTTATTCTTTAAAGTGAATGAGTCGATTTTTAAAAAGTGTTTTTTTTTTTCATAATCTAAAAATTGTATCTTACTAACAAGGAGTTCTCTCAGAGGTTATTACCAGTGATCGCTCACTGGGAAAAACAGGTGGCGTTCCCTGAAGTCTGGGTGACGCTAAGTCTCCCCAGATTTCTGGTACTCTCTGTTTCTTTCGATCACTATTACAAATCAGTTTGCGTTCTTGCAACAGTCGTTTACCATTTAGTTCTCACTGATAACAACCGATGGCATTCCCTGGAATTTGAGTGTCAATAAGCCTTCTAAGAGGATAGTGAATGTGTGTATGTGCGAGAGATTAAATGAGGTTTGAGAGCAAGTGAAAGAGGATATAGAATGAGTTTATGAATGAGTGAGGAGAGAGACAGCGAGTGGGATAAAGAGTGAGATAAAGGGGATACAGAATGAGTCCATGAGTGAGTGAGGAGAGAGAGAGAGAGAGAGAGAGAGAGAGAGAAAGAAAGAGAGAGAAAGAAAGAGAGAGAGAAAGAAAGAGAGAGAGAGAGAGAGAGTAAGTTGAATTAGAGAGTAAGTGAAAGTAAATAAAGAATTGGTGTGTGAGTGAGTGAGGAGGGAGAGAGAGAAAGAGAGATAGAAAGAGAGAGAGAGAGAGAGAGAGAGAGAGGGAGAGGGAGAGAGTGATTGATTAGACATGTCAGTATCTATATATCTGTCATCTTTATTCTTGTCCTTTCAGACCTTGGGAAAAAGACCGTTACATGGCGCCATGCATTGATGCCGTTACCAAATTGCTACAAGAAGAAAAGGTAACTGATTTCTTTCCTCTACTACACATGATACAGATTCTTTTGCTACTGTAATGATCGATGACAGCTAACGCAAAGCGGGAGGACTTTGTGGATGAGCTCTCCCTGCAGCTCGGCGGCCCAATGGAGAGCTCGTCCATGAGGTCCTTCTCTCCCCTTCTCTACCTGGTTGGCATAAACGTGCTGATAGGCAGTTGTTTGACTGGACTACATGTGGCGAAGCTCTTTATAATATGCAAATAAGTCAAGTAAGAATAGTATGTCATGTTATTTATATTATATTTAGTCTAAAAAGGAATGTTAATTGAAAGGCTCCACTCATTGCAGACACGTTGTGGACACAAACGTTGTATTATTTACTTCCTCTTAAGGAGGTTAGACACAATGTCAGTGAGGTTTTGAAAAGTCAGCACCATCATCATCATCATCATCGGCTTAACGTCCATTTTACAGGCTGGCATGCATTGAATGGCTTTTAGAAATTGATTTCCAAACTAACCTATCTCTGGTCAAGTCTTTATTTATCCCTCTTTCTCTCAAGTCCATCTTTATCACTTCCTTCCCTGTTTTCCGTAGACTTTTCCTGGGAACTGAACCTGCTACCTGAACTGTTCTATATCTACTAACCCAAGAACTCTCATTCATTCTTTCAACGCGGCCATACCATCAAAGTCTCCTGTTCTGCACACATCTCCCTATACTGTCCAGAGTTAATTTTCATCTGAGGTCATCAGATGTAAGCCTGTCTTTTAGACTCACATTACACATCCATCGTATCATTCTCATATCATTTCTCTCCATGCAACGCATGTCCTCAACCTTCACTGGCCAGGTTTCACTTTGATACATCATTACACTGTGTACACATACTTGATGGACTCTTTCCTTAGCAGACAATGGTAACGCTCTGCTAGTTAGTAATGGCAGAAGTTCCCTGAACTTACTCCATTCACTCCTAGCAATAGCAATCACACTAGCACCTGCTCCACCCTGTGCTGCAATGTTATCACCAAGGTAACAAAACTTCTCGACAACCTCAATAGCTTCGTCATCCAGATATACTTTGTCCACATTTGAGTTCTCATCAATCTCTATTGTCTTACACTTCTTGCACACAAACTAGCTTACAAAAAATGCCTGAGCAGCCCCGTCGGCATTTCCTGATTGCGGCGACTCATGCGATTAGTAATAAACTGACCCCCTTCTCAAATTAAATTGAGATTTTCAAAATAATTAATAAGATTTTGAAATGAAAAGTTTGAATAGAAAATCTGATTAATCTAATTTCCTCAAATTGTACTTCTTTTCGGGGAGCTGGATTTTCCCTATATTAAAAACTGACCTTGTGTCTAGTAAAGTATATAGAAGCTATAACAACACGAAAAATTCTCAAATCGAGAATTCAATTGTAAATCATGAGATTTACTTTTTCTGTTTCTGTGATCTTCACCCTGTGAACTGCTGGGACGGTGAAATCTATGATTTGGCAGATGTTTTCCCTTCGTGTTGTCTATTATCACGTCCGGTATTCTTGCTTGGATATGTTTGTATGTTTGTACTTTCATGTCCCGGAGGATTTTATGCTTTTAATTTTCCATTACCGTCTCCGGTTTGTGTATGTACAATTTGTCTGCATGTACAAGGTGCACACGTTTGCACTTTTTTCAGTGAACGACCTTTCTCATGCAGCCGTGTCTGTTTTTATTCTTATTCCCTAGACTGTGATTTCTGATTTTTTTCATTTTTACCAGATCTGGAATGCTGTAAAGACCCACATGGACAATTATACTTCATCACTTGTAATCGAGACGTCCGTCTTCTCTCCGTCCTCCTCTTACCGTCAGAGCCCACCGAGCAGCAAGCGCAAACGGACCAAATAGATTCAACATGGCTATCTTGCAATGTTCGTCATTCTCTTCGTCGCTTTTAAAACTTCCTGGCAGCCTCATCTAATAAACCATTTTAATGATTGCTAACAAATGTGAACAATAGGCATTAGAATGACATTAGGTTTAAACTGTGTAAGAGTTGTCTGCCCATGGTATCATCTACTTGGCCAGGTGGCATTACTAGTAATTTCTAAATATAGATTCGATAAAGCAGGGGGTGTGGATGTTAACTTTCTTTTTCTGGGTGTGCCTCAGCAACCATCTCTCAAAGACAAGCTTTATTCACTCGTTATTCGTTTTGGCTTTTCATCTTTCATCGCCCCAAAATTGGCTCTGTATATAAGCAAAAATATACGCTTCTATATTTAGAACTTGCATGCAGAGACAATTTTAGCATATAATTTCTGTTTAGATCGATGGTTTCATTTGATTTAGCCTAAAATTGATTGACATGCTCATTTCAAAACTGCAACTAACCTTTTTCTATTATGCTGGGGGTCAAATCAGAATATTTGATATTCAATTGTATCCTTTTTATTTGCACACTTGTGGAGAATATATAATTATTATCTACGCATGTGGGCAACCATCATTAGTGGTGTATTATGGTTGATAATATGCACATGTGTCTTTATCGTTATATCAACAAAATATTGGATAACAAGAACATTTAGTTTATTTACAATTTGTCAGGAAAAAATATTAACAGAAGATTAAAGAGTCATGCTTTTCCTTTCCAGCTTACTGTTTTTTTTGTTTTTATTTAAACTTTTAATGTAATTCTTTTAAACATATGAAATAAATATACATTTGTTGGAGGCAGTATTTTATGGGTTTTTTCTAAGGCAAAGAAAACGTATGTTATACTAGCAAGTTTATATGATACAGAAAAACATGGGAGTATTTTTGGATTCAGAGGCCACAAGTTAATTAAAATAATTGAAAAATGCTTTCATATTACTAGTCGTCTGGGCGAAACTACATATAGTTTTAAAATAAACTATAGCAAAGTAAGTTATTACAATGCCAATGACAACAATAACAAATGAAAATTGACTAGTCAGAATTAAAGTTTTATAGGTCAGCTTAAATGCTATTTAGGTCCAACTTTTAAAATCTCACAAGATAACTTTATATTTTAAACTAAACTCCCTGTGACCCGTTAGCATATCTGTTATGATTACTGATGGGACGATTCCAATATTTTCCCGAATTCCGATATAATTACCGATTCTGTTCTAAATTACCGATTCCGATACAATTACCGATTCCAATTCTTTTTAAATTTCTAAATATTTAGTTATAGATTTGTTGTTTTTGTAATTTTCAGATTATCGTAAAAACCCATGTACTTTCTGCATATATTTTCCCAAAAGTAAGAATACACTTGGGAGCATACATTACACGACTAGACCTTTCTGACTATTTTTTTATTAAATGTTTTCCCCGTTATTACTTGAAAATAGAGAGGAAACTAAAGATTTATTTCTCTTTTTAAAACAAAGCTGATTTGTAGCAGTTCGTCGTAAGTTAACAAAATGTTATTTTAATTGTTTCATAAATAAGTGAACATAGTCGACTAGGACTTCTTTTGAATAAAAAAATAAACTAGAAAGTAACTAAATTTAAAAATGAAAATACTGCAACGATAAAAGAGAGAAGAAAAAAGGGACATAAATGTCTCCTTTTTTTCTTTTTATTTCTCTTCGAAGTTGGCAAATTATACGGCTTGTATGTTCATCTCTACCAAACGACTTATAATAATATGCGGTGTACAAATCAAGCAGGACCGGCGGGACAGTTATAAAAGTGGGGGGGGGGGGGCTCTCCTAAAAAGTGGGGGGGGGGCTCGGTTAAACACATGCATATATAACTTCATTATTGATGACCGTAAAGTGGGGGGGGGAGTAAAAAAGTGGGGGGGGGGGCTTGAGCCCCCCTGCCCCCTGTCCCGGTGCCGCCGTCCATGTTAAGGACACACCTAATCCGCACATCCAGTGTCATACCTTTTAAAAATTATTGAAATATATGTCTAACAAAATTTAATTGTTCCATTTACTGGGTCACTAAAAATGTAATTACGTAAGTTCGTAACTAAGTGAAATTGTGCTAAATAAAACTAAAATGAAAACCACTTCCGCCTGATAATTCTGAAATTTAAGGTTGTAAATTTTACATGGGTAAAGAGAGGCTTTTTGTAACAAATATTATTCTGAAAATCGCCTACGCACATTACACAAGTGCGTACATTACATGTTTTTTACGGTACACTTGATTCCACATAAACTTATAAGATTATAAAAGACGTTTTTCAAAAAAATTCCTGTTTAGTTTTTAGAAGGGTGACGAGGTGGATCAATTTCATTATGTTATTTTAACGTAAATTGACCACCTACACGAGAGAATGTTATCTCATGCAAGCAGGGGGTGGGGTAATTTTTTCTCCTCATCTAAATATTAAACAGTTAAGTTTTTCAATTTCTTTTTTATAATCTGTGGTGTCCGGAAAATTCGGTAATTTTTTCACTCACTCACTCACTATCCAGGTTTATCGTCTATGTTCCCTTTGACAAGGGGTTCGATGCTGTCTGGCTGTCCTTATACGAAGTCTCCAGTGATCACGATTGTGGAGATTGATTGTGTCCATTTGTCACTGTTTACGGTTTTGTCTAACGGTTTCTTTCAATGTCTTCCTAGGGCGTCCGGCTTTCTTTTTGCTGTCCAGCCTTAGGTCTCTGCAAGTGCTGATATACCCCTTGCTTCATTCAACATGCTGAACCAGCGAAAACTGTTTGCCCTTATTAGGACATCAAGTTTTGGAATGCCCAATTTCTTAATTTAAGTGTCTGACCTAATATTCTAGATCTGGTCCGGCTTTACATTGCATATCCAGATAATCATTGCCCCATCATTTCTCTGGAGTCGGGCAAGTGAGGGCTTAACACTCACTGCCATACAACATCACGCTTCTTATGCAGCTATCATAGACCCCTGGTAATAATTTGGATGGCTTGGGATGTTAGGGTTGGGAGAAGTTCTCTGAACTTTCCTCAAGCTGTCTTGACTCTGATGGTCGAACTTAGTTCGCAGCCACCACCAGTATTCAGCGTATCTCCTAGGTAGCAAAAGTGTCCTCGCCTATTTCACCTTCTGTGTAAGAGCGGTCCTCAAATGTCAAGGTAGGATAATTCCGATTTCGGTAACTATAAATTGAACGATTGCAATTGAATCATGTCAATGATTTACAGTGAAACTGTGAATACAATTGTAATTTTATTCTAATGTTATGTTATAAACATAATAACGTGTAAAAATACCACAAATACACTTGCTGGCAAGTTGCATTAATACTTTCTTTGAAATTCTGGGTAAAGTGATCAAAGTGTCCACAACAGAAAAGTGTTCAAGCATCATTCTTTCTAACAACACGCTTTTTTTTAAGATAAAGTACACCATAGATGTTCGAACCGTTGCCTTCATAATAAAGGACATCTCATTGAGTCTCGTTTTTCTGCTGACGTCATAGTTGTCCGTGCTCAGAAGATAAAGAACACACTTCGAAGGGAACGGTTACACACTACATATGACGGTAGTCATTTCAGTCTTAATTTATTTCATCTTTATTCTAGTAATTGTTTGATTTAAAAAAAGGATAATGCTGATTTTGTTCATGCCGTTTTCAAGGTGGAAGTATAAGAGTTGTTCTTATCAGAGAGCTGTTAAGACCAACTCCTGTATATTATTAGTAAGTAACGAAAACCGTCGCACGAAAGGAAAAACAAAACCTTTTTTATCACAACAACGTAAGAGTTTATTCAATTGCCTACACCGTTTGGTATATGTGGAAGAAAGTTTGACGACGTCAAAGTGAAGAAAGGAAAAGTAGAAAGTTCTTTGGGTTTCCGAAAGTCTATCATTAGTTTATTTCAGGCGAAGATAGTCGATGCTTAATCGTCCAGGATTCTCACTGGTGACCGACCATGATTCCCAAAAAGGTTGAAGTAGTTCTTCAGGGGACAGATGAAATAAATGCGCCCTGCAAGCTGATTGGTCAGTGTGTCACCAGATTGCTTAACAGGGACATTTCTCCGAGTAGGATAATAAATCATTATTTATGGCTGCTACAGAAATCTGCTAGTGATTTGAAGGTAAAACTATATAAAACTTGATATGACCGTGTCGGGTTATTGAATGATGCTTGAGTGGATGTAACTTTGAATATGTGAACGTGAGTTAACAAACAAAAATATGAGAAAGAATTTGACTAAGGAAACTTAGTGTACCCCACTCCTCCAGCTTTCGTGACGTCACCAGTTCGGCCTTTCGTTCGGTGAGTCACCTGGTACTGCTCGGGAAAAGTCGCCGCCCTAATGAAGGTCGCAGATGTCGAAACGCCTGGTCCAGCGATCACTCACTTCCACGTTGTGTTTGTTTAGATCAGTGAGCGATCAGCCGGGTTGGATCTGCAACTTGGTATCGCTGTGAAGTGAAGGGTCATTTCATGCAAAACAGTTGAATAAAAGGAATTAAGTTCGTAACAACGTGGTCTGTTGCGTTTTGTTTTTTAAATAAATAAAAATAATTTACACTTGTTTGTCTACAAAGCAAGGCAGCTCGGTAATATTAAAGTTTAACTCTGTATTTTTTTTAATTGGACCAACGCACTCCAGTAATTCTGGGAAACTTGATTGTTAGTCAGCGAAATCTGTTCTAAGTTCTAGGTGAAAAAAGAATACAAATAGACTGATGTGATGTTATCGGTGGGGTGGCGGGGCCAAAAGCGAGCCCTTTCGCCCGGTTCTCTCGCTCACTGACTCACTGACTGACTCTAAAGCTGTTCTGTCTTCTCTTTTATTGGGACCCGCTGACCGAATTTTCGTCTGTCTCTGAAAAACAATTATGGCCTTATCTGACACAGAAAAGTAATTTATTTCCCTCCATAGGGGTCTATAAAAGCAACTCTATCTAACAGCTCATTCAATTTTCCTTTGCCTCTGAAAAACAATTACGGCCTGCCACCGGCCTTATCTATTCAGAGAGTAATTTATTTCTCCTATGGGAGTTCATAAAAGCACTCCCATCCCCCAGCTGACCCAAACCTCCTTTGTCTCTGAAAACAAATTCGGCTGCCATCAGGCTTCATCTACATTGAGAAGTGTCAATAAAAAAAATATATATATAGCTCAATTACCTATTGACACTTGAGAAGTAATTCTATTTCTTTCTCTAGTGCTTGGTAAAGGCGATCTTAGATTTTATTACCCAGCTGTCCACAGCTCTTGTTAAAAACCGCTCGGCAGCAATCCTCATATCATTGAGTGATTTTAAGCTTTTCCCTCTCTCCATTAACACTAGCGCTGTATCTTAGGCTCCAACGTCCATTGGTCTATTCGATACTGTCACATTAGTATGGTCAAGAATCAATTATTTATTTACTATTTACAATTGGAAGAAGAGGAATTACTTATTAATTAAAATTTACAGTGGAAGCTGAAACAATAACGTAATCACAGAATCTTTATCTCGGTTGGAAGCCAAAGGGACGTAACTCTCCAAATTCTCAAGGGAAATAACTCTGACAAGTTATTTTCCTTCATATGTGTATTTTATTTTCTTAGGTAGAAAGCATTTCTACCTAACAAAACTTATTTAGACTAAAATTCAAGATGGATGCCAAATCTCAAGGAAAATCTTAAATAAAAAACCAAATACTTGATTGTTTTCTCTAAAATTTGAAATATTGTTTTTACACAATAACAAGTCTGCATAACGAAACCTTTTGTTTGTCCTAATACAAAATTATAACTTATTTTTGAACGTATATAAAATTGAACAAAAAAAGCATAAAAGCTTACCCATCGACACCTCTTCTGATACTTCACTTCGCCTTTTCTGTCTTCTATCAAAAGAGGAGAAATCCTTCTCGACGTAGGTAATTTACATTTTTGTCCCAATCCAGTGTGCTTCTTTTTTTGGAATTTGATTTTATATGTCTAACTATGACCCTCGTAGGGAGGCAAGTAACTAGGGACTAGAAATTCTGTTGAAACTTGTTTCTTTTTGTATGTTCAAAGTTTATTTTTTGTGCAAAAAAGTTCTATGTGTGTAATAAAAGAGTTCAAATATGTTTTATATCTGTTGAAAAATGTTTTACAACCAATTCACACACATGGAAACTCAAAATTAAAAAAATACCAAACTGTGGACTTCTCACACATAGACGTGAAAATCTTTAAATTCTTCACTAATTCACTTATACCTAATTGAACTCGACATTTTTAAGCCTTTCAAAATGTTCAAAGTTTGTTTTTCACACATTTTACCCACCTTTTGTAAGGTTTGCCAATGTTGTGGGCCCACCGGACAAAGCCCACAATATAATTAAAACAAAAAAAAGGACAAAAGCTCACGAGCATAAAATAAATAAATTAAAAAATATAAAAACATTTTTTTATATTTAACTTGTTTATAATTCAATGATATTTGTTAGTATATTTTCCTGGACAAAAATGTTTCATTTAATTTAAAAAATTTTTTCCAAACCTTGTGAATGCAACTGCATTCTTTTAAAGGTTAACTAGCGACTTTTTGCCAAGTTTCCATTTTTTACACAGGTAAAATAAATTTACATCGTATTTTGATATTATCATCATGATGTGTCATGGTAAAAATGGCACAGGTAAAAATGGCACAGGTAAAAATTGCACAAGTTAATAAATATGAAAATGTGTGACATCAGGATTTCCGAGTTCGACATCAGTCGAAACATTGTAAGAATATCATCCAAAATGAGAATGGTAGTATGAATAATCAGAATAATACAAAAATTTATTCTGTTGTTTTCAAGCAAATAAAATTGATTAATCTTAGTTCTGGAGGGGCTAGGCTCTCTCGCTTGTAGTTTTTAATAGGAGCTAAGACTCCTATCTCCCACCCTAATATTTTAGAATAAAGATTTTAAAATCTATTCTGTTGTTTTCAAGCAAATAAAATTGATTAATCTTAGTTCTGGAGGGGCTAGGCTCTCTCGCTTGTAGTTTTTAATAGGAGCTAAGACTCCTACCTCCCACCCTAATATTTTAGAATAAAGATTTTAAAATTTATTCTGTTGTTTTCAAGCAAATAAAATTGATTAATCTTAGTTCTGGAGGGGCTAGGCTCTCTCGCTTGTAGTTTTTAATAGGAGCTAAGACTCCTATCTCCCATCCTAATATTTTAGAATAAAGATTCTAAAATTTATTCTGTTGTTTTCAAGCAAATAAAATTGATTAATCTTAGTTCTGGAGGGGCTAGGCTCTCTCGCTTGTAGTTTTTAATAGGAGCTAAGACTCCTACCTCCCACCCTAATATTTTATAATAAAGATTTTAAAATTTATTCTGTTGTTTTCAAGCAAATAAAATCGATTTCCTAGTGTTTTGCTGGGGAAAGAGCACCTCCTCTATAGTTGCAAAACGAGCTAAGCCTCTCCCTATTTTAAAATAAATATTTCTTAATAAGTATTTACTCTGTTGTTAAAACAACAGCGATGTATCTAAGTTAGTGGGGGTGCTAGGATACCTCCCCTATAATTTAAAATAAGTGATACCTCCCCACACAAAATATTGAACACAAAGCATTAAGTTTTCTTTTCTGTTGTTGTGTGAAACCTTAGATACAACCATGTTTTTGTTCTTTTTTTTGTGGGGAGAGTGTTTTATTGCTAGCCGGATTTAAGGTTAGTGGTAGGGTTATGGGAGGATTTTTGGGGAGGGGTATTATGCCAACCGAACTTAGGGTTGTAGTAGGAGGGGTTTTGTGTGAGGAGAGACACACGGACTAAGGGTTAGTGGTAGGGTTAAGGGAGCATTGTTTTTTTTTGGGGGGGGGGCTGCGACCCGATTTAAGAGTTAATGATAGGGTTAAGGAAGAGCTGCTTTTTTTAATCCCCCCCCAAAACACACACACACAATATTAATCTCCCTTACCCCCCCCCCCCCCAAAAAAAAATGCTGGTTATATATCCTTAAAAAATTATTTGATTAAACATTGGCATGGAAATGGGTGATCATTTTACGTTAAATTTATATGCGAAATTGATCCCCCATTTTAAATTTCTAAGATAATTAGGTTTTCTTCCCCTAGATTTTGCAGGATGTTAACATGCAAACGCCTATAAAAAGGAGAATCTTATTTTTGGTGGGGTGGATTTAGCTGAGGGTCCTCATCTACTTTTAAATTTTTAATTTGACAAACTTCTTAATATCTTTCCTTTATGTATTTTATCCAAGATTTTGATAAATTCATTGTGAGATTTTCATCTACATTTTGCACTCATGCTATTTTTTCCTATTTATCCACTTATGCCATTTTTAACTGTGCCATTTTTACCGTGCCATTTTTTCTGGTGTAATTTTTACCTAAATTCGTTATTATAATCTATAATTTTTAGTTTTACTGGTAGTTTAAAATCAATAAATGTCTATAGTTTTATCATTAGTACCAGCAATGGAAAATAAAGTTTTAAACAAAAATTAAAATAATCGTTTTTGGGAATCGGAAATTAGGCTAATTTTTTTCGATTTCGATACCAATTCCAATACCCCAAAATTCCGATACCCTAAAATTCCGATACCCTAAAATTCCGATACCTTAAAATTCCGATACCCTAAAATTCCGATACCCTAAAATTCCGATACCCTAAAATTCCGATACTCCACAATGTTCCGACATTCGGATTCCGATTAATCGTCCCAACACTAGTTATGACATTTATCTTGCATAAATAAAAATAATAAAACTCTTTACTTCTATATTATCATTATTAATGATATAGAATTAAAGATTTATTTTGCTATCTAATTTACATACATGTTTACAGTGTGTACGAACACACTATGTAGTATAGCAAAATAAGGCAATTTAAGTATTCAGAAGTCACAGTTTAATTAAAAGATTTAAATCTTTTCTGAATTAATGGCAAGTTATCTTTGCCATTACCATTTCTTATATTGTGTTGCCGGGTTGGCGAATAACATCATATGCAACAGTATAGTAAGAACTAAGGGTACAGGTGCGTTGGAAAATATATATAATTGAGAAACAATTGGATATCAAGAACATTTAGTTTATTTACAATTTGTCAGGAACAAACATTAAAAGACGATTCAAGAGTCATGCTTTCCATCTCCAGCTTACTCTTTGAATAAGCACATTTATATTGTGTGTCTGTAAGCTGACTGCTTTTGCTATTTTACTATGTATTTATTGTTAATCATAAAATATTAGAGGAAAAGAAGCTAAATTAGTTATTTTATTAATAAATACTAGTTTATACCCACTCCTATAGCTGTGTTGATACAGTACCTGGGTATGTCAATTTCCAACTGTTCCTAGCTTTTACTGCTTTATAGCTAGGGCGAAGATAAATATTTGTGAGATTTTTGTGGAAAAAATATGCTACTTATTCTTTGCATGAGAGAGTAAGCAACTACGATTAATGTATTTATGTATTGTTTTTATTGGCAAAAAACACATTGGAAATTACGTTTTTAAGCAAAAATAATGCTCCCTTTTTGTGGATTATTTAAAAAAAGGTCACTTAGTTTAAAAAAAAATTATATAATGTTTATTTTATGTTAATATGTTAATTTCTTTAAATTTATAAAAAAAACTTATCTAGTTAAAAAAATCCTTCAGACTCACGTGAGAGTCAAAGTTTAGTATTGACATCGTAAAAACTATAGCCTTAGTAATGTGTACTCTGCCTATTCCTTTTTGACAACCAATCACATGTATATGAACAGACAAACTCACAAAACATCATGACATTTTAATAGTATATAGATAATGACTGGCTATTGTTGGAGCATGAAGAGAAATTGTCTGCAAATTGAACACTTCTGGAAAAGCTGTAAGCATAATTTTTTTACCATAAACTACTTGAACACAATTTGACTTACAGTAACAATACCCTTTGTATGAAGAAAATAAATTTAATAAAATAATATTTAATGTTTTTTCATTTATTTTGTTCAAAACTACATGAATTGCACATCAAACTGCCCCGCACCCACACTATTCTCTAGACCTGCCCCCAGCAACTACTAGCTACTTGCAGACCGGGAAAGAATGCTCCAGGGAAAGAGATTTGGCTCAAATGAAAAAGTGATATCAGAAACTGAGGTGTATTTTGAGGACACCGTCAATTTGTTCTACAAAAACCGCATTAAATTGTTCGAGAAACGTTGGAATAAGTGTATCACCTTCGAAGGAGACTATGTTGATGAATAAAGTTGAATTTTGCCTAAAAGTTGTTGTTTTATTAGTAAGGCCCGGGACTTATTGAGTGGTGTGTTATTACTTGTTAATTCTACTTGTTTGTACTCACTGTTGCAAAAAGACAATTTACTAAAATTACAAAAGTTCACAGAACTAGTTTATGATTTAGTGAAAAAGGTTTAAGGATGCAACATATAAAATTTCAAATGGTGTGGTTTTTCTTAGAAGTAAAGTAAGAATTACTTGCCCAATGAAGCATATCCCTTAAAATAAAACCCCAAAAAACAAAAGAAAATCACTGAAACTCAATGTTATGAAAATAAATTTTCATCTTTTAATCCTGTCTCTGTTGTTCTGTATTAGAGCTGAGACGGATTCAATGTCTGATCTGCCTGTTGTCAGAGAAAAAACAGTATATTCACTATTTTGGTGAGAATTGCTGATTTTCTTTATACTTACAGAAAAGTACACCGATAATTTTCCGTTTTTCTATGAATCTAAAGTACTTTTATTTATTTGGGCAGTGTAATAAGTCTCGCTCTGTTTTTTTTTTCGAAATAAAAGTCACTAATTTTTATTTTAATTGTTTTTTAGCAAATGTGGTACGTTTTAGTTACTATTTTAAAAATATAAAAGAATACATTTTCTCTAGTTTATTTCTGTATTGTGTTCAAAGTTCCAAATTGAAACGGATACCAAGAAAAAGATAATTTTTCCTAATAAATGTAAATGATATGAAGTAAAGGTCTTTCTTATATATATATATATATATATATATATATATATATGAAAAAGGAAAACCAAAAAATGGATGTTTTTTATGTGTACATCAACGTTTCGTCTTTATTTATAAGACTTCATCAGGATGAAATCTTATAAATAAAGACGAAACGTTGATGTACACATAAAAAACATCCATTTTTTGGTTTTCCTTTTTCATTTTCCCATCACGTCGGATTACCTTCATCCTTCTCTTCCCATATATATATATATATATATATATACGAGTGTTCACCCTCCGTCAAAAACAATACAAAAAATTTATCCTTTGCCAATGTTTGTCCTAATATCTACATTCATATAAAATCTGCATCTAAAATAAAAAATAAATTAAAAAAAAGAAAACATCTCAAACTGGAAAGTTTTAAAAAGAAAAGAAAAAACGTATAAATCGGTATAGAAAGCATGAAAGAAAACTCCCCGAAACGTCTCATTATGGAAATAGATTGAAAACGGAGAGGGGTGTCTGACTTGCTATTTGCTTTCTCGACACCCCTAGATTTCGCTTGTTGTTAAAGGAAGAAAACAGCTAAAATATTCCTGCCGTTGTTACAAACCAAAAAGACGTTGATTTCTTGACGATTTTGAAAAGAAAAACGACAGCGTAGAAGATATTCTTTAAATTTCTCTCTTATAAATTAACATGGCAGCTAATCTAGTCCTATATCTAGAACGTTAGACTGCCATAACATATATAAACTCTCTAAAATCCAACCCCTCCTTACCGTGGTGGTGGGGGGGGTGTACAGGTAGTGCCAGAGCTATACTGTCGGGAACTTAAGTTCCGTGTAGGGCCACCCAAGACAGATTTGTCTGACTTCCACTGGTATTAGGACCACAACCCGGCTAATCGGGGCTCTGGTGAAAACCAAGAAGTGTCTGATCTGGCAACAACCGGTGGCTTCAAACTGTGTTGTTCCCTGCGTCTGTGGATAATCTGCAGCAAACAAGTCGTCCCCTCAACAGTGATATACTTGCAGCTGAGGACCGCTAGTCTTAAAATACTCCATATATTCCTCCATGCTCCTCTCACAACATATGACAAATTCTGATATGGCGTCCGCAAAAACTAACATGCTCGCTACCCCAGTGATGCGAGTGTCAAATCAGCAAACAGGGATGATCATGAAACATAGAAAGACCAATTTTTTGCCTATTTGAACATCAGAACGTTGATGCAGGAAGAAACCCAAGCACTAACAATGTACTATCTCTTCAAGTACAACATCAACATAGTCTGCCTCTCAGAAGTCAGACTTTCTGATATGGGCTGTCATAAAATCAAAGTCCCTCACATCTACCACAGTTGTCTGACTTGGAGTTGCTATCGCTCTTAGTGATCGTACCAATGCATTGCTCTTTGACTGGGAACCAATCCCCCCTCCTCCGCCTGGCATGTATCTGCTTGAAAGGTTTGGTTCTCAATGTCAGTGTCATTGCCGTTTATGCTTTCGCCCTTTAACGCCGATGATCAAGAATATTTCTACGACAACTTGCAGACTACTGTTGACCGCATACCCTCAAATGATCTTCTAATTATTGAAAGTGATTGGAATACCTGCACAGGCACAGGCGACATCAGCAACAGTCATATTCTCAGACGATTTGTAATTGGAGACCAATGTGCTAATGTCAACTTTGCTGCAGCAAACCAAATAACTGTCCAGCACGTGTTTTCAACATCCCCGGCGACACCTACTTACTTGGTACTCCCATAACGGTGTTACAGCTAACCGAATGGACCACTTTCTTGTTAAATGCCGCTGGGCGTCAAGCATCCTTGATTGTCGAGTGTTCTGTAGTGAAGAAACCAAGACCGAATTTGGTTCCGATCACGTATTAGGACAAGCAAAACTACATCTTCCTCTCAAGGCCGTCAAGTCACATGCTAAGCTTCTCAGGTACAACATTTTGAAGCTGAAAAGTAAACAAAATGATGATGCATTCCACATAGAACTATCCAATCGATTCAACGGTCTCGAGGTACACCAATCTGAAAATGTTACTTCAGATGAGTTTTGGCAAACTGTCAAGTGTAACCTCCAATCCATTATGTCTGAGACGCTTGGAACCATCAAGACATTAACACAAAGATTGGATCTTGGGCAAACAATTGAAATTGCTGAAAAAGCCAAGCAAGCCTGTTGCAACAAACCTGACAACTTCACACACCGCCGCCGTGGAGCTACCCATTCTGCCCACACTTCTTGAAATATATTCTGGAGGAAAGTGTCAGAAGACATAGAACGTGTCTCAGCTATTGGAGACTCCCATAAACTTTACAGCCTCCTCCGTTCGAGCACAAAGACAGGCTGAGGTGGTAACCAAACCACCTTGAATCAGAATGGTAAGCCAATAACTAATCTCAATGAACGCCTCATCTGCTGAAGAGAGCACTTCGCCAATCTGCTAAACCACAACCAACAGCCTCCATCAACTGCTCCTATGAATAATGTTGAACAAACTTCTTATGACTGCCAAACACGACTGCTGTTATCAAAATTCTAAAAAAATTACAAAGCTGCAGGCGAAGATAACATCCCTGTTGAGATCTTCAAACACAGTGCAAACATACTAGGGCCTGCCATCCATCACATTATCAACGGGGTCTGAGAAACTAAAATACCCACCCAAGATTCGGGCGATGCAATACTGGTACTATTCTTTAAGAAAGGTGATAAACCCTGCTGCAGCAACTACCGTGTTATCAGCCTAATTGACATGTCTGCTAAAATATTGCCTTCGATTCTTCTAAGACAATTTGTTAGGTCAACCTAACAAATCAAAATCGAGTTATTTCCCTTGAAGCAAAATAAGAGTTATCGCCCCTGGGATTTGAGGAAGTCGTCTGCAGACAGTGAAAATGTAAACAGAACGGTCTCACAAGCAAACAAGCATCTCGCGTTCAGCAGTTTTTCTACATTCTAAATTAATCAGTGTGTTTGTTAAATAAATCTGTTAAAGGTTCTACTTCGTACTTCCTTCATTTTTTCTGAGTTGCAATTGAACTAAAACGTATAAACATCAAGACATAACACAATTCCAATCAGAACGCGACTCCAGAACGAGGCCAAACCAATGTGGTTTTCGTCCAGGCTGTGGATGTACTGATCAAATCTTCATCCTAAGACGAATCCTCGAACATCGTTGGTGCTTCCAGCAAAGAAGGGTCATCTGTTTTATTCATTACGCTGCTTCATTCGACTGTGGCACCCTCTGGAAGGTTATGCAAGCAGATGGTATTCTACCTAAACTTCTCAGTCTTCTTAAAGCATACTACTGCTCAATACGATCCCACATACGCATGTATGGTGAGGTTTTGAAACCTTTCAAAAGACGGTCTGGCGTTCGGCAAGGATATGTTCTTTCGTCAACACCTTTTATACTATGCCATTGACTGGGTCACTTCAAATGGCGTAAAAGAGTTTCCTGGTGTTACTGTTGGATGCAACTTTGCCGGCAAGGACTTAGATTATGCAGATGATTGGTAAAACATTTACTGATGTCCAGTTTGCTATTAATGAGCTTCAGCATGTTACATTGCAGATTGAAGACAAAAATACTTGTTCCCAGCTTCGCCCCAACAGACAAAACACCCATCATCATCAATGGTGATGTTCTTGAAGAGGTTGAGAGTTTCAAATATCTTCACACATATCATCAGAGCTACAGGTCAAAGTGGAGCGGACATCAAAGTGCAAATTGATCTGGAACATCATGCCTTCTGTCAACTCAATTCCTGACTCTGATCAAGATCTGAGATAAGACATAGCACCAAAGCAATGGTCTACTAAGTGCTGGTGTGAACAATCCTCCTTTATGGCAGTGACTCCTAGCCAATAAGAATAGAAGACATTACGTGATTGGTAACTTTTGATCACCACGTCAAATTCTCTGTGTCTGATGGCAGCACATCCTCTCAAACAACACAGTATGTTTCTCCTGCAAAACTATCTCCCTCCAACAAGGGAGGCTTGTTTTTAATTTACAATTTAAAAAAAAAATGGCTGATTTGTGTATGAATGAACAGAAATGCATTATGGTGAAATTTAATTTCATAATGAAATTAATCTGGGAAAAGGTGAAGGGATACTAACTGACTTGTTTGCTTGGCTATGATGTGTGTGTGTGTGGTTTTGGGGAAAAGGGCTTTGTTTTATAATTTACAATATAGAACTGAATTGCAACCCCAAGAATAAATTGACCTGAAAAGACTCTTTCATGCAAAATTTCCATCCATGTTAATAATAATAAAGCGAAAACAATCATTGAATTAGAATACAATAAGAACGAATAGTGAATTAATGAAATGTCATTTTGCAAAGCAATATGCAACTTAATTAACCTAAGGACATCGCTCATATACACCTGATCAGTATATTAGAAAGCTATTGTTATTCTATTTTGAATTTGAATTTGACATTTTAATCTCTCTATCAGTGTGATAAATGGTCCAATTCTATATACAGGGATTAGCGACTTTATCACGAGATGTGGTTTAATTGATGAAGAAATAAGCACTAAGGATGGAGGAGATAGAAATTAAATAGTGCTGCTGCAAAGATCATGTCGAGAACGCCACAACTAGACGTGAGACTATGTGATATAAAAGGATGTTTTGGTTTAAATGAGTGAAAATAATGTGGATTCGAATTTACCTTATCTTGTGAAATAACTTGTCATGACAAAATAATCTAATTTTATGAAGTATCTACTAAGATAGACGGAAATGGCTTTGGGAAAATGACGACTTATGGGAAGGAGGAGAGAGAGTATACAACTAAAAGAAGGAAACGAGTGAGCAAATCATTCTTCTGCTTTGAGCAGAAGAAGAAAAAAGATGATTAGGAAAGAAGTACAGTTGGAAGAGAGATTAAGGATAGACAGTACACAAAATATATCTTATAATATTTGGCTTATTTTAGACATTTATTGAAGAAATGTTTCTTTTCGTTTTTTAAATTTTATTCAACCTCTTTCCATTCACTTTTTAAAAATTATCTGTCTAAAACAAGGCAAGAATTTTATTTGCTAAATTATCCTTTTTATATTTGATTAAGTGAATTTGAGAATAACTTTTATAAAATTATTTTAGAAGTTATATGGGTTTGAAATTTACTCTGTTATTATAATCCTGAGTATTTTTAATATAGTCATCACACACACACACACACACACACACACACATCCACACACATCCACATGTATACAAAAAATATATATAAAATCTAAGTTTATTTGTTATTTGTTGTTGTTTTAGAAATGTTTTTTTTGTAATGCAAGTTGTTTTTTCTGAATGGAGTTATAGATGACGCCATGTTGGTTTTGTGTTCGGCAAATGTATTTGTATATTCCAAGAATATCATTGTAGCCAGCCAATCAATGTGCTGTCAAAATATTTGCAGAAGCTCAAATGAGCAATCCGTATTTACTCAGGAAATTCGTAGGTTTTGAATGTTAATGTAAAGGAATAAAAAATGAAGCAATGATGGAGGGAGGTGTATAAAGTAGTCACTGGAAAAGAATGACAGGTGATTGATGGGGGAGTGTTAATAGATTTTTGTGTGTGGGTAAAAGTTACTCCTACCTCCTCTAAGTATGTTTTTTTAGTGAGAAAAACTTCATTAGGATTAAATGTAGGAAATTATGTAATTGGCTGAAACTGATAAGGATTTTCCATAAACACGCATCAGTTATCGACATGAAGCCTGATCGTGTTGGAATTATATGTAGTGGTGTGTGTGATGTGTGTGGTGTTCTATAATGTTTGCTTGTACAGGGTAAAAAACGTCTTTACTTTATATATATATAGATTATGCCAAAACTGTTTCATTTACGTTTCTCACACATTTTTGATGGAGAGTGTACACTTGTATATATATAAGAAAGACCTTTACTTCATATGAATACAACAAAGAAACAACTAAATTCATGTAGAGCTTTCTTGTTTTCATCTCTCTCTCTCTCTCTCTTACCAACAAACTGTTTCATTTACATTTCTCACAGTATTAGTTTTGTAAAGTAAAATATTACTTTCAAATGAAATCATTTACATTTATTAAGAAAAATGATCTTTTTCTCGCTATCCGATTCACTTTGGAACTTTGAACACAATACAGAAATAAACTAGTGAAAAAGTATTCCTTTATATTTAAGAAATAGTAAATAAAAAGTATCACATTTGCTATAAAAACAATTAAATTAAAAATTAGTGATTGTTTTTTAGAAAAAGAACAGGAATGTGTAAAAGTACAAACAGATTTAAATAAATATGTCGAGCTGATCAGAAAGTGAGGTTGGGAGGCATGCTGAAATTAGTGTGAGAGTAAGTACTAAAAGTTTTTAAAAGTGTAAAACCCTTTTTATGCCGAGTCTTTGTTGTGTTAACCTGCCGCAGAAAAGAATCCTCTAAGAGCTAAACAATCGACTACTGAAGGAAGACACCAAGTAAGTGTGGTTCATCAGTCTTTTTTTAATATGTGCTATCTTTACAAGTTACAAGCGAATCTCCTCAACGTAGATAATAGCTACGTGACAAGCACCCATAAGATGTTTATTAAATGTTTATCTATTTAATAATATGCTAAGGCATGCATGTTCATACGTACGTTATCACCTATCACACACATTTAAAAAATGAGATTGTCTGATCAGCAAATATGGTGATTGATGATTAATTTGATCTTGGTAAGTTAAATAATTCCGACTTTATTCATTTTAAAATGAATTGTTCTCAAATAAATTATGTCGTCTCGTTGACTAAAACAGTACAATTTTAAATAAAGACATTTCAAAGAGTAACAT
Source organism: Sepiola atlantica (assembly GCA_963556195.1). Classification (NCBI taxonomy): domain Eukaryota; kingdom Metazoa; phylum Mollusca; class Cephalopoda; order Sepiida; family Sepiolidae; genus Sepiola; species Sepiola atlantica. Next base: position 107,237,034 of record OY744522.1, read on the forward strand.
TCGTTTTATTGATTTAAAGAATATTTATCTGACAATTATATTTATGGTAAGAAGACAGAGAATATTTATCTATATATATAAAACTCAATGTCTGTATGTATGTGTGTTAGTGTGCGTGTGTGTGTGCCATATAGAAAAAAATAGTCAGCGAGTCTAGATAAAATCTAAAAGTGTATTCTAATGTAAAAGTCACCGAAAAAGTTATTGGGCGTATTCCCGAATCTCTAAATGCACTCCTAAGACGGCTATGGAGCAGATTTTTTCAGCTTAATTTCAATTTAATTGTGTATTAATTTAAATAGAAAACAATTATATCATGTAGTCTTTTTAAAAACAAATTGCAAGTCATACCCGAAAAAACACTGCAAGTCATTTCCTCAAATTCAACCGTTCTGTTCTGTTGTCATGATACCATCCTCCTAGGCATTACCTTCTCCTTTTTTGAGAGGTGTGGAGGTAGTGTAGTATCTGTTCTGTTGACATGATGCCATCCTACCAGGGGTGGGTGGGGTTGGAGAGTAGAAAAATTTCTTATGGGGGTGGGGGAAATTTCTTTTTTAACTAAAAGTATTTCTTTGGGTGGGGGAGAGTAAAAAAATTTTTATTGGGGTGGGGGGGAGGGCTAAAAATTCTTTGGGGGGTTGTGTGGTGAAAGAAATTTTTTTTTATCCTGTTTTTTTGTCAATTTTTTTTTCATTTGGCTTATTTTCTCAAATGTTGATGTTTAGTGATGGCATTTTTTTTTTTTTTTTTTTTTTGTTATGTTTTTTCATGTTTTTTGTCAATATTAATTTTTTTCTGTTTGGCGCCAATTTTCATGTTTTTTTAATGTTTTTTTGTTTTTCATCTGTGTTTTATGTTTTTTTTAAACCTTTTTTGATTTTTATGTTTTAAAAAATTTTTTTCATGTTTTTTGTTAATTTTTTCGTTTTGCTCTTTGGCGCCAATTGTTGTGTTTTTCATGTTTTTTTGTTGTTTATGTGTTTTTATTTGTTTTTTTCATGTTTTTGGTCATTTTTTTTGTTTTTTGATGTTTTTTGGTCATTTTAAACAGGGCGCCGGATCGAGATACAGCCAGATCTGGACATGTCAGACGATTATCCGTTGAAGTGTAGAGGTAGTGTAGTATCTGTTCTATTGTCATGATACCATCCTTCCAGGCATTACCCTCATCTCTTTTGAGAGCTGTGGAGTTAGTGTAGTATCTATTCTGTTGCCATGATACCATCCTCCCAGGCATTCCATCCTCCTTTTTTGAGAGGTGTGCAGTTAGTGTAGTATCTGTTCTGTTGTCATGATACCATCTTCCTAGGCATTAACTCCTCTTTTTTGAGAGGTGTGGAGGTAATGTAGTATCTGTTCTGCTTTCAATTAGAAAAAATATGCGACCGGAAGCTTGTGCAGTATACCACCCCTATCGAATACGTTTTAGGGAGCTTGTGCAGTATTGCGCCCCTATCGAATACATTTACTTCTTCTTCATGAACAGGAGCACAAAGGCACCATATGGGTTCTTTGATACAACAGAGGTGCATTAATATGAGTTCTTTTTTTATGATAGTGCCGCTACATGAATGAACTTGATTTTTGTTCTTTGATACAACAGGGGCGCATTAATGTGAGTTATTATGTATGCGCACCGGGACGGAAATAGGTACGTATATAGTATGCGCACAGGGGCGGCGATAGGTACGTATATAGTATGCACACAGGGGCGGAGATAGGTACGTATATAGTATGCACAACGGGTCAGGGATAGGTATGTATATTATGTGCAATGGGTCGGGGATAAGTACGTATATAGAAGGCGCAGACAGAGGTTGTACTTTTAATAGAAATATGTCATACTTTTGCCCTGGGCAATGGAAGAGGAGTGGTGGGGAAGAGACAGCTTTTGTCAAAGACGACAGGGAAAAGGTGGCAACATAGAGAGGGGGCGGTGAAATGGGGCGATTAGGGAAGAGAAAGGGAGAAAGATAAAGAGACGGCTATGGAGAGAGGGAGAGAAATAGAAGTTTGAATATAAAGGTGTTTCTTCTATTTTGTGTTTATATGACCCCGAGCAACACCGGGTAGCTCTACTAGTTGTTTTATAAAAATTAAATTGCTACAATTTTAAATAAAGAAGAAACATATTCATCTTATTTATTTAAAGAATATTTCACTGACAATGACAATTATATTTACGGAAAAAAAGTCATTTTTTTTCTTAATAGTATTGACCCTGACAGACATTTATTGTTTCAAAAGGAATATTATCATTAACAGTAAATTATACAGATTGATGTGGAAAGCACTGTGTTATTTCCATGAGGTCATACTAGTTTTATAATTTATTTACTGAATTTCCTACATCACAACCTGTCGAATTCACTAACCTATATTTTGCATAACCTACTAAAGAAATTCAATCTTTCCTGTTGAGTAGACATGCAGAAGAAGATCTGGAAAACTAGGTAGGAACTCCAGTTAATAAAGGACAGTTGTCTGTGTGTGTTCAGCTAAAAGTAAGAAACTACACAAGACATACTCACAAAGCTGATATATTCTTTTTCAGCATTACCATGGACCGAATATGGACATTTTGTAATATTCATTTTTTTTTAGGTCACCAGGAACAAAATTAGTCGGAGGGGGAGGGGGAGTGTCGACATTTAAAGCAATTTTTTTTTTGTTGACCTTTGGTGTGAAACTGAAACTAAAATCCCCTTTCTTGGCCTTCAGGTTAGGGTCAAAGTGTAATATCTGTTCTGCCATCGGTCAGATAGAGGGGAAATCTTTCTCCCCTGAAGAGGGTGAAAGGGTAGAGAGGGATAGATGAGGGAAGAAGAGAGAAGAGGGATATAGATAGATAAATAGAGGGAAGGGATAGAAAGGGGGAGAAAGAGAGAAGGAGAGAGAGAGATAGAAGGAAATTATTACACACACTTTTTAACTCTTCTATTTTGTTGTCTATTCCCCGGGTAACATCGGGTAGCCATGCTAGTCAAATATTAAAGTACATAAAATTAAAATCGATTTTCTTTAATTTACCCTGGAATCTTCACGGCTCTGCCAGTTGCATTTATTATCATGAAACGGGACAATGAAATTAAAAAAAGCAAAGTAGAAAGTGTATTTTGACAGAATTTTATTATTAACTAGCTGGATCCGGCGCCCGGTGTTGCCCGGGAGAAAAATAAAAGAATTAATTAAAATTTGTCAACATCTGACAGAACAAAAATAGGTCACATGGAACAATATTTGCCCACGAAAAGGATTACTTCTGAGTTTAACAAAACTAAAAAAATGCCACAGTCTAGAAGTATATCTCCTTCACGGACCGATTATGGAAAAGGTTACTTGTTTCGGGCTGGGATATTTGTTCGATCCATCATTGAAAGCAAATCCTTGTAGAATGCGGAAATGTGGTAACGAAAGTACATTCTATTTTAGGCACGTAAGATAAAAGTAAATTATATTTTAGACAAGTATAGTATATATATATTTATTACCGAAAGTACTCAAGTTTAAAAAAAAAGGAAAAGTTTTTAAAGTAAATAAATAATTTATTAAAAAAAAACAAATAATCTGTGTTGTCCAGGTTTTCTACATATTTAAAAAATATATATTCTCCTTATTATTGCCATTTCAGCAACGTTTCCAATGTGTGACTTTTCAAACTACCTTGTTCACGTAACCGCGTGCTACACACAGAACCATATCAACATCGGTCGTCGATAATATCAAGACGAATTTCAACTTGACTGCGATAGATATGTCTCAGTCAGGGAGAAAAAAGAAGAGAACAAAAATATGCTTATACTTCTGACAAGTGTATTTATTATGTGTGACTTTTCAAACTATATATATATATATATATATATATATATATATATATATATATATATATATATATATATATATATATTGTGTAATAATAAAAAGAAAAAAAATGAAATCAATTTTGATCTGAATTGCGCAAATTAATGTATTGATTAATCACTATTTGAGTCACGTAAATCTTAATTTCGTATGGAGCTAGAAATTCAAAATAAATCTAAGTTGTCGGTCACTAAATACTGTTTAAAGCAAGTATGACTGTAAAAAGGCGAAACTATGATTATTTGGTATTGGTCACGTGTATAATAGCTATTACTAAAATTCCGACAGAACGCAAATAGGTCACATATTGAACCGAAATAGATTATGGAAAAGGTTTCTTGTTTCGGGTCGGGATATTTATTCGATCTGTTAGCTATTCTCTCGTCTGTCATTGAAAGCAAATTCTTGTAGAATGCGGAAATGTTTATTTATGTTGTTGGATTTTCAAAACAGTAAGAACTTACGTTGTGTCTAACTCTGCCCTCGTGGGGAGTCAAATGTGACTGAAGTGGTACATGTGTAACGAATGTACATTCTAGTTAAGGCATGTAAGATAAATATATATTGTGTAATAATTAAAAGAAGTGAAATCAATTTTGATCTGAATTGCACAAATTAAGGTGTTGATTAATTACTATTTGAGTCACGTAAATCCCAATTTTGTATAGACATGCAAAATAAATGCGAGGTGTCGGTCAGTAAATACTGTATGAAGCAAGTATGCGTGTAAAAAGACGACACTATGATTATTTGGTATTGGCCACGTGTATAATAGCTATTATTAAAATGCCGATAGAACGCAAATAGGTCACATCATCAGTAGCAGTTTTAGCGACGAAGAAAGTATATAAAAGATTTATGAAATAAATCTTAATAGTGTTCGCTGTGAATTAATATCGAATAATGTTGGATGAATAGGAAAATGTAGATGAAAATAATGATTTTAAATGTTACGCCTGTCTGTGTTCTAAATCGATTTCAAAGTCTTTTAACTGTCTTGAGTTAAATAAAGAAACGTTATTTGTCTTTATAAAAATATACTCAAATAAATCAACGAATGCTAATTTAAATCGTATGTGAGCAGAAAGAAATGCACATATCTTTGTAATGTTCATCGGCTGCAAAAATGTAAACACTTTTTTAAAAGAAATTGTTGCGAATGAATATATATATATATATATATATATATATATATATATATATATATATATATATATATATATATATATATATATAGAGAGAGAGAGAGAGAGAGAGAGAGAGAGAAGGGACGAAGAGTGAGAAAAGGAGAGAGAGAATGGACGGTTATAATATGGAAATGTAAAGAAGAACAGAAAACGTCTCACATAAAGTAACCCCCAGCCACTAATAAAAGAAGAATATCTAACGTGAAAATGAAAACACAAATGTTGGATTAATGTTATATTTGTATGGACGGTCGAAAGTGAAACAATGAACTTGTGTTGTATGTTAGTTAAAGTAGTGTAAGGTTTGTATTGATTTACTCCTCTCCAGGAGTTAGGCACAAGGCCAGTTTTTATCTTACTCCCACAAGTAAGATGTGACCCAAGGTCGGGTCGGGAAAGTGGGGCTTAAAAATTGCCTGGGCAGCCTCGTCGGCATTCCCCGGCAGGGGCGCCTCAGGCAGTAAGCAATAAACTTACTCCTCCCCAAAGAGGGGAGGCGAAGCCTGGGAGGGTGAACCTCCTAGAACTGCACAGGACATACCCATAGACCGGCGTAAATCAAGCCCCGAAGGCCAAGACAATACCAGTCTATGGGGTGCAGTATCCATCGGAACAGATACTACACTTTGATCTTAGCCAAAAGGCCAAGAACGTTAGTAGTGTAAGGTTTGTAGAGAAACTGATATTACGTGTTTCCATAGAATTGGTATCAACAATTGAATGTTGTCGAAATGAATAGTGCGGTTTGTTGTATGCTGTAAGTATATGAAAAAGGATTTTTAAGCCGTAAAGGTGTTATGTATGAAATGGTCTAAAGGTTAAAGTTAAAAATGAAATTATACCTGAAACATACAAAGAGTGATAAGGGAAATGTCTAAAGTCAATTTGCTGAATAGATTGTAGCCATCATTTTGAATCACGGAATATTATAAGTAATTATGTTCGTTAAATGTATTCCGTAAAAACTGGAATGAGAATAAGTCTATACGTAATAGTTAGAAATAGCGTAATCCGCTATTCTCGAAAATCAGCGAAATATGAGGGAACGTCTATTAAATTTGTGTGGAATTTATTGTATTACGTATTACATTAATGGCAGATGAATAAAAATACTAAGGGTTACGTTTTTATTAAGTATCCGTTGTTTATTAGTTCCCGGTGTAGATGGGGAGAGTGTTAGTAGTAAAATATTAGAGGGAAAAGTTTTTGCTGCAATGGAGTATGTTTTGGGGAGAGTCTACAATTGTGGGCCAAAAGTAATATTTAGTGTTAGATGGAGAAAATAATCATAAATTTATTAAAACACGCTCGAGTGAATAAGCTTAATATAGTGGTTAGTTTAATAGCATGTTATACATGTGATTATTTTTTTACTCTTGCCGAAGGTATAGGGGAAAAACGTCTTAACTTTATATAGAAAAATAGCAGGGCTACCCGGCGCTGCTTAAGGCAAAGGAGTAACATATTTCTATTAAAACTTCTATCGCTTTACCTCTCTCCATATCCATCTCTCTATCTTTTTCTTGTTTTCCCCTCCCTCCACCCCTCTTTCTCCTTTGCCCAGTCCATTCCTCTCCCTGGACATACACACACACAACTCTCCTTTTTTAAATTCCTTGAATAATAAGGGAAATAATTCCTTGCTTTAAAAAATCAGAGTTACTTTACTTTAGTACATGAAAATGCCTGGAAAACCGACAACCTCTCTGACAAAATCTGTGCCGGTTTAGTGTCAAAGAATAAATTTGGTTTTCTAAATTTTAGACATTATTCATTCCTGGCAACGCTAATCAAGAATATACCAACATTGTGGGTGTTTGTACTGTCTTGATTTTGACACCGGTTCGTTTTCATTCGTTTTTTTCTGTCTGTTTACGTATTTTTACGTCGTCAAAAGTCGGTGTCTGTAATTAAGTAAGTGGAAGACTTTTAATTTCAAATATAATATACGAAGACAATGTTATTGTATAGGTTAGTGATAACGTAAACACAATCTGTTATTTTCCTGGGCAGGGAAGATGAAAAATAATTTAGGTAACTGCTGATGACAGTTCGAAATATATGACATTCATTCCGATATTCTGTCATTCCATGCTCGGATGGGAAATTTACTGGAATAGTGAGTGTTAAAGTTGAAATAGTCATGTTATTTTTTTTAAATAAATAAATATTAGAGTATCAATTCAGAGAACAAAAGAAGAAGTAAGTTCAAATCTAAATGAAGTGGAAAAGTTTAAAGATGCAGAAATACGTAGTCGTATTGAATAGTTATTGTTTTTCTGGGTTGATATTCATTGATATTTTTATGTGTTCGATAATTATTCTGGAATAACCGTGTTACTGTACTTTTTAAACGATAGAAAATTAACACACAGTGATTATGGTGGCGGTTTTAGAAAAATAGTAGTGAGTGAAAGTTGATGCTACGTTCTCTTTGAAAGGTTTGTTTGAGAGAGTACAAGAGGACGGATTAGATATAATAAATATGGAATGAGGATTATTTGAATGCAATATTTCTAGAAACATCCTTGAGCAGCTTGGCTAATTTCTTTGTGGAACAGTTTATAACAGGAATGTGACAGTATCAGGCAGCGCCGGTATGAGTTGTGCGTATGAGTCGATAGTGCAATTACTGCGCTAGTATTGATAGACAGAAAGAAAACCTTAGAAATCTCTGACCGGATCGCACAGTTGGTAATGAGAGAAAGAAACCGAATTATTATTTTATGGGCTAATCAAAAGATAAAGAAAAAAAGAATTAACTTCTCAAAGTCGATATGAGAGTGACAGCTGAACGAGAGTTAGAATTGCGGTCGGTTTGCGGCTCTCAGAATCGGGTCAGTTGGTCTTAAGTGGGCTGTCCGAGATGGACGCTGGTTAATTACCCTTCGGCAGAGTCCGATATAATTTCAGCTGTCGTTTATGGGGGTCTGATAAAGTTATTTGCCTAAGATACGAACTTGGGTTATGGTTGAGTGAAACGGTCATAAACGAGTTTGGCAGCTGTGTCGAAATTACTTTTAGAAACTCTGGATAAATGCAATAAAATTTATTTCTCAGGATAAATCAGAGACCACCATGAACCCTCCCGAGTAGAGGCGAAGTATGTCTCGATAAAAGGCAAGCAAGAACCGTTTACAAAGACAGTTTAGTCACAGTCAGAGAGAGAGTGAGAGATGGAGAGTTAGTGAGAGGCCGTTGGCCGCTGACGCCGTCAGTTGGTGAGGCCGTCAGTTACGAGAGAATCAGACGAAAGACTCGCTTCTGTACTCTCCCCACCGAATCCAACATAACAGTTCGTGTATATGTTCTTTTCTCGTCCCAAACTTAGAACAGATTTTCACTGACAACGATCCAGACGCACAGAATCATTAACGCTCGTCGATCCGACTAACACACGCAGTTAAACTTTGATGATATCGAATGGTCTGATTTTAGAAACAAACCAGTGTTCATTATTTTTAATAAAAAATAATTCTTCTTCTAAGAAAACCAAACAGACAAAGTCGTTACAGACTTAATTCTTTCCATTCAATTGTTCTGCATGAAATGACCCTTCTTTTCACAGCGAGACAAGGTTGCTAACACAACTCGGTTTATTGCTTACTGATCTAAACAAACACAACGTGGGAGTGAGTAGTCGCTGGACCAGGCGTTTCAACATCGGCAACCTTCATCAGAACGGCAACTTCTCTCGAGCAGTACCAGGTGACCAACCAAACCCGGAACGGCCGAACTGGTGACGTCGCGAGGTGGGGATTGGGATACAGGAAGTGGTCTGTTATTTTCATATAGTGACTGTAGTAGCACGTGAAAAAATAAAATCTGGTTTGTTGTAAAGATTTTACAAAAATATTATGTAGTAAATAAGAGGGTTGTGGAGTCAGAATCAGAAGGAGTCGGAGGTTTTCAAAGGAGTTGGAGTCATATTCATAAGAATAATAGAAGTCTGAGTCGGATTTTTTAATCTCCGAAGAATAAAGACACAGTCTAAATATTGGAAGAGTTTAAAATAAGCAGTTGAAGTCCTAGGAGTCAGAGTTGGACTCATACCTTCTGACTTTCAGGGTTTCGAATATCAACTGGAACCCATCATCATATCTAGCCATATTCAGGAGCAGTGATATGGAAAAACAGCTGTCTATGGATGATTATATATATATATATATATATATATATATATATATATATATATATATATATATATATATATAAAGAGAGAGAGAGAGAGAGAAATATATATACATTCAAACTTCTCGGCCTAACCTTCACAGGTAAGATGAATTGAAACAAATTCATTGAAGACATTGCCAAGGCTGCAGCAAAGAAGGTGGGTTCCCTCTACCGTGCTAGTAAACTCCTCACACCTGACATTATCCTGTATCTCTACAAAGCCACCATCCGCCGATGCATGGAGTATTGTTGCCACATCTGGGCTGGTGCATCATCTACTAGTCTCTCCCTCCTTGACAAGGTCCAAAAAAGAGTCGCCAACCTAATAGGCCCCTCACTGTCAAACAAGCTCCAGTCCCTGTTCCATCGCCGCAATATAGCATCCTAGTGCTTGTTTTACAAACACTTCAATGGATTGTGCTCCGATGAATTGGCTACTCTGGTTCCTCTTCTACGTAAATTCACTAGACCAACTTGACAATCAGCTAAATCCCATCCATTCACTGTGGAGGTCCCCAGATGCCGCAGAGCTTTCTGCTCCAATAGCTTCTTTCCTCATGCTGCTGGCCTCTGGAATACCCTCCCTGCCCACTGACATGCAGAAATTTAAAACTAATGTAAACAGACATTTCGCTGCGCAGCTCTCAATTTAGGTTGACCCCCCCCCCAACCTTCTCTCTTTTTTTATCAGAAGCCCCTTACGTCTACAGTGGCGGCCTGCCTTGTTTGAGATGAACTATGTTAAATATATATATATATATATATATATATATATATATATATATATATATATATATATATATATATAACTTCTTTTGTAATATAGTAGGAAATATCCCAGAAGAGTGCTCGATTAATTGAGAATTAAAATTAAGAGAGTAATATTTATTTATTTTTTGTACAGAAAAATTAGTACAACATTAGTACCGTCGGTTTCAAGCTCAAAAAGACTTAACCATCCGGCTCTCTTCAACTTATGTTGTCACCTGTTTCAGAAATGGGAAGTCACATGTCACTCTCGTTTGGATGCGTTATTTGCTTAGAGTGTTATGTATATTTGTTTAAAATAAGTGTTAGGGAGGTTTAATAAGGTTTAGAAAAAAGGGGGGGATAAAACAGTTGATATTTAAAAATGGAAAAGATTTAAAAAATAAAAAATATTTTTATACAAATCCTGTGAGACAATGTTTATGAGAGGCATATATTTAACTGTTACTATTGTGATAAATAATTCTCAAAGCAAGGCGAACACTTACGCTCTCTCTCTCTCTCTCTCTCTCTCTCTCTCTCTCTCTCTCTTTAATGACTGTCGCAGGCAGCCGAAGCGCTTACTCTCTCTATGTCTCTGTCTATCTATCTCTCTCAGATTTTGTCGTGCGATTCAAGCAGCCGCCTGACTGGTGGAGAGGGGAGGCGAGGTTGGGAAGAACAGACGACGTGGGCGACCGGAAACGGAACAGACAGGGAATGTCGCAAGGGCGCGAAAAACAAAACACACGAGGTGAATTTAAGATATACGTCAGAAAGGGCGAAAACGGCAAACGGAACGGTTGTGTGAATAAAACAGAGTAAAGGACAATCGTATCGCCGGTTGAATCCAGAACATTATTACTCCCAAGGATTACGATTCCAGGAACTTAAAGGACAATCGTATCGCCGGTTGTACCTAGAACATTCTTATTCCCAAGGATTACTATTCAAGGAGATTATTGATTTTCATGTCATCATTTATATTGTATGTGCGTGAACTTTTGATCCGTATTATACTTCGGACAAACAGCTAAGTATTGGCCTATCTCTTGCCAGTACCTTTCTTATACAAATATATATATATTTCGACTGAACTTTCATGTTGCATACATCTGCACCCACTCTCCAAAATACACGTCTGTCTCCCTCACTCTTTTTCGTGGTGTCATCTTCTTCTATTTGTTTATAAAAATCTTTATTGACTTTTAATTTCTCTCGTGTCTGTGTTCGTCATTTATTGCTTTGGGTATCCAAATTCCCCTAAGACGAATTTCACCGGTTAATCCGACATTCGACGATTGACCAAAGATGATTAACGTGCCAACGGACATTAAATAAAATAAATATATGTGTAACGATCTGATTGCTAATCCGTACCGATCATCCCGCAGTTAGGTCGTAACACTATTTTGAGGGTTAATTATGTGTCTTCCAGAGAATGTTAAGGAGAGAAAATGGGTTTAAGGATTATACTTATGAAAAAATAATAAAGAGGTTAAAAAACATTAAATTCAAATACAAGGCCTGGATTAGAGGACTTTAAATCTGCCAGGACCGGACCTGGGTTAAATCTTTATTAAAATTCCTTTTGGATTGATTTAAAGTCCTTCTGAGCTTGAAACCGACGGTACTAATGTTGTACTAATTTTTCTGTACCAAAAAATAAATAAATATATATATATATATATATATATTTTTTAAAAATAAATATTTATTATCCACACACATATATATTTCATGTTCATTAACAATCATCAGAGTGGCTATATATAACTGTACCGCTGGTTGAATGATTCGAATCCTAGACTCAAGTCACTATTATTAACTTCAATACAATATTCATATCCATATTCGACCACCGTGGCAGCCATATTAAATGTGAGAGAAATATCTCCTATATTTATTTCTGACCAAAATTTTTCAGAGAGTGTTCGATCTGCTATAAAAAGAAGAAAACATATATACATACATATATATATATATGTAATTCTCACTTCCAAGCTGAACTCTGTTGTCACTGACAAACAATAGACATTAGGAACCATGTGTATTTTTAGCAGCCCACTCATGATCGCAGCATAACACTATCTGTTCTGCATGTTTTGTTAGTTCTCGATCCGCATTCAGCTACCATGTGTTGTTATTTAAATAGTCAGTTATGAGCTATTTCCTTTTATTAAAACTCTTCACTGATGTCACACCAGAAATAGAAACAAGGTTTCATTCTCTCTTTTCTTTTCAGGAGAGACAGCGTCCAGTTCAGACATGTAAAAACGGGTAATAAAAGCTTGAAGTTCTTTTAATCCCTGCGTTTTCTTAATCCCTGACTTTAACCATGTTATCTCAATATATTACAGTCATGTGTTGTCTCAGTACAATACAATACGAGACAACTAACAAGGGGAACCACGCATACTCTGTGTTTTTCCACAAATAACAAGTTCAATTAAACTATCAATTCGAAGGAAATGTGATATATATATAGGCAGGGCTTTACGGAGCCCTCCAAAAAAAAGCGCGCTCCAGGAGCACGCTCCTTTTTGCTGGAGCGAAGGAGAGGAGCGCTCATTTTATATGTAGCGGGAGTGGAGCGGGAGCAACTCCATTTGGGACTAAAGAGCGTGGTTTTATCGCTCCGCGCTCCTCGCTCTAAAATTATTTGATTTTTTTTTGTTTAAACATTAGTTTTTTTATTCAGCAATAAAAAGGAAAAGAAAAGAAAGACTCTGAGTTATTGTTTTAAATTATATATCTGGTAAATGTACATGAGAGAGAGAGGGAGAGGAAGAGGGAGAGAGAGGGAGAAAGAACGAGAGAGTTACGCTTGAAAATAGAACATTTTTACATCGACATGTTAAATTTTTGATGGGACAGTTTTCCTAAGGCAGAAGAAAATTTGGGAACAAATGTCTTTAAATGCACCAGTGAGTCTATAGATGTATTTGAAGTTATTTTCTTATAAAATTTGAACTTTTTTGTATTTATGACAAGGATTTTTATTGCTGATTGAATAAATAAGCCAATTTTTCTTTTAATTCGTGTTTTTAAATAAAGAATTTTAGGTTCAATTATACTATAGGGGCCGTTGGATTTTCTCACCCATTTCGCTCGGTATTCACCCAAATGTTCGATAAAATCGATTTTTGGGGTGAAATGGTACATTTTGTCTTGACAAAAAATTCTAATTTATTTTTTAGCATATATCAAATTGAACTTTTATGCCACATTTTTACCCGTCGTCTTTTCGGCGACATTTTGTTATTCTTAAATTCATGACTAGTATGTTTTAACCTTTTCATGTTTGCTTTTAAATTCGTTAAATTCCGTTAAAACTTGCTTTTGTAAATACAATGTTCAAAGTTTGTTTCTTTGTGTGTAATAAAATGTTAAAGCAGCAAAAATATCTTTAGTCCAAGGAAAAAATATATTTAGTCCAAGGAAAAAATCTCTTTAATCCAAGGAAAAAAACAATAAAAACCAACATGGCCGCCAGCGATTACAACCTGGAATTAAAGTTAGATTCTCAACACTTTAAAAAGTAAATGAGAATTTTATTTCAGGACCAAAAATATAATTACGACCAACAATCAGTTTTATCCAAAATTTGGGCGAATATCAAGCGAAATGAGCGAAAGAAAACAGCGGCCCCTATTCTACAATTAAACCGATGTTTAAACTTAATATCTTTAATTTTAATTTAAAAAAGCAAATAATTAGACTTTCTGACTGATTTGTTATTTTTTTAGAACCGAAAGTAAGTAGATTAGATATCTTTCTTTATCTTAAAATATCTATTATCGAATATTAAAATTGTAAACAGTTTGTTTTTGTTAGAGATTTCAAATATAGATGTTTTCATCTTTTTTATTCAAATTTTTCATTTTAATAAATGTTTTTGCCCGACCTAGGAAAACTTGCTCCAGTTAATTTTTCGGGGAAGGAAAATTTGTTCATTGGTTTTATTCGCCCAAGATTATACTATTGAAATAAAAATTGGATAAATCGATTTGTTTGAAAGTACTTGCACGTTTCTCTGTTGTAAATAATAATATACATTATACAATATATTTACGTTCGTAAAACAAACAAATATTAAACAACAAAACGACGATTAATGTTGCCCTGGCTGTCTCTCCTCTCCCAGAGAAATGTTTTCTTTAAAAAGAAAATAATCACTAATAATGTTTAAAAGTAAAACTTTATTTACTTAAAACAAATCTAAATTCCCGTCCAAAATAAATTAAAAAAATATCAGGTCAAATTTTCCTTTCCTGAAAAAGTAGGTTGTTAATGTAATGAATATTAAAATTGTTTTAAAATACTTCAGGGATTTTTCTATTTTTATTTTATACATCAGGAAACGAAAATTTACGTATAATCCTATACTTCGTCCGACATGTTCTCTATAACTCTCAAAATATTAGCGAGATTTTGTCAAATATTATCTTACGGTCTTACACTTAAAGTGACATCCCCACCCATATTGACGAGATCCTTTGACGCCCACCCCAACTTTCGACCACTCATTGGCAGAATAGAACGTTTATGAACGTTTATGACTGGAGCGCTGCTTCTTTCGAGCAGAAGGGGCTCCTTTTGGGGAATGGAGAGCGTGAAAGGAGCCAGCTCCAATTTTGGGCGTTGGAGCAGGAGCTGGAGCAACTCCAAAAGTAGTGGAGCGCATAAAGCCCTGCATATAGGCAATCTTGACAAATACGTAAATAAACATTATATATACCAAAATAAGGTGTGTCGAATGAGTGTTTGTGTCTGAATTACTGACACAAAATTCACCAATAAGTAAGGTTACGACAAGCAACACAGACTCAAGAAATGATTGGTTACTATAATTTTTGAGTTGCATGAAGTATACAACATGAAAGAGGATACAAACTATTAGATGATCTGAAATGTCAAAATAAATCATCACTACAACGCAAGGCAATATTACAGTTAAATCATGATCGTACATATTCCCTACTACAGACCACGTGCCAAAACATGCAGTGTATGCTGCTATAGCAACTGACGGTAAAAATGGCTCAGACAAAAATTCATAGCTCAGAAACCCCAGGCATAGAGCCAAAAGAAAAAAATTTAAAGCTATATATCGAGGTTTTAAGCGGAGAAGTCGGATAATGAATAGCCAAAGCATGAGAAAAAATCCATGAAAAATGGTAGCACTTTTCTTTGAGTATAAATATAGAATAATAATTAAGGCTATTAGCAACACAAGACCTTTGAATATATCGTTCTTTGAGGACAAATGACGGTACGCCATTAACATCAATAAAAATAAGATGGAAACTACAATCAAACTGTTGGTTGACGGCAAGAAAACGTCTGGTATTTGATCATAATATATATACAAGAGCCCTAACAAAATGTAGGTAATGTCTTGCAAGGGTTTGGAATCTAACTGTTCCAGGATTTCACGGATTTGTTCTCCTTCAAGTTTATTACTCTCACGGTCTATGGACTCAAGAAAGTTCTTAACAAAATTTTGGCAATTGCTGTTCAGGAGATTGTAATTGGGCATATCACGGACTGTAGACCTGGCCAAGCATACAAGGTTTTCAGCTGATTTATTGATAGGAGGAAGATATTTCAGATTCAGGTCATCATACGATGGAATATAACGTATTTTAGGACAGTTGTAGATTGTATTCTGAAACATATGATAATATAATTCTAAAACAAAGGAGTGTTTCTTACCATGGATGACGATTGCACAATGGCGCCATTCCGTAATAAAATATGAGATTTTGTAACGCTTTGACGTAAGTCGTTTTTGTATGACATTAGCTTCCTGCAATAGATGGTATATTTTGTCAAAGTTATACAGGAAGTCCTTGCGATTAGGCATTTTCTTTGAATTTAACATAGCCGTAAATGAACATATTCTAAGCAAAGAACAGAGATTATACCAGAATAAAAAGAACCAAATCTTCAGCGTAAATGAATTTTGGAGCAGCTTTGAAACAAGATATTCTGCAGGCGATTCTGGAGATTCCTGAAAGGCTTCTATGGCTGTCTGGAACAGATGATAACCACTCACTTTCAAAATTCCTGAGTTTTTTTCTTCTGGTAAATCATGTGGCTCAACAACTTTAAATGTCTGGTGTTTGGATAACTTTAAGCATCTATTTTTTACTTTGAAGCCAATACCTCGTCCCATGTCATAAACTTCATATTTATAGATGAAAAAAGGATTTGGTAGGATACCGGAAACCTGCAATAGTTTAAGTTTTTGTTGACAAAAGCCCATCCTTTGTTTATAAATAAGACCTGAAATTTGAAAAAAGGAAAAATAAAAAAATTGAAAACTCATTCTTTTTGTTTTGAAATAATTTTCTTTTAAATCATTTTATTTTAATTAAAATTTAAAAAAAAACAATTTTTAAAAAAAGATAAAATTTCAAAATCAAGTTTTTTGGGGGAAAAAAATGGAAAAATATTTTTTTTTTGTTAAATAACAAAAATGATTTAAAAATTTTATAATTTTTTTTCCACAAAATAAATTTTTCAAATTTATTAATTTAAAAAACAATGATTTTTCAATGATAACATTTAAAAATCAACTTTTAGGGGGAAAAATAATTTTTTTAATAAAAAAAAGTTATTTTTCAATTAAAATTTTTTTCAAAATAAAAATATTAAAAAATCAATTTTTTTTTAGAATTAAAAAAAATTTGAATCAATGTTACAGTCTTCCAGAAGAATAGAAAGGAAAATAACAAATCCGTTTCATTTTGCCAGAAAAACACCCAAAAAACTTTTATATCTCATAGGGGTCTATGGATTTGTCCACCTCTCTTTCTCATGGGCCACAGGGTTGAAGCTGTTATCTGGATACTGTTGTCTGATATCTGCTGATACACTCATGAAGAAGGAGACAACGATTATGTTTACTTAAAATATATTTTATTAATCTTAACTCGGATTTATATCTCTCTGAGCTAACAATTGTTTCTCGTCATCTATAGACAGTCTTTTTATTTTACTTTTGTTCACACCAAACAAGACATATTGACACTAAAGCATAAGGGGCTACTGTGACAGGGACTAGATTTATAGATGCAATCTGGGTGGGGAGTGTAGCAGCACTGCAGTCTCACCAGCTGTTCAATCACAGCAGCAACAACAACACTCAGTAGCAGAACCACATTCCCAGCAAGAATGTCCTCATGACGAAAAACCATCAGGGGGCAAAAAGAAAGAACGAGAATTCTGACAACGAGGAAGGAGCCAATGAGGAGGAGTCGTGCATATCATTACTATCCTCCAGCTCAAAAAAAGATAAAAGAAAAAGAAAGTGAGGAGCCAGGCGGAGAAAAAGGACACCCAATCACCCATAGAGCACCCATCATCCCCATACACCACCAAAACCTACTTCCACACTGACAATGCCTACTGGAGATACGTGACTCCCGAAAAAAGCTAGAAACCCTTATACAATTATAGAGGAAATAGAAGATGACACGGAGGCCACACTGATAAAATTGGATCAGTTCAAAGCTTTTAAAAGGGGCAACCATCGCTTCTTGTCATCTGTTTTAGAGACTGTTGGCTTTAAGCCAAATTTCCGCAAATTGATCTCTATTCTGTATCGCTTGATGTTGGTAAATGGAAAGCGTTCAGAGTCCTTTGCTGTCCTCCGGTCAGTGCATCAGGGTTGTTTGCTGTTGCTCCTACTCTACATCCTTGCGTTGCAGCTGCTACTTTGCAACCTAAGGAGTGGCACGGCTAGTTTGATCCTACACGGAATCGCCTTACATAGAAGGGTACAAGCTAGGGGTTCCGTGTTCGCTGATGATATCATTGTTTTTGTGTTGTACTTTGCAGAAATCAGAGCAGTGATGAAGGTGCTCACAAACTGCAACCCCATGCAGAAGGGTACCCCCCCCCCCCAAAAAAAAAATACGGGGTCACTTGTAGGCCGTGGATGGCAACCCGTGATTCCTTAGGATGGGTTCCTGGTGGCTGAGCCATTCTTCCACTTTGGCCGTTACTTCAGCTAGACGGGTTCACAAAGTTCGTTACTGTCGCAAATTTATCCGTTTTCAGACAAATACGACCTGGTAGAAATAACTCCCCAAAAAACAAAAGGATAAAATAAAAGGGAGGGTGAGGAAAGAAATAAAATTAAAAGTGGTTTTGCTTGAAATCAAAAGGAAAAGATTTGATTTTACAAAAAAGTCCCCGAAAGGAGTCAAAAACTAGCAAATATTTCTCTTGCGGCATTCAACCTGTAAGGACAAAATGTCTTGTAACAAAATAAAATAGGAGAAACAGCGTACAAGCTGCCTACTATAAACTAAAATAAACTGCTTTTCAAACAGTTAGACAATTGTCGTTTACACCAATGATAAATGATATTATACAAATATGAGGAGAGTAAGTACTTCTAATGAATATAATGGAGTACTTACAATTCCCAAAAGGCACAAACAGCCTTCGCCAGTTTAAAGGCTTTAATACTCTGTGAATAAATGTTCTTCCAACACCAACGCTGCATAAATAGAATGTGTCAAACTTGACAACTTTGCCTTCCAATGCCAACGCTGCATGAACAATCTTGTCAAAGTCGACAACTTCTTCATCCTTCTTCAGAAAAGGTTGAAAGCCACAAAATTCTCGAAACTTATGAATGCGTTGAATTTCGATTCAATGCTCCGTGCGGCAACGAACTCCTGTGTTGAATCTCACAGTCACAGTCTCAGTGTTCTTGAGGAAAGGAAGCGCTTAGGGAATTAGCTCTATCAATGAGCTGGAGAAACACGCCCACTCCTACAGCTGGCTAAATTCCAAAAGGAAGCATTTGTCAGCAGAATCCCTGACGTCAGTCTCAAAGAGCTGGCCTTAAACTTTATGTAAATTACATAGAGGTTCATACAAAATCAAAAGTACGAAAGCAAATCAATAGAGAGTATAAAATACAGAATATCAAAATATGATACAGGGTACAAAATATGTAAATATACAATAAGATACAAAATATATTAATATAATACAGAATATATAGGAGGTTACATAATTACTGGTAGAAAATTCCAACATTACTTCAAATACTTGAAACAATAATTTAAATAATAAACATTTCATTCATAACTTTGTTGTAAACATAAAACGAATTTTTTTTTCATTTATTCATATAGATAGATACACATTAACATTTTGGTAATTTCGATACAAATTTATTCATCTTTTAAATGTGACCGTAAAGAAATGAATATAAAAAAGAAATTAATTTACCTTTTCACTTGCAATTTAGAAATTAGATCGCAACTTGTTGAAAAGCAAGACGGTCCCTCACAGATGCTAAATATAGGAAATAAAACAATATTACGAAAGAGAACTATTGTTTGTATTAAAATCAAAACAATCATTGAATTTAAAAACAATAACAAATTATAGTTAATTAAAAAATAACAATTAAATTTAAAAGATAGTAAAAATAAATATTTAAATAAACGACATGAAATAAGCAATATAAAAATTGGTAAATTTGTAGATTAACACCTTCAGTTACTTTTTTTAGGCAATTACGTGTGACAACCCTAAAATACTTGGCAAAAAAAGAAAAACAAAACAAAATTATGCAATTATTTTAGAATTTAGAGTTGGGGATCATTTTCGTATATAAATATAACATAAAATAATCCTCCATTTCAGGGCCATTCCATCTTTTTAGGACAGTTAACTAAAAAATTTAACACTAACGCTAAGTTTGAGTATTAATGTCCTTAAAAAGTAAACCTTCTCCTAAAAAAATACACACACAGAACTTATCTCTCATAGCAAAAGAAAACAAAATGCTGAACTACTCTAAAACGCTAGAATGGCTTGGAAATGGGGTGGGATCATTTTACGTAAAATTTATATGCGAAACTGATCCTCCACACAAAATTCTAAAATATTTGTTTGTTTTTTGTTTGTTTCTGTAATTAACCAATTTCTTTCTCAAAGGGGAGAAGTAGAATATCATATTTTTTTTTTTTGGGGGGGGGGGGAGGGGGGATTGATGAGTGTGTTAATCTAAATTAATACCCAAAATTAAATCTGTAAGCTAATTCACCCCCTAATGAAAATGAGATTCTACTTTTTTTAGGTGAATACGTGGCCTTAGACCCTGAAAAACTTAACCGTAAAAAAAGTTTAGAATTGAGAATGTGGGATCATTTTCGCATATAAATTTAACGTAAAATGATCATCGATTTCGGGGGCAGGAGTTTCTAACCGGATAGCGTTTTAGGAATGGTGGATTCAAAAGTTGGGTGCATGTCCGCACGGTAATAATTACTTTTATTTGTAAATCAACTTTTAAATGTAGATATAATATTCTTTTTAATTCGACAAACTTTTTGCTATTATTGTAGATGAGAGTCCTCAACTACAACCCCCCTAAAAAAATGAGATTCTACTTTTTAGGCGATTACGTGTGAACACACTGAAAAGCTTGGTGGAGAGAATAAAGAAAAACAAAGTAGGAAAAACTCTTATAAATAAACGTTTATCCACGTTTTATTTTGGAAAAAAAAAATGACCAAAGTTAGTACTTGTCCCCCCTACCCACCCGAAAGAAAATCTAAAATTATAAGTTTAAATTTATTTTTAAAACAGAAAAATAACTACATTGGATAACGAAAAAAGATGTTGCGCCTGAAAAAAAAAAACATGCAATAAAAAGCATTTAAAAACACAAAAAAAATCAGATTAAAAGAACGCCCAACCTCTCAATTATATTTAAAATCAAATAAAATTGGATAAGAAAAATATCCCCCCCCCCATTTTTTCTCATCATTAAGCGCTAAGTGACCAAGAAGTGGATGTGGCCAAGAAGTGGATGCTCAATATACGTTAAAATTATATAGGAAAGTGATCCCCACTCTAAAATCTAAATTAATAAAAATTTTAATGTTTTTTTTAAAATATCTTTTTAAGGCTGTTTACATGTAATTTGCAAAAGAAAGTAGAATTTTAACTTTTTTAGGGTGTGGTCAAGGCCGTCGTAATAGTAAACTAAGGCCTCGCCACTGAGTCGAGATTTTCTGGTGATGTCATTGGTCGTGGTTCTTACACCCACTATCAATCAGGACCAGAAGTGCGTAGTAACTTAATGCGGATGCGTCCATCTTTAATCAGATTCAGTTACCCAAACTTCATGAGATTATTCATTCATTTGGAAATCATATTTAACTTGTTCCTGCTATTGTGACTTTATTCCCCTACCAAGAATACGGCTACTCTCCTAAGGATTATTCATTCGCTTGGAAATCATTGTTAACGTGTTCCTTTTTTCAAAGTATTTTCTTTTTTAAGCGAAAGACATTTTTTTTTAAATCCATCATGGCTTTCAAAGATTATATTACGATGGCCGTGATTAAAATTCGAATTTCAAGTTTAAAAGAAATAAATTAGAATTTTATTTCGAGATAAAAATAAACTTTCATCATAAGTTTCATCACCCCCCCCCCCCCCAAAAAAAAAACATTACTGTTTTAATTTATTACAAATCTTGGGCAGAAAATAAATGGTACCAAAGGCAAGATAAGTTTCTCTTCTACCTACCTGGATAAGTTTATTTGTATTTTAACTTATTTTAAAGCGTTTTTTAGTTCGATTTAAAATTAGTATCGAGAGGTCACGTGATCAAATCGACATTTTTTGTTTGTTTTCAATTCTAAAATGGCGTCTCGTCACTAATTTTAAATCGAACTAAAAAACGCTTTAAAACACAAAATAAAAGTTAAAACAAAAATAAACTTATCCAGGTAGGTAGAAGAGTAACTTATCTTGCCTTTGGTACTATTTATTTGTTGTGTTTTTCTTTCTTTTGTTTCACTCCTTTTTCGTTCTGTTAACTATCGTTATAAATGCCCTACATTTTTACTGTATAGAAAAATTTCGGTTTGTAAAAAAAAAAACACACACATTTTAATTTTTTTTCAATAAATGTTCTAT
The DNA here is from genome assembly GCA_963556195.1 of Sepiola atlantica. Lineage (NCBI taxonomy): Eukaryota > Metazoa > Mollusca > Cephalopoda > Sepiida > Sepiolidae > Sepiola > Sepiola atlantica. The sequence goes on from OY744522.1 coordinate 107,258,972, forward strand.
TAATTATTTTGAATTAGTGATTTTGTGTTAATTCAATGAATTCGTAATCTTTCATGTTTGATATATTTTAAGTTAAAAAAATAAAAAAAACATCATTTATTATAACATTGTAATAAAATATAGTTTGATTATTATGGTGTTCGTTTTATAACATTTTAAATTATATAAAAAAATCACTGTCAATTTCAGAAACTATATTTTATTACAATGTTTTGGCCAAAATGTCACTTCATTGAAAATAAACGTTATTGTTATTTCTTTCAGAAACTATATTTTATTAAATAAATAAATTTATTAAAATGTTTTAATCTATTGGTCGTTATTAATACGGAATTCAGGGGCGTTTTTTCGTAATATATAAGAACTATATTTTAAAAGATGTTTTTATTGTTAACATCTACGATGCTTTATTTTCATAAAAAATACATTCATGCGCTTTTTTTAGTACCCTTTGATATAACTTTAGTAAAAAGTGTTTTTTGTTAAAAAAAAATCAAGAAACATCATTTTTTTCAGAAATGAGAGCAACTCTTATTAAATTATTCAGCTAAAACTAATGATAATGAAATGTTCATATAAAGAATAAAACTCTCTAAGAAAAGGGATTTGTCTTGTGTTTATAAACCAAAAGATATTTCCATGCAGTATAACTGATACTAGTATTTTCATTCGATGTAGACCAGGTTTTCATAACAATCAACTCAAACATTAAAAATAATCCAGAAAGAATGAACTTATTTAAAGATTGAGAATTAAATCAGACAAATTATTTTTCAAAGAAAAATGTTCATGTTTTAAAAATTAAAAAGTTTATGACAACACCATTTTATTAAGTATTAATTTAATGTTTGCTGTCTAGCGTACACAAATTACACGAAAAATACATTTGCACTAGGATTTCTAATAAACTAATGGTGATTTTTAATTAATAAATACTGAAAATGTCATTAAAATTAGTTGATTTCCTGAATTTTGATGAATTTTTAAGTGAAGGGAGGGCTTAAAATGCTCATAGTCTGACTCTTCGACAGCTCTCGTTTGTAACTATATAGCATGACGTCATTTTCTAGTGAACAGGCCTTAGTTTACTATTACGATGGTCACGGTGTGGTTCTATAAAATCACCAAATTGTTATTATTATTACATCCATTTATTGGAATTATTAACGTCCCCCTCACTGACTGGCTGCAGCCTTGTCCCTTAAGGGTCTCACGGATTGGCTGTCAGGCATCCCAACCCCTACTCCCTTAGGAGTCACGTGAGTCAGCCCATAAAAACGCTTGAACGATGTGTACCGGCATCTTTTCGACCCACGTTTTGAACCTGGTAGGACCGTGGCTGGACCTTCTGAGACAAAGCCCTCAACGGCAGTCGGAGAGAGCCCCCACTCCTTCCTGTTACCAACCATCTTGGACTGAAGTGACTACATCTCGACAAGAGCCAGAATTGGAGGCGGGCACACGTGCAACCTGTTACCAGAACTCCCACAAGATAAGTTCGCGAAGCACGTTTTCGCAAACCTAAATTAACTTCATCCTTTCTGAACGTTGAACTCACCATTTGTTGTATATATTTGCCCTCATGTTTCCTCACAAGTAAAACGGTTTTAAACTGATATACAATTGCTGTTGTGTTTGTAATATACATACACTCAGACTGGAAAACCACCGGATGTATGTTCAGCCACACAAACACTGGCGACTTCCGACCGGGCTGACTTAGTGTGTTACCACGTTTGTAAATAACGACAGTCACAATAAAATGTTGACTTAACACCTTCGCTTGTTTTCATTGAGAGAAACATGACATGGCGACGAGAATTGAGCTATGCTTAAGCACGGTAAGCTTTGACATGTAAAATTGAATCTCAAATTTCAATGCTTATCGTTTAAACTCCAGGACTTACTCCACACACACACGCACACACAGTTGTTAACATGACGTCAATTGGTCGTATTGATGAATTTTCGCCTGCGGGGGGGGGGGGGTAGACTGGAATACGTACGCAGAGAGATTGAAGTTTTATTTCGAGGCCAACTCGATTAAAGACACAAGAAAAAAAAAAGCGGTTTTTCTTTCTGTTGTTGGGGCAGACACATTCTCCCTACTTAAAGACCTCGTCACATCACAGAGAGCACTGCAACCCGACACCTTCGGTTATAGTTGAAAGATTCAACTTCTACATGTGCCGCCAACAACCAGATCAATCAATTTGGGATTTTATCGCATATTTTAAAAAAATAACAAAATTCTGCGAGTTCGGAGAAACGCTGGAAAACATGTTAAGAGACTTGATAGTTGTTGGCGTGGCAGATGACCGTATTCGCAGGCGTTTACTATCGGAAAGAAAACTGACATTTCTTAACGCTCATGATATTGCTCTCGCTATGGAAAGCGCAAACAAAAACGTTAGTGACATAGCAGTCTGTACAACGCACAGTCCATAACAAGAGAAGGTTAACAGCCCACTCGGCCCTGGAGACCAAAACCGAAACAAAAATTTTGTTTCAGGTGTAATGGCAAACACTCCCCCGACTCCTGCCGGTTCAAAGAAGCAGTTTGTAATTTTTGCCACAAAACCGGTCACATCTCACCAGCTTGCTTGACCCGGAAGAACATGGAGAGAACTGGAAACAAAAAAAAACCACAACATCAGCAGTGGCGAAACAGAAAGTGAATCTGCCTCAATACACAAGCTGTTTAATATAAAAGGAAATAGCAGAATCAACCCCCTGATGGTGCTGGTGGGCATTAACGGCCGCAATGTTGAGATGGAGATAGACATTGGAGCTGCTGTTTCCTTGATCAGTCGCCCTGCATTTGACAACCTATGGTGCGAATTAGATAAACCCAAGCTCTGGCCTATGTCACAAAAATTAGCAACCTACACGGGAGAAAGCATTACAACATGTGGTAGGTGTCAGGTTTCAGTAGATTATGATGGTCGACAGTTTCGTCTACCATCAGTGGTTGTTCTTGGTACTGGCCCTGTGCTTCTAGGCAGAAACTGGTTACAAGTCGTACAACTAAGCTGGAAACGTATTCATCAGCTAAAATCCGTGAATGCTACAGATATTATAGAAAAATATCCTGATGTTTTCAAGGATGAACTAGGCACATTAAAGGGTTACATGGCAAAATTGAGTGTTGACACAAATACAAAGCCCATATTCTGCAAGGCTTGACATGTGCCCTTCGCCTTGCATGAAAGGGTGGACAAAGAATTGGATCGACTGAAATCCCTGGGCATTATTGAACCCGTACAGTACTCAGAATGGGCTACTCCTATAGTAGCCATTGTTAAGACTGGTCAATCTATTCGGTTGTGTGGAGATTACAAAATGACAATCAATAAATGCTCCAACCTTGACCAGTAGCCCATCCCCAGAATCGATGACTTGTATGCAAGGTTGGTGCAAAACTAGACCTGAGATCGGCATTCCTACAATTGTTAGTGGAAAACTCAAAGAAGTACCTCATCATTAACACGCAACGGGGTCTCTACAGGTTTAACCGCCTGAGTTTTGGAGTGAAGTCAGCCCCTGGCATTTACCAGTGCTGTATGGATAATTTGTTCACAAATGAACCGCATGTCATCTTCTATCAAGATGATATACTGATAACAGGTTCAACAGACTCTGAAAACTTGAACAATCTTGACAGGGTGTTAAAGTAACTCTCAGAGTCCGGCCTGCATATTCGTCTAGACAAATGCAAATTCATGGCATCGTCTGTCACCTACTTGGGTCACTGGATCGACTCTGAAGGTCTCCATCCCACAGAAGAAAAAATCCATGCCATCAGGGATGCACCAGCTCCTCAGAATGAAACAGAACTCAAGGCTTTTTTGGGACTCTTCCAGTTCTACGCCAGATATGTGCAAAATGTCTCAGATAAGCTAGGCCCTCTCTATTACCTCCTGCGGAAGGGTGTCTCATGGAGATGGAGGGGGCACCCAATCAACAGCTTTTCAGCGAGTCAAGGATTCGTTGCAGAGTGCAAATGTTTTGGTCCATTACGACCCCAAAAAGGAATTGATATTGACTTGTGACGCCAGTCAAATATGGTGTTGGAGCCGTTTTGTCACATGTGTTACCTGATGGGTCAGAAAGGCCAGTTGCCTTTGCTACCAGAACACTCTCACCTGCAGAAAAAATTACAGCCAATTGGACAAGGAAGGCCTGAGCATCATTATCGGAGTAAAAAAAATTCCATCAGTACCTTTTTGGCTGTGCATTCCGAATCATCACGGATCATAAGCCACTCATCAGCCTCTTCAGTTCGACGAAGCCCACACTGGACACCTTACCACCCAGAATCATACGATGGTCACTATTGTTAAGTGCTTATGACTATGTAATTTCATATAAGCCTGGATCACACATTGTCACTGCTGATGCAATGAGTCGTCTGCCTCTACAGGAGGTTATTGATGTTCCAACGCTCTGTTGTGTTATACATCTCATGGACCGCTTTGACAATTCTATGGTCGACTCAAGCGACATACGCACATACACTCGCAGGGATCCTATTCTTTCGAGGGTCTTCCAAGCAGTGCAATTGGGAAGGAAAGATCTTCCACAGGATCCTCAGTATTTGCCATTCAATGCTCGAAAAAACAGAACTGAGTGTCGAAGGAGGGTGCCTACTGTGGGGGTCGTGTGTGGTAATTCCCCACCGTCTGAGGGCACAAGTTTTGGATGAGCTTCACCAATGCCACCCTGGCATGGTTAAGATGAAGGCCTTTGTTCGTAACTATGTGTGATGGCCTGGTATAGATACCAATGTCGAAAAGAGGGTTAACAACTGCTACCCATGCCAATACTCCAGAGGCTTACCTGCTAAGGCACCACTACACCCTTGGGAGTGGCCAACGAAACCTTGACAATGTGTCCATGTTGACTATGCAGATTATAACGGCTAAAGCTTGCTGGTTATCACAGACGCACATTCAAAATGGATCGACGTGCACACAACAAGCACAGCTACATCAACCACCACAATCGAACGATTGAGGCGCTGTTTTGCGACCCATGGTCTCCCACATATTCTGGTTAGCGACAATGGTCGCTGTTTCACCAGTTCAGAGTTTGCAGAGTTCATAAAACGAAATGGTATCAGACACAAACTTGTAAGTCCACATCATCAGGCATCAAATGGCCTAGCTGAACGTTCAGTTGGACTGGTCAAAAATGGATTAAGGAGGATGTCGGGAGGAACTCTGGAAACAAAGATATCACGTTTTTTGCTGACATACCGGACAACACCACATACAACTACGAGAACTACTTGTTGTTGTTAATGAAGCGAACACTACGTACCAATCTGGACTGTATGAGGCCTGCCACTTAAACTAATGTGTACCACAGTCAAGAAGAACAGAAATTCCACCATGACAGATCTGCTTAGATGCGTTTATTTGATGAAGATCAAGCAGTCTTTGCACAGAACTTTGGTTCTGGGCCCATGTGTTTGGCTGGTTATGTTGTGGAAAGAGTATCCCCCTTGTCCTTCTTGATCAGACTGGAAGATGGCCAAGTTGTTCGTCGTCACTAGGATCAAGTCAGATCTTGTCCTTGTATCACGGGACCAGTGTCTCAACCCCAAATTGGAAACAAATCAGAACCAAGGGAAGCAGAACTGAACATGCCTTCAGACACAACATCCCGGGAGGGAACTGGCCTACATAATTCCTTCGCAGAGGAAAATCATTCTGACTACGAGCAGCCTGCCACGATGTTGACATCACTGGCCCTGCCACAATGAACTAGTCGTACAATGAGACCACCAAATCGTTTCAGTCCTGACTAAAAACATGAACATTTACTGACCAAAAACACAAATAAATAAAATAAAGAATTTGGAAGCTTTTCTTTCCTTTAAAAAAAAAAAAAAAAAAAATTGGCCACACAGAGGCAGAATAATGCTCAGTGAAAAGAAGAAGAAAAAACAAAAAGGAGGGGTCATAAGGGCAGTCTACCCAGACCATCCTTTGTCCATTAACAATAGATCTTAGAGGGGGGAGATGTAATGTATATACACTCAGACTGGAAAACTACCGGATGTATGTTCACAAGGGACATCAGCCACACAAACACCGGCGATTTTCTGACTCAGTGTGTTACAACGTTTGTAAATAACGGCAGTCACAATAAAATGTTGAATTAACACCTTCACTTGTTTTCATTGAGAGAAACATGACAGTGTTCCTTCTACAAAAGCTGTTGCCCTATTTCTATTTTGCACTTATCTACATAATTGTTATTGCATTCTCCCGTGCGAGAATTGAACTTTCGGTACTATTCCAGAAGAAGCGCTTAATTTCCGTGACTGCTCGGCAGCAACGATCGGGCAGGTCGCAGAAGCGCCCTAGAGCTGCTGAGATGAAAACGAGGCTGAAGCAGAGCTGACAGATCAGGTTGCTGCCAATCATCTGCGCTCAGCACAACAAAACAAGCGGTAGGAAGACCTTTCGAACCGGCCACAAACGTATCCGTAAACCCTGACCCTTGTCGGGGTTCAACACATCGCGACGTGTGTTTACTTTTGGAAAAGACACCATCTTGAAAAACAGCAGCAACAACAGCAGGAGTCGCAATGACTTAACAGACGCCATTTTTTTTTTTACAAAATCAGCAGCAGCAGCTGTAGTCACCATTTTCTGTGCAATGACTTTGCGAAAAAAACGGCCAGCTAATATTTTCCTTTTTTCCTTCAAGGAATACAAATGCGATTCGCCGACTATACAAATAACCTTACTTACATATTCAAGGCACCTTTCAACTATGTTGTACGGCGAGAGATCTCCTCGGAAATTATTTGTCAAAATTAATCCTTTTCACAAGACCGGCAAAGGTGACTCAACACAAATTCGATGAAATCTCCCGTTTTCGACTGAAAAAATCAATTCAACCAGGGGGGAGGAGACCTCCCAGAAGACGCCTGCCCAGCCAGAGACGCAGACCCAGCAGCAGCAAAGATACAAACAGCCCTTCTCAGGGCTACTATAATAATGCGATTTACTCTCTTTGCTGCCTGCCTCCTGAGAAGTCAACACTTGCCTCAGCCTGCATCTCCAGTTCCTGCTCCAGCTCTCTCCTGCACCAGCACCCTGCAGTCCTGAACTCCTGCACCAGCACTCTCCTGCTCCAACTGCACCAGCCCCCTGCTGCTCTGATTAATGCACCAGCGGCTCCAACTCCTTTTCCCTTTTTCCAACAGCCCTTATCAGGGCTACTCACACAACTATTGCAATATTTTTTTCCTTTATTTTAAACAGCCCTTATCAGGGCTACTCAGACAACTACGCCGAGATTCTTTCCTTTTTTTGCCAGCCAACAACGGCAAGCGTACCTTGTCGACATCCATCAACAGCTATCCAGCCCTTTCTCTCCAACGACACCACACTTGTCGTCCAGTTTTGCTGGCACCAGAGATGCTACTCCCGTCTTTCAAGTCTCTCCTGTTCCAGTGACGTCATCTCAGATCCCATCACTTCTTGTTATTACCATTTCTTATGGTAAATAAACATACTCTTCTTTGAACTGTTCACCAGTGTTTGTCCTCTCTTCTTTGTCATTGCCGTTTAACATATTTCTTGCCTGTGTCTCCTTTCTTAGTTGTGAGGCCGATCAACTCCAACGGTCGGTCCCGCAACACCCTCGACGAGAAAATATATGAAATCCCCCCCCCAAAAAAAAATACAAAAAAAACTTGCCTAAACATCCTCAGAAAAATAACATACTTTCGTAATTTCGCGGTTGTTAGCAAAATCCGAATTACTTTGTAACAAAATGGTGATAACACAGCATAAAAAAACATGGCAAGGGGAAAAGAAAAAATAAGAGGTTCGATAGAGTTAAAAATGGAGATTTATTAACATAAAAATGGGGCTGACTGCTTTCAATTCCCAAAGCTGGATTAATAACATTAACCCTAGTAACCAAGATAAAATAACAAACTTAAGACATAAAAATTCACAAAGGGGTTAGTTCGTTGGCAAAACGAAACTGGAAACAAATTAATTCTTTTCCTTTTTTTTTGTTCATATAATAAAGACTGAAGAAGTCTTCTACCCTTTTTTTTCTTTCTTTCATATAAAAACATACAATAAAGACCAAAGAAGTCTTCTTATAAATCTAACAAAGAGGTCTCAAAGGGCACAAAACAATAAAAAAAATAATACTCAAATATACAGGACTGTAACTGTTGTTTGCTGAATCTTCTCAGGCACAGTTTTTTTTTCTTTTTTATCGAAATGTCCGTTTTAAAAGTCCCTCTTTGTCCTTTTTTCAACATTTTTCATTCCAATCCTCGAAATTACTTCATAAATGAAATTCTCCAAAAATGTTCTTCGTCAATCCTTCACATTTTCATTCCAAAAGGGCTCAGTCCTCGAAATTACTTCATAAATGAAATTCTCCAAAAACATCAAACACCTTTTCGTCATAAGGTGTTTCTTCCAAGGGGCTCAAAGTCTTGAAATTATATTCCTTAAAATCAGGGTCGCTCTGATACCCTGAATTTCATAATAAATCGTTCTTGCTCCAAGAACGAGGAGAAATCATCCAAACATTTTACGTCTATTCTCAAAAATAGATGGAGACAGCTGAAAACAGAACCTCTCTCTCGGGCTTTCAAGCTGGAACTGATTCAAAAAACGCGCCAAAGGCACCGGTTAGACATCGGTATGACGTCACCTCTAGACTTCATTACATCGATGATGATGCTGAAAGGAAAGAAAGGCGGGAAGACGTCACGCCACCAAACAAATAACCTTGACCATCATTCAGACAGTGGCAATATGTTGACCTCCCCACCCCTCATGCCCAAAATAGAAATAAATTTCCGAAAATACTTCTTTGTTTTATGTAAAAAAAAAGTTGCCTAAATATCGTAAAGGAAATAGCATTTACTTCTTTGATTTATGTAAAAAAAGACAAAAAAAAGTAAAATGGTTCATTTTGCCCACGAAAAAAATTTAAAAAAAGTTTATTTATAGTTCTTTAGCTATGTTTTTGTTCATTTTGTTTGTATTTGTTTTTCTTTCAAATATATGTATTTTTTTCTTTTGTATTCTTCGTCTTATATTGTCGTCTGCCACTTTTCCATTTTTACGACTTTCAGTTTTGCTCTGGCCTCGTTTCTGTCTCGACAGCTCCCGGCGCTTCCGCGACCCGCCCGATCGTTGCCGCCAAGCAGTCACGGAAATTATGCGCTTCATCTGGAGTAGTACTGAACTTTCTTCCAGGGATATTAAATCCCAACACATTGTAGTTTTTTTAAGTCAGATTTTACATTTTGAGCCGATTATATGTAAACAGCATAGACTTTTGCGCATGCGCACAGGTGGTTTATCGGGAGCCCTTACCGTAAACTTTTACCATTTTTTTTTGGGGGGGGGGATTTCATATATTTTCTCATCGAGGGTCAGGGTTTACGGATACGTTTGCGACCGGTTCGAAAGATCTTGCTACCGCTTGTTTTGTTGTGCTGAGCGCAGATGCCGACATCGACGAAAGACAGGCAGAAGAGGAGGAGGTCGTCGAGGCAGTGGAAGGAGGATGGTCGACAGGGTAGATTTCTGCTATCCGCATTAATATGGCATCGAAGGGGTCGTTTCGGAATCTTTGACATCACATAAATTCGCGCAGATAGCCGTCTACGAGTGCTCTGCTCGTCCCGCACTCCTTCTTATTTCTTTGTTTAGCTTTCTTCCACATCCTCTCGACGTGATTGGTGCAAGCCCTCGTTGTCGGGTTGACAAAGTTCTCGCTATGATTCACCGTGAGGTGCTGATACCCTTTCTCCTGTTGTACGCCCTCCAACAATCGGATACTACCGTGGTCCCAGGTAGAACGAACTGCTTGATTATTGGGAGGAGGGTTTCGGCATTCCTGTTACGCACTGTCACCAGGAAACCCTCCTTCTCTGTGGGGTTGTATCCCCCGAAGACCCAGAGCGGCTGGAGAACACGTCCAACATTGTTTTTTTCCAGCGGTTGAATAGAGACTCGTCTATTTCCACCATATGCCCTGGGCCTCCGAGTCGCCGAGGGTTGTGCGACAGATGTTCTGTGCAGACCTCCCGCAGAAAATTCTTCGGCCTGGCACAACTGCTGAACATTCATTATTGTTTTGATTAGCGGTTTCTTCCAATTATTGTCTGCTGCTCTGCTTCAGTCTCGTTTTCGTCTCGGCAGCTCTCGGGTGCTTCCGCGACCTGCCCGATCGTTGCCGCCGAGCAGTCATGGAAATTAGGCGCTTCATCTGGAGTAGTACCGTAGTTTTTTTTAAGTCAGATTTTACATTTTGAGCCGATTATATGTAAACAGCCTAGAAAAATCATCCGCAGAAAAGGAATTAAAGTTTGTTTTTTTTTAGATGGGAGATCACTTTCCTATATAAATTTAACGTAAAATGAGCACCCACTCCTTGGCACGACCGTCGTGGCTCTGGCTAGTTAGCGGTAAATGGGGATGTGTAACCAATTTAGGGGGTAAACTACGATGGGTGTGATAGTAAAAACGTACCTACAAATAAGACTTATTCGTAGGTACATTTTAATAATGTATTTAATAAGTAGATGACGCCGGAAGTGATATAAACTAAAATGGTGTTGACTAATTTCCCAACTGTATTACATTAAAAATAATTGATGTCAGTGTAGTAACAAAGATAATTGATGCCTGTCTCCCCCTTGGAGTAATAATGGAATGTTCTACATTCGTGTATATTAAAGAGTGAATGTTAAACACTATTTGTCTAGCTAAGCAACAAATGGTTAAATAAAGCTTATCCTTAAGTTATATTCGGCGTCCAGTTTTTATTACAATTTATTTAACCATTCGTTATGGAACGTTACTTGAAACCCGATCGTCTAGACCTTGATACGGCCGACTCGGAATCTACTGACAAATGGCGGCATTGGAGAAAAATGTTCGAAGGATTCCTTACAGCTCTACAGTTATCTTCAAACGCGGCTTTAACAGGTACTGAGAAATATACCCTTCTTTTACATCATGTCTCTACTGCTATTTATAGAAATTTATCTGAATGTGAAAATTATGAAACTGCGGTGGACATTTTAGAAGCCATGTTTGTCAAGAAAAAAAATACTATTTTTGCTAGACATTTACTTGCTACCCGGCGTCAACAACCAGAAGAAAGCCTTGAACAATACCTTCAGATTCTAAAGACGTTAAGTCGCGAGTGTGAATTTACAGCCTTAACTGCGAACCAAGCGAGAGATGTTTTTATCAGGGACGCATTTATTAATGGAATACAGTCCAACCAAATAAGACAAAGACTACTAGAGAATAAAAACCTAGACTTACCAACAGCTTATGAACAAGCTCTAACGTTGGACATGGCACAGAAGCAGTCTGTCTTCTATTTACAACCCGATATTTTGGGAGCTGCTATCGTAGCCCCTCCTCTGCATGTTCAAAATTCTTCCATTGTCCAAGATGCTGCCACCCCCCTTTCTAACAATCACGAACAACTTATCACTGCCGCCTCAGCTGGATCCACATGCTACTTTTGTGGCCTTCGTATACATGCTCGTTCGTCCTGCCCGGCTCGAGATGTTAGATGCCACAAGTGTGATAAGCAGGGACATTTTTCGAAAGTTTGCCGGTCAGCTTCTCAAAAAAAACGTTCGGCTACTCTTGCTACTGTAGCACCAATTACAATATCAGCTGCATTCCCCGGCTGCCTCTCAAAAACAATCGTGAGGGTAAAAATCAATGGATTGACTATTCATGCGCTTATTGATACAGGCAGTTCCGAAAGTTTTATTAATGCCAGTATTGTAAAAGCAAATAAATGGGAAATATTTCCTGGTTCCAACCAAATATCAATGGCAAATTCATCTTTATCGTCCCATGTAATTGGATATTGCATGGTTAACCTGAAACTAAAAGGAAACTCCTATCAAGGGATCAAATTATCAGTAATGAAAAACCTCTGCTGCGAAGTGATTTTGGGTCACAATTTTCTAAAACAACATTCATGCGTTGAAATTCCTTTTGGTGGCCCCAAGCCAGTCCTAAGCGTATGTGGACTAGCAGCTGTCAAAGTGCGGCACCCGTCACTTTTTACAAACTTAACTCCTGACTGCAAACCAATAGCAATAAAATCAAGACGCTATTCAGAAACGGACAAACAGTTCATAGCAGCAGAAGTAACAAAACTACTTAAGGAAGGAATTATAGAGCCAAGTGAATCTCCATGGCGAGCACAGGTCCTCGTAACAGCCACTGAAAATCACAAGAAAAGGATGGTCATTGACTATTCCCAGACCATCAACAGATACACATTACTCGATGCCTATCCACTGCCTCGTATTGACGAAATGATTTCTAATATTGCAAAATATCACACTTTCAGTACTTTAGATCTCAGAAGTGCCTACCATCAGGTACCTATCAAGCCAGAGGATAAGCCCTACACGGCATTCGAGGCCTGCGGTCGCCTATATCAGTTCTGCCGAATTCCTTTTGGGATAACAAATGGTGTGGCTAGCTTCCAGAGGGTAATAGATGAAATAATCTCCAATGAAAAATTGAAGGGTACTGTTGCATATATAGACAATGTCACAGTATGCGGACATAACCAAGCTGAACATGACCACAACCTTAAACGATTCATGGCTGCCGTCAAGAAATATAATCTGACTTTAAACAGTGAAAAATGTTCCTACAACTTGAAAAGCATCAAATTATTGGGATACATTGTCAAAAATGGCACCATGACGCCGGATCCCGAGCGACTGAAACCGCTAATGGAATTACCAATCCCTGGAAACATGCCCTCTTTACGACGAGCCCTCGGTATGTTTGCTCACTACTCCCAATGGGTTGCGTCTTTTTCAGAAAAAATACACCCATTGACACAAGTATCTACTTTTCCGTTGTCCTGTTCCGCCATCAGAGCATTTCAAAACATGAAAAAGAACATTGCTCAGTCTGCCATTTCTGCTGTGGATCCTTTTATCCCTCTATTAGTTGAGACAGATGCCTCCGACTGTGCGATAGCTGCCTCACTGAGACAATCCGGTCGTCCTGTAGCTTTTTTTTCAAGAACACTTTCGAAATCCGAGCGACGACACTCTGCAATAGAAAAAGAAGCGTACGCCATAGTTGAGGCATTACGAAAATGGAGGCATTACTTAATCGGCCGACATTTTGAATTAATCACTGACCAAAAGTCGGTCTCGTTTATGTTTAACCCAAAAACAACGAGTAAAATAAAAAACGAGAAAATAGCGAGATGGAGAATGGAGCTTTCTTGCTACTCCTTTGACGTCACTTACCGCCCTGGTAAGGAGAATGCCGCGGTCGACGCGCTTTCAAGGGTGTGTGGCCTGGTAACTGGCTCAGATGATCTTCAGTATATACACAGGGAATTGTGTCACCCAGGTATCACAAGAATGATTCACGTAGTCAGGAGCAGAAACTTGCCATATTCTGTTGAAGACGTAAAAAGAATTACGAACTCTTGTCGGATATGCGCAGAAAATAAGCCCAGGTTCTACAAACCTCCTCCAGCAACACTCATTAAGGCCACACAGCCTTTTGAAAGACTTAACCTGGATTTTAAGGGCCCTTTACCCTCTAAAACTAAAAATAAATACATGCTCACAATAATAGACGAGTACTCAAGATTTCCGTTCGTCATCCCCTGCCCAGACGTAACGGCTGCAACAGTAATTCAAGGCCTCTGCTCCATTTTTGCCGTTTTTGGAGTGCCTGCATATATACATTCAGATCGTGGGTCTGCTTTTATGTCGGACGAACTCAAGCAGTTTCTGCATGAACGAAGGGTAGCTGTAAGTAGAACAACTCCTCACAATCCTCAAGGAAACGGACAGTGCGAAAGATACAATGGCATAATATGGAAGACAGTTGGCGGCAGCAAATCGCAATAGTCCGATCTCCGATTGGGAAAGTCTCATCCCCATGGCCTTATACGCTATTAGGACTCTATTATGTACAGCGACAAACGCTACCCCACATGAGAGATTCTTCTCGTTCCCACGACGAAGCTCAGCAGGCACATCACTTCCCTCGTGGCTTGCACAACCTGGCACAGTTTTATTAAAACGTCATGTTCGTCATAGTAAACATGACCCATTGGTAAGCGAGGTACAATTAATCGAAGCGAACCCTCAGTATGCACTGGTCAGAAATTCAGAAGGAAGGCAATCTACTGTCTCCTTAAGGGATCTAGCCCCAGCAGGAAATGTATATGAACGTAGAACTGCTTCAGATGGATATAGAGCTCCGGTTCGTGGAACAAGTCCGACCCTCTTAGGTGATCGTGTGCCAGATACGTCAAGTTCAGAGTCCCAACAAAACGAATCTGAATATACTAACAGAGTCGTCTCTGACTCTAGTTCGGACGACAGATGGGTACCACGAAAGCGGTTTCACCCAATATCTGAGACAGATACTCAATCTTCAGACACCAAGCGACCGAAGCGCCGTAGAAAACGAGAGCGATTTGGAGCAAGATATTTTAGCCCTAAACCAGCCACACAAGACAGTCCCGAAACGTCGTCAGGTCCCGAGGAGCCTAGATTAGAAATGGATGTCGGGCACGAACAACCAAGACGCCCTCAAAGAACCCGCAGGAGGCCAGGTCGATGGGATGATTTTGTTCCCTACGAATAAGAAGATAGATGGGGGAGAATGTAGTAACAAAGATAATTGATGCCTGTCTCCCCCTTGGAGTAATAATGGAATGTTCTACATTCGTGTATATTAAAGAGTGAATGTTAAACACTATTTGTCTAGCTAAGCAACAAATGGTTAAATAAAGCTTATCCTTAAGTTATATTCGGCGTCCAGTTTTTATTACAGTCAGTAATAATGGTTAGCAAAAGAACTACTCGTTAGTTACCGAAATGCATCGATATTCTGAGAGTTCTTACGTAAAAAATTGGGTACATTTATAGAAGTGCACCTCTCGTATTTCGGCCCCTAAAAAACAGAAGTTTCTACTTTTGGGGGCAAATTACATGTAAACAGCCATAACAAATATCCGCTATGAAAAAAAATTATGAAAAATGTTATTATTTTAGATGTTAGGAGGGATGGGGGATCACTTTCGTATATAAGTTATACGTAAAGTGAGCACGCATTTCTTGGCCACTTAGAATCGCACCCTAGCGAACACATGTTGAAAGAAATATTCAACAAACGTTATTTTAGATTTTATTTGGGACGAGGGGGGGGGGGGGCAGGTACACATTTGGTCATTTTGGTACTGATATAGATTTTGAACCGGACAAAAACAGACTGATTCTTTTTAACTGCTTACATTTTTGGGGTTAGGGTTAGTGTTTGGTTGGATATTCCGAAAAAAGAAACTTAAAAAAATTAATTTTGAGACTTTTCACAAATACAATTTAAATTACTTATATAGGAAAGTGATCCCCCATCCCTCCTAACATCTAAAATAATAACATTTTTCATAATTTTTTTTCATAGCGGATATTTGTTGAGGCTGTTTACATGTAATTTTCCCCCAAAAGTAGAAACTTTTGTTTTTTAGGGGCCGAAATACGAGAGGTGCACTTCTATAAATTTACCAAAAATTGAACGATTTAAAATAAAATAAAGCGTTTTTTTGTTGTTGTTGTTTTTCAGGGCATTTATAACGACAGCTAAGAGAACGAAAAAGGTGTCAAAAAACAAAACAAATAGGCATCAAATAAATGTTACGCAAGACAAGATAAGTTACTCTTCTTCTAACCTGGATAAGTTTATTTGTGTTTTACCTTATTTTAAGGAGTTTTTTTTTTTTTGTTAAAACAAACCTGGTGTCCATCTGTTGATTATTTTTTTTTTTTACACCCTTTCCGTTCTGTTAGCTGTCGTTATAAATGCCCGTTTTTCATGGCGGGGTTATTGTGAAGAAGAGCTAAAATAAATGGATAACTTCACTCACCTTAAAAAAATATGTTAAAACTGTTTGAAAAAAATCAATTTTGGCCTCGTCTTTTGAAAAACTAACACAGCTATAAGTTATTTTAGTGTTTCTGCTCAACTAATAAAATAATTAGAAAACGAAACTAAAAGCGTGTTTTCCGCATGATGTTATTACATCATGCGGAAAACACAATAATAGAAGCACGTGGGTGTATGTAACCCAGCCCCTATCACAAAATACGTCGTTACTCAATTGTTAAGAATATTTCATCAACTTTAGTCCTGTCTAGAAAAATAAAGAGATTTAAGAAATAAGTTATTAAATGTGCCTGTATTATGACGGAGACAATGTTATGTAAAATGTCCGTAAGTCAAGACGAAGAAAATGTTACTATGACCATACGTACACAGGACATATCCATGTTAGACTCGGGTTATTCCACTTGTATTGTGCCAGTCTCTCGAATACCCGAGGAGATCAGACATCGCATAACGCCATCCAATGTGCATGTTAGGGGCATAAACGGCAGCATCCATATCCTGATCGGCTAAAGCATCCTTGGTCACAACGCACTAAACTCATACACAATCGACCACCAGAAATCGACGATCGAATTTAGACGCACGCTCTCGTCCAGTCAGATAACCCACTCAGCAGCAATGCTGCCAGCCCCTACACACAAGATATCAGATGATGATACTACACTTGGAGCACACACCATCGAGCAACCCATCAGATTCACACAGCCCAGCGTCCAGACACTAAATGAAAAACTACACTGGCTACAGAATAATGTGGGTTTGTCATTACCCAACCACCCAAACCGCGACGAACTAGAAGCCACAGCAGATCTACTCATCCGCTTCGCCAACATCCTTGTTACTAAAAAGGGGGAAAAAGCAACACCCAATCGCCCAGGCTCTTGAGGCTGATACTGATGCTGAAATCACACACATGGCTGCCAGGGAGATCATCAAACCATGCAGCGACCCAAAGGGCTTCAATAGCCCCGTATTTGCTGTCCGCAAGAAGAACGGAACCATCTGGGTAGTTGCCAATTTCAATGGAACCCTCAACAAGGTCCTAGTTGATCTCGACCCCTACCCCATACCAACGATCGACCACTTGTTCCACAGAAACGGCGAAGGAAACAAATATTTTGCATCCCTCGATCTCCGCAGTGGCTATTGGCAAATCGTTATCGACGATCGTGATCGACACAAAACTGCATTCACATGGAAGGGCAAATGCTACCAATATACACGACTGGCCTTTGGTCTTACATCTGCCGGACAGATCTTCTCCCGGTGCATAGCCTTGGCCACCGTTACATTTCGTGCCAATATATCCTCGTACATCGAAGACAACCTAGTCCACGCCAAAACATTTGAAGAATATATATTAGCACTGGAGCAACTATTTATTGCCCTGCGAAAATTTGGACTGAAATTGAATCCGGATAAAAATGTATCTTCCTCAGAAACGAAGCAAAATTCCTCGGTCGCGTTGTAAATAGATTCAACGGATTCAAGGCTGACCCTGAATACGTCCGCACGATCATAGAAATGAAACCTCCAACATCAAAAAAGGAACTACAAGGCCTCATAGGTCGTCTAGTATGGATACGGCAATTCCTTGAAACACAGGTACAGGAGCGAATCAGGGCGGACACATTTTCCAGCATCATGGCCCCCATCCACGAGCTAAATAGGGCTGACAAACCATTTGCTTGGACTGAACAGGCTGACAAGGCCTTTGACAAGATAAAAAGACGACTATCTTCGCCTCCAGTCATTTCATTCCCTGACTTTGATTAACTCTTCACACTCACCACTGATGCGAGCGACACTGCATGTGGGCCATCCTAATGCAGGAAGATGATAGTGGAAAGAAGATCATAGCAGTCGCTTCGCACATATTTAACCCCACAGAATAAAATTGGTCTACAACCGAACGTGAGGCATATGCCATAAAATGGGGTATATCAAAATTTGATTACTTCCTACGCAGCCGCCCCTTCGTCATCTTCACCGATCACAGGTCACTAACTTATCTGGATCAGCGGGTGTTCAACAACGCCAAAATTCGCCGATGGCAGGAAGAGATCGCATGCTACAAATTCGTCTTAGAATTTATTGAAGGCGAATCCAATGTCTGGGCCGACATGCTCAGCAGGAGTTATGGCCAAAGAAAAAATAACACACCAGCCAACGCCAACCCCGCAGGCAAAACATTCAAAATCCAGGGTTCGGACCTACGCATTTACATCCCATCATGGTGTATTGACGAAATAGATGGGTCAACACTCATTCCCGAAACACATACACCTCAGAACACTCGCCACCACAAGAATATTGCGGATGCATTCTTCGCCTATCATTCTACATCGACTATCCCCACTAAAAACAATTGCGACCATATCAATATCGCTGCTGAACAGTGCACAGACAACACACTGTCGAGAATCATCAGAACCCTCCAGACGAATGACTCGAACAAAAACTGTGAGATCGATCCCAATGACCATTGGGCCCCCATACTCAACAAACACATCCACCAGTTCTATTTGGAACCCGGCACGTCTGTCTTAATGAATAGGGACAACAATCATTCCCCAAAACTGGTCGTACCGTACAAGCTCCGTCCCAAATACCTGCACCAGGCTCACGACTGCGTCAATCATTCGAGTATCACCCGCATGCGCGAGCATCTATCTAGTTACTGGTGGGAACACAAGGACCAGGACATCAAAACATATGTCGACTCCTGCGAAATATGTTCCAGGTGGAAGGGTAACTATGGCAAACAAAGAGACTGGCCCACCGGACACTGCAAGCGTTGAAAAAGGCCATTCGAGATCATCTACATCGATTTCGTCACAATGCCAGTTTCAAAGGGAAAACGCTACATCCTAACCATGTTGGACAGTTTCAGTAGACATCTTACCGTCGTACCGTGTTCCAGAGATCGCGCGATCGACGCCGCCCGCGGACTTTACAGTTTCTTTCTTCGCTACCGAGAAATACCACGCAATTTTATCATCCGATCTCGGAACCCATTTCACGGGGGAGGAATACAAGAACTTCTGCCAGATCACATCAATCACGCAGGAATTGCACTGTGCTTGGCGACCACAAAGCTCAGGCAACATTGAGCGACAGCACTGCACAATGAAAAACGCCATCTACATGCTGTGTGAGGATAGAGACTGCGAATGGACTGACGTCCTCGAATCCGTTGTCTCATCAATGAATGCTACCATCAACAGTGCCACCGGTGCGTCACCGGTGCGTCACCACACTATATAATCACTGGTCGACAGCCCAACATTGGTTTGCCAAGGTTACCCGACAACAGTCTTACAAATCACAGCCCCACAGCCTACGGCATGCAGGTCAACGCTCTGCTGCGGCAAGTCCATCAACACGTCGTGTTGGCCAACAATGAAGCCGACCACATCCAAAGTTCAAATTTAGACAAAGGCATGAACAAGGAACCAATACAAGTCGGTGATAAAGTACTAATCCACCGTCCTCAATCGGCTATTGCTCACGCATCTCACCTACCCTGGATCGGTACCTTCGAGGTTGCTAAGACCAACAGCATGGTGATCCAGATAAAAAACGAGGACGGCGAGAATGAATGGGTTCACCGGGCACATATCCGCCGACTAATACCACGACCAAAACATCTGTCCCCCAATCTACCTCTTCTACCCTGCACAACTCATCAAACTACCGAAGAAGCAACGCCTCCACCTATGGCTGGGACGCACAGAGCATTACAAGACTCCAGATGCATAGAACCCCATCAAACGCCATCAGGATACAGACCAAACCTGATCCCGAGACGATCGACACGAGGCCAACTTCCCGCACGTTTTAAAGATTTCATCATGAAATGATTCCCTTCACACGTGCGACTCTAACCGTGCCGGACAATTCAGATGAAAATGAGATCTGGGGGAGCTGTTATGTTTTTAGATCTCATTTTGGTTTGAAGACACCACCATACTGTCTGGCACGTGTTACTGTGACGACCGCCACCCAAGTGAGCCTTGTGTACGTGATTCCCGACCGCTTAAAAGTGGATTCAGCTGCATTGAGGTTCGTTCTGTAATCGCTGTGGTGGCACAAAAGTTGCAGCACATGATCA
This sequence comes from Sepiola atlantica, assembly GCA_963556195.1. Classification (NCBI taxonomy): domain Eukaryota; kingdom Metazoa; phylum Mollusca; class Cephalopoda; order Sepiida; family Sepiolidae; genus Sepiola; species Sepiola atlantica. The sequence continues at coordinate 107,279,063 of OY744522.1, forward strand.
TGCTGTTACCATAGCAATTACACGAGGATTGCTCATGTGCCATGCTCACTGTGGCAAAAAGAGCGACCCAAAAGAAACACAATTTTCTGAATCAGGGGCCATCTTTTCATCCGAAGACATATGTCTACTACTACGTCCGTCACTTTTGTATAAATAGCGGGATCAGGCAACAGGCAGGCAGAGGGACCGCTAGCCACCGAGACCCACGGCTGTTATGACCATCAGCGCTGCTGCTTCTACTAACGACGACAACAACAACAACAACAACAACAATCGTCGCTGCGTCTACTCCTACCAACAACAACAACAACAGTCGTCGCTACGTCTACTCCTACCAACAACAACAACAATCATCGCTGCTTCCGCTCCTACCAACAACAACAACAGTCGTCGCTGCGTCTACTCCTACCAACAACAACAACAACAGTCGTCGCTGCGTCTACTCCTACCAACAACAACAACAACAGTCATCGCTGCTTCCACTTCTACCAACAACAACAACAACAGTCGTCGCTGCGTCTACTCCTACCAACAACAACAACAACAACAACAGTCGTCGCTGCTTCCACTCCTACCAACAACAACAACAACAACAACAGTCGTCGCTGCTTCCGCACCTACCAACAACAACAACAGTCATCGCTGCTTCCGCTCCTACCAACAACAACAACAGTCATCGTTGCGTCTACTCCTACCAACAACAACAACAACAGTCATCGCTGCTTCCGCTCCTACCAACAACAACAACAACAGTCGTCGCTGCGTCTACTCCTACCAACAACAACAACAAGTGCCGCCGCTGCTTCCATCACTACTACCAACAACAACGACGACAATTCTTGGTAATTTCCTTCCGTTTGTTTGGAAAATAAATGATTGAATTGTTATAATTTCCATCCCGTGTTGTCTATTCCTTTCTGCTTGCCACCATACGCTTCCATAATATAACATGTGCAATTCGCCAAAAGGGTACACACATTACAACTTGGGTTCGGATGTATTCCAGGCAGCAAAGCAAGGGAGGCAAATGATTGGTCAGCCAATGACAAACAAAAAAACACCCTGTTACTAGGCCAAGAGCTGCAAAGTCAGCCCACGCTACTGCGCAGGGCAGCTGAAGGGCAATTGATCAAATTGGAGAAAAGCCTGTTGCTATGCGCACGGAAGGCCCTAGACAGGGGGCGGAAAGAGCCCGGCAAGAAACACCAGGAGACGGATTAAAGCGGCCCAAGATTTGCTGCTCACAAAGCAGACAAATCAAAAACAATATACAAAAAAGTACATAAAAAAGTTGAATTCAAAATTCATCAGGCTAAAAATTACAGCGACGAACTTACTGCTGTCTATCGAGTATTAAAAATAGAGATCAAGACAACAATAGGGACCCCAGAACATTAACACAAGACGCGGGACATATTTTGGAATCACCGGTTGACCTCGCAATACACGTGGTCTCTATTTACAAAACACTTGTAAATAAATCTTTTATTATTTTAATAAATGCAGTATATTTCGGAATTTTATTTTCTTTTAACATGTTAATATTTATTTTAAGGCAGAGAGTCCATAAATAAAACAAATAAAATATTAACATGTTTTCTTTTAAAACATGTTTACTTGCCTCCCCACGAGGGCAGAAATGGGGGGGTATGAAATATTTATCACCGTACTTAAGTAATCTTTCGTTTTGTAGGGAAAAATCAAGCTTCCCAAAAAGGGGCACTCTGGATCTTACCTCAGTTTAGAAGGATTTTTCCATACTACACATTGCTCCTAGCCTGAGGAGGCAAAACGGATGATTACGCAAGTTATTTTAATAAATAAACGAAATATATACGCTTTTTAAAAAATCGGTTGACTTGTAATCTTTCGTTTTGCCTCCCGACGAGGGCGGAGTTAGACTTCAAAAATCAGTTTCTAAACGGAAGCAATTTAAAGTTTATGAAGTTTTTGTCCTTAGAAACTGATTTTTGAAGTAAATAGCGAAGTTTTTTTTTTTAATAACAAATAAGTTATAAAAAGATTTGTAAATAAAATTATGTATTTGTTAAATCTTATTTCATTTGTTGCTTACAGAAAAAAAAGGACAAAAACTTCATAAACTTTAAATTGCTTCCGTTTAGAAACTGATTTTTGAAGTCTAACTCCGCCCTCGTCGGAAGGCAAAACGATTTATTCATGTAAACAAAATAGAGTAATTCTGAGATTTCGTTTTTCACTCCGGCCCACGATCTTCTTCCAAAAGTCTCATCTGGCCCTCACTCTGAAAAAGTTGCCCGCCGCTGTTCTAGAGTTTTGTCGATAGGACCCTCCATAGCCATATATATTCTGAAACTAGATTAATCAGGCTACTTGGATAAGCATATTTCATTTTGATCAAGGGGGAGGGGGTACAGAATTATTGTGTCCGCACTTGATATCCATTAAAAATTAAATTCGATCTTTTTACTTTATTTCATTTTAGTTATAACCTGAAAATTATCTGAAAAAAAATAGTAATGGGAATACAGTGTTCAGGGCTTGGAGCAGGAGTGAACGGTGTCTGTCGATCATTCTGCCGGATGTGCCTTGATGGGGTTCAAGACTATAAATTTACCGAAAAGTATTTCAATAAATGCCATTTTACTTACACCCTCTGCTGAGTCCAACCTTGGGCCCCACCCCAAAAATTGAATGTTATAAAATGTACAAAAATAAACATGGGCTAGGCGCAAAAATTCATAGGATTGCTCATTACATCCTGGGCAACGCCGGGTTTTCCTACTCGTACCTAATAAATTTAAAGATAGAAGTTTTGTCACATATGTTTACATGTCACATACACTGCATACAGTTTGGAGACTTCTAAATTAAAAATACAAGAGTCGACTATCAGTAATCCATCTGGAGTTACTTCCTTTTGATTATGATGTTTTCAGTTACTTCCTTTTAATTGGGCACAGATTCCAGTATGTAAAACAGACGTTAAACTATTGATGACGACGACGACGATGAAAACTATTTCATATTTATCTTGTATAAATAACAAATCCATTGCTAACACACAATTTGATAAGTAAAAACAAACAAAATTCATTTTAAACTTGAGAACTACTTTTATTTATGCATTCATTTATTAAACAGTATAAACATCTGGTCAGCAGGTTGGAAGTTGGAAAATTTAATACTTTTTTTAAAATAATTTTTTTTATTTTCTGGAAGGTGGACAAAAATGAAAAAGTATTAAATACAATAAAAAAAAAACAACAAAAATTAGCAAAAGTAATTAATATGTCAATTCGATAGCAGTAAAGTAATTATAAAAGCTTAAATCAATTGACAAATATTAACGATATGAAAAATAAACAAAAAGAAAACATAAAATTAGAAAATTACTTATTTATCAAACTCGTGTCTCTTGGCTTCTTTTTTTTAAAAATTGAATGTAATGGGCTAGGCGCAAAAATTCATAGGATTGCTTATTACATCCTGAAACAGTTATTAAAACCTGTTTATAAATGGGAGGCCAAAAATGTTGACGGTTGGTTGATCAAGTAGGTGAAAAAAGAATGGTTAACTTGTAATCCTTCCTCTTATTGATCTAATGTAGTTGGCCTTTTCTGCCATTTAGTCGATATTTATAAAAAAAAACAGCTTTTAAAAATGATTTCGTAGACTCGAATCCAGCTTCTAAAACTGTTTTTGTAGGCGCTAAGGTAAAGGTAAAAAGGTAAAGGTCGCATAGCCTGGATGCGCACGAGTGTCGTTGCCGACATCGCACACTGCCCATGGCCGTAGCGGCGGTGATTTGTTAAGAATCACCGTGTCTAGGGCACAGCATATGGAAGGCGGACCCATCCCTCTCCTTCCGCTGCCTTGAACCTTCCCTGAGTTTTAGTCAGGTACCCATTTACTGCTGGGTGGACAGAGGGAGTTTTCAGACCCAAAAATTTGCATGCCGTGAGTGAGATCGAACACGGGTCGTCCAGTCCAAAGACAAGTGCTATAACCACTCGTCCACAGGTGCTAAGCCAGCATTTAAAACGAATTCTGCAGGCTCCAAGACAACTTTTTATTTGTACAAGTTCAAGCTAGCATTTAAAACTTTACGTCAGCTTTTAAAACTGTTTATGTATGTTCAAAGCCAGCCTTCAAGCCTATTTGCATAGACTCAAAGCTATTATAAAGCTATTTGTACAGACCCCAAGCCAACTTTTAAAACTATTTGTATATGCTTGAAGCTTGCTTTTAAAACTGTTTATGAGGGTTGAAAGCCAACTTTTATAGCTAATTGTGCTGGCTCCAAGCTAGTTTTCAAACCATTTGTAGAGGCTACGAGTTAGCTTTTAAAACTATGTATGTAAATCTGAAGTCAGCTTTTAAAACTATGTATGTAAACCTCAAGTCAGCTTTTAAAACTATTTATGTAAATCCCAAGTCAGCTTTTAAAGCTATTTGTGTAGGCTTCAAGTCAGTTTTTAAAGCTATTTGTGTAGACTTCAAGCCAGCTTTTAAAGCTATTTGTGTAGGCTTCAAGCCAGCTTTTAAAGCTATTTGTGTAGGCTTCAAGCCAGCTTTTAAAGCTATTTGTGTAGGCTTCAAGCCAGCTTTTAAAGCTATTTGTGTAGGCTTCAAGTCAGCTTTTAAAGCTATTTGTGTAGGCTTCAAGCCAGCTTTTAAAGCTATTTGTGTAGGCTTCAAGCCAGCTTTTAAAGCTATTTGTGTAGGCTTCAAGTCAGCTTTTAAAGCTATTTGTGTAGGCTTCAAGCCAGCTTTTAAAGCTATTTGTGTAGACTTCAAGCCAGCTTTTAAAGCTATTTGTGTAGACTTCAAGCCAGCTTTTAAAGCTATTTGTGTAGACTTCAAGCCAGCTTTTAAAGCTATTTGTGTAGACTTCAAGCCAGCTTTTAAAGCTATTTGTGTAGACTTCAAGCCAGCTTTTAAAGCTATTTGTGTAGACTTCAAGCCAGCTTTTAAAGCTATTTGTGCACACCTCAAGCATACTTTTTAATAATTATTTAATAATAACATGAGTCGTTGTAAATTTTTTGATTTTATCATCAATGCATTTTGCTTTTTGCAAATTTTATGAATCTTTAAAAGAAAACAACAATATTTTCATTTTTTTGTTCTATTCTTTTAATTTCATCAGAGTGAAGAAGCCAAAAGAAGAAACAGGTTAGTTTAATAAAATGGTTAATAATGAATTTAAGCTTTTTTTCCTCTTAAAACTAATTATAATTAACAATTATTCCAGTAGGCAGATGGGTGGGGTAGTCAAAGGTGGGATTTTCAAGTCATTGTTTCGTAAATCAAGAAACTGGATTGGACAATATCGGAGGTTGATTTGAAATTATTGTTTGGGGATGGCTTAATCCGTCTAAATCCGGTCTTAGTAAAACATGGAAATACACTGAGTATAAAAAAATAAACCAGAGCTGAGTATCAAAACTAAATTAAAACCAAATATCAATTCTCTTTCTTTAAAAGACCATCGACAACACTCACTAATGATTGATTACAAAAAAGTAAAAGAAATTAGCAAAATTGTACTAGTTCCTGTTGGTCAATATAGGTCATGTGTAATAATTTAAACGCCACCACAGTAGTTTATTTAATTGGTGTTATGTTTCATATATATATTGTATTCAAATTTATTGGTACATATTGTATGCTAATTTAGTCGAACCCCTTACCTCCAAAAGAAAAGTGAGAAAACAAATTAAAATATAAGGTACCCCCCCCCTCTCCAAAAAAACCCTCAACAACATAGAATATGCCTTTAACACTGAAATTGAACTAAATAGAGTTGGTTTCATTTGCCCTTATATACAGAGATTGTCCAAAGTACGAGTACCTCAGTCTACAGGGTGTCCACAAAGTTTGAGTATATGGTTAACACACACATTTAAAAAGAAAACAATTTTATTCAATCCTAATCTCAATAAATAATATTTACAACATGTATTATTTTGTTGTTGTCCGGAATAGGGTTTGTTCAAGACATTGCCTGTTTGTTTAAGCTTCGAACCAATTTCCCTATGTATCCAGACTTGATGGACACCCTGTATATTTAGTTTGTCCATTAAGTGGCATATCAACCCATTTGGAAGTTATTTAATTATGCAACATCTATAGGAACTGAATTAATTTGTTCTTTCACTTAAAATTTTCCGTTAATCTATATATCTGTGTGTGTAAACAAATACAATTCCTTTATATAATTCAGATAGATTCTTATGAGAATCAATTTCCAAAGCAAAATGAAGCTCAATAATTAAAACTTTTAAAGGGTTATTTTAAAATATTTGCTGATATGGAAGGTATTTTCGTCTTTACAGACCCTGTGTAAAATTTACTTTTGGTAATTTCTGAAATATTTTGATTTACTTAGCCATGCTTTCTGAAGCGCTTATTCAGGGGGGCTTTTTGTTATGTATGTGAGCTTTTTCTGGACAATTAACTTTTGACTTTTTTTGAGAATCAAGTTTTCCTTGTATGAATTCTATATCACCATTGACGTTTCTGATACTTATTTGTAGGCTTTCTTTACATGAATTTTTATGTGGATGTTGTGTGGTTTTCATCTGGCAATTATCTCTGAGGACAGGGGATGTTTGTATGATAACTTAGATCTTGTTCAAGTAGGCTCTGAACTTTTTCCAGAAATGTGTGTAAGATTTTTTTTGCTCCGGAATTGACATGAAATCACGATATTATAACTGGCATTTTATATATATATATATATATATATATATATTGCTATTGTCAAAAAGAATTATATTAAACTGAAAAATATCTCCATTTAAAAAAAGTTTTATTTCTAATCTACAGACCCCCTCTCCCGTACAAGTTTATTCGACAAAATTGATTATCCACTTACAGACTACCCCTTCCTTCTCCCTAATGGGCACCGGTTTACTGTAAACTTTCCATGGCGAGAGAACAAAATAGAGTGATTTAACAATGAATAGGAAAAAACAACAAATCTATAAAAAATAAAGATTTTCAATAAATAATGTGTAAAAAATTAACAAAAACAACAACATTTAAATGCAAAAAAAGAAAAACAAACAAAAAACATTATCTTATTTAGCTTATTTAAACCATTCAGACATATTTTGGCTGCTGTACTCTTCGGCCTTCTCCAGCTGCATTTTGTTGTTGTCTGTTACTCTAAAAAAAGGCCAAAGTGTACAACAGCCGGAACATTGTGTGTGTAACAACCAAGATAAACACAGCTGTCCGAATCATATAAATAACATAGACAGCAAAAAGCTTCAACTCAGAAATATCGACAGAAACTAAAATTTTAACAATTATTGTGTTAAATCAAAATAACATCTTTTTTAGGCGGTGTAGGGTGTACTTTGAATTGAAAGCATCAAGTGAAATAAAATTTTAAAAAAAACGGTTAAGGAGCTTTTTTATCAGTAGTAGTATTTTTATTTTTTAAATCCAGGCTCAACAATTATTGTATGAAGTTTTCTTTTTTCTTTTCTACAGAATTCCAACGGCAATATGTATAAAATATGTGTGTGTGGTTTGGTGATATAAAGAGAAGTCAACAGGTTTTAAAATAGCTGAGACTGGTTAAGATTATGATATCAATGCTGCTATTAGCTCCCATTACTAACAGCTAGATTTGCTTTTGATACTGAAATTGAACTAAATAAAGAGAGTTGGTTTTGTTTTGCTATTATATACAGAGCCAGCCAGAGGTATGGACATCTCATTCTGCGGGACGCGTAATATACAGAGCTGTCCGAAAGTATGTATACGTCATTCTGAGGGATGCATAATATATAAAGCTGTCCCAAAATATGGACGCCTCATTCTAAAGCACAGATAATATACAGAGACGGCCCAAAGTATGGACACCTCATTCACGGGCATAGATAATATACAGAGACAGCCCAAAGTATGGACCCCTCATTCACGGGCATGGATAATATACAGAGACGGCCAAAGTATGGACACCTCATTCTAGGGGATGCAAGTATACAGAGCTACCCCAAAATAGAGACACCTTATTCTGGGGGATTCATAATAAATAAAGCTGTACCAAAATATAGACAACTTCTTCTAGGGCCTGAATAATATACTTAGACGGCCCAAATATATGGACACTTTATTATAGGGCACGGATAATATACAGAGGCGGCCAAAATATGGACACCTCATTCACGGGCATGAAGAATATACAGAGACGGCCCAAAATATGGACACTCATTCACAGGCATGAATAATATACAGAGATGGACTAAAGCACGGACACCTCATTCTAGAGCACGAATAATATACAGAGACGGATCAAAGTACGGACATCTTGTAATATACAGACACGGCCCAAAGTATGGAACCTCATTCTGAGGGACGTGTAATATACTGAGTCGGCCCAAAGTACAGACATCTCTTTCTAGGGCACACGTAATATATAGAGCCGACCCAAAATATGGACATTTCATTCTAAGGGACACGTAATATACATAGCTCACCTAAAGTACGGACATCTCTTTCTACATTTGGTTTGGCTATTCAATTCCTAATTAACCTTTTTAAGGGGTTATGTAATGCTGAAAACCTATCGGAAACAATTTACTGTACATGATTAAATTGAACACAAGTAGCTGTTTTACTTAGCTGGTCTTAGTGCATACAGGATCACAGTCAATCTGAAGAGTGAGGCCAAGACCAAGGGGTGTTTGCCCCTGGCATAAAATTCTTAAGGCTTAACATTTCAAGTGTAAACATTTTTTTTTTGTCTTTTCTGTACTTAAAAACATTCTTTCAAAATTTTCATCTGCTAGCCTTCTTTTAATTGCATTAGAATTATAACAAAATAAAATAAGACTAAAAGTTGCTTGAGTTGCTTGAAGAGGTCCAGTACGATAGTGGTACGGCCTCTTGTAGAGTGATAATGGTCTACTGGTTAGGAGGTGCAAAATTCACAATTTTCCTGGACGCTTGCAACACACTATGTAATATAATTTGAACACGGCATAGCTGATTCAAAAGAAGCAACCGTATCCATTTCCCCATCAATGAAGTTTAGCGATGTTGATCCTGGTCAGTACTTAGATGGGTGACTATTGCAAATGCTCCATCCAGGTGTCTAAATGGATACTAGCCTTGCGTGAAAATATCACTGGTGACAGACTAGCGTCCTGTCATGGGAATAGTTTAGATCACTTTCCTACTTAATACTATAAAATCAGGGAGAGGGAGGGTAAGAGATAAGCACAGGATTTTCAGGCTGAGAAAGACGACTAGTAGTCCTACTATTACTACTTTAGAATAAATACACCCCACACTCATTCTAAGGGAGATACGTAATCAACTGTTTAGAACTGCGCTGAGGACGCATTCTCGCCTTTTTCTCTCTCCCTTTTTTATAACGCCTTAATCTATGAAAGAATGAGGTGTATAATATAGAATGTTGATATAGAAGCATTTAGGGAACTGCTTTTGTCAATTTTTTCCCCATTTTTTCTGCAACAACCTTTGTGAATAATTTGAATCCGAATATCAGCTTAGACTCATCCTTAGAAATGGGTGGGGATAACTTGCTCGGAGTGCCCTAAAAAAAACCACATAGAACCGGCTCCGTTTATTATACAAAACATTTTTGCAGAGATAGATTTGCATATAGGTCTACCCTTTATCGCTCGTAGATCATCAGTATCGGTTCAATTTTACAATAGGGACCTGTGAAACATCTAACCTATTTCGTTTGGGTTTCGTGCACAGTCTGGATGAAATTGATTTTTTGTCTTTAATTATATTTTTAGTCCAGAAATACAATCGTCATCGGCTTTTTTAAATATTAAAACCGACCTTCTGAGATCAACCATCAAATATAAAAAGAAAATGTGTACGAAAATCAAGCTTTTTTTGTGATATTTTTCATGAGCCCCTCTTGTAAAATTAGACCTCTTTATCATCATTTAACATCTCAGATACTAATTCCAGCAAGTTCGATGCAATATAAAGTGCTTCTTGACATAGCAATCCTTGGTAAGTAAATTTTCTCCTTTTTTGGAAAAGACTTTGTAAATGGCTACCATTTTAACTACAGTAAATACGATTCTAATCTTATGTTATATAAACAAAATGAGTCGAGTGGCCATGTTTAACAATAAACTAACAAGGAAGATTACTCGATCCGACTAAATCAGAATTTTTAATTATTTAGTCGAACTGAGTTATCGTCCTTGGTAGTTTATTGGTAAATATGGCCGTCCGACTCGTTCTATTTGCAAGAACATTCTAAAATCTAAAAAAAAAAAAGTTCAAACTAATTCTTTGTTTTCAATAAAACTTGAAATATAACTTTTCTACACAGTAACACACCTATATTCGCTTGCCTCCCCACAAGGGCAACATTTGACACAAGGTCGATTTTTAATGTGGGGAGAATCCAGCTCCTCAAAAGAAGCACTCTGCATGTGAATAAAAATATCTACAATAATTACGTCAGCACTACCCAACGAATGAGGGTGCTTCAAGTGACAAGCAATAAATTCATCCCACATAAAGGAGAATGTAATGCCTGGAAGGATAACCTCTTAAGACTGGACAGATTCTACACTTTGATTCTAGCACAAAGACTGGATAGGATTTACATGTCTCCCTTACAACTAGTAGATTTGGCACAAGGTCAGTTTCGAGTGGGAAGTCCAAATAGGGGTAATATAGACTTGGAACAAAAATAGCCTGGTTGGACCTGTCGGTATTCTCTGGTAAGGGCGCTCAGGCGATAAACCTATTCCTTCTTTATGGAGGAGGTAATGTCTGGGATGATGGCCTCTTGAGACCAAACAGAGCAGGTTTTTGATTCAAGCGCAATGTTTGGATAAAAACGTAATTCGATAACAAGCAGGGTTCTGGAGTCAAAAGGTATATGGTCCGATTCCAATTCAGACTCCTCGGATTCCAAAAATTCTGACTCTGATTCCTTATTATTCAGACTGTCTGATTCTTCAAAGATAAAAAAATCTGACTCTAGCATTCTTATGACTCCGACTCCAGCTCCTTCCAAAACCTCCGACTTCGATGCTATGATAAGTTCACACGACATACAATTAGAATCGTATTTACTGTAGTTACTTAGGATTGTTCTATCAGGAAGTACCGAAAATAATTGTCTTTACTCGGAGATGTAATGACAGACAGAAACAGTACGTTGTTATTATTATTATTATTATTATTATTATTATTATTATTATTATTATCCATCGTGATCCGGAGAAAGATCCAGAAACTGAGAAAAAGTTAAATACGTCACTTGTCTGTTCAGCAGTACATCTTTTTTTTTTTTACAATAGTTTTTTCTCTTTGAATTTTTTTTTTAATAAGAGATTAATATACAAATATAAGGTGTTTTTTTACATGTTTATACATATTTTTAAAAAATGACTTAAAAAATATTCATATAGAATAGAAACACATTAATCAACCCACTCTGCTTTTATTTTGTATTAGTATATAATCAAACATTTTTTTTATTGAATCAAGCCTTTTCTAAGATGAATTCGGTTTCTTCTCTAAAGGGCAAAGAAAAATTTAAACTTTTGAATAATAACAACTGAATGTCCTTGAAATTAAGACAAATATATATGATAAAAAAAACTCCATGGGGGTTGATTGATACAAGCGCCATTTGAAAAATGTAATGATTTCGTTTGGTTAAGAAGCACACACTGAATCATACTACTTGACTTTTATCTTTAAACTTTAATTCAGGCCAGAGTGTTTCTTGACTAACCGACTTCTGCTAAAATCTGTAAATACAAATCTAATTTTATGTTATCCCGGCAATTTTGTCTTAGCAAAAGACAGAAACTGCCAAAGACAATAATTTTATCAAGAGTTTTAGTTGAATTGAGATGTTGTAGTCATTCAAACTTTAATTCAGGCCAAAGTGCTATAGGATTAACATGTCTTCCAATCCTTTATTTATTGACAAACTGTGTGAGCAAAAACACAAGTTCACGCACATACTCTCACATTGACTTAACAAGGGCAAGCAAATATACACTTATAAATAAATATATTTACTTGCCTACATGACAAGAGCAAAGTTAGACACAATGTCGGTTTTTAATGTGGAGAAAACCCAGCTCCTCCAAAAAGGGCGTGCGAGAACTGAACAAAAATACCTTGTCATCACTTCCTCATGGACGAGGGCGCCTCAGAAGTAAATAATGATTGGAAGGATAAACTCCCGAGATCAAAAAGATACTACACTTTGATCCTAATTCGAAGGCTGAATATAAAATATAATGATTACAATGTTAATTTAGGATTTAAAATATTGATTACTGATCTTATATTCTATTTTACAGAATAAAGGATCAGTAATCAATGTTATTCAAAATGTGCTCAAAAACTGAACTAAATTGACAAGATATCTACATAGTGCCTATTTTAAAATTGAACAAAGGTCATTTTCGTACTGAATTAAAGTTTCATGAACAAAAGTCAAGTTTATCTGTGCTCTTAATCTAAAGGAAAAACATTAGTTTTCTCACATCCTTCTGTTCTGTAAAAACAAAACGAAAACCCAAAACGAAATTTAATTTTAAATTACAGTTTTCAAAATGATAGCTTTTTAAAGCAATAATTTTCACATACTTAATATACATTATAATTTACCAGAATTTTAGCTTTATTTTTTAACATCAAAATTAATTTGAGTAATATTTTTTTGTTTTAAAACAAAAATCAGTTTTTCAATCAAAGTAGCTGGAAAAAAATTAAACCAGATTTATTTCCAAGTGTTGCAATAAAAATTATATTAAAACATCCTAAAACTAATTAAGTAAGTATAATACATAAAAACGCACTTTAAAAATCACTGTTTGAAATATAAAAGTTCAAATCAACTGAAAATTGAAATTTAATAAATATTTAAAAAACGAATCATTTTGTAAATTATTTTTTAACTGAAATAATAAAGACTTCAAGTCACAATTCATTGTTTGTCTACTCAAGTAATTTTTGTATACTCTTGTTACATAAAGAATAGAATGAGGCTAAGAATAAACGCCCCCAGATTAAATTTGTGGGTATGATTTTTCAGTTCGATGCGAGGAATACAAGTATAGAAACAATTTGGTTGGTGTTTTAATTGGTAAAAACAATAATGGTTTAGTATGGTATGAGGTTGGATTAGGGTTTTGTATTACAAAAGAAAAAAAACAATGTCAAAAATAATTTTTTTTTAAAGTTTGATTTTAATTTTATTTACTCCGTCTTCGTCCACAATTTAATATTACTATAATATTACTATCTTGTAATGTTTTATGAATTTGTATATATATATATATATATATATATATTTGTATTACAGAAGATGAGAACAATATCGGCACCGTCGGTTTCAAATCCTAACAAAGAGGACCTATAATTGGACTCCTTTATCGGACTCTCTTCAGACTCTGTTTGTGTCTGTCTCCCAAGAAAAGGGGAGGCAAGCATAAACAAGTGAGTTCGGTAAAGGTCCCCTTTGTTTGGATTTGAAACCGATGGTATCGATGTTGTTCTGATCTTATGTAGTACAAATATAAATAAATATTACACTCTTATTTTTGATTTCCCTAAATAATTGAGCACTATGCTGAGGTTCTCTTCCACTAACCTTATATATATATATATATATATATATATATATATTCCGACAGAGACAACACAATATCTTATAAAAAGTAAAAACTGACCGTTTCATCTTTTGTTTAATTCCTCAATGCATTTATAAATACAAATCCTGGATTTTATAAACAAAAGAATCATCAGATTCAAAGAAAAAACCGAAAACTTATTTTCGGACATAGTTCACAAAAAAAACAAAAACTTTCATCTTTTTCTCTCAAATACGACACACGCAGTGAGAACCACATTTTTCGTTGTTTGATACCTTTTAATTTACTGATTTGAGATTTCCTATATCGATATTATCAGATCTTATGTTGTCTCTGTCGAAAAATATTACTATGTATAACTGCTTTGCAATCAAGTATTAGTACTGAGTTAACTTCTCATATTCTTTGAGCTTAGCTCATGAGTTTGACTACTTAATTAAGATATAAATTTTATATAATTATATATATATATATATATATATATATATATATATATATATATGAGAAAGGGAGGATGAAGGTAATCCGACGTAATGGGAAATGAAAAAGGAAAAACAAAAAAGGATGTTTTTTATGTGTTCATCAACGTTTCGTCTTTATTTGTAAGACTTCTTCAGGATGATAATATTAAGAAAAATGTCATGCAAGTACGTGAACATATTGGGTTGACATGATGGGAACCTATCGCACTTAATAAGCAAAATCATCCTTACCGAACAAAAACTCATCCCAGATCATGGATAACATCCATTTTTCTCTCAGATCTCAATTATACTCACCCACATATCTCCGCATACACACCCACACACAACCCCCCCCCCCCACACACACACACATCTTCATTCACCACGCCGAACTTTCTAACTTACTCTTCCCGCACATTCTTAACATAGCAAGCCGTCAAACATTCCCACTTTTCAAAATATTTCAAATATTTCACACCTAATCACAACAAATCTCCCCTCTCTCCCTCACACACCCATACCTCCCACTCTTAAACCACCTCATTTTTTTCAAATCCTCTCGTGACGTTACCGACCCACCAAAATCACAGGGCCTCCCCCCTTCCTCTTTTCTCCCACTTCTCTGCATACACCTCCCCCTCCACGCACACATCTTCATTCACCACGAACCCAAACCTTCCAACCTACTCATCCCTCACATTCTTGAAGCAGCCACCTGGTCAAAAATTCCTCTCTCCTCTTTATCCACCTCTTCACTCACTGCCATCCACATTATTCCCGCTCACCCCCACCCCTCCACTTACAACCATCCACATTATCCTTGCTCACCCTCACCTTCCCATTTTTCACTCAGAACCATCAACATTCTGACATCACCAAGCCCGGACGTTAGTCCTACTGCTTCCAGTAGTGGCTATGACGTCTTCTCATCAACCACTCATGTCAACCCAATATGTTCACGTACTTGCATGACATTTTTCTTCATATTATCATCCTGAAGAAGTCTTACAAATAAAGACGAAACGTTGATGAACACATAAAAAACATCCTTTTTTGTTTTTCCTTTCCCACATATATATATAGAGAGATATATATACACGGCACAATCACGTTGACACACCGGTTCCCGTTAGATCACCGAAGTTAAGCGACGTCGAGCCTGGCCAGTACTAAATGGGTGACCATTTAGGAATACCAGGTGCTGTATGTGCTCTCTGCTTATCTCGGCATTGTTTCCAGTCGTCTTGTGCTACTACTTGCCATTGGAATCAAGCAATGCCGACTCAGGAGAGCGGTTGTTATGGATTGCGCAACCTTTGCAATTACAAATTCAGGCGGGGCACTCATACGTCGAAATCGACGGGAGAGTCCATCATATATATATATATATATATATATATATATATATAGATAGATAGATATATATCTGTAGATATCTATATAGATATCTATATATATAGATATCTAGATATCTATATAGATATATATATATCTAGATATATATATATATAGAGAGATATATATATATATACATCTATATATAGAGAGAGAGGGAGAGAGATATACATCTCTCTCTATATACATCTATATACATATATATATATACATCTATATATATGTGTATATATATAGATAGATAGAAAAACCAACCTCTCAAAATGTGAACAGAATCAAATAAGACGGCAGATTTTGAACCAGCGGATAGAGCTATATAAATAATAAATGATAATAAAATATACTTATCTCAACAGTTTTACGGCATTACCGATCATCAGAAGTGTTTATGACTGATTCCTAACATCTGGCATTAATAGAAAAATACCAGACCTTATATTAATGTCAGATGTATGTTAGTTTAATGCCAGATGTTAAAAACCAGTCTGGCACATTTCTGATGATTGGTGTTACTGTTAAACTGTAATAAAATGTTGACATAAGTACATTTTATTATGGTACCTGATTGATATATGAATGTTAATTTTAAAAACAAGTCCAAACTAAGTTTTTTTTATCTAGTTGTTATGAAAAGCATATAAAAAAAATTAAGAAAATCGTTTTCATTTATATCATTAAAAAATATTCAAAATGTTAACTCTAGCTCAATTTACCAACATCTACAAAAAAAAATAACTGCTCTCCCTCTGATTTAAGACAAATTCTAGTTAATAACACTAAAAATTATACATTCCGAAATCAATTTAAAAAAATTAAAAATACTCGAAGCTATCTACATAAAAACACAACATAAAATCAACAACATCACATATGAAACCAGTGGTAACATTTTAAAATGCTTAACGTAATGCGATTTTGTTCTGTGATGCCATCCAGCGTTGCTGAATTTAAAATCGGCAACGACTTCATTGAACAATGCGAAAATGTTCTCTGCGCGTTTCTCCACCGTCTTTTTTAAATTCTCGCTTTTCTCCAGCTTGTTTGTTCATTTGTTTTGACACCTGAGGATGATTCGACGAAGAATCGAAAACGTCCGTGAAACATGTGATACGTATGGAACATTTAATTTTTTGATTTTAATACAAAAAAAGACCATCAGAAAACTTGAAAAAATAAAAAAAGGTTTAATTAAAAAGACGAATTCTGTTATTTTTAACAATGTTTGCATAAATGAGAAAATGCTGCCTAAATACACACCCTATATATATATATATATATATATATATATATATATATATATGCATGTGTGATATTGTATGACAGACTTTCTATCATAATCTTTATAATAACGTAAAGTGAGTTTTTCACCTATTTCATTGACCATTATAGGTTTTGAATCAAATCCTACATATGCTTATATATTCTGCCAGACACTTAGGCCAATTCCTTAACTGTGTTTTGAGAAAATGTGTTCGTTTCGTTGTCTTTCAAATTTTCTTACATTTTTTTTCCACTTCTGCAGCTTCTAACACAGTCATTCACACAGGAGGTCGGGACTAATTTCACCCGTATGTCACCGAGACTGTTCTTAATAAGCTAACTAATTTGCCAAATCGCTGGTATTATGTATTATAAAATGTGGGGCTACTATGATAATTTTTTGATATTTCAAAAAATGTATAAAAAGCTGAAATAAAAAAATTTCTTCACTTTTTCAAGACGATCAAAACGTAAGTATTATTTATTAAGGGAATATGCTTTTTTTTTGCACAAGATCAACACAGTAGGAAAAATAACTCAAAACCTATCCATAGTAGCCCCAGCTGACGATATCTGGTGTTGCTGGGAAATAGTGAGAAATCCAAGAAACTCCTGCTCTCAGTCTATGATACTATTTTTATTCTTATTTTTCACTTTCTATCCTACAATTTCATGAATATACATTCATCAGAACTGTTTTTGAAATTGCCCTTAACCGATGTCATACATTTGGATGAAAAATCTGACAGTTTGGTTTTAAGCGATATTGAAGCCTTTAAACTGACGAATAGAAAGTAATTTCTGGCTTGAATTAAACTTTAAAGGCAGCAAGTCAAGTATTATAGTTATTTTGTGCTCTTTGGCCAAAGAAAAACGGTAATTTTCTATAGTGCACATGTACAAAAGAACCGTCAATTTTGTAGATATTGCAAACTATACATTAAAAAAGTAATATGAAAAGAGGAAAGTAATTTAATAATGAATAAATTAGCAACTATTTGATAGATAAAAATGAAAGAAGAAAGAAGAGAGAGATGAGATTAAAAAAATAACGTGTAGGAGAACAAAAATTGGTCAAACTAAGACCACCGGAAACGTACAAAGTTAAGAAGCTTCCTCGGTCATTTTCGTTATTATATCCAAATGATGCGGATAAGAAATCAAAATACGAAAGTTAAAAATGATACAGAAATTAAAAAAACAAAAACAGTCAGATTTTATTTACTTCTTGGTACTTATCCAGATTAGGACCCAAGCTAACCCTAACCTACGCCAAGTCATTTTTTAGCTCGAGTCCTAATCTGGATAAGTACCTACTTCTTTTTCATCGATAACCGTGTCTTCTCCACACAGATGTGGATCACAAATGTGGAACCGTGTTCAATAAGCAGCATCAGGGCCACCCAAGGCGGACAGGTTTGGTACCAAGGTCATAACCCGGTGAAAATCCGGGAGTAGTTGGCATCCTCTGGTCGTCTCTGACTCAGCGTATAGTAAACAAAGACATATGAAGCGCGGAACCACAAATCAATGGTAATGTTGCTTCTGCGCCATTCCTTTGTGTGTTCTGAGCTAAACCTTCCCTGACTTCGCATGCAACCACTGAGCTTTGCTGCTCTCAGTGTCGGGTGCAAGAATCTGCAATCTTGCAGGTTAACGAATAGCTGCGAATAATAAGGAGGACTTCATGCAGAAGTCTGACTCGCTTAACAAAAATAACAACAACAACAATCAATTGCAGCAAACAAATATTTGCTGTAAAAATGTCAACTCTTGATTGGATAAGAGTCTTAATATAGAAATGTTATTTCATCTAATCGAAAGCTAAGAAAATATACACTTTCACACCTTTTAAAAAATAGACATTGAAATATTGGCGGCATGCACTGGGAGCCACCTAATTGATACTTAAGCGAATCCCAATCCGTAATCTTCCACACATCATTCTGTTCCAAATCTTCCACTACATGTATCCCTTCGCTGTACTGCTGCGAAACCTTGTTCACTCAGTAGTAAGATTTGGTAAAAATATCAACTCTTGATTGGATAAGACTTTTATTCAATCAAGAATGGATATTTTTACAAGAAATATTCTTTTGCTGCTCGCGGATTGAACAAGGTTCCACACATGTTAGCCAGTGCGGTACAAAGTGATTCATCTATTTAGTTAATATTAACTTTAGGGGAATCCTAAAATATATCACTCGGCACTATTTCAAAACACCTTATTCTTGCATAAAACCATTAAATTCTATGTTTTCTTTGACAAAACATATATATATATTTATATATATATATATATATTTACCATGGCTGTCGTCATACTAGCTGAAGACGATTCACCATGGTTGCTTCTTGTTGATACTTGCATTTTTACATGCTTTTTCAAATATTGCAAAACGGCCGTTCTACGTTGATGATGCATTATGGTCATCTAGAATTTTTTTTTTTCAAATAAATTTGCACAAAAATAAAATTACCAAATTTTGGAAGACTTAAAAATTTGTAGAATAGGGCCCGCACTTTTTAAAAATTGCTAATTTTATTTTTTTTACAAATCTTGAACAAAAAAAATCCTTCATGCTTGATCGGCCATGTTGAAATAAACGTATAAAATCGTCTCCAACTAGCGTGACAACAGAATTTTTTGTCATAAAACATTGAATTTAATGATTTTATGCAAGAATAAAGTGTTTTGAAATAGTGCCGAGCGGTATTTGTTAGGATGCCTCTAAAATTAATATAAATCTATTTTTTCATTATTTTTTTTTTATATTAAAAATGGCAATTTTGAATAAAATTTTAATTTGTGATTCAAATTTTTGTTTAGGGCTGACAGTTTGTGAGTTAACAAATAATCTGGTTAGGTCATAACTAAATTAGGATTAGTACTATCAATCCTAATTTAGTACAACTAATCATTAGCAGTAGGAGAAGGCGAATTGGTAGACCGAAGAAAAACGTAGGAGAAAAGAGCAGAAGGGGGTGCATAAATATAAACTATAGATCTCAAATAGTTCGTTTTTTGTAAATAAGTTGTAAACGTTTTAGCTTAGGTCATCTATTGAAAGAGAAGTGAAATACTTAATTGGGGGAAAAAAAATGAAATATTAGCAATTTACAATTTATCAACTTCTTTCGGGTTATAACGGAAATTACCGAGAACTAACGATAACGAAGATTCTTAACTTCGTACTTTTCCGTGGATCATATACTGTACAAGTAAAAAACCCAAAACATCTCCCTATTCTTACTTTCTCACAAAATTAATTTTTATTTCGAATTTAATTCTTTTCCCTTTTTTTTTTTTTTTTTTTAACGGATTGTCATGGTATTTTTTTAAATTTTAGAATTCGTATGTTTTGTGATCGTGTAAGGGGAGATCACTTTTTTATGGAAGACTTCTTGTATAATATTGAAGATTTCCCTCTTCTGTCGCATTTTTTTTTTTATTGAAATAAAATTTTAAAAACTCAGTTGAAGTAATAAAATGTATGACGGGCTTCGGAATAGAAACCGCAGTTAATATTAACTGTACTTAAGCCGCTCGGCCCTATTTCAAAACATATCGCTGTTTGAATGACCGTTAAAGACCATTTTTCAATATGGCTGCGTCTTGTTTACACCTTTACTGTTGCATTATGGTAGTTTTTTTTCTTTAGAGATAAAGTACTCTAAACAATAAGGCCCTCTATTGAGATAATAATCTTATTCGGTAGCTCCGTCAAACGTATTAATTCGAATAAAATTGGATAAAATGAAAACATTTTTAACACCTATCCGAACGATTCCGATGGAACATTTTTAGCCAAATGTAGGCTTGATTTGGGATTTTTAAAATTTCATAATGATGGAGAGAGTTGTAAGGTAAGGATTCCGATCTGAAGGGGTAAAAATCATCTAAACTACAAGGTTATTATGCTTAAGTTGTATATGCCTCTGCGCGCAGGTGTGGTTAAATCGGTTGCATAGATATAATCATATACATAAAAAAGGACGTATGCAATGTGTTAAAAATGGACAACTTGCAGACCTTACACATAAGAGATATCAGACCAAGGAGTATACGCTTGATCAAGAGTCTGATATTAGACATAATATAGGAATAAATGAGGAATCCAATGATTCTAAAAAAAGAAATTAGATTATTTTGATTTTAAAAAATCAATCTTAGCTAATCTTATGGAAATCCCACACTTGTTTACCTACTATTTATGATGTCTTATTCGATTTGGGAATAATTTATTTTAAAATGGTTAAAATCCAAATGTTTGTCAGCGATACCAGATACTTCACAATTATGTTTTTGCAATACATCTTTTGCAATTGGGCGATCTCATTGTTAAAAATAGGTATGGAATGTGATAACGCATATACAAACGAAGGTATACACATATAATTGCCCTCCCCCCACATATATATATATATATATATATATATATATATATATATTTATTTATGTATAATGATGCTCTTTGGTTTATATTTGTGTTTGTATACATAACACCGTTATAAAATGAAATACTTAATTATTCTAGGGGGCTGAAAACATGATATCTGTTCAAGATTTGACCATGTGCCTAAGAAGAGGGACGGACCACCTTTAGGTGGCGTCAGTTTTTACACTTGCCTAATGGGTCTATGCTTTGTGGACAATATATACGATAATCATTACTAATACTGACAGTAACGTAAGCGAGTAAGCCACGTCTAATTTAAAGGTCTCAAAATGCAAACGCTCGGGTTATGTATTTACTTCATCTCCTCAGATTCAAAATTTGCGAAACATGGATTACTGACCTGAACACTATTTATGCTACAGTATGCTACAATATATATATATATATATATATATATATATATATATATATATACACATGGGTGTTATGTATCCTATAGTAATTAGATATATATTTCTTTAAAAAGTAGTAAAATTTGTTGTTATTTCGCTCGACTTATATTTGTGATGTTGTGAGAGGTGCTGAAGAAGTAACTTTTTGGAATCCTCAAAAGAATAAAATAAAATATTCCAACTCGTC
Organism: Sepiola atlantica; assembly: GCA_963556195.1. Lineage (NCBI taxonomy): Eukaryota > Metazoa > Mollusca > Cephalopoda > Sepiida > Sepiolidae > Sepiola > Sepiola atlantica. The sequence continues at coordinate 107,300,843 of OY744522.1, forward strand.
TTAGAAACGATCGTACACCAAATATTTGTCGAGTTAGAATTTTTGGAACTGATATAAATAATGTGCTAATTCTATTTATCTCAACCTACTAATATATATATATATATATATATATATATTTAATAGAAGCTTTTAGTCATTTATAAACGAAGAAAAAATACAGTTTAAATCCTAGGGATACTAACTAAATCCACATATTGCAGACTTAGGACTTTTATAAGCCGACTTACTATGGGAAAATTCACAAATACAAAAGCGGACTCAACAAGTAGTGAAACCTAAACAGGGAAATTTACCGTAAATCGTAAAATAGAAAAGGGGGATAATCAGGTGTTTACCATATATCTGTTTCAGAGATTTCAAACCAGAACTGTTATTAAATTCATGGCTATTTCTTTTAATTAGCAAGCTTTTTATTGTCATAAGTATGTTTCTAAAAAAATAAAAAATAAATTGACCGACTGTAGCCAAAGGCAACCGGAAAGCTTCTTTTTCATTGGCTACTGAACCGAGATGTAGGGGATAGCGGCACTTTTTGCTAGATTGCTCTACTTAACCTTGATGCTCACCTTATAATGCTGAGTGTTTAGCAAGTGACATAAAATAGCATTTTTTGGAGTCTTTGGTATAACTCGACTGAGGATTGAACCCTGGTCTCCCGGCCAATCAATGAACACTAACCATTATGTTAAATGGGCTCAGTGTGGCCCCCTTCAATCCAATGCAAATTCTTTATTTAGTAGAGACGAGTCATAGCAGGAATCTGCTGACATTGAATTTTAAGTCGATCATGTTGTAATCTGCAGAGAAGCAGTCCCGGGTTGTATAAAATAATATAAATGGATTGACCATAGTAAAGGGCGACCCAAAGGCTCCCATTTCGTTGGTTACTACACTGAGATGTAGGGGAGGGCGCCACTTCTTTCTCCGGATTGCTCTACTTAGCATTATAAGGTGAGCATCGAGGGTGAGTGTTTAGCAAGGAGGCATCAAGTACCAGTTTTTGAGTACTTGGCATGACTTGACCGAGGATTGAACCCCGTTTGCCCTGCCCATTAGCAAACACTTTAATCATTATGTCAAATGGACTAGCTATACAAATTTATTGACATTATTCGAAGTGTTCTTATGAGTATTTTTAGTATGGTAATTGTCACGGACATATCAGTATTATGAGTATTTTTAGTATGGTAATTGTCACGGACATATCAGTATTATGAGTATTTTTAGTATTGTAATTGTTATAGATATATCAGTATTATGAGTACTTTTAGTATCGTAATTGTTACGAATATATCAGTATTATGAGTACTAGCAAATATATGCTCCCTCTGGTCGCATATTTTTGCTAGGCTGCCGCGTCAGAAATGATCGCTCACGCGTAAACTGATGGAGCCCCAGTCATATTTCTTGGGTGGTTAGACATTGATTTTCTTAGTTTTTGACCAAGAATATTTTTAGTTAAACATATAGAAAAAAAGAAATTCGACCCTACCCCGATTTTTGTTTTACCCTCCCCATCAATAAAAATATTTTTACTTTGGTATTCAAAGTTGAGAAAAAATAATTTAATTTGAAAAATGTCTTGCTACTGCTGTTATTATTTTCAGAATGCCCTTTCCAAAGTTATTGTCTGCTCGCATTTCTTTCCACCCAATTGTTTTGCGCCGAATCCACGTAAGAATTTACGAAATAATAAATAATAATAGTTTTAGTTGTTCAAAAAGAGAAAAGAAAAGTGTACCGAAAATAAAAGTAACAATAAAGAAATACAGCGAATACGATTCTAAAAACAGTTATTTACTTGCCCAGTAAAAGGTGTCCCTACCCCAAAGTATCGTCTGCTCGCATTTATTTACTCGCAGTCGTTTTGCGGCAAATCCACATAAGTAATATTTTATGTTTTTCAAAGCGGAAAAAAAGTGTACGTAAATTAAAATCAACAATTTAAAAAACAAAATACTGACCCTAACCGTAACGACGAGGCCAAAGTTAGCGCGGGTCCTAAAGTGGAAAACTAAATTCGTTATAATGTGTGTGTGCGTGTTTTTTTAATAGTCATTTTTTAATCAATTATTATTTTAATTAAACAATTTGATTCAGTGAATTTGTGTTTTAAAACATAATGGTTTATAAGATTAAGGAAATAAACAAACTTAGAACGGTTTTTAAAAAAATGCCAGCGTTGTTGTTTACATTTTAAATAACGCGCCGTATTAACGCTGGCTGTTTAATCAGTTGCACCATATTTAATTACCGGAGGGAGGGAGGAAACCACTGATCAAACTTCCAGCGTTGTTAACTACGTAACGCATTACGTGTATGTAAATAAATGAATCGATTAATAATGAAGTGTATGTATCTGTCTATCTAAATTATAATTTATAAGTAAGATTATTAGCGTGCAAAATAGCGTAAATACATGTTGAAATCTGAAGAAGAAAACCATGCGTGTATATTTGCGAATAGTAATTTATTAGAAGTTGATAAGCAATTGATTATGTAAATTGAGAAACGCGCATAGTGTTTCCGGCGGTTTTTCTAGCAGTAGATAAGGAAGCTGGCGAACTTAGTAAAATACAATGCTACTCTGACGGAGTTTCAGCTTCAAACAGAAAGACAGAAAGACAGACAGATACATGAACTCAAATATTAATAGATTTTTAGTATTGATATATAAGTATCATGAGTATTTTTAGTATTGTAATTGTTACGGATAAATCAGTATCATGAGTATTTTTAGTATTGTAATTGTTATGGATATATCAGTATTATCAGTATTTTTAGTATTGCAATTGTTATGGATATATCAGTATTATGAGTATTTTTAGTATTGTAATTGTTATGGATATATCAGCATTATGAGTATTTTTAGTATTGTAATTCTTACGGATATATCAGTATTACGAGTATTTTTAGTATTGTAATTGTTACGGATATATCAGTATTATGAGTATTTTTAGTATTATAATTGTTATGGATATATCAGTATTATGAGTATTTTTAGTATTGTAATTGTTACGGATATATCAGTATTATGACTATTTTTAGTATTGTAATTGTTACGGATATATCAGTATTATTAGTATTTTTAGTATTGTAATTGTTATGGATGTATCAGTATTATGAGTATTTTTAGTATTGCAATTGTTATGGATGTATCAGTATTATGAGTATTTTTAGTATTGTAATTGTTATGGATATATCAGTATTACGAGTATTTTTAGTATTGCAATTGTTATGGATATATCAGTATTATGAGTATTTTTAGTATTGTAATTGTTATGGATATATCAGTATTATGAATATTTTTAGTATTGTAATTGTTATGGATATATCAGTATTATGAATATTTTTAGTATTGTAATTGTTATGGATATATCAGTATTATGAGTATTTTTAGTATTGCAATTGTTATGGATATATCAGTATTATGAGTATTTTTAGTATTGTAATTGTTACGGATATATCAGCATTATGAGTATTTTTAGTATTGCAATTGTTACGGATGTATCAGTATTATGAGTATTTTTAGTATTGTAATTGTTATGGATATATCAGTATTATGAGTATTTTTAGTATTGTAATTGTTATGGATATATCAGTATTATCAGTATTTTTAGTATTGCAATTGTTATGGATATATCAGTATTATGAGTATTTTTAGTATTGTAATTGTTATGGATATATCAGCATTATGACTATTTTTAGTATTGTAATTGTTACGGATATATCAGTATTTTTAGTATTGTAATTGTTACGGACATATCAGTTTTATGAGTATTTTTAGTATTGTAATTGTTACGGATATATCAGTATTATGAGTATGTTTAGTATTGTAATTGTTACGGACATATCAACTCTAGCCATGATAATGCCAAGTTAAAAATTAATTTTTCAAAAAATGAAAGCAAAATACAGATCACATCTGTAAATACATAAGTTAACATTTGACAGAAATATGAATATGAGATTTAAATTTAAAAGTTTATGAAAATTTTTTTCAACTTCCAAATTTAAAAAGCCTATATTCGGAACATCAGGGAGTCTCATGGGATGACCTGCTGGCTTGGCAGGTCGAGAGCAGTCTAATGGCATTCCCTTAAATAATGACAATGGAGAGGTGCGTGTAGAGCCATGTCAATTCACAGTTGAAACGTGCAAAATGTTAATTTGAAGTTAATACCCTGATGATGATTCTTGGCAGAATTGAAAGCTTAAGTAATTTTGATTTTTTTCCTTAATAATTTTAACCTTTTTATTAAAAAAATATAGAATTAAAAAAGGATGATCAAAAACGATCAATAGCCTAAAGACACACAATATATAAAGTTATCTTGTCGAATTTAAAAAGTCAGACCCAAGTAGCATTTAAGCTGACAAATCAAACTTTGCTATTGTATCATATTATTGGCAGTATAATACCATACTTTAAAACAAATATTAATATCTGTTACCTTGGTGCTTTTATTAAGCTGTAGAATTTTATTGCATAATATATATATATATATATATATATATATATATGAAAATTATGGAAATAATATTCCAACGAAAAACCAAAATTATTTATATATTCATCAAACGGTTCGTCTTTATTTTAAGACTTTCTCAAGATGATTGATTTAAAGAAAGATCAGCTTTCTTCAAATCAATCATCTTGAGAAATTCTTGAAATAAAGACGAGACGTTTGATGAATATATAAATATATTTTTTTTACATATATACACACACACACACAAATAACAACATAAGCATTTTCCAGCTGCATAATCATTCTAATTACGTTGATTTAAGTGATTTGCTGACAAAAATACTTAAATCGCAATTTTTTCTATCTCCTCCCCAATGAACAATTATCTAAGAGTAAAAATAAAACGAATCGTTGAAATCTTCATTGTGACTTAATAAATGGAAAATCAGTTGAATGCAGCAGTTTTGTGATTTCCCTCACAAAAGAGTTCTTTGTTTAAAATTGCAAGCCATCATCAGCAGGAGCCATTCTCAAGGGCAATCGACTGTCATTTTCTTCCTCCACATGAATCAAAACCGTTTCACATTATCATCTGAAAGGCGTCGTCTTTGGGAATACAGAAAAAGCTCTTTTAATTTCAGCAGAAGCCTTTTCTATCAAAAGAGATTTTCCCCCGGTTGTTTTGTTGTTTAATATCTGAAAATCAGTTGAACATTTTATGCATTACATAAGATAAACGATCTAGACAAATACTCTGAAGTTAATGGAATTTATTTCACACTAGCGAGCTCACCCGGCATTGCCCGGGGAATAACATCACATACAACAGTATAGTAATAACTAAGAAGTACGGATCATGTTGCTGTTTAATATTCCTTATCGAAATCTCTATTTATATAAAGTTAGGTATGAAATAGAATGGAAAAGGAAAGATCTAACATTCAAAAGTTCTGTTATGAGGGCTTTATCAAGAGTAAAGTTGAAAAAGTGACAAAATACGTCTTTTGTCACTTTTTCACTTTTTCAACTTCACTTTTGATAAAGCCTCGTAATAGTTGAGCAAAACGTTGAGTTTCAGATCTTCCCTTTTCAATTTTATTTCATATCGTCAGATTTATTTTATCATTCATTTGTCAAAGTTAATTATGTGTATATGTTTATATATTTATTTGTACATGATTAACTCATAAACTAATTAACCAATCATTATGAATTTTGGAACACAATAGGCGTAAGAGTGGATAATTTCTGGAACACAAAAGGCGTAAGGGGGGATAATGTGGGTTATATTTAGTTTAATTTAGTTTTATACAAAGGGAGCATAGAGAAGGTGGAAGCCCTTTCTGAAAATTCAGATACGTCCGCTTTTTGCGAAAGTTTAAAAATAAGTTTTAGAAATCAATTAATAAATATTCCCAAAATTTCAGTTTCTTTGGAGTATTTTAAAGTGCTTTTAGTGGACAAAAAATAGTCACAACCTCCATTTAAAAATTCAAATATTTCAGATTTGAATTAATTTTGATCCATAGTCATTAGACATCACTTAAGCAGAATTCTCTGAATTTCAATTTCTTCTTAAGACCCCTTCAGCTTAAAGCTTAAATTTTAGACATTTTCTAGAATCAAAATCATGTGATGGATTTTGATCAAAATTAGAATAACGATTCTAAACATAAGATTTAGTACTATATCTTGATTTTAATCTTCATAAGGTGACATAAAATTGGTGCAAAACTGTTCTGTTCGGGGAATTCATTTTACCCGTTCTGGGACGGGTATTCTTCTAGTTAATTAATAAATGTACTTATTTCATTTGTTGATTTTACTTAGAAGTGTTGGGTAAGTTAGCTAGTTTTTATTATTGGGTGATATCTGTAGTGCATAAACATTAATAACATTCAAGAACGAAAAGTCGCTTGGTGAGTTCAAAAGGTTAAATGACTAAAGATTTATGCAATGTGAGAACGAAAGTGGAGACAGGTAGATGAAAGGTGACGTCAGATGGAGGAAAAGGGTTTTGTGTTATGCTAAGATCAGATCCAGTTTGGATGTTATACTAGACACATGTATTAAAAATATGGTTTAATACAGAGACTGAAATAGGGACCCCTCTCTCTCTCTCTCTCTTCTGAAAGCAAGAGTAAACTTTTAATTAATATCATGTTCGTTCAACCTGGCCAGCAGATTTTGTCGAAGAATACAAAAAAGATGGCAAACGATGGCGAGTGAGGTGGTACTTGAGAGATAGCAACGGATTTGCACGGATGGTGTGCCGAAAAACAGATTGTCCACCTGATTGAAGTAACAGTTCTTATGAGGACAACATCGATACTGCAATAATTTGTAAAGATGAGCGCTATGATCACCTATTGACTGCGTGTGAAGATGTTGGACTGAGGACGAAGCATTTTCCAGTTAAAATTGGATGCTGAGGATTTATAGGAAGAAGATTAAAGAAGGTCTTATTCTGGATTGGATTAAAACACTGGTGATGTCATAAAGGGACTTGAATCAACTGTGGAGAAAGTCAGTGAACAGGAATGAAGTGAGTTGGTTAGAGTGAATAAATCAGTACCACTCAATCCAGATGGATTGGATCTCACATCAGTAAAATGGTGGGGCGGTGCGTGGCGATGTCGTCTAGAGATAACTCCTGGCTAAGGAAAAATGTATGTCCATAATTAAGCTAAATAAAATATATCTAGAGTGAAAATGATCAGGAGTGCATCCGCTAATCCGTGAAGAAAGTATCTAGTGGGGGATGCCCTCTTCTCTTCGCTACAGTCTCTTTCTCACAGAAGAGAGGTTGCTAGTCTTTCGTTATTTTTATGGTAGGTGTTCGACTGAGCTCCAATCTATGGTTCCCCCCTGTAAAACATTCACAACAAAACTCGTCTAGCTACAACCACTGTAAATAAGTTTCCTTTTTTCCTTTGTGTACCTTAAACTAAACGGAACTTCTATGAGCAAACTTTTTTTCCAAGAACTATGCATCTATTGAACACAGTAGCAGGGGCCTGCTTCCTAGCTTACTACAGCATGGTCGTTTTCAAATCCGATGTTAACAAATTCTTGTTGATCCGTTCTTAAATAATCAAATTTTGTCCAGTTTCAACTATCGTTACCAATCCTCATGGTGTTGTTGCACTGTTCACCCGGCAAACTCATTAACCATTATCCTTGAGTGGCTTTTCGACCCTCTGTACACATGCACGCATATCTTGATTAATACACTTTTCATTTCCCTGACAATTGTGCATTATCCTATATATGCACATTTGATAAGGTGTAGTGCACCTGGGCACTGTACACAGTGATTTCATTATTATTATTATTATTAGTAGTAGTAGTAGTATTAGTAGTAGTAGTAGTAGTACTAGAAATAATATACTTCCTCCGATCGCATATTTTTGCTTGTATATATAATGTAAGTGTTGCGTTTGATAATTGTTGAAATTTCCTGTTAACATACTCTACCCTCCTCAAAGAAGGGGGTAATGCCTGGAAAGATGGTCTCATATGACAACAGAACAGATACTACACCTCCTTAATTGAGCATTGAAAGATAGTACAAAAGTAAATCAATAAAATTAATAGTATAGTTTCGGCTCAAGAAAGACAGATAGCAAATCTCCATTAGTAATGGATTATAATTTTGATTGAAGTCAGAAATGACATTCTAAACGATGGTTTAAAAAAAAGAAAACGTTTCAAAATCACTTTTAAATTTAGAAGAGCCACGAAGTAAACCGATGTTGGCCCTTTTTTTAAAAATCTATTTATGGTGAATTAAAGTAGCTGACTTGTATACATACTATCGTAGTCTTTCGAAATTTTACTGTGATTTTAAAAGGTCTTATATTGTCGACCAAGATGTATCTTTTTTTTGTGTAAATTGCAGTTTCAAGGCAAAAGTTAAGTTTCACGATTCATTTGAACCTCTGAACCAAAAGAATACACTCAATTATCACACGCATATCATAGAAAAGAAAGTGCCGAAAACAGCAGTTACAGAAAAATAAACAGCAGTTACAGAAAAAGGAAAACGAGAAAGGGGACAGAAAAAGAAAAGGAAAACGAGAAAGGGGACAGAAAAAGAAAAGGAAAACGAGAAAGGGGACAGAAAAAGAAAAGGAAAACGAGAAAGGGGACAGAAAAAGAAAAGGAAAACGAGAAAGGGGACAGAAAAAGAAAACGAGAAAGGGGACAGAAAAAGAAAAGGAAAACGAGAAAGGGGACAGAAAAAGAAAAAGTAAACGAGAAAGGGGACAGAAAAAGAAAGGAAAACGAGAAAGGGGACAGAAAAAGAAAAGGAAACGAGAAAGGGGACAGAAAAAGAAAAGGAAACGAGAAAGGGGACAGAAAAAGAAAAGGAAACGAGAAAGGGGACAGAAAGAAAAGGAAACGAGAAAGGGGACAGAAAGAAAAGGAAACGAGAAAGGGGACAGAAAGAAGAGGAAACGAGAAAGAGGACAGAACGAAGAGGAAACGAGAAAGAGGACAGAACGAAAAGGAAACGAGAAAGAGGACAGAACGAAAAGGAAACGAGAAAGAGGACAGAACGAAAAGGAAACGAGAAAGAGGACAGAACGAAAAGGAAACGAGAAAGGGGACAGAAAAAGAAAAGGGGACAGAAAAAGAAAAGGAAACAGAAAAAGAAAAGGAAACGAGAAAGGGGACAGAAAAAAAGGAAACGAGAAAGAGGACAGAAAAGCTTATAATTCACGAACTTGAAAACCTGTAAATTATAAAAGGAATGATTATCCCAAACTAAATGAGTGAAAAAAAAGAAGTCTTTGAATATTCTTAAGAGAGTGGGAGAAAGAGAGAGAGAGAGAAACCCTAAAATTCGAAGAATTTGTAGTTTATTACATCTGTATTTGTTTTTAAATTTCAGGTAAACATCAGTATGTGATTCAATTAAAATTTACTGGCTTCCCGTAGGAGGGCAAAATTAAACACAAAACCGTTTATTTTAATGTGGGGAAAATCCAGCTTCCTCCCAAAAAGGTTAATTTTTGAGTAGGAGCAAAAATATATATATGTTTTTTTTTCTCATGTGCCTCTGTTATATCAAAGAACCAAACTAAAACTAAGATAAACATTAATTTTAAGAGAATCTGAAAATAAAAATGCTGCTCAGCATTATTTCAAAACAAGTTATTGTATAAAGCCATGATATTTAGTGGCCTTTTTAAAAAAAATAGAAAGTTATAACAAGTTTTTACCGTAAATGCAAAACAGTAAAATAACATGCCATTATGTTATAATTGTAACATATAAACAAATCAAGCAAGCGGGGAAGGGAGATAACCCTTCATAATAGACCACAAAGGAAATAAAATGCAAATAAAACCTTTTTAATGTTTCCATTTTGTATTAGCTCCTATGTAACTTATTAACAGTTATCTCCCTTTATGCCTTGTTCGATTTGCTTATATGAACCATGTTAAATTTCCAACATGATGTAACTTTCAGCATTTTGCAGGTACAATTCAACTTGCTATAATTTACTGTTTTTCTTTTTTTTCAACAAATGCATTCAATATAACATTTTTATGCAATAAATTGTTTTGGAATAATATAAGGATAAGGGAGTTTGCAGAGAAGTAGCACCTTTCTGAGTTGGCCTCCAGGGATTTCTTCGACTGGTCTCCATGCATCCTAGCACTGACGTGCAACATATTGCCTCTCCATAGAGAATGATCGTCTGTGCATGGTGAGGAACGACACCCTTCTCGAGATTATCTTGTTAATATGCATGGGCACAGACAGAACACAACGGATCTAGAGGAGTAAACCATAACCATAAATCCTGCTATTCTACGATTAGTAGCAGTTCCAATTGAACTCATCGCCCAACCGATGATCTGGTTCTGAGAAGAGCATGGCTTTGCAGATAATCATATATACTTGACAATGTGAAGTCATAACAGCTCCAGTGAGTAGAGTAACATCAACTATATGCAGGTTTAGCCTGTCGCATATACCATCTGCCATTAGATAAAACATTATCAAGTTTTATGGTGTCGGAAGTCTATCCTTTGGCGCACAAAACTACAAAACATAGACCCACAAAGTTGGTATATTCTTGATCAGCGTTGACCGGAATGACTAATATCTAAAATTTATAAGAAAATATTCATTATTTGACTCTAAATTGGCGCATATTTTGTCGGGGTGGGTGGGTTCAGCTACTAACTAAATGGGAAGTAACTATGATGTTTTTTCATGGAGTTAATTCCCTTATGCAGTCTCATTCCTTGAGTTGTATGTGTGTATGTCTAGAGAGAGGAATGGGTGGGGTGGAGAAGAAAGAGGAGAGTGAAGAGAAGGAAGGGAGAAAATAAAGGAGGGGAAAAGAGAGATAGAACTTTTAGTAGAAATATGTTATACTTTTACTCCGGGCAACGCCGGGTAGCCCTGTAGTCATATATATATATATATATATTTGACAATCGGAAGGCATAACTGTCCCACTTAGTAGAGTACCATGGACTATATGCAGATTTGGCGTGCTGCATATACAATCAGCCATGAGATAAAGCATAAGCAAGTTCAATAATAGTACCATTGGAGCTTCTGTCTGCAATGAGTGAGCAAGCATCGTGATACATGAACTTTGTGAATGTGTTATTGTTGATTGATGGATGACTCAAGTCAAGTCTCATGGGGCAGAGTTAGACACAAAGTCGGTTTTTAATGTGGGGAAAATCCAGCTCCCCAAATTGGGACACTCAGGAAATGGAAAAAATAATTGCCCCAGTCTAGAAGGATTCCGTCCCTTACTGACCAAGGACAGAACAAATAATGTATAGCATCAGAACAGATACCATACTTTGCTCCTAGCTAAAAGACCAAGCAGCATTTATTTTTAGGATTCCCGGTGTTTTTTTAGGAATAGGTATCCATAGATTCGTAGTTGTGACGTAAACAGTTCTGACTACGAACAGAGAAAGACGAATCAAGTTCAAAATATACAAATAAAGAAGGCGCTGTTACTTGTCAGACGACTACTTTTCAATCAATTAGAAAGATCAAGTTCCGACTTTTACGTAATTTTTTGGATACCCTTATTACTTTTTGGAACTTTCCATTTTGGAATTTCTTGGATAACTTTTAATTATCTTTACTAAAAACGTTAGATTAGGATTAGATTAGGGTTAACGTAAAAGAAAAAAAAAACAGCTTGGCTCGTGTTGTGTAGAAGTACCGAAACAACATTACATCATAAACTTAAATACAATATAAAATCAACAGTTTTTTTTTTCATTAAATAACTTCTTCGCCAAAAAGAAAAAAAAGAAAAAGAAAATTAATAATAATAATAATAATACATTCAGTTTGTTCGGTTAAGTTCGTGAACGTTCGCCAGTCTCAGAAGTCTCCGGTGACTCAGAATTGATGATGTAAGTACTGAAATTTTCTTGGATACCTATCCGTAAAAAGTACCAGATTCCACTCATATTTACCAAAAGTAAAATATTTTCATCATTTTTACATAATTTATTAATTTTATCAATTTATTTATTGGAGTTTATATTGTGAAACAAAAACTAATAAAAATAATTAGAGGATAGAAAAATATTCTTAGTTTTATTTCTAGAAATCCGTTTTATACTTTTTAAAGAATATAATTATCGTTACTCTTTAAATATATTATTATTATTATTATTATTATTAAAAAAATAATTATTTTTATTAAATATAACTAGCTAAAACCCCACCGTATAATTTTTTTGAAAATATCGGAAAATTATTATTTGTATCTCAAGGAGATTCGAAAACACTTGTAACTCATGTAAAAAGAAGAACAAAAAGAACAAAAATATGGGAGACAATAAGTGTAATAATGTTTGTATTTTTTAATTTTTTATTCTTTTTTTCAGTTAATCATTTCTTTCTATCTTATGTAGAGTGGGAAGCAATGGGCTTATTTTTTTTTAATTTCAATTTTTTTTATACAAATAAAGAAAAATGATAAAAATTAAACATTTTTTTTTAATTTTCAGGGAGAACGCTGAACCAAACTTGCTTGAAGCAAAAAGAAAAAAAATAATAGTCTTCAGATTGCTGGACACAACTCCCCTCAGCACGGAGCAATGTTTGTACATCCCACTATTATGTGACCTTAAATGTTGCTCGAATTTAAAACAAAGAAGAGCATTACTTTATAAGCTACTCTCTATATTAATAACATTGTGTGACCACTTCTCGCATGTGTGCATATTTCTCGCATCTATGTGACTTACACAGTATTTTTTAAAATTATTAATCGATTATTTATTGCAATCAGAAATACAATAGCATAAAATAACACAATTTTTTAAAAGTATTATTAAAAAATATATTTTTATTACGAAATTAAATCTACAAAAATGCATTTCGGTTTCTACGTAAATAAGTCAGCCATTTTACTCTTTTCTTAATAGTTGAAAAATAAAAATGAATTACTTTGTGACCATTCGAAGTTTGAAGGAAATTTGGAAGCATTTAAAATTTTGCATAGAAAGTCATTTATGGCTTTAAAATCTTTAGAAAATCCTCATGTAATAAAAGATTCTTAGCAAAAGATTCTTAATAGTTTAAGAAATCGATATTTGGTTCTGACTAGCGATTTCTTTTTTTCTTCTTCCTTGCAGCATGCTATTTACACAAAGAAAATGTATTTCGTTTACGTTTCTTTCAGAAAATACTTATTCAGGTTAGGAAATTTGTTAAAATTGAGGCATTTTTTTCGTTTATGACCTAAACAGCATTCGTCTTGGCTACCATTTTGAATTTTAAGCAAGACTCCTTGTAAGTAACAAAGTGATGCTAATAGAAACAAAAAATTCTGTAATTATAAGTCAACATCCTGGAAATAGCTAAAAAATCATAAACAGAGTATTTCTGATTTTAGAGAGAGGTTCACTTTACTATGTAAATTTAACATGAAATTATTACCACGTCCTTGACCACATAGCACAGGACAGAAAGAGTAACAATTTCCTTTGAATTTCCAAAATGGCTGCCATTTAGAAAAATACTAAGAAAATGGTTACTCTTTCTGTCCTATAAATGTGGTCAAGACACTGGGGTGATCAATAATGTTTTCTGGTCAGGAAGTAGGTGATCATGTTACGTTATATTAAAAAGAATATGTCAGAGTTTAGAGTACGAGTTAATTTTAAAGTGGGGGTTACTTTACTATATAAATATAACATAAAATGATCATCCACTTCCTGATCACATAGCATAACACAGCACAAGTAACCAGCTTTTTAGTATTTCCAAAATGACCGACAATTTGGAAATACAAAAGAAATGGGATTACTCGTTCTGTCTTACACTGTGGTTAGGAAGTGGGTGATCATTTTATTTCATATTTATATAGTTAAGTAACCCTCCTACTTTAAAATTTAAAAAAGTTTTTTTTTTTTTTTTATTAATTTTTTTTTGTTAAATTTTTTTCCAGGGTATTGACGTGTAATTGCACGCAAAAAAAAAAGAAGAAAAAAAAAAAAAAAAATAGAATCGCATTTTTATTTTTTCGTTGACAGCGTGGGGGCAAAGGGTGAAATTAAAAAAAAAAATTTTGTATTAATTTTTTTTTACGACTGGAATTGTTTTGCCAGGCAATCTGAACACTAAGAAGAAAATAAAATAAAATAAAATAAAAAATAATTACAAATAAAAAGCAAAAAAAAAGAAAAAGTTTTGAATCATCAGTGACAACCACTGTAGACAATAACAATCGATGGTATTGTTTAGCTAATAAAAGCAGCAGGTGGTTGAAAAGAATTTTTGAAAAAAAAAAAAAAAAAAACTCTAATCATACATAGATAATAACAATTATCTACACGGTAATAACATTTGACAACAAGGAATAATAGTTTATATCATGATAAATACAGTGGAAACTGGTTATTATAATCACTTCGATGGACTGTCTGATAACAATAAACGACGGATAACATTCACCAAACAATAGGCAAGTTCAAATAATTAAACACAATCTCTATATTAATAAAATTCGCAGATTACCCCTCGTGTATATCTGTATGTGTGTATGTTTCTCGCATCTATGTAACTTAGAGATTATTTTAAATTTACTATTAATCGATTATTTATTGAAATTATTTTTTTTTAAATTGCTGAATTAAATCCACCAGAATGCATTTCGATTTATTCGTAAAACAATTCACCCATTTTAATATTTTGTTAATAGTTGAAAAAGAAAAAAGAAAAGAATGAATTACTTTGTGACCCTTTGAAAATTGAAAGATTTTAAACTGAAAATATTCATGTATTAAAAGATGTAAAGTTTCGGAAGCTATTTACATCCAATAACAGATATTAGAACAACATTACCTTAATAAAATAAGATATTGTTTTAATAAGAATTTTGGTACAAGCTCGAAAGGGGAGGTTTTAAAAATTTTTCACCTCTGATTTTAACTTATTCAATCACTGTGCATTGTGGGAATTTAAACTTAACAGAATGGCCAAAGGATACTGTAACCATTAAATTTAACTTTCAAAATCCTATTTAAAATATATATATAGTTTCAGTCTATATTCTCTCCTACCTTCTATGGGTGTATTATCTATTTAACTATGT
The DNA here is from genome assembly GCA_963556195.1 of Sepiola atlantica. Taxonomy (NCBI): domain Eukaryota; kingdom Metazoa; phylum Mollusca; class Cephalopoda; order Sepiida; family Sepiolidae; genus Sepiola; species Sepiola atlantica. The sequence goes on from OY744522.1 coordinate 107,315,921, forward strand.
ATAGTTATTCCTGCACCCCTCCCCCTGATATTTATATATTATTATTTGCATATGTTGATTTTCTAGACAATCAACAACAATTATTTTTTACATTTTTTATGGAAGTTGCTCCAGACAAGGCATGAAGCCACTTTATGTAAGGAGCTAATAATAATAAAAATGGAGAGGAAGGTATAATCACTTTGAGACAAACCAAGCCAGAAAAAGAACCCACCACCAGCATTCAATCCCCTGGACTCCAAACAGGTTAGCCAAAAAGTAAGCTGTTCAAAAGCCCAATAGGAAAGGAAGGAGTTACACAGCTGTCTGATAAAAAGTCTACCCCTTACTAAAAAAAGATATAAATTGTACCAAAACCTCATTTCACATAAAATGATTTCTCAGTTTTTATTCATATCATACTGTCGGATATCCCCCCCCCCCTTTTCTGCACACATATATATTTTAGCCTGATAATTTCCTACGGGCTTCAAGCGCGGAATTCTCTGTGTTGCTTAATTGCCATAAATATATTTTCAGAACTTATATATATAATATATATATATATATATATATATATATATATATATTGTATTACATAAGTTCAGAACAACATGGTACCGTCGGTTTCAAATCGACAAGTGATCAATAAATGATTGCGTTTTGTCGACTAGACCATTGTTGTCTTGTCAACAATGGCAGAAGATAGTCGATGAGATGCGATCAATTTGTTGATCACTTGTTGATTTTAAACCGACGGTACCATTTTGTTCTGAACTTTTGTAATACAATATATAAATAAATATTACGCTCTTATTTTGAATTTATTTTTTAATAATCAAGCACTCTGCTGGGTTTCTTCTCCACTGATCTTACCAAGATAAATATATATATATATATAAATTCAAAGATTCAAAATAGTATTTAAATCAGATACCAAAAGCGAAAAGTTTAAACAAACATGATTTTTATGTACGTTTTGAGAAAAACTTATTAAATGAATCGGCAGAAAGCATAGAAAAACAATAGGACGTTGCCTTAAAATGCTGCCAATAACGATAGAGGAAAAGTTCCTTCTCATCAGAAAAAAACACATGATGAGAGAGAACCTGACGATTGTCTCTTTGGAGGCGTGAAACCAGGTATAATGTTAGGATCTGTAGGATTAGTTCTAACTTTAAGAATATATAATAAATGATAATAAAATAGCTTTAACACTTTACTGCAATTTCACGGTATCACTGATCATCAGAAGTGTCTCCGACTGGTATTGATCAAAAAGCAAAACCGGAAGAATGAACAGTATGTATACACGTTACTATGTGGTTTTAATACACCCATTCTTTTTTCTTTTAGCCCCTATGTATACTATTTATTCATAGTTGATATTATTTACCATTGCCGTGTTTATAATATTAGCTTTTAAACAGTTTATTAATGGGCAGTTATTCTTTATTTTGCAATTACAATTTCTTTTGTAGAAGCGATGCAACAAATTAAATTGAGCATATAAGTGATTTTGTTTAATTGAGGCTTAAATAACAAAGCAACTATTTATTTATATCTCTGCATTTAGCTATACATTCTTGTGTTTTAAAGTTTATAATTTGGTATTCTACCTTTAAATATAATTTACAGTTTCTACTTTTTATATTGCAAGAGGGAGCTTATTTCACAGTCAGAAACAGTCGGTGATACTGTCAAACTGCAGTAAAGTGTTAAAGTTAAGTACATTTTATTATTGATATAGATCTATCTTATAGGATATCGAACCCTTTCTTTATCCAAGATCTGCTGTCTTGGTTCGGTTCAGTTTTTGAGAGGTTTGTTTTCTTTTTTGTTTATATATATATATATATATATATGTAAGTTATCGTGTCATGTTTTCCATGTTAGACCTAAATAGTCATAAATTTGATAAATCGATATTTGATTCTGACTAACGATGTTTTCCTTTTTTCTCTTTGTAGCATGTTGCTTACACTAATTTTTAATTTGCTCCAGTGTCTTTCCAAAAATTACTATTCCGGCAAGGGGCTCATTACAATAAAGACAATTTCAAATAATTACCTAAAAGGCTCAAAATATAAGGGAGGATAATTTCTATTTTAACTTAAAAGGTAAAAATATCAGTAATCTCCTTTACATTTTTGAGATCTTATTTTCAATCTCTTACACATTATTATTTCTTTTAATTTAAAAATTTAAACTAAAATGACTTTAATGAATCTCGATCTATGCCGAGTGGGTACAGCTAGTATAAATATGTGTGTCTGATAATATAAAAATACAATTCTTTTATGTAGTTCAGATCGATTTATGAGAATCAATTTCCAAAGCAAAATGAAGCTCAATATTCAATATTTAAGCTGTTATTAAAAAAATTTGGAAAAAATTGGAATAGAGCTAAAGAAATAAAATGACAGATCAGAGTACTGTGATTTAATATCAATTTCAAAGCAAATGAAATTATATGCATGTTTCTGAATTTTTTTTTAGAGCATACTTGAACAAATTCAAGTTGCCACATGAATATCCTGACTTTTGTATATAAGTTATCATGTCAGATTTTCCATATTAGAAGATATTAGCTATACAACTGATAAATCGATATTTGATTCTGATTAGCTATTTATTCCTTTGTGTATTATTTCAGCATGTTCTTTAAACTACTAAAAATGTGTAATTCGCTTTAGTTTCTTTCCATATATATATGTCTGAGTGTGTGTGTGTGTGTGTGTGTGTGTGTGTGTGTGATTTACATAGATAAAAATCTATTTACGGCGAAACTGCTTTTTGTTTACTTTTACGCTTATCAAGGCCCAAAGGCCACTCAAGGCTAAGGGTTAATGAGATTGTCAGTGGGCGATCTTGGGAGGATCGGAAACGCTATGGGACCTTAGGTAACAATAATTGGCTTATAACATTATGCAAATATTATGAATGTTTGCATTATTTTATTCAATTTATTAAACAACTTTAATAATAATAATAAACATTATTTAATACTATTCATTTAATGCTAATTTTGGTATCTTCTTTGGCAAAAATGGTACTTGCTAAACATATTGCTCACATACATAAAATGAACAGATTTTTTTTAAAATTCAATTTTAATAGAATGTTTTGGGACTGACTGATTTCGATAACAATATATCTGTGATTATAATAAGTGCATTCCACTGTAATTATGAAAAAAAAACAAAAAAAAAAACTTTGTGATATTAACAACAGCAGTTTTAATAAGAGAGACCATAACAGTTCTATACTGATCACTCTTTATTTTACAATAGTAGAAATAGTTAGAAATGTGGATCTTTTTTTTTTTTTTTTAAGAAAAAAATTAAATTTAAGAAAACAAAAACAAAAAAAACAAGTATAAAAAAGACAAATCTTTTAAGAAAAATGTATAATTAGAAAAAAAACAAAAACGGCGGACATATACAATGCAATTCCATCTCCTTCACCTCTAAAATATTTTGTTAGTTAATTTAAAAAAAAAAAAAAACTTTTGAAAGAATTACTTGTTCATTTTTTTATCAAAAATTTAGGGGAGGGGGCAGCTTTATAAGTTTAAATATTAAATTTAGATTTTCTGACTGATATTCAGACAAAATAATCACGTTTACAAATGTCCTTTTCGGAATTTCGATCAAATGGTATCATGTTAAACTTACATAAACTGAAACCACTTCCAAAAATTAATCTGTAAGCTTTTCAAGTTTTTTTTTCATCTAAGAATTTTGGTTTCAATTGAAAGATTGAAAAACAAAAATAATAATTCAACATTTTATAGGGTCTCATTGAAAAATATCAAAAATAATTATTCCGGCAAGGAAGCTTATTACAATGGAGACAATTTTAAAAAATGACCTAAAAGAGAGTCATTTTACATTTAACTTATAAGTTGGTTAAAATTTTTTTTAATTATAATCTAAAGATTTGATGCTTAATCGTGAAGCTAAATTTTCTTTGAGGTTTGCAGGAGTTGAGGAAAAGTATCTGTCTGCAAAAAAAAAAAAACAACAAAAAATACTAAAGTAATGTTTTAAAGGCAATCATGCAGTATCGTTAACAGCCGAGAAATCGAAAACAAACAAAATATACAACTTTTGGATGCAATAAGAATCCATTATGGTCGACCCATTTGTTAGTTTTCATTCCTTAAAAATAGTAAAAAAAAAAAGAAAGTGACTTACCTCACCACTTACCCAAAGTCCGACTGGCAAGCTCCCCGGACCTATGGTTAGTGGTAGGTAAATCTTCTTTTTTTTTTTACTATTTTTAAGCCTGGAATTAGCGAAATCAACCGCCATTTTTGATTGACTAGTGTTTGGCTAAATCAAAGTAACGATAACATATTCAGAGATAATGAATTTTACGATCAGTTTCCGCATTTTAAAATTGTACAGGTCGGTAGAAAATTAAATTTCAATACACTTGGTAAAAGTAATTTATTGTATATTTTGTTTGTCTCCGATCTCACGGCTGTTAACTATACTGCATTATTGTCATTTTTAAATATGAGGAAGAGCATAAAAAGTGGATCATAGGAAAACATTTTTTAAATTTTGTTTTTTACAAAATATTTTTTCTATTCTTAAAAATGACAAATTACAGTCACCCTATCACCACAAAAAATATGAGAATATTAATGATAATTATTCAATAATACCAATGTTAATTAGGGTAAAAGTTCAGAATAGTTAACTCTCGATAACTCGTAAACCGATAAAAAAAAAAATATAACACATAATTTATATAAAACTCATTAGAATGAAATTCTCTACCTAACGTTTATAATACTTTTCAATTTTTCCATACTTTTTATAAAATCGATCTTAATGGCCGTTATGCCTACAATTGTTGGCCGCCATTAAATGTCGATTATCGAAAAGACAGATGTTATAGAAGAAAAAATATGAAATAAAATATTAAAACTAGGTGGGTTAGGTAGAGAATTTAATTCTAATGAGTTTAATATAAATTATGTGTTTTTTTTTGGGGGGGGGGGTTACGAGTTATCGAGTGTTAACTGTTCTGTACTTTTACCTTAATTAGTTGTATTTTTATCTATATTGGCTACGAGGTGGAGAGAGAAAGAGAAAATATGTAAATTACAGGAAAGATAATAGAAATAAGTGGTCTTTTTTTTTCGTTTTAAATTTTTTTTTATAAAATGTTTTATATATTTTTTCTCATCGTTTATTTGTCTCAATCGAAAATCTATATTGCTATGAGGTTTTTATCTTTACAGCGAATCACAAATTGTCAGAAAAATGGTTTTCTAACGAAAAACAAAAAAGGCATTCATGTAGTATAGTTAACAGCCGAGGAACGTAAAGAAATAAAAGTTACAAATAACTTTTACCAAACGCAAGACAATTAAATTTTCTACTGGCCTGCATAGTTTTACAGTTCTGAAACTTTGTGCCAGTGTTTTTTATTTCAGTATTTGTTTCGAAGCCTCAGAGGCTTTAGAAACAAATATGGCCGAATATATGCGGCCATAAGCTTCGAAATATTGCAACTTATTTGAAATAAATAAAAAGTTTAAAACAGTTTCAATAAGTAAAAATATACAGACCGGTCAAAAATTAAATTTTAATGCGTTTGGTAAAAGTGATTAGTTGTAATTGAAAAAATTTTCGATTGATTCCTAGGTTGTTAACTATAAGATATAGAAGTTAAAAGCTAAAATTGACGGCGGCCATGTTGGATTGTTAATCAATAAACAAGCAGGTAATAACGAAATCTTATATTAAAATAAAAATAAATTAAAACAGTTTCAGAACTTTAAAACTATGCAAATCGAGAAAAAAATAAAAATTTCATGTGTTTGGTAAAAACTTATTTGTTGTATTTTTTCTCGATTTCTCAGCTGTTAACTATACTGCACGAATGCCAAAAAAGTATTTTTAGGGTGGGATTTTTTTTTTTAGGTACTCATAAACTTGGTTTAATATGTAGTCACGTGTCCAGTTTATTTCCGGGAAACATACTTTATTTTCATGAAAGTAAAATTTAATTTAAACAATTTTTAAAACAAATTTTTATCATAAAAATCTTACTGAAATGTTCTTTTTTAATAAAAATAATTGGAATAAAATTTTTTTTTAACAAAATCATTTTTTTATTAGAACAAAATTAAAAAATCATTTTTTTAAATATTTAACAAACAAATATTAAGCTAGAATTTTAAAAGAAATCTTTAAGGAAACTAAATAAAAACAATTAAAATAAAAGGTTTAATATTTTTAAATTTGGATATGTGCTACTACTAAATAATTCATTTTTATTAAAGAAAAATTATTTTATAATAATTTTTAAAAATCGTTTTAATAAAAACAAACATTTTTTTCAAAATATGAAAATTATAAATATCACTATAATAAAAACATTTCAAGGAAAGTATAACATTTTTAAAGTAAATTAAGTTTAAAATTTGGATATGTGATAACTACTAAATAATTAATTAAAATATTAAGCATTTTAAAATAGAAACCATGACAAATTGCATATTTAATTTTCGTACCCTAATTTCAAATATAATTATTTATATTATTAAAGTAAAACTTGAATTAAATTTATTAAAAACTTGATATTTAAAAATATATATATTATAACTATTAAATTGGCTATCTTGAACTTTTCCACTGTGAGATGGCTGCCACTTAAATAAAATTATCTTAACCAAATTAGTTCTACTTTTATAAGAATTTGGTACAATCAATAGTTTAATGACCAAACAATACCGTAATAATATAACATAATTATTTCAATGGCAGCCATCTTAAAGTTGAAATGTTCAAGATAACCATTAAATTTGTAAAATAATATTTTGAGAGAAAAGGGTATTTCACATATTTTTTTGTATGAATGTACAATTTTGATTTCTTGCTTTAATAAAAAAAAATATTTATGTAAAAAAATTATCAAGTTTTTGTACAAATTTTCTTTATAATAAATTTTTTTTGTTATTAATTTTTATATTTCAATTTGGCTTTTATTTATAAATAATTTACGTCAAATCAATGTCCGCTCCCCAAGGAAAAAAATGGTCATGTGTTTAGTACCGACCAAGTTGAAGAGTTCAATTTTGGAATATTATTTTATTATTATAATTAAATATTATAAACGACACAAATACATTCATATAACTTTAATACATTAGCTTGTTCAAGTTTTAATACAAAGAAATAAAAATATACTTTTTTTCATATTTATAAAAGAGCTTAACATATGAAATAAACAAAGATGAAATTTAATTAAACAAATTATATCCTTTTAAGGTTTTTCAAAAAATTTTATTAGAAATCTTTTTATTAAAAAAATTGCTAATTAGAAATTTAAAAAAAATTAATAAAATTTTTAAAATTAAAAAAAAAATACTTTAATAAATGTTTTTCTGAAAATTTCACATTTTAACAAAAGAGAAATAATTTGGAAAAAGAAAAAAAATATTAAAATTTTCAGATTCTGAACAAACTATAATTTAAATTAAATTTTCAAAACAAAACATTTGTCTTAATCAAAATTCAAAGAAATTTCGACTAAATTAAATTACTAAAAAAAAATTCAACTTAAAAGAAATATGACTAAATAATTTTCCCATTTGGCTAAAGACAAGCCTCTATCACCGACATTGTTTATTATACACAGTTATATTGTAAACATTTTTGTTTAGAAAAGTTTTTGTTATATTTATATATATATATATATATATACATATATTAGTAGTATAAAAATATACTTATGGCAAGTGAGCTACACAGAAACTTTTGTGTTTCATTCCATCGTAGGAATTCTTCAGGATACATGAGAAATTTAAAATTCTACCATCTAAAAAGATAATCGTAAATTCTCCATATTTGCAGATGTTAGAATTTCATATTTCTGAGTTAGGTTAAAGAATTCATTCGACGGAATGAAACACCAATGTTTCTGTGTAGCTCACTTGCCATAAGTATATTTTATACTACTACTAAAGCTCTATTCATATATTGAGCACTGTTGAAGTAAATACTGAAATATATACATAATATATTATCGAATAATATAAATGTATATATATGAAACAGTAATATATATATATATATATATATATATATATATATATATATAAGTAGGGACCGTTGAAAAATCTCACCGATTTTGCTTGGTTATTGCACAGATTTTGGTCTTAAATTCTATTTTTAGTCTTGAAATGAAATTGTTTATCTACTTTTTAAAGTTTATTTTAAATTCAAACTTTAAGTAAACATTTTAATCGCCGGCAGCCATGTTTCATTATTATTATTATATTATCAACTAGAAATGTCTTAACCTTCTTCATCTGCGCGTTTAATTTGATAAATTCCGTAAATTTAAAAGATGAAAGTTAAGACATAAATAGTTCTAATTTAATAACAATAAGCGCCAATTAAAACATGCCTGCCAGCCATTAAAACTTCTACACAAGATTAAAAATCCAAAGACTAATTACAATTTTAAAGTGGGACTTAAAATACAATTTCAGACCAGCAATTAATTTTTTATTGAAAATCTGCCTGAAAAACCAAGCCAAATACAATCAGCAACATTTTCACCGGCCCTTCTTCTTACCTATACATGATTATATATATATATATATATATATATATATATATATATATGGGCTCACAAGACTCCACCTCATTAACCGTCTTTGTTGAAAACATTGTTTTTCTTCATTGCTCTGATTATGTATAATCATGATTGATTATCGATACATTTCATACAATAGTTGTAGACATGTAATAAAAATAGCTATGTTTGTTGATTGGTATAGGTTGAAAAATTTGGTTATCTTTGTCAGTTTCATCCTTGTATTTTTTCGTAACCTCCCCCACCAATTTTGTTCTTTTAGTAAATCATAGTTGGTTGTTGTCTGTGTCAGCAGTAAATAAAAGCATGGATAGATAGATGGCAAGGAGGGTAATGATTTGTGCAAGAGAGAGAGAAAAAAGAGGAGTGAATGGGGGGAGGTATTGAATGGGGGGAGGTATTGAATGGGGTGGATTGTTGTGATATAAAGGGGAAAATGAATGAAAGATAAAGAGTTAAAGAAAGAAAAAGAATAAAGAGAAAGAAGAAATAAATGTGAGGAGAGAAAAAGAAGGGGAAGGGGGAAGAGAGAAAAAGAAGGGGAAGGGGAAAGAGAGAACAAGAAGGGGAATGGGGAAGAGAGAACAAGAAGGGGAAGGGGGAAGAGAGAACAAGAAGAGGAAGGGGGAAGAGAGAACAAGAAAGGGAAGGGGGAAGAGAGAACAAGAAGGGGAAGGGAGAAGAGAGAACAAGAAGGGGAAGGGGGAAGAGAGAACAAGAAGGGGAAGAGGAAGAGAGAACAAGAAGGAGAAGAGAGAAAAAGAAGGGGAAGAGAGAAAAAGAAGGGAAAGGGGAGAGAGAGAAAGAGAAGTGGAACGGGGAAGAGAAAGAAAGAGAAAAAAGAAAGAGAAAGAATGAGGAAAAGAGAAATAAAACAAAAAAAGAAGAGAGGAAGAGAAGTAAAGAAAGAAAGTCCAAGAGAAAAAGAAGAAGAAAGAAGAATTCTCACTTATAAAAAATAAGAAAATGAATGAGAAGAAAGGGATGAAGGAAAGAAAAAAAGAAAAAAGATAAAATTAAATTGAAAGAAAGAAAGGAAAACTAATAATGAATATGAGGAAAAAACAAGAAAAAAGAAAACTTGTAAAAACAACAAAAAGAATAAGAGGAGGAATGAAACTAGAAAATTAAGAGATGGTGAGACAGAGAGAGAAAGAGTGGGAGGATAAAATTAATAATTTCTTGGAAGAAGATTGAAGGAAAAGAATAAAAGAGGAAATCAAAGAAATTTTTGGAATGAAAAATAGTGCGAACAAGAAAAAAAAAGGAAAAAAACCTTTGAAAAAAAAATAAAATAAAATAAAACGAAATAATTTATCATCAAAAAAGATTTTTTTTTGTAAATTTTTTTCTTTTTAAAAGATTTAGAAACCAAAACAAACCAAAAAAATATATTTAAAACAAAACAAAACACGATTCAGAATTTATATATATTTTTGCATAATTGTATCTTGTGGTGGTGGTGGGAGTTTCGTGGTGGTGGAGGAGGGATGGGGGCGTGTTTAGAGAAAAAAAAACGCCTTCGCCCTTCTTTCTTCATAAATATGTTTGACATATACACATACACACATAATGGTTCACATCAATAACCATCCTTGTAAAATGAAGACAACCGCCAAATGCAATCGCAAAAAAAAAAAAAAATTTTCCCGTCTGTCTGTCTTTCATTCTGCAATTCGATGACTCAAAAAATCTTTCTTCCCTTTCACGTCATCGTCTTCAAATTCCTTGCTTTTAAATTTTTTTTCTCCTTCGTTCTTTATTATTGTTGTGATCATTGTTATTATGATTATTACAATTATTTCCGTCGCCTCAACTCTGGTCTATGAATAAATGGTAACCACTTCACGACCACTGCCTCGTACCATCATCACTCTGTCCAGGCCTTCTGTAAGTACCTCCAAGAATTCCATATCTGTAAAATGGTCAAGGAACACGAAACAGAACACACAAGACCCAAATAATTTTAAAAAAAATCTAGAATATAATTCAATTAAACTTTTTCTAGGTAATTATATACCCTGAAACATGCTAACCAATGAAAGAATGCACTCTTTACTTCCAGAAGACAAAAATATAATTCCACCCCACGTGGGGCATCTAGAAACCAAATTCAGCCTATTCCTTGGCTGGCTTTCAAGTTGCACAATCCGATTGGCTTTCTATCTTAGCATAGCTTTTTAAACTAGCGCAGTTCCCGTCAGATGTTCTTTATTCTGATAGCAGTCAGGCAAAACTCATTACCTTGTCAACTGGGTGTTGATTCAGAATATTAAAGAGTTATCTCTTTTTAATCATATCAAAATTATCTCCTCTGGATTATAATAACCAACGAAAGAATGTACTCTAATTTTGGAAACCAAAAATATAATTCCATCACACATGGGAAATTTAGAATGTGTATTCAGCTTCTTTCCTAGCTAGCTTTCAAGTCCCAGTCTGAATAGATTTGACCTTTTGACTACAATCAAAGTGAAGTGTGGTATCTGTTCTGATACTACACTTTAATTATTTTGTTCTCAGTCAGTAAATAAGAAATCCTTCTAAACTGAGGCAATTTAAATTTTTGTCCCAATCCAGAGTGCCTCTTTTTGGGGAACTGGATTTTCCCTACATTAAAAACCGGCCTTGAGACTAACTATGCCCTCGTAGGGAAGGCAAGTAAATAGGGACTGGCTTTCCTGTCAGATGTCTTCTATTTTGGTCAGAGTCGAACAAGACTCCCAGATCAACTAGTTATCTTTGTATGACCCTTCTTTACAGGTCGCAGCTATACCTTCCCAGAGATATTAAACAAAGTTATATTTACTTGTACATTACTCGTGCTTCTCTCTATAATTGTTTATCCCGGCAATACATGTTATTTCGATTGAGTTTGGAATTGTTAACGTAGACTATTTTTTTTATGTATAATATATGTTACGTATAATATATGTTCCTCTCACATTTTGTTTTGACAAACCGTCTCTGAGAATGAATGTAGATCTCTATATTTATAAAGTTAGGTATGTTTATATATTTCTATGTATAGAATTCACTCCTCAATTAATTAACCAATCATTATGAATTTTAGAGCAAAGCTGCTAGGCATAAGAGATCGTAATGTGGGCTATATTTAGTTTAATTTAGTTTATCGAAGACATTCATAGAAATTCAGATACCATCGCTTTTTTGTGAAATTTTAACTATGTATTAGATATCAATTAATAAATATTCCCAACTTTCAGTTTCTTTGGAGGGTTTTAGAGGGCATAATATAGGCACAACCTCCCATTTAAACATTAAAATATATCAGATTTTCATTGAATTTGATCGATAGTCATGAAACACCAATTAAGCAAGATTCCCTGCATTTCAACTTCTTAAGACCCCTTAAGCTTAAGCCTTAAATTGTAGACATTTTCTAGAATCAAAATCATGTAATGGATTTTGATAAAAATTGGAATTAAGATTCTAGACATAGGGTTTAGTATCATTATATATTGATTTTACTCTTCGTAATGGGACATAAAAGTAGTGCAAAACTTTTCTGTTTGGGGGAATTCATTTTATTCGTACTGGGACGGATGTTCTTCTAGCGATACATATACTATATATATTATACTAAAGCTGAGTTCATCAACGTTTGTTTCCCTAAGGTTTTTTTTTTATATATAACTTAATTATACAAAAATACATAGATTGCTAAGTGAGAGTGAGGTGACTGGTTCAGATAGTCACAAATTATGCATAATTAGAAGAATTAAAATGGATTTTTTTTTCAAACATAACTAAGGAATATATTTAAGCATGTATTTTGTGTCATTAAAATATAGAATAAAAACAAAGGCCTTTTAGATGTTTTGTCTAGTGTCTCTCTCGATATATATATATATAAGTTAATAGTACCATGTAATTCGATTAGTTCATTCTAGCATAAATTTAGGTTGAATTATCTCCCCTGAGTTTGAAGATTTCCATTACTGTTAATTAGTTAGGTCTGAATTTCACAATGGCTATTTTGAAAAACCCTAAAAGATAAGTAATGATTTCTATAACATTAAGAGGTGTTTCACTTGTTCTTTCTGCCTTTATAGGTATTTTAATGGGAAAAATCATTTACTATTCAGGTTATTAATTTTTCTGAAGAAAATAAGATCTACCATTGAACTTCTTTGAAGATTACATTACCCATCTCATTTTTTTTTTTTTAAATTTGAACCATCTATAAATAATATATATATTTCACTTTTTTGGAATCCAATTATTTTAGTCTGCCATAAAAGTAAAAGAAAAAGTAGATTAATATTAAGTTTTGTGATCAAGTACAAGCTTATTAATATTTTTTTGTCTTTTTTACAAATGGGTCACCACTTATCAAGGGCCGAAGGCCACTCAAGGATAAGGGTTAAAGAGATTTTTAGTTGGATGATGTCACCATGAGAGAATTAGAATCAGTGGGTAGAATGGACAGTATATTACTTAAGAGGAATTGATTATCCTAGAGGATGGATACGCAAGTATTTGTTTACATTAGACTTGAAGACGACCATGTTGTAGCTGGTTGGGAAGCAGACTTGTGGTTTTTGTTCCACAGATGGGATGTTCTAGGAAAGAAACTTTGTTCATGGAAGCTTTGTTTGGTTTTTGGTACAGAGAAGGAGAAAGGAAAGTTCATTGCTGTGGTTGCAGCTAGACCAATTCTTGTTGTGAATGTTTTTCTAGGGAGAACGGGAAAGAGTTTGGATCTCTTTCAAACACCTACCATAAAAATAATGATACAGTAGAGAGTGGTTAGTAACATCTCTTTTATGCGAAAGAATCTGAATTGAATAGAAGAGATCATCCCCAACTCGATTGCAAAGTCGATCTTGTACTCTGTCAAGGCAAAACAGTGTTGCAAGCCGCACGCACCTCCCCATATATAACAGCAGTACTCCATCGTAGGATGTATCTGGCTGTTTTACAGTTAGAGGATCGTGTCAGGATTGAGGTACTTTCTGGAGCGGTAGAATGATCCAACCATTTTTCCAGTGACCTTAGCAACAAATTTGATGTAAGTCTTCCATTTCAGGTGTGGAGTAAAAGTTAATCTTAGAAGCTTATCAAAAGAGAGGCCTTCCCGAAGGAGAGAGCCGTTCATTAAAAAAAAAAAAAAAAAAAAAACTGATGAAGCATCTTCCGTCAGATATATATTCCAAATGCAGATTTTCAATGTAGGACTAGAAGTTTTGGGGATAAATTTGAAAGAAAATAAATAGAAGCGCCGATCCATTTTGCGGCAAAGGATACAGTTCTGCTCACCAGCTTCGGATTTTGGAGGTGTGGGAAGATTTAAGATGACCAATTGGGACTCATGCGATTTTTCAACAATCACTTCATTCAATTTCACAGCAGTGTGCATTCTTCGGACATTTTTCTTATCACTGCAATAGAAAATGGGAGCATAAAAACATGGAATGAAAAAGAATAATTACAAAAGAAATAAGTTTTAACTGAAAGCAACAGAAAAAAGGGGAGGTGTTCTAAATGAAGGAGGAAAGGAGAGAAATGGTTGATAAGATAGAGAGAAGGGGATATGCTAAATAAGATGGTGATATATTCAAAAAAATTCTTTTGTTTATAAATTCATGTGGTAGTGTGGAGCTGACTACGTTGGCAAGACATCCCAAAGATTAGAAATTAGAATATCCCAACACATACCACGTGATATTCGTTTACACAAGGTTTCGAGATCATCCGGGAACTTCCAGGTACAGGAATCAGCCATCGGTAATCACCTGGTTAGTACAAATAGTTGTTCTGACAAGTATTCCGATGGGTGGTTTTCTGTTTTACACAGTGCCAGGTGGAACTACCATCTCAATATTATTGAGGCATTAGTTATTAACAATTATCGACCTAGCCTGTGTAGACAAAAGATTTTGAAGCATCAGTTGGAGATCTTTAATGATTCAAATCAACCATAACTTTTTTCCTTTTTATTCTGAACACACACAAAATGGCGGCCGTGTGTTTAGAAAAAATGCCAGAACACGTGCGTCGCTATAAACGTTAAAGCTAAAATATCCCATACCCCTTTAGCTTGACGCATATTATCTAATAATAATTTATTCAATAAATAACAAATAGTTAATTAATAAAATGTCCTTTTTCAAAACCAATATGCAAATATCAGGAAGTTTTATTGGATGTCCTGCTGGCTTGGCAGGCTGAGAGCAGGCTCAAGGCGTTTCCAAGACTGTTAAGGAATTTATGCATGGTAGGGCCTATTGCTCCACTCGTCCCCACAGCGATCGCTTGGAATACAAATCTTTCAAGAAGACCGGCATATTTTGACTGCTTGCGGTCCTCTGCAGACGCTGCTGCATGTTCAGGGTTTTTAGCCGATTTTGTTACTGAACAGGGCGCAAAAGTGTTGACACAAGTCGCATCCCATATAAGCGACTTGCCATTTGCTGAGAGAAAACACTGTCAAGCATCGAGATGATTTAATTAAACAAAAACAATGAAAATAAAACAAACAATCTCTAAAATGCAAACATTATTATTTCCAATTTATTTTCATGATATTATTGAAAATTATTATAACGCAGTAGTTTTTTATGTGCTCTGTGATTGGATGAAAATTCAACAATCACAGGCCACCTTTCCCCACCACTGCCGAACCATGTCATTTTTTAAAGTAACAATCTCTTTTTCAGCGTCAGCCGCCAGAAGCAGTTCGCGCTTCCCTTTTTGCGTCGTTCCTGCCGATAAAACACACACCTCTGTGTCTATACATACCATGCTTTATCCAGCAAGCATGTATACATATTGCATGTATTTTGAGCGAAGAAAAGCTTCCTTATTCAAAAGTACTTTAATTATACCTGTTAACAAGATGAAACTACAAAGTTAAGTCTGCAAATACTACCTTATTTTGCAACCAACATTTTCTTCTCTTTCTTTCTTTTTTTTAGTTATGTAAAATCTCTATATGAACTAAACTGTTGCTGTTCTCTTTCTTGTCAAGTCACGGTTTTTAAGCCTTTGTTTTTCCAACACAGCGGACTAGAGGTTTCGTCCCTCGTTTGAACCGGAAAAATCCCAACAATTTACAGATATCACGTATTTAAAAATACGATTTGGATTTTTGTTTTACAGCACATCAACCCTATAGGTCATTTCGTACCATACAATTTATAGAATAGTCATGTGATAAGTTCTGAGGAAAAAAAAGAAACTTCTCTTTTTTTGCGGGGTGGGGTAGATTTTATTTAATTGTATCTTTGGTTTCTTCTATAAGAACTGGAAGTGATTTTTTTTCAGGTTTTCTACAGGGTCCATCATAACGATATACTTGTATTTCAACATGATAAATGTATGATAGAAGAAATATGTTATCAATTGTACTTGTAGCACCCCAGAATGAGCAACGACCAAAAGGACACATTTTGCCTTGACACTGATTTTTTCAAACTTTTACTTCCGGATGAATCATAAACTTGTGCATATAAGAAAACTAGCTTGTCAATAAAACTATTCATTTTCCAGGCTATTAGTGAAGCTTTTTGAAAATAAAATCCTTTTTTTTAATAGTAAAGCTTTTTGAAAATAATCCCTTCTTTTAATAGTAAAACTTTTTGTAAATTAAACCCCTTTTAATAGTAAAGATTTTTGGTACTTATGCAGTTTACAGACCGGGCTGAAATAATAACGTTATAATTTAGAAACGCATTCTTATCATGGAGAGGTGGGGTTTGATTAACTATTCTGTACTTTCACCTAACCATTAAATAAACAAAAGATACCGTAAAAATTCAATTCAACTTAAAAATCCTACCTAAAAAAAGTCCGGTCCGTAAACTGAATAAGCACCAACCTCTTGTAAATGAACCCTCTTTTTTAATAGTAAAACTTTTTGAAAATAAAACACATTTTTTTAATAAAAAATCTGCGATGAAAAAATTATAAATGTAAAAACTGAAAGTAAAAAAAAAAGAATATGTCAAGGCAAAATGTGTCCTTTGAGTCGTTGCTCATTCTGGGGTGCCTCAAGTACAATTGATCGGAAATATGCAATTGCAATATAGAAACTAACCAAGTTTTTTACAACATTGTTTATTAAAACATTTATTCAAGCTCTGTGTGCTCTCCATGGAGCTCAATGCATTTTGCTAATATTTCAAAGACTGAGCAGCATACTTTGATGCACAGCTCCAACAGACCTTGAGCAATAGCAGATCGGATTTGTTCCTTAAGTTCAACAATGCTATAAAAATATACGATTTCCGCTTTCAAATGACACATGAAATAGAAGAAATGCTTAAGTATCAACAAAGTTACAAATAAAAGAAAATATATAGTTACTTAGGGATGAGGTAGAGACGAACAACTTGCCCAAGGATTTCCAAGGCAGTTTAGTGTTGTGCCCGAAACAAATTCTATTTAATCCATATATGCGACCCTGACAGGTACTACCACTCTGGGATAGAGTGAATCTAGTATAAATAGAAACTAAGGGGTGACTCTACACTCCACAAAGCTACCAAATTGGAGTCTCACCATTGGATGTAGTTAAAAAAAAACTTCTTTTTTTTAAACTGTTGTTCACCTCAAACATGATATATTGCCACTGAAGCAAAAGGGGATACTGTGATAGGAGACAGATTTATAGCAGGGCAACCTGAGTCTGGAGCTGGGCAGTAAGATATTTGTTCATATTACATTTAATTTCTTCATGTTGATATGGTTGAGAAAACAAGGAATGGAATTCCAAAGGCAAGCGGTCAAAGAATAGAAGCTATCAGAGTAGAAAATCTTCCAGCATCCAGGGACTTCTACAGTGAAGTGGTGGGATTTTGATGCTAGTTGGGTGAGTTGGGGTATTTACATTCGGGGGAGGGGGTACAAATGCAGGAAATTAATCAGAGCACATTCCATGGGAGTACTTGGATAACAAACACAGGAATGCAAAACTGCACCAAGAGGCTAGAGCTTGACATACAGCGCAGAACTTACTAGGTTAAAAATTCTCTTTTGCACCCTGTCCAAGAAGAAGAGAATATTAGTTGGTGCACCAGCCCAGATGTGGCAGCAACACTCCATACATGGGTTGTAATTTTGCCAACTGATGTCATGGTCAAAAAAGACGAAAAGTAAAAAATACAAATTAAAACAGTTATACTCACGGCTTCATTTGAAACAATTCTTTTCCAAGTTCCTTGCCGATAGACCGCCCCTCTGATGGGGAGAAGGTGTATTGGCTTCGGTCGAGTTCGAGTGAATTTGCAGATTCATTGCTTTCCACTACTTCCTCAACCACCGTCTCTAGAGTGGCATCCTTAGACTCCAACTGACTAGGGTTGTGTGCACGGTCAATAATTGATTGGGCCTGACAACAAGGATAAAATATGTATTAAAAACAAAATAAAATTCAAATTACACATGCATTCAACATTTATATTTGTAGAGTGGTTGGACAAAATAATTATTAAATTAAAAGAAATTAATGGCAACTCTTCTTCATCACCATCATATTCAGTTTTGCATGCTGGCATGTGTTGGACGGCTTTAAGAAATTGATTTCCAAACTAACCTATCTCTGTGCAGGTCTTTATTTATCCCTTTTTCTCTCAAGTCCATTTTTATAGCTTCCTTCCATATTTTCTTTGGTCTTCCCTGTGTACTGGACCTGCTACCTCAACTGTTCAACATCTGACCTAAAAACTCTCATCCATTCTTTCAACATGCCCATCCCATCAAAGTTTCCTGTTCTGCAAACATCTCCCTATATTGTCCAGATTTAACCTTCCTCTGAAGTCATCAGACACACATTACACATCCATCGTATCATTTTCATATTATTTCTCTCCATGCAACGCATGTCCTCAACCCTCACTGGCTAGATTTCACTTCTATACATCATCACACTGTGTACACATGCCTGATTGACTCTTCCTTGGTCAACAGCAGTAATGCTCTGCTGGTTAGTAAAGGCAGAGGTGCCCTGAACTTACTCAATTCACTTTTAACTCTTGCAATCACACTAGCACCTGCTCCACCTTGTGCTCCAATGGTGATAACCAAGGTAACAAAACTTCGATAACCTCAATAGCTTCGCCATACTTTGTTTAGATCTGAGTTCTCGTCCATCTCCATTGTCCTACACTTCTTGCATATAAACTGGTTATCCTCTCTCAACCTACTAGTAATTCCATTGCACTTTAATGATATCAAATCAAATTTATTGGCAAAAAAAAACAAAAGAAAAAGTGCAACAAGCCATATAAAGAAAAACGAAGAGGTGTACATTTATATAGAGTGTGAATATTTGTTCGAGGCAACTTTAAACCTGGATATGGTAGGCATCGTTACTACCTCCTCTGGTAGGCTGTTTCATGAAGTAGTAACACGGACAGAGAATGCTGCCTTTCTTTTACTGAGACAAAAACCCCAATATTCCATCTGTTGCCGGTCCTCGTGGAGACCACAGCTTTGCGCTGGGGTGAAAAACTTCTCGGAAGATAGATTTAAATTGCTGTTGATGATGCTGTATGCCAGAATCGCGTCCCTCACATCTTTTGTTGCTCAAATGAGGAGTAATCATCCAAAGATAAGCCACCATCCACTGCTGTCTTGAACTGTTTGGACGTCTCCAAGTTGACCACAGCTTCTGGCAGCTTGTTCCAGAGTGCAGCAACCCAAACCAAAACAGAAGCCGCCCAATGATTCAGTCAAAATCGTCTTAAGTACAGTTTTTCTGAGATAACCAGCTTTAGTCAGCGCCTGGCGAACATTTTCAGTCAGAACTAAACTATACAAATTATTAGATCGATAACGAGTCCATCTAGAAAATAACAATACTTTTAAATATTTTATATTAAAAAGAGAAGTTACTCTTTAGCCTTAAGTTATCTCCCTTAATCAAAACAGCATTTTGGAAAGCAGAGTTGTGTGACCTTGCATTTTAGTGGGACTACAAACGAAAAATTTTCACTCGGCGACAAACAATTAAATACGTCCTCATTTCAAAGTATTTTTTTCAGTTGTATTTATATAATAAATAATTATTGTTCATCTACACAAAATCGTTTTCATCCAAATCATTTTTTCATATTTGTGTCTTAACATTCACAAAGTAACACTTTATTTCACAAATATTGATTCAACTCACCAGTTATTTTAGCAGCAGTAGTCTGATGATTTTTCTCACAATACATTTTAATACATTGATCGGTGTTACTAAGTTTAGAAATCGGTCTGGTTAATAGAGATTTCTCCCCCCCCCCTCGTATTTTGAATGGTCTTTGATATCGTCATCATCTTTTCTCTTTTACAATTTACTATTGCATGGATGTCATAACTGTATCTCGCCAGAAGGAATATTTTTTTTATTCGAGTCGCTGTACGGTGGAGCAGGCTGCAAGAAGCTGTGGTCAGCCTACAGATGACCAAACAGTTCAAGGCAGCGCTAGATGCATCATGGCCACTGAACTTTAGATAATTACCCCTCACTTGAGCAGTGGAGGATGCATGGTGACGCGTTACTGGCATAACACATCAACCAGAATTGAAATATATTTTTCGAAATTTTTTCGGCCTCATGCCAAGTCCTGGTCTCTAGCAAAAGATGTACTATAGTTGCTTTCGATCCCATAAGAAAAGCAGAATACTCTGTCCATGTTTCCGCTTCATGGAACAGTTTACCAGAGATAATGATGATGTCTATCATATCCAGGATTGGACAAAACATTCAGATGATATATATATATATATATATATATATGTGTGTTATAATTAAATAATTCCAGGAGGAAATCCGGGTATGAGAGCTCAATGTAATAAACAGAGCAATAATAAAATAAAATGTAGTAACACGAAATTACATAATCATCGATGCAATAATTTATTTCAACCTTGTGGTATTTTCAAACATCCGATTTAGACGATTACATTATTGAAACTGAAAAAAAGTTTAAATTCACACTCGACAATTCACACTCTCCATTTATATTTGAATTTGAATTGTCGAGTGTGAATTTAAACTTTTTTTCAGTTTCAATGACTCAATATAATTAAAAAAAAATAAATAAATAAAAGGGAATCCCCCTGCGACAAACACTGCCAAATCTCAAACCTCTTTCTCTGGGCTGTTCAAATTTCGACGGCTGTCTCCCCCTACCCCAATTCGTCTTTCGTAATTTCGTGTTACTACATTTTATTATATATATATATATATATATATATATATATATATAGCAATAGATAAACTGAAAGAATAGAATAAGGTGCGAATCAAATTTTATTACAGTTCAATGTTCAGGCAAAGTTCTTTAAAGTCCTTAACTCATGAGTTTTCAAAGATTTGATTCACACCTTATTCTATTCTTTCACTTTATCTATTGCTATTAATACTCTATCCAGTATATTGAGCTTTATTTTTATCCGAATGTTCACTAATTAAATATATTAGTTGCCTCTTATATCTTTTGTTGTATTAACCTTATATATATATATATATATATATATATATATATATATATATATATATATATATATATATATATGTACAAATCTGTACTTTTACATGGGTTGTATCTATTATTTGCCAATAAATTTGATTGGATCTCTCCACAATATTCTGTGTTCTGTTATGCTTACTAGAATGATAAATCTTAGGATATTTCTGACTCTTATACAGGAATCACATACATTAAATGCATCAGGGACCAGATACTTTCTAGAGCCGTAGAATAATCCAACCATTGTTCCAGCAATATTAGTCACATATATTTAACGATAACATTTGCATCCCTTAAAATAAAACTTTTAAATCATACAACCAATCGTTTTATTTCCCTTTGAGATAGACAAAATCAGATTATGAGATTTAGATTTATCATTAAATAAAAAAAGAAGAAATATAAGTAAATTTCATACCGTTTCTTTTTGAAGCCGCATATTGTTGAGCAGCTGGGTTCGCTGTTCCATCATTAGGGTTCGCTCATATGTATACGCTGAAATATCTGAGCTATTCTGTAAACAATAATATAGAGTTATTAATAATAAACATGTGCAAATCTAATATATAAAGTAAAGTCAGTTCCTTTCTCGTTTCTTTGTCATTGATAGCTTTCTCTTCCTACAAAATCAATATTTGATTCTGGTCCATCTAATGGATCGTTGCAGCATGTTGTTAATAATAAAAAGTAATTCGATTTAATCCTTCCAGGAAATACTTTGCCCAGATCGGAATTATTTTCAAATGGCCTTAATTATTTTCAATGGACCTAACTCTATTCATCAATACAGAGTTATTTCCCTTTTATTGAAACAAAAAGTAATATTTTGAAAAACAAAACAAAAACCACATAGTTTAATAAAAAAGAGAAACAAAACAAATTGTAAGTAAATACACTCCCAGACAACGCCGGGTCAGTACAGCTAGTATGAAATATTTTGGTACTGGCACATAAAAAATGTAATCTTTTATAAAATTCCTTTACATTAAAATTCATACACAAAGCTGCATGAAAATAAAACAGTATAAAAATAAAACAATATAATTAAAAATCCATAACACCCGGTAATTCATTTCTTTAACCATGGGTTATCAGATTTTACTCTCAAATACATACCACCGTCACATGACGGTCTTAAAATGCCTTCCTCACAAGCATTATCTCCTAATAAATTAAGTGCATTTAATAATAAGGAGTTATTTTCCCCATGTTGCCAGCCTACTCGGCATAAGATTTTTTTCTCATCAATTCGTGTAGCTACTCGGATTAGCCTCATTGGTTAGGGCGTCGAGATTTCGAGTTAAAGGTGAGTTTCGTTCAGGGATTCGAATCGTGCGACTAGTTTAAATAGTTATCTCTACACTGATGATGATTCCACAGGGATAAAACATACGTCTGTAGATAATTAAATATTTATTATTAAATAATTATATATTATAAAAATACCAATTTAAATCATGTTAAATCCAATTTCAGAAATAAAGAATTGCCAAAGACATATTATACATGTTTTAGAAAAATATTATTCTAGCCCAAACCGCTTAAGCAGCCTTGTTTTACAATTGATACAGCTGCTGGTGACAGATTAGATGTGAAACCAGTGAACTCTCGGTGTTAGGTTAGGGTTAGAGATGAAACCAGTGAACTCTCGGTGTTAGTTTAGGGTTAGGGATGAAACTAGTGAATTCTTGGTGGTAGGTTCAGGTTTGAGATGAAACCAGTGAAGTCTCGGTGTTGGGTTAAGGTTAGAGATGAAACCAGTGAAGTCTCGGTGTTGGGTTAAGGTTAGAGATGAAACCAGTGAAGTCTCGGTGTTGGGTTAAGGTTAGAGATGAAATCAGTGAAGTCTCGGTGTTGGGTTAAGGTTTGAGATGAAACCAGTCAAGTCTCTGTGTTGGGTTAAGGTTAGAGATGAAACCAGTGAAGTCTCGGTGTTGGGTTAAGGTTAGAGATGAAACCAGTGAAATCTCGGTGTTGGGTTACGGTTAGACATGAAACCAGTCAAGTCTCGGTGTTGGGTTAAGGTTTGAGATGAAACCAGTCAAGTCTCTGTGTTGGGTTAAGGTTAGAGATGAAACCAGTGAAGTCTCGGTGTTGGGTTAAGGTTAGAGATGAAACCAGTGAAATCTCGGTGTTGGGTTACGGTTAGACATGAAACCAGTCAAGTCTCGGTGTTGGGTTAAGGTTAGAGATAAAACCAGTGAAGTCTCCGTGTTGCCGGTAAAAGGTTTTTGAAATATTTTTAAGATTCAGTGTCCAGATCTCCTGTTTCACTCCCGGTATCCTTACTAAAATAAAATTATCCGTGTTTCCATAGTCATCGTTTATAGAAAATCATTTACATACGAAACAAATCTCTGCATCCATTCGGGTTGCAGATTTTTTTAAAATTCTGATGAGGAGTCAAAATTGTACCAGGGTCACCTGTTTAAAAGCCTTGTGTCTGAATAAAGTTTCTCTGAAACATGTGTAATATATCTTAGACAATTCTTTATTTCTGAAACTGGATTTAAATTAGTATTATTAAATAATAACTACCTTATAGAACTGACAAGTTATTGAGCTTACTTTTATTTGCAGATTTGCATTAATTCACATAGGTAATCTTTTCCTAAGCAATTTTGAATTGAGTTGTTCAATTACATATAATTCATATATATATATATATATATATATATATATATATATATATATATTTATTTAATGGACATTATGCATTAGTTTTATCTCCCATCGGTACATTCGACTTCACGGAAACACCGGAAACTCTGCAGAGTTCATCAGCCGATGTTTTGACCCTGTGGGTTGAGTTTCCAGTATTTTTGTTAAACTGAAGGTACCGATGGAAGATCAAACTAATGTATAGTGTCCATTAAAAAATACATATGCTCTTGCACAAGTAATTGAGCACTCTTGTTATTGCTAATATAACACTGAATTACACTTTCTCTATATATTTATTATAAGTATAACTTTACGGAAGTGAAAATTTTAATTCAAATTTTTTTTTTTTTTAATTTTTAAAAGCCAGCTCAACGAATTTGTTGTCTGTGAAAAATTCCAAAATGCTACTTACCATTTCTACAATCTTCACTTCAGCTTCTATTCGAAGGTTATACATATATTGGTTAAGATCCTTCTCCATCTGGATACTGTTATCTTCCAGTTCTTTGGAAATGACCGTTAAGGAATGCAACGAAAATTTCAATAAAGTGCACAATGTAAAACGACCGAAATAATTAGTTTCAGTCAACGGAAGTTGTCCTCACACTGCACAAAAGACCAGTGATCTCCTAGAAAAATATGCCTGGAAATTATGTATCACCCACCATATTTTTCGAACCTTGCACCAACAGATTACCATTGTAACAATATTTAGATGCACGTGTGTAAAAAAAAATAATGTTAGAAACTGATAAAATCAAATTTAATTGGCGTTCAAATCAAATTTCCAATTTTTATATTGACGAGTACCGACTAGTTTTACAGAGCGGCCATATTGGAAATATGCTATTATGTCTACTAATTTAAAAAGTGTTTTTTTCCTATTTCATATGAAATACTAAATTGATTTTAATGCCAATACGTTCAATATGTCATAATCTTTATAAAATAAATACAATTTTTGAGCTATTGCATATCGCCTTTTCGATAAAATTATCACGTCGAAAAACTTAATGTTTACCAAAATGGTATTTTCCACTTAAGTTTAAATTGATCAGAGGAATGAAAAATTCCATTAGAAGTAAAGATAAAGGTCATGATATGACGTCACGGAAAGCAAGTCCGAAATGAGATGTGGCAAAGCAGAGAGAAAAATCCTTCTTTGTGGCTGGTCAACTGAGAGGGTTCGATCTCCTTTTTCGATGTTCTGTCTTCATTCGTGCTAATATATAAATAAGCATTATAGATTTGCCTAACACAAAGATAATGAGTCCTCGACTGTTGACAAAGCATTCAGATTTTTTCAAATCTTGGCTTGAAGCACTCACCTGTTCTGGCCACACCAAAGAGTGTGATATGGTGAAACAGGCTGTCTGTGGATGAACAAATATATATAAACAATAGAATGCAAATTCCAGCGGCTATATACAAACATATTCTAAATTTTCCAGAATGATGATTCGTCAATAGATGAATCTTTTCACCGATAAATACATAGTCATTGGAATCTGCTTTCTATTTTTTTATTTATACATGCTCTGAAATTATAAATTAATATCTATTGACGTTAGACCTTGAAAGTTGACTACAAATAATGTGTGTGTATATATATATATATATATACACACACACACCAAAGACACAGAGTTCCATCTTCCCTCCTCTTTCCCTAGCTCCTCAAAATCCATGCTACACTTCACCACGACAAAAACTTCAGCATCGCCCTCCCACCCCAAGACAAATTCACTAACACTCCCACCCCTCCCCTTTTTCACTCACAGCCGTCCCCATTCATTTCACTCTCTGCCACTGACTGACTTCTCTCAGCACGGACCTTGGTCCAGCGCTCTTAGTAGCCACAGCTACTACTTTTTCTCGTCAACCCAATATTTTGATGTACTTACATGATATTTTTCTTAAAATTATCATCCTGAGGAAGTCTTACAATAAAGAAGAAACGTTGATGAATATATAAAAAATATCTCTTGGTTTTTCCTTTTTCATTTCCCATTATATATATATATATATATATATATATTATATATATATATTAGTTTGGATAAAATGTATGTAGCAGTCACATGATTGAGATCCATTTCCTTTTGTATGTACACGCAATCTCTTGTGTAATGATAAGTTGTGATTCGGTTGGCTATAACAGGCATGTTAAAACTCGTGTAGAAATACATCAGCAATTCAAACACTTCTGCACATGCACCTTTACCTAATTTACACCCAGCTTGGTTCACACTCAAATTTTGATCAGCTCCACTTGCGACACCAACAGGAACAGACGTGATACCCCTCGCTCGCCTCTCGTCAGCACTTCGGTGGGAGGCGAGTTAAAAGACCTTAACTCAATTGCATTTATCTAATGCATGAATCAACTTGCCTTACATTCTCATATTCTTGTTCTATTAAATAAAGTTGATTTAATTATAGAGAAGATGTTGGTATTTTTATATAGAACCTGGTGACCTTTTTTCTTCATCTCAAGCAAGCCGAGTCAGATGAATACTCACGCTCCAACAAAATGGTTATCTCCAATCTTCAACAAAACAAAATGGTTATCTCCAATCTTCAACAAAACAAAATGGTTATCTTCAATCTTCAACAAGCATCTCTCAACTCGCATCAACTTCCACTCTCTACACATACAATAGTTGATAAATATTATTTTAAAAAAAAACGATATACTCAAATTATTACATTTTCTTGAAGCTACCTTCCGGCCAACAAGACCTTCACCAGGGCACCGTATGTTTAATGGTGTGAGCCAAATTTATGAACAAGAATTATAGAAATAATTTAAACATAAACAAAAAAAAAAAAATTTGTATGACCACGTCATCACACTTTTGAACCAATTGTCTGTATAATGACGAAATATGTTTTATGTCTGCAATTGTTTAAGCAAAAAAGAAAAGATAAAAAATGAGTGAGTTATTTTATCTTCTATTAGATTGATCTTACACAATGACAAAACACATTTGAACATTTTTTTTTATTTTAAGAATTAGGTCATGCTTAGAATTACGATATCACATAAGAAATTTGTCCTAAACCATAAGATGAAAATAGCGAAACACAAGTTTTCAACAAATTCTTTAAAAAACAGTAGTTACTTATTTTCACATATTCAAAATTTGGCTCATAGAACTCAAAATACTGTACACTGACGAAGACCTCATTCACCGCGAAGTCTACTATGTGAACTAATAAAGAAGATTAAACAATTTGAACATTTGTGTGTGTGTGTGTGTGTGTGGCATATCAACCTGTTTTTAGTTTATTTAATGTTGAATCCCATCATTTTGGTAAAAGTTTTTATGCTTCAAGTTCTTTTTGTACTGATGGGTCACCGCTTATCAAGATCTGGGGGACACTCAAGGATAAGGGTGAGTAATCACTGATAATGACTAGCGAGTAAATAATAATAATAATAATAATAAATATATATATATATATATATACACTGGACTAGCTGTGACCCGTACAACTATTTATTTAATTCAAAATTTCATAAACTGACATATCTCTTAAGAATTATTCATGCATAACTAAAACTAAGTTGACCAACTTATATCTGTTTGTACCAGTCTGGGATTCGTCCTCAACAATCAGTCCGATAGTGACTTTTGAGATATGGTCCTGTTTAGTCTCTGGAGGTCCACCTTTCCAGGCTTTACTTTTCTTTAAGATAGTGGTTAGTTTATCGCTAATCGCCTGAGGCGCCCATACCAGGTAATGCCAACAGGGCTGCTCAGGCAATTTCTGTAGGCCAGAGTGCGCTAATCTTAGTGCACTGGCTTTTTAACTTAACACCTGACCTTGTGTCTAACTTCCTGGAGAGGTAAATAAAAATAAATTGCTTTACTTCTATGTTATCCTGTTGGCCAGTTCAAAACAGAAGTTGTTCGCCCGAAAGTATGTTAAAACAGCAAGAAAGGTTTTGTCATTTTAATTTTGGAATAATATTTTATAACCAAGACGATTCACAATATAATTATTTCTAATAGAGTGCAGTAAGTTCCCAATATGCACAAACAATTTTTATCAACACTTTTTGTTTTAAACAAGAGTTACTGCCCTTCGACGGCTACTATACAATGTGACACAATGGAGTGTGTAAATATCTTCACTGGACCATCTGTAAAAAGTTGAATATCTAGTGTAGCAGCAAGTCCTGGAAACATACCAGAAATAACAGTTGAAAGTAAGTCACACAACACCATCCACTATGACTATACAATTCCTACAGATAATACCTAGAAAATGGAGCTCTTAAACCTGACATAATGATATGGGACAAGAGGGAGAAAGTAGCAACCCTAGTTGAAGTCCGTGTCTCTAATGATGCTGGTTTCAACAGAGCTGAGAGGGGGAAGATAACGAAATACCAAGGTCTTATGTACAACATGAAAAATAAGTGGAATCTCAGGAAGATCTCCATCATTCTAGTAATTATAAAAGCAAAAAAGAAAAAAGAATTTCAAAAACTATCTGGCGAATATACCCGGTGAACCAAGTGCAAGAGAGATACAAACAATTGTTATCCAGTCAAAATGTGGCTGAATCTCAAGCAAATTGCTAACAAAGGTTTTTCACTTGGATATTGGGCATGAATAACCTCTCTTTCAGATAAAAAAGTTTACCAAAATTAGCCTTGCTGAAAGACGTCAACGGGCGCCATCTTTAAAATCTAACTTATTAATATTAAAATTTCGAGACATAAAATTCCTGACAAGTATGCCCATTATTCCTGACAAAAATAAACGTTTTTCCTTAGAAAAACCTTTATTAAATTAGAAATAAAAAAATATTTTTTGCATGAAAACCCACACAGGGCCCACCCCAAGCCAACTTGACATTTTCTTGGTGTTTTAAATTGTAATGATAGGTAGCTATATGCTTAATAATAAACTAATACCAGAAAATGAGTAGCCCCTGCCATTGTTTTCATGTTTTTTTTTTTAATTTCTTATACAAATAGTTACAATAACAGACTAAGTAGCCTTTTTCAAGACAACAATTGTCACATTAATTCCTGACATTTCATAAAAAATAGGTACAAAATAAATACAATTTACAATAAATGAATGGTCAGTTGGTCGAATGCTGGGGCAAGGCTCTTGCATAACCACCACAGAACAAGTTCATGAATGGACCAAAGAACATTTCTTATCAAGAACTAGTCAAAGGTAACTTCATCATCATCAAGATCTGACTGTGGTGAGTTGCTGCAGTGGAGGCCTTTGCAATTACCACACAAGTTTGAACAGTCAATGCCATGTTTCCTGCAACTGCATCTTGCTGTAGTACACCCTGAAGTACAGTTACACCTAATTATAGCAAACAAATTTACAGGACCAGCTGGCAAGTCAGTCTTGATTGGTTGTAATTTACCATCTGAAAGTTTCCATCCCCACTCGTCAGGTTTTAGCTGGTTTCTACATTTTCATTCCTGAATTTGGAAGTAAACTCGAAGGCTGTGGAACTTCACAGCTGCTCTTGTTGGTGGCAATGATTTGGCATCAACATACGTTGAGCTTTTTGCCACCTTTTCCTTAAAGCGCCTCAGTGGGAGATGATTGATGTTTTCCCCGTCATTACCATTGTACAGGCACACTAAAGCCTTCTCCCCAGCTTCAATAACCTCTTCTGCACTGCTATCCTTGCCAAACACTTCTGCCAGTTTGAAGAAGTTCCTATTGTTCATCACCTTTCGAAGGGATGCTGCTTTCCCAATTCCATAAACACTGGATGTAGAATCACAACCCAGTAATGCATGGATGAAAAGAATGTTGGAACACACCACATCTCCCAAAGATTTCCGTATCTCTTTGATGTTCCAGACTTTCACACTATCCTTTGGTTGTGGCATGAAAAAAATGTTGTAACCATCATCTCTATTGGCATGATAACATAGAAGGACCAATAGGTCAGTGTCATCTGCTATCAAAATGGTTTCTCCTGTCTGTGCCAGTTCTAGAGCAGTCTTCACAATCAATACATCAGCGTCTCCAGATGCATGGACTACTTTACAACCTGCTTCCTCCAAACTCTTTCCCAGCAAGTTGATGAACAATTGTTTGTTTTCTTGATTAGCTAGGAAAACATCCTTTCTTAATTTGAACACTATTAAAGAGGTCAGTGACACATTAACACCAACAGAGCCCCCTGCTCGGCATCAATGAGTCGCGTCTTTAATGGATGGACCACTTTCATACCCATCAAAGACAATGCATGCTTTTCCATATTTAGTTGCGACATATCTGCGGTATTGGGAACAGATCTCATGTAATGTATGACCTTTTTATCATGGGAGGCGTTGAAGTAGTGCTCCAACATCTAAGAGATACTGTGGATCTGAAGACTGTGGACCTGATTGTACAGGGGAAGTCAGCTCCCATATTGCGTCTGCTAAAGCCGTATTTTTTTGCCTCTTGCGGTAGTCCGAAAGAATATAAAAGTGCAGGTGGGTAACCACAAAGCTCATACTGGAAATGTTCTTGCTGCTGCTGAGTTGAGGGTTCATTGGTAGATAGCATACACAGTCTCTGGAATAAGAGTTGTGGATCAGTCTCAACTGCTTCATCATTGCTGAGCAAAACTTGACCCAAGTGTAATTGCCTGATCCTTTCTTTTAAAAGTGTACTCGTGGACATTTTCTCCAACCATTGAAGCTATGATTGCTTCTCCTATGGAGTTTGCTCTGTCCACATTTACCTTTTTGTCTCCAGTTACTCCACTTGAAATGCTGTGAATGGACGGATCTTCCGTGAAAGGGTCATATGTCTGGAGAAACGCAAGGAGCTTCCATGTATCCCTCACATCATGCTCTTTTCTTGCTGAAGTAGCCTCCCGGTGCTGGTCACTAGTGCCGTAACGAATGCCTGCTAGTTTTTGTATTATAAACTTGATTTCAGCACACACTGGCAGTGATAGCGTCCAAACCAATCATTGAATTTCGTCCATTCCTCTGCCATGAGTAAGATTTCCAGACGTCATCATGCTTCTCATTAGCACCTGCTCAATAACCAGATCCGTCGACAAGCCAGCCCAGTAGTGATCACTCCGTCTAATCACATAGAATCCTTCAGAAAATTTCTGGTACACTTCAGGATGGCTTTTCGGCAGCCCTTCCATTTGCTGTAAGTACAAGTAGACCGACTTTGCATATATGTCCTGCTGGCAACATTTTCCTTATAGTGTCAAGGTGCAATTCCCAGTTCCCGGTGTGCCTTGTCTTGATAAACAATTGCAGGATCTTCACCATATCAAGGTATTGAATCCAGAATTTTGCTATTCGCTGGTCAACCATCGCATCCTTCAATAAGCATTTCCTGTCTTTGCAATAATCATCTTTCGTTCTTTTTAGTTTCTTATATCAAGTGGCATCATGCCTTGTTTGGAACGACTTCCATTAAAAAAATACTCTCTATGAGGTCTTATTAGGGTTGTATCTATCTTTAAAACAAAGTTTGGTTCCCTTGAAATAATATTTCCAACCATCCATTCATCCTCAATATGATAGACTAAATATGATTTTAGCAATGTCTAAATACACTTGGGAACAATCTTTCTTAAGTTGAATCTGACAAACAGAGGAAGAAAGGAAAGTTCTTTTCAATAGTGGTAAAAGACGAGTTCTTGCTGTGAATGTCTCACAAGGAGGAACCAGAGATTTGAGCTCAGTCGAGCATCTTCAATGGAAATAACGAGAGAGAAATACTAGCAATATCTCTTCCGTGAGAAAATGGCTGTAGAATAGAGATCAGCCCCCCCCCACACACACACACTCTAGATAACAAAGTCGGTTATGTACTCTGTGAAGGCAAGAAAGATTGCTCTGAGCGACACCTCCCCAGAGATCTGGCAAACATTTCCAATTATTAAAAACAGTTTGATTTTATTATTTGTTAATAATTTAAAAAAAAATATTTGCAAAAATTGAAAAATAAAGTATTTTAAAAAAATGCCTAAAATATAATAATTGGAGATTTTTTTTTCTATTGACACTGGTTTGCAATTTCAGATACGGCGGCCATGATGAAGTAGATACTTTCTATTTTACCG
Source organism: Sepiola atlantica (assembly GCA_963556195.1). NCBI lineage: Eukaryota > Metazoa > Mollusca > Cephalopoda > Sepiida > Sepiolidae > Sepiola > Sepiola atlantica. Next base: position 107,347,753 of record OY744522.1, read on the forward strand.
ATATTCGTTTATCCCTCTACTATTCTCCATGTCTTAGAAAATTCTCTCTTCGACCATTGCGTTTCCCTACTCGCACCGGCAGAAATGACAGTCTCTCTGTTCATTTTTTCAAAACACAGATTCATTTGAATCAAGAAGTTTCATATTTATGTACAGTGATTACGTTTGTCGATTTAGATTCCTGTTACCATCAGCGTTGAAAAGGATACGTGCAACAGTGAAGATCCGTAACTTGCAGTTCTTCCAGACTTTGTGTTGTCTAAGCAGAAAGGGCAATAACATCAATAGACCTCCCTCATGTGCGGAAGTGGGTTAAGGATAAATGGTAAGTAAAATGAAAAGAAAAAAACAAAGAAAACAAGAGAACATGGCAACTGTAGCGGAATTAGAATGAAAGAAAAGCAAAGGAAACTGATTATTTTTGTTGAAATCATCTAAATGAATAAATGTGAAAGTTGGGTGCATTTCTCGGACCAATGATACAGTCAAAACGACTTATTTAAAGTTAATTTAACTTGATACAATAGACGCACCATCTTTTTTATATACTGCTTATGTATATGCGATATCAGTCACAAGATTAACTAATTTGCATATTAGTTTTGAAAAAGGACATTTTATTAATTTACTATTATTTGTGATTGTTTTTTAATTCAATAATTGTTTTAATTTTAATACAACAAATAGTTCTGTTTCGTAATATTGTTTTATTTCTTAGACAAATATTTAGCATTTGTCTTCAAATGTTCTTTTCTTTAGAGGGATCGACTTGATTTTCAACAAGTTGCGATCTATTTCTAAATTGTAAGTGAAAGGCCAAATTGATTTCTTATTTCTTTTCTTTAATCACATTTAAAAGATAAATTAATTTATATAGAAATTACTAAAATGTTAATGTTTATCTATATGAATAAAGGAGAAAGATTGGTTCGTGTTTACAACAAAGGTATGAATTAAATGTTTATTTTAAATTAATGTTTCAAGTAGCGAACTTTTCGAAGCGATAGCCAGCCGGCAAAGCCAGCTAGTTAACAACTAAACTCATAACTGACTTCATGATTCAAAACAATATGTAGGAGGGGAAGGTATGTCCGGCAAGAGGGTGGGGTAAAGGAGAAGGGTAAGGCTATCATGGGTGATAGGGGAGAAGGAAATGACTAAGGTATGGTCAGAGGAAGAGAGCAAGACTAGAGTGGGGGATGGGAGAAGAGCAAGAGAGTAAGAGGGAAGGGCATGAGCTGGGAAGAGGCAGGGTTGCAGAGTCTGAAAGTATAATGTCCAACTAGTAAAGTAATCTTGTGGGATTTTCAAAGTCAGACCCAAATAGCATTTAAGCTAACAAATCCAACTTTGCTTCGGACTGGCCAATTTCATTTTGGTGTATCATGTTATTGGCAGTATAATAACATACTTAACTACAGTTTATTTAAAAAAAATAGTTAGTCCAGCCCAGACAACTTCTAACATGAACATTTTTAAATACTCACCTAAAAGTAAAAGTCATCAAGGAGATAACTCATTTTAAATTGAAGAATCTAATAGGATTTGTTAACTGTAAGTTTAACAATGTGCAAAGAAATAAAAGTAAAAAACTAAAATGACTTCATTGCATCCTAGACAATGTCGAGTAGGTACAACTAGTATATACATAAATACATTATATATATATATATATATATATATATATATATATATATATATGTATGTATTTTATTTTATGAAATGCTAGCCCGATTGAAAAGGATATGTACAATCCACCAGACGTCAATGGTGCCAATAAGTCTTTGACTATTATCAGGAAATTGGTTAATCCCCTTGATAACCATGACAGCCAATTGAGCGCTGGAAACATTTTTGATGGTGTCTGGAAGATAAAAAGAAAATTTGCTACAAACAAGAAAACAATTAGCGGAAAAAGAAAACAAAATTTGGCACAAGAATTTTAATAGGGAAGTTTTAAAGACAAATGTGGAAACTGCTTAAGTTACAGATGTGGAGTCAGTAGGCAAAATGTCCAGACTCAGGCTGTAGAAATTTTTTTGGAAAAGCTCGGATCCCAACTCTTGAAAATTTATAAAAGTTCATATTCAAGCTGTTGAAAATTTTTAAGTTTCATAGACTTTGGCTCACAATTTATGTTTAAAAGCTCAGACTCCGACTCGCAATTGTTTATTTTAAAAGCTTAGACTCCAGCACTCATAAATTTGTTAAAAACTCAAGACTCTGGCTCTCGAAAAATTTTTTGACTTTTGAAATTTTTTTTCGAAAGCTCAGACTCCAGCTTGCATAATTTTTTAAAAAGCTTAGATTCTTAAAATTGAAAACCTAAATTGCTATATTATTTAAAACAACTTAATTTCTGACTTCATTTTTTTCTTTATACAAACATATGTATTCTGGGATCATCTGTCTGTTTTTTCTTGCATCTAGCAGAAATATTGTTAATAAAAACACCATCAAGAAGAGGACAACCCCTCAAAATATGTAAATAATGTAAATAACAACAATACCTAGTCTTTAAAATACTTTAATATATTATAAGAATTTAAAAAAAAAAATTTATAAAAACAATTTTGGTTTTGTTTTTTTGTTACCTAAAAAGACCTTGTAGCTCTTCTGCTCAGCACTATGTCGCCATCCGTACGGCCAGCCAATCATAATTGTGTTGTGTTTCAGGCCTCCAAGGCCTGCGGTTTGGGTGCTGAAATACAAAAGAAAAGATTGAAAGTCTCAGTCTCTCTCTCTATTTAATGTTACTTTTCTCTTGTTCCTGTGTTAGACGTTTTTTTTGATATTTCGCAAACTCACTGTCCAGTTCTCACTGTTCATCAGGTCAGTCCTCTCCGAATTCCACTCTGTATGTAGAGGGGGGGGGGCAGAGTGTGCGTGTGTGCATGTTCATCATGAGAAAGACTGTTTCACACTGTTACATTTGATCAATGTGGCTACAAGTGCATGAGCTTCAAGCTTAGGACAGCACAAGCAACAAAAGGATGCCAAATAGTAATGCTTATATATGCATTATCTGTTGCCTAGAGTGCTCTATTCTTTATGAAGAGATATGGATTACATTTATATCTTACCTAGACATCTATTTTAGTAAGTATAACTGATAAATTCCTTTTACATCTATGCATACCCCTCTTTCTATATTTGTCTCTGTTTAATCACTTGCTTTCAAGTCTTCCTTGGTCGGTCAACCTTCCTGCGATTCAAGATATCCATGCTTCCGCAACAGTTTATCCAGGAGGATGAATGCTCCACATGACCACATGAGCGTAACTGATGCAAAAAAGATGCAGTCGGAAAGAGAGAACTGGATGAGGGCCCAGCATTCGCTGCCATATAACATGAAACTCCCGACACAGGTACTATATAAGTTAGCCCGGATGTAAAGGTGAACAATCTGCAATGTTATCAGAGGCAACAGCTCACGAAATTACACCAATGCTACCTTCACTCGAATATTTCATTATTGACCGAGGACGTGTAGAGTGACAGGAGGAATGCTTGTGCTTCTTTACAAACACTACCATAAGCAAAACCGCCTTATTATAACATTTTTTATAGTCCAATCTTTGGTATGGGTATGCCAATACGTATTCACTCTTAGAATTTTTATACATTTCAAAACCAAATAATTAGTTTTTATTTTATGTTACTTACTACAGGGTGACCCCACCTAAAAGATCCCATGCATGCAATCGTTAATAATATTCACAATCCATTCTGAAATCCAACCATATTTGGTACAAATAAACGTCTCTCTCAGACTTCATTGTGCATTAAGTGACTTCTTTAACCTTTTCTCTTAATAAACCTTCATTTCCGAAACCATGTCTTCTCTCAAACGTTCTTATGCTTACTCAACAAAGAAGTAACACACACAAGGACAAGCCAACACGAGTCCTAACCAGAGACAACACAACGGCGAGAAGAAGCTGATTACAAGATTTGAAGCAGCGGCGAAATGATAACACAGGTCGCGAGGAAGAAAGGACGCTCGACATGGATACCGAGGAAGAAATGAATGACAACTCGAGGAAAAAAAGACGACACTGCAACAGTTACGTCTCAGCATCAATATGTCTTGTTTGAGGTGAACAGAAGTAAGTAAAAAACAAATTTATAAAAAATAGATAAATAAAACAGGTTTTAGTGTTAATGCTGTTATAAAATACTTACAGATGACAAAGGCCTTCAATTACACTGCTCGCAACTAGGACATCAGCAAAACCTTTTATATTTTCAGTTTCCATAAGTGTATCAAGAGCCTAGAATTGGAAAAAACAAAAAAAACGAAATAAAATTAATTTTGTGGCGATTTTGCAGTATAGTTAAGAATAAAAGGGGGGAAAATAAAATTTTAAAAACAAAGAAAACAAATAACCGTTACCAAACGCAAGCAAATTTACTTTCCTATGCGTTTGTTAACATCACTTTTACTTAGCCAAGTCAGCATGCTTTTCAAGATGGACGACAACTTTATCTGGACTTGGTCGCACATTTCAGGATTAAATGATAAAAAAAAACAATTTAATGGGGGGGGGGGGTAGTGGAATCATGAGCCTAAGTTCGAGGTTGGTTGTCAATCGGATTAGGGTAAGCTTTCTTTATTATCTTTTAAGCTTGAAATTCGCGACCAAGTTCCGGCAAAATTGTCGTTCATCTTGAAAAGCATGTTGGCTTGGCTAAGTAAAAGTGATACTAACAAATGCATAGATAATAAATCTCACAATCAGTAAACACACGTGAAAATTATACAGGGAGGTAAAAAAGTAAATTTTATTGCGTTTGGTAACAGCTATTTGTTTTTCTTTACCCCTTTTTGATTGTTAACTATACTACACAATTGCCAATTTGCTATGTTTTCGTTTACAGCACATCAACTCTGAAGGGTTATTTAATAAAATCCAGTTATTTTGGTAAACGGTTTTACTCTTTAAGTTCATAACATCTTTAAACATTTATTCATGGTGTACATTTATGTGTATATCTCTCGACCATCTGGACAGGAGCCAAAATAAGAATTTTTAACTGAACAGGTCCTACACTATCTGCCAAGCTCCAACCCTTGTTATATTTCTGCAGAGTTGCATCCCTGTGCTTGTTTTACAAGTGTTTCCACAGAATGTGCTCCAATGAACTTACTAAACTAGTACCCCCTCAATGTAAATACTCCCGACCCACTCGACTAGTTGTAAAATCCTTCCCGCTCACTGTAGAGGTCCCTAGATTCCAATTTTCTACTCTAATAGCTTATTTCCTCGAACCGCTTGCCTTTGGAATACCCTTCCAGTTCTGTTTCCCCATGACCGTACCAACATGCAGAAATTTAAATGTAATGTGAACAAGTATCTTGCTGCCCAACTCCCCACTCAGGTTGCTCCCTATAAATCTGGCTCCTATCAGAGTAGCCCCTTACGCTTCAGTGGCAATATGCCTTGTTTGGGGCAAACAACAACAAAAAAAAACAAAAAAAAACTGTCTTCATTGTGGACCAATATGCAAGGCTATGATCAGGCTCGTCAGCCAGCTCCACACCCACCGATGTGTAGCACTAGAATCAGAACATGACCGCCATTCTCACCGATGAGAGGTAGCCACGATGATAAAGATGATGATATTTCAATGTAACACTTTCGAGGTTAGTTTCATACTAAAATCAGACCGGCTGAGTCTCGGCTATTTTTGAGAATGGCTTGTTCTCTGGCAGTCTGAGGTATGGTCCTATGCAGTTCTAGGAGGTCAACCCTCTCAGGTTTTACCTTCTCACCCTTTAAGAAGGGGTTATTTTATTGCTAATCGCCTGACACCCCCATACCAGAGAATACCGACGGGACCACCCAGCCAATTTATGTTCGGTTAGAGTGCTCTTCCTCTAGGTTGCTGGTTTTTCAAATCCCACTTTACCTCAGCTTTTGTCTAATCTTCTCTGCCGTGAGAGGGAGATAAACAAAACTCTTCGATAGGACCCTGACAAGTACTCCCACTTCAGGTCAGAGTGGACCTGGGAGTAATGACAACTAAGCGGTGATTCCCTAAATCTCCTAAATTTGGACCTCATTAAACAGAATTAGTTTGTGTCATACCTTGGAGGGTTTGTTATTATCGTTTAGTGCTGAATTTAAGATGGGTTGCATTACCAGGATAACCAGTCCACAGTTCGTAGTCATTGACGGCATGCCTTGGGACATGGTGCAGCAAGATAAGAGGCGGGGGGGGGGGGTGTAAAAAATAGGTTTAGCATGGTAAATTTTCACGTAAGGTTAAAAATTAGGTAAAGTAGAATTTTCCAGTTAGAATTCGAGTAAAGCTACGTGTTCTGGCAGTGATGTCAAAATAATGTTCAGCTATATTTAGCTGAAAATTATTAAATAAATAAAACGAATGTCACTTGTAAGTAGACGACAACAACAACATTTTATTTATGACGTCTTATTCGATTTTGGAACGAGTAAACATTAAGTTTTTGGCAACAAGCGACATCAGAAAACCATTTACTTTTTTGCATTTCATCTTTAGCGATTGGACGATCTCAATTTTTAAAATGGGTGTGGAATGTGATAATATAATTACAGACGCGATATAAGCCTATTATTTTGCTGATAGTGTTTGATTATTTTTTGTGTGGTCAATACTTGAAGTAAAAGAGAGTTCAAAAATTCACAACTCTGTTGACGATTTAAAGCCTTAACTACTCAGAACACGAGAACCTAAGATCAAAGTGTAGTATCTGTTCCGATGGATACTGCACCCCATAGACTGGTATTGTCTTGGCCTTCGGGGCTTGATTTACGCCTGTCTATGGGTCTGTCCTGTGCAGTTCTAGGAGGTCCACCCTCCCAGGCTTTGCCTCCCCTCTTTAAGGAGGAGTAAGTTTATTGCTTACTGCCTGAGGCGCCCCTACCGGGGAATGCCGACGGGGCTGCCCAGGCAATTTTTAAACCCCACTTTCCCGACCCGACCTTGGGTCACATCTTACTTGTGGGAGTAAGATAAAAACTGGCCTTGTGCCTAACTCCTGGAGAGGAGTAAATCAATACTCAGAACACGAGAACACTTATGAAATTTTGCTTGGTGCAGCTAGGGATGGCCAACGACGTCGGCTCGAGGCTGTCAATTCCAAAAGATAGTGATCATTTGAATGAATTGTGAATTTTTTAATTATTACATCATTTATATATCTTTACATATGTTTCCACATAAAATAAAAGATTTTGTTCATGACTTTGAACAACTTTTATTTGTTTTCATACTACTGTTAAATGGTAGTAGCCGTGTTTTGAATGGAAAAGTTTAGAAATCAGGAGTCAGAGGGGGACGCCGGACAGAAGTTATGCAAACCACATGATTTCTGAACAAAGCCCTCTTTCTCGCTCTTAGTCGGCGAGATTTTAACGAGGAAAGAAGTGTCGGGCGGCTGATGTAGTGAGACTGTCTATCTCTCACACGCATGCGAAGTTGATCTGTGTTCTATTTTATGTCCTTTTGAATACACTTTTTATAAACAAAACAACCAGTATCGGTGTGCATTTTATCAACAAACGAAAAGGGTCTGGGTTCACAATAATGATGGCAGCGCCAACAACAATGAGAGCAGCGTCACAAGGTATAAAGGATTTATACACGCATCGATAAGCCATAATATAACACTACACCCTGAGTATACACTGATATTACCACTTACTGCATTTGGTTAGAAATAAAAAAGAAAACAATATCAAATTGATTAAGTTTGTTTATTCCACATTGGAATAATCAAAAATTGCTGCAAATTGAAAGTGGGATTTGAGGTTGTACTTACTTGCTTTGCAGCTTGGGACCTTGCATAATTTCCTCTGAATTGTCCTTCAAGACAACTGGATACCAGAATCAACCCCTTGCCTGAAGGAAAAAAACAAAAAAAATATACATATATTTAAAAAGAATAATTTCAGTAACAACTCAATCATTATCACTAGATAGATAGGTACTTCAGCTAATTATATTATATATATATATATATATATATATATATATATATATATTATATATATATAAGCAAACATTGTCAAACAGAATTCCCTCACTTTGTTATACCTTTTTTATTTTTTCGATTTTCCTAATAATCTTTTTTTGTGTCAAAATCAAAAAGAAAATTAATGAATGTTTTGCAAATATCATATGGACTTCTGATTTTTAATCGAATTGTCTTCAGGTGACAAAAAGTAAATGAACAAAAACCTGGAGAAAAGAGAATTTCAGGAGGAACGAAAGATTGGAGCTCAGTCGAGCATCTTCCATGGAAATAAGGATAGAGTAGCGGAAGACTAATGATCGGATATTCTGTGAGAAAGGGGATTTAAAGAACAGGGGAAATCATCCCCCGCTAGCGAGACATGTACTTTATTTTAAGGGTTCCACAAGGGTAAAAATGGTGAGGAACGTTGATATAGACAGAAGTAAAATGAAGAAAACTCACCTGCTTTTAATTGTGTGGCTAGAGTCGCCATTTTTGGATACATTGGCTTGAGGTTTTCATCGGGCTTCATTAGAACCAACAACTGTGGTCTTTAAGAAAACAACAAAGAAAGAAAAGAAATTAGTGCACAGACATCTCTATGGGTCATACAGGATTTCACATCATTTTCTTGCATCAGCTAGTCTTTGAGTTTACAACATTTTCAGAATTCATTTTTCTTTATGGCATACCAACCCTTTTTACTTACTTAATACTGAACAACAATACCATGTCTCAGCTGGTGTGCCAACCACTAATCTCTCCCTCTTAGACAGGGTAAAAAAAGAGAGCCTCTAACCTAATAGGTCCCACAGAATGCCTACAAAGCTCCAGTGCTTCAGTGGACCCCTGATGGGGAAAGAAGAGAAGGGAGACCAAAAATGAACTGGAAGCAACAGGCAGAAGCTGGAGGGACGCTGCCGATTGAACGTCATTAAACACTTGGACGTGGGAGTTCCTAAGTCTAAGTAAGTAAATAATCCCTTTCCAGTCTAATTCTGAGTAGTAGATTGTTCTCATTCCGTCAGCCATGATAGGGTAGAAGTGTTAATTATTATGCTATTGTTAGTTATTATCGCGTGTAGTAAGGATTGAACCTGTGGTGCAATAGTTAAATGTGTTCTAAATGACAATTTTATGATGATTGAAGGTGATAACTAACAATAACATAATAATCAACACTTCTACCCTATTATGGTTCATGGAACAAGTAGAGTAGAAAGTGGACCTTGGGTTTACTTTCGGCAGCCTCATAACTCTCGCTTCCATTATTTTGTCCTTTCTGACAAAGAGGGAAGAATTGCTGTTTTCTGGGTCAGCATCTATCCCTCTAACACTTATCATTGGCTAGTTTTCGACCTTGGAGTAGTATTTTTTTTCCAGCTCGTTACAGCAAGTGGCTTCATGCCTTGTCTGAAGCAATTTTCATTAAAAAAAAACAAAGAAAAAACACTGTCTACACCTATGAATTAAGTCAAAGGTTCAGTTCGAAATTCTGTATAGTTTGAAATAAAGATTCCCAAGTTCAAAAAGATGCATCTGAAGAAGGTCAGAGGTTACATCAGCCGAAACATTGTGAAAATAACAACAAAGATAAAAATAGGAGTTTGAATAATACAAATACGTATATTCTGTACAAAATGGTATGAAAACGTTCACAAGCTATGCATCAAACAACAATGTTTAATGGAATCGTTTTATTATAATCATTTTAGGACCCCATTACATTTTGATAACAATAAACGGATGATTTTTTTTTTTTACAAAACGAGTAATCACTTATCAAAGGCCAATGGCCACTCGAGGATAAGTGTTATTGGGTTGGATAGGTAGATGGTGAGACACCGAGTTGATTTGTAATGATGGTTGTAACTGGTAAGGAAATTGATTGTTTAAGAGGTCGGCTCAGCAAGAATTTGTTTACATTGGACTTGAAAGCGGCAATGTTATAGTCAGCCGGGAAATAGCCCTATGGTACTGTGTTCTACAAACAGGTAGATCTAGGAAAGAAACTTTGCTCATGGAAGGTGTGCTTCGTTCTAGGTACATAGAGGGAAAAAAGGAATTTATTGACAGTGGTTGAAGCTAGACGAGTTTTTGTTGTGAACGTTTTATAGGGGAAGGGCATAGAATAAAGCTCAGTCGAGCACCTGCCATGAAAGTAACAATAGAGTAACGAAAGACTAGCAACGTCTCTTCTGTGAGAAAGAGGCTGTAGGGTGGAGAAGAGGACATCACCTACTAGATTTTGTAATCAGTTTTGTACTCTGCTAAGGCAGGAAAGAGTGCAAAACCTATACTGTCTTACTCTGTATAGCTGGCCTTGAGACAAACTTGAAACTTTAATTTGGGGACGAGACAACCAGGGCAGAAAATCAAATTTATTGGCAGAATATAGCAAAGTGCAACAAGCCATGTAAAAGAACAGAAGATTTGTACATCTATATACAATCTGAAAGTTTTGTCCAAGGTAAGCTGTTCTACAAAGAAGAATCACGGACAGAGAATGCTGCCTTTCTTCTCATGAGACAAAAGCGACTGTGGTACATTTTTTGCTGGGTCCACTGGAGACCACGACTTGGTGCTAGGCTGAAAAATTTCGAGAGGTATATTCAAATTCTGCTTGATGATGTTTTAACGCCAGAAACGCATCCCAACGCATCCTCTGCTGCTCAAGAATGACTTACCAAGGATCAAAATGTCAAAAAGTTAAATATTTGGGAAATTATAACATTAAGAGAGATTGAAAAATGCTTAGGCTGAAATCTCTATATAAAACTCAATATCTGTGTGTATGTGATGTTTGTGTGTTCCCTATAGAAATAAAGGTTAGAGAATCTACATAAAATCTAAAAGGTGTATTCTGATGTAAAATTTACCGGGAAGACAATGGAAGTGTTCCTGAGCCAATAAGTGCAGCCCTAAGGGAGCTATGAGGGCATAAACCCCTTAAAACTTCAAATATATCCTATTTTTATAAAATTATATATGTATAAAATTCTCTGGGGAAGACAATAGAAGTGGTCCTGAATCTCTATGTTACCCTCTGTGTCGAATATCTACGTGCCCCCCACCCCTAAGTGATCAATGGTGACAGAACCTCCTTAAAACTTTAAATACGTATATCCGATTTTAATGAAACTTAAATCATATGTATAAGACACTAATTCAGAGAGTTTTCCAATGTTTCAGCTTCTTTCAACTATATTAGGGGGCGAAACGGGAGCGGGGTCAGTAAAAACAAAGAAAGTAATATGGTGTTATGAGCATAGTGAAAAAGTACAAAGTAGTGATCCTCATTCAATCCTGAGCAACGTTGGGCCTTCCTGCTAGTGGTCTATATTAGGGGAAACTTTGTCACGAGTCAGTTAAACTCCATATATTTAATGTGTACAATGTCTTCATTCCTTTATCCACGTTTAAAATGTATACTTTTAAGAAACAAAACCCAAAAAATTTGAGTCAAATTATTTCCAAATCTTTCGTATTCCTTCCCGACAAAAAAAATAAATAAAAAAATCCATATTTACAAATATTATTGCAAATTTAAGTGAAAACACGCAATTTGTTTTTTTATTTTAAATTTTCAAAATTTTAAACTTTTGGATAAAACATTTTGACTGTTATGCGATTTTTACATGAGTCCGAATTAAGAGTCTTGACCGCCACCTCAGAATTATAAGGCAAAACTAAATTTAGGATCTCAACCCTGATTCCAGCATTCTTGACCACCGCCCCAGTGTTGTGGTTAATGAAAGGCATATGTATAAATAATACTTCGATTAATTGTATAACCTTGTAAAATTGATCACACACATTTGTATTTGGGAAAAATTTGGAATTATTATTATTATTTTTTTTTTTACTAATGAGTTACCAATTACCAAGGCCAACAGTTACTTGAGGATAAGTGTTAATGAGATAGATCGATTGTCGATTTAATGATGAATAATATTATGAGAGGATTGAAAATGATTAATGGAATGAAAGAAATTATAGGGATAGATTATGACAAGTATTTGTTGACATTGGATTTGAAGATGGCCATGTTATAGTCTGCAGGGAATCCGTCTCGTGGTATTGTGTTCCACAGATGGGAAGTTATCGGGAAAAAACTCTGTTCATAGAAATTATGCTTGATGTTAACCAACACAGAGGAAGAAAGTAAAGTTCTCACTTGTGGTACCAAGACAACTCTATCGCCTTGCACCTTTCTCCTTTCCGTGCATGAAAAACTACTACGATGATGATAACGGCGACGGGCGTCAGTATACAAAAAGAGAATGAAGTGACAATCGATTTGAAATAAAGAACTTGTGTTTTAAGAAACGACAACGTTACAATAGAAGATGTTGCCAAGTCTGGTGACAAAAAGGTAGGCTCCCTTTGCAGGGCTAGAAAACTTCCCACATCTGCCAGTATCCTATATCTCTACAAAGACACATTTCGCTCACGCATGGAGTATTGTTGCCACATCTGAGCTGGTGCATCAACCACTAGCATCTTCCTATGACAGGGTGCAAAAAAGAATTTTAATCTAATAGGTCCCACACTGTCTGTCAAACTCCAGCCCCTGTCATATCACCGCAGTGTTGCATCCCTGTGCTTGTTTTACAAGGACTTTCACAGAAAGTGTTCCGATGAACTTACTGCACATGTACTCCCTCAACGAAAATACCACTGAACCCCAAGCAGCAAAATCCCACACTTTCATTGTTGAGGACTCTAGATGCTGGAAGATTTTCTATTTTGATAGCTTCTTTCCGTGGACCGCTTGCCTTTGAAATTTCCTTCCTGCTCCTTGTTTCTCCGATCATACTAACATGCAATGTAAACAAATATATTGCTGCTCAACTCCCCACTCAGGTTGCCCCTATAAAACTAGCGACTATCACAGGAGCCCATTACGCATCAGTGGCAATATACATTAGATGATAAACTTACATGGTGAAATTACCTGCAATTCTCCTCCCACATGTCAATAAACCTGACTTAGTGTCAAAGATGCCCTCGTGGGGAGGGCCAATTGAATAGTATTATGAAGCACTTACCTCCAATTTTTGGTATGAGGAGGTCCTTCTTGTAATCTAAGCAGGGCATATCGAGCAGCGGACATGGCCAATCCTCTGATGCCATCTCCCCATTCTTTCTCCGCCCTTAAAGAAAGCAAAGGAAATCAGTTAGTAACAAGACATAAGCACGGTCAAAAAAAAAATTACGTAAACGAAAATAGCAATATTCTTAAATGTTCATAAAACAACATCACTTCATCAAATGGATAAGAAGATTCTAAAGAAATGACATATGTTGGGTTAGGTGTTGAGTTAGTAGTTGGGTTACGTGTTGAGTTAGTAGTGGAGTGGGTAGTTGGGTTATTTGTGGAGTGGGTAGTTGGGTTATTTGTGGAGTGGGTAGTTGGGTTATTTGTGGAGTGGGTAGTTGGGTTATTTGGGGAGTGGGTAGTTGGGTTATTTGGGGAGTGGGTAGTTGGGTTATTTGGGGAGTGGGTAGTTGGGTTAGATGTTGGGTTAGGTGTTTGGTTTTACGGCATGTCAACCATTGTTGGGTCATTGATCACCTGTAAACCATTCAAAGACATGCAACCAAGTGAATACCCCCCACCAAACATGTTTCATGTGCCATACTCTCTACATTTTGCTTCCTTGGGATTGGCTTCATTGAATCTCTGACATCTAGCAACTGTCTTAGTAAATATCCACAAATTATCTTGCCAATAACAACCTTGACCACCTTTTTTGATCTCCATGTGTCTAACACACATGGACATGCATACAAAGTCAGTCCCATGACTTTCGGAAACATGTTTTCGTGCTCAGAATTGTTGAAGCATAGAACAAACTGTCTGCATCAGTTGTTGGCTGCGAAAACACTGCATTCTTTAAAACCTTCATGCTTTCTGAAATTTGCAAAAACTACACCTGATGCTCTCCCCCTTCCATACACATGCACACACACATGTATATCATGACTAACACGCTGTTCATTCCCCCCCCCCCAAAAAAAAATTGTACATTATCTTATGTACTATACATGCACTCTTGAATAATTGCAGTGCATCTAGGCACTATAGACAATGAGTTCATTATTATTATCATCTCACTAGTTCTCACACAAGTCATCATCAGTGATTGCTCACTGACAATAACCGGTGGTGTTCCCTGGAGTCTGAATGACAACAAGTCTGCCAAGATCTCTAGTAATCTCCATTTCTTTCGATCACCATTGCAAATGCTTTTGTGTTATCGCAACAGCTGCTTACCATTGATTACTTTCTAGCAACGATCATGGGTCTGGGGGGGCAGTAAGCCTCCCCAAGATTCCAGTACTCTTCGCACCTTTCCATGGAGATCTGGTTAGTGTTCTTTCTCCTCGATCTTTCCATCCTCCTTGAACCTTCATGACTATTTTGTGTGGTATCAACCGAGGCTGGTGCCATCACATTGTGTTTATTGGGGGAGGGGGGAGTTTATAAGATTTCTAGCAGTTTCAGTTCCTTCGGATTCGTGTGGTGTTCCTTCCATGTTTTTGTTTTATTTCTGTTGCAACTTCCATGTGACTGGATAGCATTCGTAGTTTATTAAATTAACTTGCTGAGGTTCATTATGTTCATCACTTTTAAGTAATTGTGCAGAATTCAATTTTTCATTCGTATAGGTTGCTTTCTCATATGCCAATTTATCTTCTGCATAACTTGATAAAGTCCAGAATTTGTCGCCGAAATTGGTGAATCTCTGTTAAATTCTTAGATGTCTATTCTTCATTTGTACCCATATTAAGGAGTTTCTTCGCGATGTATTTGAACCACCATGTGAAATTCATTAAAAAGCGACACTTCAGTTACTTTTGTATTAAGCTTGAAAACACCTGAAAAAGGCGGTCTTAAAAAAAGCAGCCTGACAAAAAAAGGCGGTTCTAAACAGTCATCAATACTTACCCTTTGTATTCAATGTATTTGTAAATACACAAAGCTAGGAAGAGGGCTGCTAAAGCATAGTACCAACTAGAGATGAACATTAACGAGATACACAAAGTAAGTCCAAGCAGGGATAGGGTCCTGAAAGAAAACAGAAAAAAGATACATGTCATTATGGACAGATGCACACATAGTATTTTTTACCATTTCATTTATATATAAAGTATATATATATATATATATATATATATATATATATATGTACAAAATTCACTCCTAAAGTAATTAACCGATCATTATGAGTTTTTGAGCAAAGCTGCTAAGCATAAAGGGTGGTAATGTTGGATAGATTTAACTTAATATAGTTTTGTGCAAAAGAGGTAAAAGGGGGTGGGGGTGGAAGTCCTTATATGCCCCCCCCCCCACGTTTAAAAAAATTCAGATATATCATATTTGCATTGAATTTGATAGTCATTAAACACAAATTTAGCAAAATTCACTGAATTTCAATTTCTTTTTAAGACCCATTAACCTTTTAGCCTTAAATTTTAGACATTTTCTAGAATTAAAATCATGTATTGGATTTTGATCAAAATTGGAATAAGGATTCTAGGAATAAGGCTTAGTATCATTATATGTTGATTTTAATTTTCGTAAGGGGACATAAAAATGGTGCAAAGCTGTTCTGGTTGGGGAATAAATTTACTTATATATATATATATATATATATATATATAGATATATCTATATCCTATGTAACCTGCTGTTATGCATTGAATCTCTTTTCAAAATTTCAGAAATATGAGTTTAATTATTTTGAAGTTTACTTCAATATATATATATATATATATAATATTTATTAATAAATATTAAATTATTAATACCTACAGACGCTAGCGTTTCAAGCTTATTGCTCTCATCAGTGCAGGAAAGTAACAATTTCAGATGGTCGGGAGGCACGAACCTGATTCACAGAGTCAGCCTAGAATCTGCAAGCAGTCGCCATATCCACTCGGCCAACGGAAACTGTCACGTAATTAAGGGAAATTAAGATCTATATGTATCTAGAAGCGAGCACAGATAGAAGACTAGTCGAGAGTGTTCAACGAACGTATTCGGAACTTCGCATTAGAGCTTTTTGACAGTCTATTTTTAACATCCCCGAGAGTGCTCAACTTTAATTTCTTAAAGGGGCTTAGTATGATATATATATATATATATATATATAGACAAAGCAAGAATGGATTTCTTTTGGTTATCGAATAGCGTGATAAAAACATATGTAAACAGAGTAAGTACATATAACACTAGAATTTATTCTACTGTAAATACTAAATTTGTTGGTGCAATGGTTCTAGGGGCTTGACTTGCTGATCATATTTGGATCTGACCGGATGTTCGGATTTCGAATCTCGGCGTGAATACATTTGCTACCTCTAGCCACACTGATGAGTCGTAGATGGCGAAACAACTCTCTGTGGATGACTATATTTTATATATAAAGTGTCAACTTCACCGGTCGAGCTACTCATCCTGAGTTTGACGATTTAATGACGCGCGTACTTAAAGGACTAATGGTACTCTGTTAAGATAAACGACAAGTGAGCGTGAGAGAGTTGTACGTAGTTACCAATTCTACAGGATTTAAATAAAGAGTTAAAAAGCAAGAAAAACTCACCAATGGTAAAATCTAAAACGGGGACGCCAATTGGGTGTGCGCAACAAGGTCTGCAGTGCACATGCCATGTTGACGAATCCATAACATAACAAAAAGAACCTGAAACAAAACAACATCATTTACAAAATTGTCTTAAGATGCTAAAGATACAAAAAAACGGAAAGAAAACAAAGAACATTTACAAAATTGTCTCAAGATACTAAAGATACAAAAATGGAAAGAAAAACATTTACAAAATTGTCTCAAGATACTAAAGATACAAAAATGGAAAGAAAAACATTTACAAAATTGTCTCAAGATACTAAAGATACAAAAACCAAGAAAAGAAAAACACTTACAAAATTGTCTCAAGATACTAAAGATACAAAAATGGAAAGAAAAACATTTACAAAATTGTCTCAAGATACTAAAGATACAAAAACCAAGAAAAGAAAAACATTTACAAAATTGTCTCAAGAAACAAAAAAAAAAAAAAACATTTACAAAGTACCAGACACTTCTTTGTCGAGATGAGATATGGCCCAGCTCAGTCTTTTAGGAAAGGTTAGTTTATTGCCAATTGCTTGAGGCGCCACTACTGGGAAATTCTGACAGATCCATTGTTAGATATTTTTTGATCCCCCACCAGAGTGCTCCATAGGGGGATCTGGCTATCTCCGTCTTCTGATATTGTGACAGACTATGCTTTGGTGATAAACAAGTAAATAAAAATACTGTCGGGCTATTAGTGCAACAAGATTTACCAGGGTGATCGAAAAGAGCAGAATAGTAAATAAGAATTATAACCTAGATGGTAAAGAGATATAGGTCAGGTGTGTGGGTAGACGCTGCTTTTGGAATGCGACTGATTGTTGTGATAATTTCAAAGTTGCGACGAGAATGAAAGATAAACATTTTATTTTTTTTATTTTGATGCATGCCGATTTGAGGAATGTGTTAAAAGCAATTGTCAGAATTACATGACTGATCGAGAGAGAATCAGAAAACAACGACAGAGCGAGATTTGAAGTCGAAGAGCGCAGACGTTCTGCCGTTTGCTCCCTCTAGCAGGGGCTGGGGATATGACTGTGTATGCGAGGCTGAGGGTGCGAAAAGAATGTCGGCATTCTACTACAATAAATTGTAAGCCATAAAAAATCATTTTATTTTGATTTTTCATTTTTGCTGCAACACCTTTCGAATTTTGGTACCAGTTAAGAATGGGGCATAACGCGACGATCAACGAACTTGAAATTTGATCCCCATCACATATAGATAAAGGAGTCACATTTATTTATTCTGATTAAGAGGGTTCTTGAGGGAGGATGGAAACCTCTCACTGAAATCTTTTTTACATTAGATTTTTTAAAAATGAGATTTCCGTCATTTTTAAACAATATACGATGTACTGCATAATCACGTTGACACATTGGTTCTCGTAAGATCACCAAATTTAAGCAACCTTGAGCCTCGTCAGTACCAGATTGGTGACCATTTGTGAATACCAGGCACTGTATGTGATGGGGTGGTTAAAAACTCCTAAACAAATGCAAAAACTAACGTTAACATTTCACCTGACTGGGATATACATGCGACTGGGGGTCGCTTTTAAAATTAACATTCTCTAGAAACTTCCTCCTTTAGAGGAAGCCGGTTCAACCTACTCTGGTGAATGTCTCACCAGATAAGGTAGGAGTATCGGCTCTGAGGCAAGAAGGTCTGAATAAAACAAATAAGCCGCCATGTCTATGGCCGGATAACATGCACATTCCATATAAGCGATACTTACATGGTGATGATTGGTGCAACATAGTCAAGACTGGCAATAATAATTCCGATTTCTGAAATAGCAGCAGTTAAAAGGAGAGCTCGGAAGGGTTCTCCTCGTTTTGTACATACACTGAACACATCTAAAAATGGAATCACACTGTCCTTTGCAATAGCTTGGAGGACACGCGGGGCACCTGCAATGGAAAATAAAGACATTTTAGAAACATATTTGACTCATTTTCACAATTTGGAAAAGTTATATTAAAATATAGTAGTAGAAAATATAAAACAG
This sequence comes from Sepiola atlantica, assembly GCA_963556195.1. Taxonomy (NCBI): domain Eukaryota; kingdom Metazoa; phylum Mollusca; class Cephalopoda; order Sepiida; family Sepiolidae; genus Sepiola; species Sepiola atlantica. The sequence continues at coordinate 107,366,408 of OY744522.1, forward strand.
TTATTTTGAGAGCCTCTAAATGATATGAAACAGTTATTTTGCATATAGTCTAAATAATATAAAACAATTATTTTGCATATAGTCTCTAAATGATATAAAACAGTTATTTTGCATATAGTCTCTAAATGATATAAAACAGTTATTTTGCATATAGTCTCTAAATGATATAAAACAGTTATTTTGCATATAGTCTCTAAATGATATAAAACAGTTATTTTGCATATAGTCTCTAAATGATATAAAACAGTTATTTTGCATATAGTCTAAATGATATAAAACAGTTATTTTGCATATAGTCTCTAAATGATATAAAACAGTTATTTTACATATAGTCTCTAAATGATATAAAACAGTTATTTTGCATATAGTCTCTAAATGATATAAAACAGTTATTTTGCATATAGTCTCTAAATGATATAAAACAGTTATTTTGCATATAGTCTCTAAATGATATAAAACAGTTATTTTGCATATAGTCTCTAAATGATATAAAACAGTTAATTTGCATATTGTCTCTAAATGATATAAACAGTTATTTTGCATATAGTCTCTAAATAGTGTGTTCTGTATGAGTATCATTACTGTTAACGTATTTACTCTCACTGCAAAGTTCTCGATCACCTGCTCACATATTTCTGAGAGAGTTGTCATCTAAAATCAGTATTTGCTTACTTCAATGCTTGTAAACAGTTTTGGTGAACCTTGAACATATTGTCCATGGCGTATATCATAAGATCACCAACGTCAAGCAACATTGAACCTAGTTAGTACTTAGATGGGTTACCACGGGTTCTGTACGTAAACTACGTCCTCATAATCTTGCAAGCTGAGAATACAAATCTGCAACTACAACGAACACAAACAGCCCTGTAACATTTGTTGTGATCTGCGTCGACTATACTGGCTGACGATGACAGATTTCAGATATCAATACAAGAAAACTATCCAGCTGAGAACTCTATAGTAACATGGTAAATGGGAGAAGTGGTTATGTAGAAAGGGTAAATTTCCATTAGAAATTTAGTTAATGTGTTCAAACAAAATGACATTACAGGAAGTCTCGAGTGATACGTGACAAATAAGCTAGTAAGATCTTTCTCCTTAGCTTGTCTCTGTAAGAAGAACGGACGTGTTGAATAGCTGTATGAGGTGTAACCCCATCTTGCATAAAAAACTGGGTTTAGAATAGAATATTTTGCCGATCTTCTGGAGAACTCTAGGTAGAATTCTACGACTTTAATTTGATAGATTATTCAATATTATGTTTCTAAAATGTTTTTAGATGAGGATTGATAATTTGTATTATTTGAAATATTCGGACTACTGTTCTCATCTTGGATGGTATTCTCACAAGGTTGCAGCCGATCTAACCTCCGACATTCTTCAGGTGTGTCTTGTCGAACTCAGGAATCTGTACGAAATTTCGAACGGAACCCGTTACTTAATCCAGCTTGCTCTCATTCCGTCAGCGCAACGGATAAAAGTGCTACATTATAAGTAGTTCTAAGTGACAGTCTTGTGGAGGTTGAAGGTTCAATCTTCAGTACAGGCGATACTAAGACAATTACGATTTACTTAAGATATCTACTCGGTTATTGCTGACGAAACGAGAGCAAATGACCATCCTGGATGAAATAAAAGGTTCAGTTCGAAATTCCACACAGATTCCAGAGTTTGACAAAAAGCACATGAAGAAGGTCAGAGGTTACATCAGCCAAAACATTGTGAGAATACCATTCAAGATGAGAACAGTAATCTGAATAATCTAAATAACATAGATTATTTGATGTATTTTAAATATCTAGTGTCAGTTCATTTTTTTAAAGTTCTTCATTCAGATATTGAACTCGCATTATGTTCCTTCATCTAGAGGTTGTGAAGCACAATATTGGACCAATTTCTTTGATTGCAAACCGTAACAAAATATCTCTGGTCGGCGTCTTGTTCACAGCTAAAGTCTTGTTTTATTGACACGTTGTAAGTTGGTGCTCAGTGGATAGTGACGTTTCTCTCTTTCTTCTTGTTGCGTTCGTTTCATTCTTCTTAACAGCGGATGTAAAAGTTAATAAATCTGACAGCACACAACCATTGGGGTTTAATAATGTTTCCGTTTTTTTTCTTTTTAATTTTTCTTCTTTGGTATTTTTTTCATACTAATAAGTCACCACTTCCCAAGGCCAAAAGCCACTCAAGGATACGATTTAAGGAGATTGTCAGTTTAATGATGGCCAGTAGCATGAGAGGATTAGAAACGATGGATGGAATGGAAAAAATTTGATTATTTAAGAGGACGGCTCGACAAGTATTTGCTAGCCCCCAACCAATCCTCTATAGAGGAATCGGAGCAGCTGTCCAAGACTCGACCGCTTTCTCCTACAATCCAGAAAATAAAAAGAGAAAGATTTTCTCAGATTATCCCCCTTGTGTCTCTGGCGACTTCCTGTTTATGACAATATTCTTACGCATCATCCTAACTCTAGGTTTAAACTCCCAATGGAATTTTCCACTTATCTGTTTACCCTAACCTTATGTGAGAAATACTGTTTTTAACATTATTTTTACATACCTGCATCCATCATGCTACAGATGTGATCAGTGATGGGCAGAGGTCTGATGATGACCGGTGCCAACTCATTCATTTATGCCACAAAAATAAATCCTAATACTGAGACATCTTATGAGAAAGGGAAATAGTTTACATATTATTAAATCCCCCCCCCCCTTACTATTTGGATGCCCGGGGTAACCACCCCATCTCCCCCTTCTGCACACCACTGGTTATGATTTATTTACTCCTCTCCAGGAGTTAGGCACAAGGCCAATTTTATCCTACTCCCACAAGTAAGATGTGACCCAAGGTGGGGTCGGAAAGTGGGGGTTGAAAAGCAAGCGCCCGAGAGATGGGCACTCTGACCATCAAAAATTGCCTGGGCAGCCCCGTCGGCATTCCCCGGTAGTGGCGCCTCAAGCAGTAAGCAATTAACTTACTCCTCCCCAAAGAGGAAAGGCAAAGCCTGGGAGGGTGGACCTCCTAGAACTGCACAGGACAATCCCATAGACCGGCGTAAATCAAGCCCGAAGGACAAGACAATACAAGTCTATGGGGTGCCTAGCTAAAGTGCCTGGTTATGAGTTCAATCGTTGGTGATGGGACTTGAATAAAACTAACCGACCCTGAATATTTAAAAGGTTTAGATGTGGAATGAGATCAGTCTATCTCGGGTGGATTAGATTCAGTTTGAAATTACCAGCTATAACAAAAGGTGGCTGTGGGAGGCCGGAGAGTATCATGGTCAAAACGTCACATTTAATTACCAAACATTTCCTATAACACATTAGAGATTTATATGTGCTTCTTGGATAATTTTAAAATAAAGAGACATAACTCTCATTAATGTAAATATCACAATCAGTTGAGTTAAACATCTACATCAGGGTGGGCCAACAGAATCTATTTTAATTGTTCTAATTAATCTTAAAATAAACTCACCAAATGACACATTTTTACTAAGTTTCTGTTTATCACTCTCTTCCTCTCTCACTGTATTTTGTTTGACACCCCACTCTTATTTTATACAGTTTCTATCACTATCGCTTCTGTCACTTTTTCTCTCTTTGTTTTTTTAGAGTCGATTATAATGAAGAAAGAAAAAAAGAAAAATATTAGAATAGTCCATTATAAACAAAAGGTAATAACACCACAGTTAGTAAAACTATTTAACCTGTAGCAAAAAGGGAAAGAAAGAAAACAGCGAGAGAAAGAGAAGAGGATATAGAGAACAGAAACTGGTAACTAATTTGGGATTTTGTCTTTATTTTTAATATTTAACTGGCTTTGCAAACTCACTTTTTCCTGATTCAAATAATCTAACCCGAGCTGAATGGGTGATGCAATGGGTCACATTTTTAGCTAATACTGAAACAGAATATATATATATATATATATATATATATATATATATATATATATATGAAGAAGAATGGAAAGGAATTAGAAAAGCAAAAGCCAAATCAAAATTCAATTCAATTGCTCAGAGCAAGGTATATTCCGCAAAAAGGCAATTTACTCAAGTTAAATTTTCCTTAAGCCAGGCTTTTCAAAGATCAAAATCTTATCAGAGGAAGTCGCTGGGATAGATGAGTTGGCAAAGGCCAAGATTTAAAATTTGAAAAAATATATCCTGGATATTGAGCTGTATACTCTTCACAATAGGTTTTACCTTTCCTAAAAGTTCGCATTTAGTACACCACTTTATATATATATATATATATATATATATATATATATATATATATATATATATTGTAGGTATATCTTTGGTAGTCTTTGCGTTTTAGCTGTTCACAAATTTACACAAAAAACTGCCCATCATATAACAGAGCGATAGATGATTGACATGGTTTAGCCGCATGTTAAGGCAAATCCTTCCACATTTCAAAAGCATATTGCTGCAAGGTAATATGAAACATTATATTCGTCAACTATTTGCTTACCTGTTAAGCTCTGTAAACCAGCACCGAGGGTTGACAAAAATGAACCAATTAAAATGACCCACTCATTTGGCCATGCAAGATTGGCGACGACCAATCCGCCATTTATACTTTCGCCAAATCTGGAAAAAAAAACGAGAAAAAAATCAATGTAAATTAAATAATGACATCAACAAAGCTAGTTTTGGAAAGATTAAATCAAGAGATTTCGGGGATAGGGGCAACATTTTGCCGCTAAGAATCAGTTTGCTGAATTTTGTAGCACTTTCTTGGAATTCTGGTTGCATTGTTCTCATTGGCTGATATATATGGTGTGATTGCTGGAGATTTTGGTACCAATTTCAAATCTGGATTTTGTGAAATCCCAGCTACTTGATGAGGAATTATTCTTTGTAAAAGCATGAATCCACTAAAGTTGATATTTAGGATCATTATATGAATTCAATGTTTACCAAGCAGATTAGTACTGCAAGATCAAAAGACGTATGAGCAAAGAGAAAGACTAGCTGGTTCAAAAGTCTTGTTACCCTGAATAAAAAAGGGTGGTCCGAAGTTTTTGTTACTCTGACTAAAAAAGGGGTGGTCCAAAAGTTTTGTTATAGATACGAAATATGGTGGTATGAAAGCTTTGTAACTCATACCAAAATAGGGTGATCCAAAAGTTTTGTTACCCATACAAAAATAGGGTGGTTCAAAAGTTTTGTTACCCATACAAAAATAGGGTGGTTCAAAAAAAGTTTTGTTACCCATACAAAAATAGGGTGGTTCCAAAGTTTTGTTACCCATACAAAAATAGGGTGGTTCAAAAGTTTTGTTACCCTTACCAAAAAAAAGGTTGTCCTAAAGCTTCACCTTTACTAAAAAAGGCCGATTTGAAAGTCTTGTCACCTCTACAAAAAAGGGGGGATTTCTAAGTCTTGTTTCCTGTCTCACAACTTCGTAAAATATCACACATGTCAAAGTGGTATCGCATCATTTTGTGTCATGACCTTCTCGATGTTTATCTGTGTCAAAGTGAATAAACTGATTCATTACATGTTCTTTTCTATTATTACTTGTTGTTCTAGTGTTCTTATTTTGTTTTACTCTTCTTAAAGTCCAGGACATTTGTTTTGTATTGTTGTATTACTTGTTTTTTCAATTGTTACTTTTTGACCGGAGTAACAAGACGTTTGGATTACCCTGTAGTTTATTAGCCGCGAGAAAGCAAACATTAGGTTAAAATTGGTAATAGAAAACCTTTCTTTCGCTCTTTCTTACACTTCAGTAGAAAAGAATGAATTCTCTCTGACACTCTTCAATAAAAACAAATCTCTAGAATTCTTCCATTATCTCTCTCATGCACTTAAGTATAAATAAAGAGATCTTTCCCACTTTCAGTAGAAATAAAATAAGATATATTAAAAAAGGAATAAATGAACTGATTAAAAATATCAAGATTTGTATAAGTAGTAAATAATTTTACTTTCTTCCTCTGTCTACCTAAAACTAAACAGAACTTCCATGAGTAAAGTTTCTTTCCAAGAATTAACCATCTATTAAACAATACCACGGGACTGCTTCCAACCTGACTATAACATGGTCGTTTTCAAGTCCAATGTTAACACTTTTGTTGAGCCGTCCTCTTAATCAAATTCTGCTTAGTTTCAACCATCGTTACCAATCCTCACGATCTTGTCTCACCGTCCACCTGACAAACTCATTAACCCTTATCCTCGAGTGGGTTTTAGGTCTTGATAAGCAGTGATTCAGTACAGTAAAAAGTTATCAGAAGGCCCTTACAATGCAGGATTATACTGAGGGTTGTAAGAAAGAAAACTTAATCACAACGCGATGTTTTATTTTATTAATTTAAATCTTACTAGCTTCTAACTTTTAGTCTTATATCATGCCAGAATTTCACAATATTTCGGAGTTATAACCCATTTGTCAAGTGTTTCTATTTCTTAGCCCAAAAGGGTTTCTCTGCCACGTGCGTACATTCGTTGGCTGTGTTAGTATCGCATAAGACTCTAGTGATCGATAAGAAAAAATAAATCTTTCTTGCTTCTAGCTTAATTACAATTAAATAAAAATCGCCTTGTTATTAGGTTTTCTTTCTTACACCGCCCCACATTTTTAGAGTCTTCTAATAAACTATTTCTCTATGTATAAATATTACACACAATGCTTCAAGCAAACTACACAACTCGTTTTCAGACGAAATAAGATAAGATATATAAAATAAAACGATGACTATATGCTAAAATATGTATTTTCGTAATCACTATTACAATATGAGTTTTAAGTATGTGCTACTATACACCCTTTGGAAAAAAATGATGGAAAAAATTATGCTTCGCTAGTGTTCGTACTAATATTCATATATAATAACGTCTAAATCAGTGAAGCTAAAATTAAAAAAATAAGAAAACTAGAAAACGTCTTACACTGGAAAGTTTTAAAAAAGAAGCAAATATTTTATATGAATATTAGTGCTAACACTGGGAAAGCATACTTTTTTTTTCTGTAATTTTTGCCGGAGAAAATACATTTGTATAATATATATATATTATTAATCTTTGTATTATAGAAGATCATAACATCATCGGTACCGTCGGTTTCAAATCTTAACAAAAGGGACGTATAAAAGGCCTCTTTACCGGACTGTCTTCAGCCTCTGTTTATTTCACAGGCTGAAGAGAGTCTGGTAAAGGAGACCAATTATAGGTCCGCTTTGTTAGGATTTGAAACCGACGGTACCGATGTTGTTCTGATTTTATGTAATACAAACATTAATAAATATTACGCTCTTATTTTTTATTATTTTTCTTAATAATCGAGCACTCTACTAGAGTTCTCTCCCACTAACTTTACACACACACACACACACACACTATATATATATATATATGAAAGAGCAATTTGAATTAGTGGCTAGACATGAAAACAAATGACGCCGGATGTTACAATACATCAAAGATATTTGCTGAAGCTAATAAAAAAGAAATTAAGAAAAAAAGAGGGAAGAAAAAACGTATAAATCGGTATATAAAGATTTCATTTTTACATCAAAATATAAAATGATTTAAAAAAATTACAGGTATGACTTACTTGTCTCGCAAGAGTGGGCCTTCTACACACGCAGCAAAAAAAAACACGGCTGTTACATCTGGACTTTGTCAAGGGGGAAATAATCAGATAAGCAGATCTGTTTTTGAAACAAGCAACAAAAAAAATAACTTTGGGATGTCACGTCTAAGAACATGATAAACCTTTTTGTTAGAATTATATGCCTCCTATTGATGTGCTTCCCATGACAGCAGGATGTGACAAAGGGTCCGAAGATAGGGGAAAACCAGCTCCTCTAAAGGTCACTCTGGTCATGTACAAAAATAGCTAAGAACGGACCCGTCAGTATTCTCTGGTAATGACGCCTCAGGCGATAAATCAACTTATCCTTCTGAAGAATGGTCTTCTAAGACCAAACCAAACTATAGCTCATTCCAACAAAGGAGGGTCTGCCAAGAGACACAACATCCCCTAGGTTGTCAGAATGTGCCAAGGCGAACATTGGCTGGTATGAAAAAAAGGCGTTAAAAAAATTATATGCTGTTATATCAAGAACACGCCATCGACTCCATAAGTTATCTCATGTTAATGTGATGAAGATTAGTATTATATTTACTTCTTCTCCACGAGGTTAGTCAAGTGTGGTTTTAAAAAGACAGTGAACATGGATTAACGCACAACACTGCAAAAATGCCTGAGCAGCCCCATAGGTATTTCCTGGTAGGGGCGCCTCAGGCGATTAGCAATAAACTAACTCCTTCTCAAAGAGAAGGTAAAGCCTGGGAGAGTGGACCCCCCCAGAGACTGAACAGATCTATACTTCAGTCAACAGCAACAAAGCCACTGTCGGACTGATGTCCAGGATGTATCCCCGACTGATAAGGACACACCTGCTCAAGCTGTGCCAGGTAAGTATTGATGAAGATAAGTTGTTCTTTGTTGCTGAACTGAATGTTACGTATGCGTACGTACGTCAGTAAATATAACAGGAATTTATGCTGAAATAATATGTATTTTCGTAATGCCTATTACAACATGCGTTTTATGTATATACAGGGTGTTCATAAAGTCTCTTTACAATTAAAACATTTATTACGAATACAGTTGATGAAACATCTTGACCAGATTTATTTTGTTTTAATCAGCGTTTATTGTAGTTTTTATTAATAAGATTTTCTATTTCAGATATTTTGCTAATGGAAGGACAACTGTTAATTGAACCCCTATAAAATGGCTTCTTCTCAAGAGAAGACACATAATTAAAAAAAAAAATTAATTGTAAAGAGACTTAATGGACAACCTGTATGTGTGTGTTTTGCAAATATAAATGTTCTTTTGTTTTGTATTGTCTGTCTGAAGCCGAAACTATACTATTTAAGGCTATTGTACTTAGTCTGAAATATTATAGGATGTAGTGTCGTATCCGTTCTGTTGTCATGATAGGTTGATAAGAAAATAATGTTGGGTTTTCTTAGGTTTGTAAAAAATAATTTCAATAAAATAACTTCAAATAACTTCTATTTATGGAAAAGAATTTCAAGATTGCAATTAAAAATAGCTAACATTACTATTCACTCAACTTAAAATTGATGTAATATGCATCTTAGCTAGTGAAGGTATGCGACCGGAGATAGCATATGTTTGCTAGTAAATCTCATATGTGTTTTTCCTTGAAGATTTCAATAGCTTTAACAAAATTATCGATTTCTTATTCATTCCAACACATAAGCAAAAGAGATTAACAAAAGATAACTAAAAAAGATTCTTACTTATAAAATATAACAGGATTTATTTGTGCTCAAAAGTAATACAGCAAAATATGCACACATTTCAAATGTTCATTTATATGTAGATATAATGAAAGATGAAGTTACTGATATGTGTAAAGATCTTGTCTCAAAGGCATGTTGATCAGACAAATAGTGTGATACTATGGAATGACCCACACTCCCTCACAACTAGGACCACCAGCAGAGTTTAGCAAGGAAATGATCCATTGAACCCCAGACCAGCGACGCCAGGACTATTATTTGTTGACTTTCTGGGTGGTCAGATAATGATGGTGAAAGTAAGGTGAGGAAATAACAGATGGCCCAAGTTTCCGATAGTAAGCTGAGGGAAAACTGGATGTATTTGATTTCTGGTGGAAAGTAAATATATTCGAGGGAGGCTGGCTGCTGAAGAACAGTCTTATTGTGGGAACAAAGGTTGTCACTGGGGCCGACAAGTCCAGACAGTGATCAACAGGTAGCGTTTGGGTCCCTAGAAACAACGGTATCACACACACACCCAGAACAAAACTAAATTATCCCTATAACATGTCTTATGTTGTTCCTACTGTAGTGCGACCACCAGAATCATCATAAGGCTACAAGAGGAGCGATTGTCAAACGATTTTGTCACATTAGTGATCAAGCCAAAAAAGAGGAGAAAAGAGGAAGTTAACTCCTGATTTATTCTGATATGGGTGACCAAGTGGATAAATTAGTTATCAACTAAATTGGAAACTAGCTCGTTGTCACGTGGCACAAAATTTTTTTTTTTTAGTCTATCATTTTAGAGTAGTTTTTGTATCAAAAATCAATTTTGGAATCGCTATTGTACGAATTACATTTAAATATTAAATTAATTTCTCTTTGCATCTGAGTGAGTTTCTGATTTTAGATAGGGAGAAATAAGTGATAACGGTCATATTAACGTAGGAACAAAGACATTATTATTATTATTATTATTATTATTATTATTAAGATTAGCATTTTTAGAAAGGATACAAACAAATGATGTGGTGGCAATTGCAGCAACTGTTCCGGTAGGAATGGATTTTTGGGCATCAGCTAAATCCCCTGACCGGTTAGAGCCAGCCATGATACCTGAAAAAAATATGACAAGTGATTGAAATTAGAATTAACATCACATTTATATAAAAATCAACCAAACAAAATTATTCACTGTCTTTCCAATGGGTGAAGTTAATTCCCCAAACAGAACAGTTTTTCACCACTTTTATGTCCTTTTACAAAGATTAAAATCATGATATAATGATAGTAAACTTTATGTCTAGAATACTTATTATAATTTTGATCAAAATCCATTACATTATAATTTTGATCAAAATCCATTACATGATTTTGATTCTCGAAAATGTCTAAAATTTAAGGCTTAAGCTTAAAGGATCTTAAGGAATTAAATCTTACTTTATTGGTGTCTAATGATGACAATGGATCAAATTCAATTCAAATTTGATATATTTGAATGTTCAAATGGGAGGTTGTACTCATATTTTGCCCTCTTAAAACCCTTTAAAATACTAAAAAAAAATATTTAAATTTGGAGAATATTTATTAATTCATGTCTAATACTTATTGTTAAAATTTCACAAAAATCTAAGATGTCTAAATTTTCACAAAGAGCTTCTACTTTCATTTTTTATCCCCTTTGCCTTAAACTAAACTAAATATAGCCCACATTTGGACTCCTTACACTTAGCAGCTATGTTCCAATGTTCCTAATGATTGGTTAATTAGATTAAGAGTGAATTCTGTACATGCAAATATATAAAAATACCTAACTTATATATAATGATGAGTTACAAGACGACAAAACATGTGTCTGGATAATCATGATTAAATATAATCACATTTAATATATATATATATATATATATATATATATATATATATATATATATAAAATTGAATGAAAATTTAAAGATACATATTGTATCTTTAAATAATGATCTATCGTGATAATGGAAAGCTCAATATACTGGATAGAGCAATAAATCAAGAAAATAAATGAAAATAAAAGTTTGAAAAATTACAATTTTTATTTATTTATCAAAAGTTCAAAAAGAATAATCTTATGATTTTTAATCCATGGATTTTCAAAGAGAAATTATTTTTATCAGAGGACAAAAAAAGCAGTAATGTATGTATTGCTGGTAAATATAACTTTGAAAATTTATATAGAGAAATGAGATATAAATTTTCAAAGTTATATTTACCAGTAATACATACATTACTGCTTTTTTGTCCTCTGATGAAAATAATTTCTTTGAAAATCAATGGGTTAAGGATCCTTGTTTTGAACTTTTGGTGAATTAATAAAATTTGTAATTTTTCTAACTTTTCTTTTCATCATTAATTTTCTTTATATATATATATATATATATATATATATATATATATACACACACACACACACACACACACACAGTTACCTCCCTTAGTTCTCCACACAAAAGAAAGAAATATTTATACATATAAAATAAAGCGTATGATTATAGTTGGTCATAATCATGTCTGCTCTTTCAACTTTAATGAATGGAGGGCAAAATAGATGTAGCTCACCTGTGACTGATGGGAAATAAATAGCGAGTAGGACCATGAAAGTAGTTGTGATATCAGCGATGATTTCTCCCCGAGCGCTATCACCTTTGTCAGCTGAACCAGGAACATTATCTATTGGAGAATATGCACTAAAGGCATTACCTGGAATGAAAAAAATATGTATATGTATAAACAAACAAACATTAAAACAAACTTTTCAAAATCAGAACAGGACCGAATTAAGACAGCAGATCTTGGACAAATAAAGAATTCGATATCCTATCAGATATAGCGCTATATCAATAAATAATGATAATAAAATGTACTTAGCTTTAGCACTTTACTGCAGTTTCACAGTATAACCGATTATCAAAAGTGTCTACGACTGGGATTAGTCGATTGATGTCAGTCATAGATACTTCTAATGATCGGTGATACTGTGACACTGCAGTAAAGTTAAGTACATTTTATTATCATTTATTATTGATATGGCTATCTTTCATATATGTATAATATATATATATATATATATATATACTAGTAGTAGAATACTTGCCCAGGACAGGTATAAGTAATAAATATAGCATTAGTTTTAAATTTTAATGTGTTTTTTTTCTTTAGAGGGTATGGTAAGGTTTATGGCAACCTTACTGACGAGGTTAGCGTTAGGTTAGGATTAGGGTGTTTTATTGTTAGGGTTAAGTTTTTTTTTTTGTTAGGGTTAGGTTGGTTTTTTTTTAAAGATTTTCTGTCGGATTAGGGTTAAGTTTAATTTCCAGAACTGGACAAAAGGAAAATGTCCAAGTGACGAAGCCATTATTGAAAACGTCAAAACAAAACAAGAAATGTTATGAATAAATTTTAGCATTTCAAATATTAGTCCCGATAGCTAAAGATGAAAAAGAAAAACTGGAGTTGGAATCGTTCAAATAGTACTTATTTGAATGAAATACAAAATGTACACTTTGAATTTGCGAAACAGATATTGAATTTTCTGCAATATTTGTTTCGCGATTGCCAGTTGTTGGCTGCTGTGGTCTGATTAACGAAGCGTTCCGGCACCTTCTGGCGGTTTAGATAGTTTATGTAACCTGCCGGAATATGTTGACGAAACGCCGGTTTTAGCGTGGTCCGTAAACTGCAGAAGTACCTCTTAGTTTTTTACAATGATTTTATTTGTTTTCATATACTTTTGTTTACAAGTAAAAAATCTATGCCAGAAACCATCATATAACCTCCCCATAAAGGACACGGCTGACCATAACGCTTGCAACAGAGAGCAAATAAATCTATCCAAAATTTTATTACCTTTAACTGCGGATTGACTGCAGCTTTGAAATCAACTCTCCTTATGCAGTAAGAAACGGATAAACCTTCGGTTACTTCCAAACATGGCACCAACCCTTGCCAGACCATGTCCCTATTTATTTGCCTCCCCAGAGTTAGACAAAAGGTCGGTTTTTAATGTGGGGAAAATTCAACTCACCAAAAAGGGGAACTCTTGGGCAAAAATAGAAATTGCTTCAGTCTAGAAAGATCTCTCCTTCACTGACTGAGGACAGAACAGATATTACACTTTGACTTCAGCCTGACACCCTCGCTAACCATGATCTTTTATCTCTTTGTAAAACACAATATTTCACAAATTTTCTTTTTTTTCCCATAGATTTCATTAGATATCTTTTTACAGAGAAAGAATCAAAGAATTTTAGGGGTACATATGAAAAGCTTAACTACGGTACATATGAAAAAGTATAGAAAAAGCTAAAAATATCAAATTTCTTTTTAAGAAATTTCATTCGTCCATTGGTCAGTCTCATGCTTGAAGTAGCACTTTTATCTTTCGGTCACACTAATTTTTGAAGTAGCATTTTTTGGTCTCTCATACTTATGTTTGAAATAGCAATTTTTTGGTCTGTCACACTTATTTTTTAAGTAACATCTTTGGTCTGTCACACTTATTTTTTAAGTAACATCTTTGGTCTGTCACACTTATTTTTTAAGTAACATCTTTGGTCTGTCACTTATTTTTTTAGTAACATCTTTGGTCTGTCACACTTATTTTTTTAGTAACATCTTTGGTCTGCAATATTTATGTTGTAACTAACATCTTTGGTCTGTCATATTTATGTTGTAACTAACATCTTTGGTTTGTCATATTTATGTTGTAACTAACATCTTTGGTCTGTCATATTTATGTTGTAACTAACATCTTTGGTCTGTCATATTTATGTTGTAACTAACATCTTTGGTCTGTCATATTTATGTTGTAACTAACATCTTTGGTCTGTCATATTTATGTTGTAACAAACATTTTTGGTCTGTCATACTTATGTTTGAAGTTACATTTTTTAGTGGTCTCACACTTATGTTTAAAATAGCATTTTCTTTGGTCTGTCACATTTATGTTTGAACTAGAATTTATCGGGGTCTTTTACGTTTACATTTCAAGTAGCATCGTTATTGGTCTGTCATACATATGCACACAGTAGAATTTTTTTCATCTGTCAAATTTGCATTTGATGTTGCTTACTTTTCGACTGTCATGCTTAAGTTTTAAATAGCAACAGAATTCAACTAAGCGAAAGAAAATCTAAAAAGAGCATCTGTCTAGAAAATGGACCCACATCTTCTAGCAAGCAACAAATTCATATAAATTAATAAAATGCTATGAAATAAAAGTCAAGAAAGGAGGAAATATTTACTTGAGAAAAGTCCGCTTGCGATTCCGGGAATGCCTGGTACATAGCGCAGTTCATTGGAGTAGAAATAGTTACAGCTGTCTGTATTGTTGCCATTACCACAGTAATGGGCATAGATGGGACCGCTCATATTTTTATCACACCAAACGGACCCATTATATGTGACAGACTCTAGGGTGAGAGGACGATTACCTAAAACACAAATGCTAAAAAAAAACAAAAAAAAACAATTAATACAGAGTGTAATTGTGAGAAATTCCAAAAATTCATTTTCATAAATATTTGAAAATTCCAAAAGGTTTTTGTCATAACTATTTAATATATGAAACAAATACACGGGTTTTCTAGTTACTTATCAAAAATAGTCGAAAGAAGAACACTTACTAAATACTTCTCTTTTCGTCGGTTACAAAGATTCCGATGTAGATGCTGATGATGGAGAAAATGACACAGGCAAGGGAGAGGGTGGCAAATTTGCTCACAAAACGAACTCCGATGAACACAAATGTGGCCAATAAGATCAACGTTCCCGTTCCGTAGAGACGGAAATTATGATACATATCGTCAAATATGGACATTTGAGGTGCTATATAGGTCTGCAAAAGAAAAGAAAAAGACAAAATAAATGAGAGAAAATATTGGCCGACACAAGGATTCACCAAACAAATGAATGAATGTTTCATTTTTAAAATCTTTTTTTTAACAGTATATCAACCCTTTTTCTGGTTATTTTATGCTGAATCTCGTCTTCTGTGTAAAGTGTTTGTATGCTTGAGTTCTTAATATCTTCAAACATTTATTCATGCCGAATCCAGTTTACAATTTACAGCATTCTACCGCTTGTATCAGTTCCGAAATACCTGAAAAAAGACTAGGAGAAATTGGAACTAAAAGGAGGATTAACAGTAGGTTACACAAAATTAGGTTAGCGAATGGAATGTGTGGGGGTGAGATTTGGTCACAGCTGGAATTCAAGGCTAGATTGTTTTGACAGGTTATGATTTATGAAATTTGTTAAGTAAATTATTAAAATGAACTTAGTTGAAGAAAACAGGAAATGAAAGTTCAACTTGCTGAACTGAAGGTTAAAATTACTAGATTATGAGAATTGATAGAAATGGATGTGACATCACATGACAACGAAAGAGTGAGAGAGAAGAGACTGCAGTTCCTTGGAAGCACTACACATGTGAACATGTTAATTCAAAATACGCTGATAAGATATGATTAAACAGTGATTATCGAACTCTATTCCCCCACCCTCTCGCTGGAACAAAGATCAAGTTGAATGAATCCACCGCTACAATAAGGGGGTGTTATTTTGCTGGTTGTCAGATTAGTCGGGGATACTTACGTTGAGAGGACACAAGTGTAACAAGTTCGTCAGAGCACATTCCGTTTAAATACTTGTAAAACAAGCACAGGGATACAACATTGCAGCGATGTGACAGGGGATGGAACTTGGTAGACAGTAGGGACCTATTAGGTTAGAGACTCTTTGGTCCCTATTTACTTGCCTCCCCAGGTGGGCTAAGTTAAATACAAGGTTGTTTATTTTATGTGGGATTCTGGATGAGACAAAAATAAAAATTGCCCAAGTTAAAAAGGATTTCCTTTGTTCCAACCAAGGACAGAAAAGATACTACATTTTGATACTTGCCCTAAGATCAAGTTGGTGCCCTTAAATAAGATAGAGGTCACTACATTACAATCAGAGCAGATCTGGAAGTAATTAAAGAAAGGGGTGACTCAAAAGTTCCCAAATTGGGAGCTCACCACCGAATACAGTTTTGTGTCATACCCAAGATGACAGCAACTGAGTTTTTTCTATTTACTGCCTCCTCACAAAGATGGATGTAACACAAGGTCGGTTTAATGTGGGGGATATCCAGCTCCCCAAAAACGGGGACTGTGGATGGAGCAAAAATAAAAATTATCGAAATCAAAAAGGACTTCTCGCCTTCTACCTGAAGACAATTGTTCTTTATTGGTAGAAATATGAGTAGCTTACATTGAGCTCACAGGTTGAACCCATACCAACCAGCAGGTGAAACAGGCACGGCATTAGTTTCTATTGTCATGTGGTTGTGAATTCAACTCTTGTGCCGGGCAGAAGTGTTCCCCTTGTTTTTTAATATTATTTCAATTCTCATGTCTCTATTTACTTACTTTCCTACAAGGACAAAGTTAGACGGTTTTTAATGTGGGGAAGTCCAGCTCCCCAAAAGGAGCACTTTGAATTGGGATAAAAATGCATGTATAGTACTATCAGTCCTTCCTGTTACAGCTCAAATAATCAATAGCACTCTTCAATCAAAAAGTATAGTTTATATACTTATGACATACCTCCTATGCAAATTGACTGTCAGAGCCATCTAGCTTTAGAAACTCCAAACAGCTAATCTGCAAAGGGGAAATAATTAAAGTAACAGTACTATTGGCACTAACTCATGAATAAAGGTGGCTTAGGCAACAGGCAATAAATCAATCTCCCTCCGAAAGAAGGAGGTAAAACTTTAGAGAATGGCTTCCTGAGACTGAACTTATATTACATTTTGATCATAGCTGAAATTGTTATTATTTGTGCAGTAACATTTGAATTGCACCAACTTTTGTGATAGAGGTCTTTTGGAATGCCGGATGCAATACAATTATTATTATTTTTATTAGACTCTCTCTGGAGAGCTTCACCACATGATTGAGAACAGAACATTCACCCAGGATGCAGTTGTTCTGTTGTGCCAACACGTGTGAATCAGCAGGTTATACTGAAATACTTGCTAAAGGCATCTTCAGGGCGTTTTTTAGTGGGGAAGTTCTGCCAGTCTCCCACATACAGTGCCTGGTATTCCTAAATGGTCACCCATCTGGTAAAGGTTAGGTTAAACCTTTCTTAACTTCAGTAATTTAATGAGAACCAGTGTGACAATGCGATTATGTATGATGCTTAAAAAAAAGCCACCCCTCTCAAGGAGCTAGATTAGTCGAGCAGTCTTTAAAGACTTTTGGCTACTCATTAATAAATGAAAATAATCAAATAGTGTAAAATAGTAATGGGTACGTTTGCTAGTATATATCTGATGATTTGGGTTCGCAGGGTGGCGTTCACATGCACACAGGAAACCAGGGTAATAGGGTCAGCGTGTGCACTCTGATCTCACCTCAACCTGATGTAGGTAGAAACGGACGTGACGTCACATGGCTCAAAGAAAGAAGGAGCAAGAGAAGTAGAGAGTTTGTTGGGAAGTGTTGAGCAGAAAACACATGTAAAGAAATGACTGAAGAATCGATAACTTAAGATGCTAATGCTCCAGATGTCCGTAGCCTGGAAGGCCCACCCCTCTTCCGCTAGCAGAAGAGAAGGCTATGTCAACAGCTAAATAAATGGTCCTTCTCCATATTCTTTAATTCCAGACGAGAATGCTTCCCCCCAATGGAGACGATCGTGGATGAAATGCCTCAGTCACAGAAGGAGCAGTCGACACGAAGAAAGATTTAATTGTGCCGTTATGATTTGTGATTTGCATTCGATAACATGTATTTTGTTTGTGACATAGAGGGGAAGGTATATGGAACAATAGCAAATGTTACTTACCAAGAGGATTTCCACTGCACCAATGATATACATAGATGATGCTACGGAGGTTCCAAGGTAGAATAGGATGCCGACTGCACCTCCAAATTCCGGACCTAATGACCGCGATATCATGAAATAGGAACCTCCTGCAGGTACAACGCCGTTTGTAGCAATTGCACTCATGGAAATGGACGTCAACATAGTCTGTTGAAAAAGGAAAAAAAACAAAAGGATAAAAAAAAAGATGTGAAAATTGACAAAGAAATAAGAGAAAGAACTTCTCAGACGGTTTAAGTTTTATTGACCATAATCGAGACTTTTTTAAATGGATAAGTCACCACTTATCAAGGCCAAGAACTACTCGAGGATATTTCATGTGATATAAATTTTACTGAACGCAATTCGTACTATAAGAATTATCGATTTCTTATTCATTCTAACGCATATTCAAAGTCAGACTCAAATAGAAATCCGCCTTATATACTGATACTTGATTCGGACTAGCCTATTTTTTTCGTTTTTTTTCATTCCGCATAAATATATTTTATTTTGTTTCTTTTCTGAAAATACGTATTCCAGCTAAGAAAACGAGTGAAGAGATTTCCCTTACTTAAATTAATTAAAGGAAAGTTATCGTGTGCAATTATATTAAGTTATCTTGCTTGAGTTCCTCAAAAGTAAATGTATATATTAATTACATTATGCTACTTTATTTAAGTGTGTGTGTGTAAGTGCGTGTTTTTTGGGCTCCACATTAATTACACGTTATTTGTTCTTTAATATTGATTCCGTAAAATACTAAAACGAACTTTAAACATATTCCTATTTCACAAAATGATTGGATTACGAAATTAAAGTCACCAAAATTAATTTCCGTTTCTTCATAAATAAATGATTATTTCTTTTACTCCCGGGAAAATGTCGGGTAGGTACAGCTAATAAAATATAACAGGATTTATTTGCGTCCAAAAGTAATACACAAAAATATAAAAATATCAAAGCTGACGAATACGTGGAAATCATAAAAGACAGACTTATACATTTTTAGAGAAAAGGATGTCGATAGAACTGGTCTGAACAGAGAGGTGACTTATCGCATGTCACAGAACTGGTCTAAATGAATAGGAACAGTAGACAAACGATGTTATCACTTCCGTGGTCAGAGGGGAAAGAGAGAGAGAGAGAGATCGACAAACATGTTTTCATTTCGGCAGATCGAAAAGGGAGAAACGAGGAAGTCCACTTCTGAGTCATGCCTTTTATATTTGTGACCACATAGTTAAATTAGCCAATGGTTGATCACTCCACGTATTAGAAAGAACCAGCCCCAATAGAACACAAAGTTAAAATTTAAACATTTGAGTGTGTATATGCATCATAGAATATGCACAGATTCTGATGCAATTAAAACTGTTATAAGATTTAAATTCTATATTTTACGACCAATCAACGAATCAGAAACAATTAAGACACACCTCCAAAAATACATGTTCATAAATTCACTACCTAAAAAACTATTACATTTTTGTGCCAAAAGGCTCTAGGAAAAATAAGAAAATTCTGAAATTGATTGGATGAGACAGGTTATGTGACAGTTCTTACCTACGGCCAAAATTATTGAAAGACATTGCAATAGATTTACTTCAAACTATGTAAATAATATTCATTTATTTATTAAGCCTCTTTGGTGTCTCTTATTTTATTCAATAATCTCATTTCAACTTTTTAAAAATCTCAGAATCTAGACCCCCCCCCCCCCCAAAAAAAAATGCCATTCATGGAATCGTTAATAACATTCACCATTTTCTCTGCAATCCAACCATATTTCGTACAAATAAACTTCAATCTATGCCTGACTTGTCCATCAAGTTTCAGTCATGAATGTCCAACAGTATTTGTTTTATCATCATTCAATGATATGCTATGTGATGGCCATACAAAATCACACCTACTGATGAGACGATTACCAAAGTGTCCCTGCAGCCATTCCATCAAGTAATTTAAAGTGTTGGAAGTTGGAACCCCACCAGAAGATTGTCTGCAACCACCATTGCACTCCAAATGCATTGCACGGGTTGCAATATCAAAACGTGGGATCATTGGTCTTTACTGGTTTGAAGATGAGAATGAACAGTCAGTCAGTCATGATCGATAATGAGCGCCACCTAGTCGTCGTTAAGAAGTTTTGGGAAGATGAAGAGATGTTATGAAGGATGAAGAGTGGTTTCAACGGGACGAGGCAAGAGAAGAGTGTCAAGAGTTATTGACTATTTTGCACGTCATATCTAGGTGTACTTTGGAGCATATGATTGAATGGCGATAAAACAAAGGTTGTAGAACATTTATTACTGAAATTTGTGGACAAGTCAGGCATAGATTGAAATATATTTGTACCAAATATAATTGGATTGAAGAAAGGATTGTGAATTTAATTAACGATTCCATGGGTAGCAATTTGGGGGGTTACCTTGTATAATATGAATATACAGATCAAATTCTAAATATTTCATCAGATGGACCCCAAAATATCCCTGTAGATCCTTTTTTACCAGTATTTCTGAATTCATTCAGTTTATTCTTAAAAGGATTTACATTATAGCTATTTTTAACCTGATTAAGTCATTTTTTCCAAAAATATATTACTCAATCAGAAAAACAATCTAGATATAGTTTTTTAAATCTTTCTTACCAATAAATTAGATAGATGGAAGATATTTAAAAAAGAGTGTGTTCAATACTTAGATTGCCAATAATATGCTATAACACTAACAAATGAAAATTGGCTAGTCAGAATCAAAGTTTGGTATGCCAGCTTAAATGCTATTTAGAATTAACTATGAAAATCTAGCAGATATCTTTCTTCTAACATATAAAGTTGTCTTTTTTGACATTTCTTGGTTTAATCAATAATCTCATGTCAACTTAAAAAAAGAGAAATCTTTCAGAATCAAATTCTCTTAAATATTTCATCAGATAGACCCCAAAAATGTTCCTGTAGATTTTTCTTTTACTATTATTATGAATTCATCAAGTTTATTCTTAAAATGATTTACATTAGAGCTATTTTTAACCTGATTACACAATTTGTTCAAAAAATATATTATTTTATTAGAAAAAAATAAAATCATGTGCTAAATTTAGTTCTTGAAATCTTTCTTACCAGTGCGAGGAGAGATATTAAAAAGATGTGTTCCATATTTAAAAATCCCATTAATATTAAAAAGGTGCGTTCCATATTTAAAAATCCCATTAATATTAAAAAGGTGTGTTCCATATTTAAAAATCCCATTAATATTAAAAAGGTATGTTCCATATTTAAAAATCCCATTAAAAAGGTGTGTTTCATATTTAAAAATCCCATTAATATTAAAATGGTGTGTTCCATATTTAAAAATCCCATTAATTATTTCTAAGTCCTCAATTACCCCCTCCCCTATTTAAAAAAAACTTTTTTTAATTGCTCATTCAAAACAAGGCAGTTTTTTTATTTGCTTAATTATCCCTTTTAAGTGAATTTGAGAATATGTTTTATAAAGTTATCCATATTTTGGAAGTTATATGGGGTTGAAATTTATCCACTTATTATTATCTTGAGTATACACATTTGTATGTGTAATTGAATGAAAAAATACTCAATCAAAAACATAATTTCCAGTCAAAATTGGTACTTACCGTAGAGCAGCAGACTAATACAATGAAGAATGATTCAATGGCACCAGCAGACCCAACAATCCATGTCATTCGAACAAACAACAGGACACCAAAGATATTTTGGATACAGGGAAGATAGACTCCCATAAGAGTTCCAAGTTTTGCTCCCTGTAAAACAAGAATCAAAAGAAATTTCATATTATTTAATTAAAGTGTAAAAATTGACATTTGTGTATAATATTAGGAGTGGTTATTTTCTTAATATAATCTAATTTTCCAGATCAATTAATTGAACAACACTTCTAAAAAACACATTGGCTACAATATTCTTTTCCAGTCTATGATCAAAGTGTAGTGTCTGGTTCCGGCGGTACGCTGTTGGTTTGCCAGTTTTCATACCAGCCAAGGTCTGATCTTGGCATCATTCTGGCAACCTCGGGACTAATTTGAACAACTAGACTCTTCATTGTGAGAATGAGGCATGGTCCTGAGAGGTGCCATCTCCCAGGAATTATCTCTACCTTCGATAGTAGGGGTTGGTTTACAGCTGATCGCCTAAGGCACCCCTATCAAGAAATGCTGATGTGTTGGTTCATGTCTATTTTTGAACCCAACTAGAGTGTCATTTAGGGAAGCTGGTCATCTCTACCTTCCAGGCTTGTGCCACATATTGCTGCAGTGGGAGGCAAGTAGATAAGCAAAGTGTAGTATCTGTTTTGTCTAAAGTCAGAGGAGGAGAAATCCTTGTCGACTTGAACAATTTTTATTTTTGTCCAATTCAGAGTGTGAGGCTAATAAATAGGAACTAATAAAAAAAACACTGCCATTCTCTCTAATTCTACATACAAACATCTGTTCCAGTGATGCCACAAAATATCTTGCAACATCTTGTAAATTTCTAAAATTAGTTATTTGGCAAACTAGCCGTCGACTTTCCGTAGCTTTTAAATTTAAAAGCTAGTTTTTAACAATAAACATAGAAATATAAATTACTTTCACACAAGAAGCCAAACATTTTTAACTACATTTTACCTTCTATGGGTTGCATAAAAGTTATGACTTTATGTTTATGTACTGCTAGATGTTGGAAGTGGATAAGTTAACTAGTACATGTGTTGGTGATTAGGTTAGGAAACAGGAAGTGTTTCAGACAAGAGGTCAAAGAGATTAGCAGGACTGAGAATCCAGTATCGTGAGAACGGACGTCTCTGTTACAGGTAAGCGGATATGACGTCAGACATGAGCGACAGAGGGAATTTTGGGTGAAGCTTCTTCCTCGGGCATGGAGTGAAGCGACCAAGAGTGGATGTGTTAAAAATGGATTAACGAAATTGTAATCTAACAAGATATATTAGATCAAAGATTTTTTGTTTTTTACTGATGGGTCACCATTTATCAAGACCTGGTGGCCACTCGATGATAAAGGTTAAAGAGATCGTCAGTTGGACGATGATTGCTTCCATGAGAGTACCGGAAACAATGGGTTGGATGGGCAGAAGATTACTTAAGAGGAATTGATTATCCAAAAGGACGGCTCAACAAGTATTTGTTTATATTAGACTTGAAGACGACCATGCTGTAGTTGGTTGGGAAGCAGATTCGTGGTATCTTGTTCCACAGATGTGATGTTTTAGGAAAGAAACTTTGTTCATGGAAGTTTAACTTGGTTTTTGGTATTGAGAAAGAGAAAGGAAAGTTCTTTACTGTAGTTGTAGCCAGACGAGTTTTTGTTGTGAATGTTTTACAAGCCGTACCAGGGATTGAAGCTCAGCCGAGCGCCTACCATGAACATAACGATACAGTAGAGAGTAGCTAGCAACATCTCTTTTGTGTGAAAGAGTCTGTAGGGACGAGAAGAAATCATCCTCCAACAGATTGCGGAGTTGATTTTGTACTCCATCTTAAGACAGATCTGGCTCTTATACAGGTAGAGGATTGCATCAGAGATTCTGGAGCGGTAGAATGATCCAACCATTTTTCCAGCGACCTTGGCAACGAATTTGATGTAAGTCTTCCATTGGGAAGACCAGTACGTTAAAGATAAATACTTCTACACTGAGGCAATTTTTATTTTTGCCCAACCCCACAGTGCCTCTTTTGGGAGAGCTGGATTCTCCCCATATTAAAAACCGACCTTATGCCTAATTCTGCCCTCGTGGTGAGGCAAATAAATAGGGACACAGTGAGAGGGAGAGAGAATATTGTAAAAGAACACTAAAAAGTGGTGAAGTATAAATTTAGAGAAAAGAATAAAAAATTTGTGTCACATTATAAATAGATGAATTTTATCTTGGTTCATAGAGCTAAGGTTCGAAATACTCGGATCCAGGGTTCGAATCGTCCGACCAGCGGTATCGTTACATCGTCCATACTGACGAATGTTAGGTCACACAAAACATATATGTCTATGGATATTAAAAAAATATTTATTTATCGAAATAATTTATATATATATATATATATATATATATATATATATAGGAAAAGTTTAAGTTACTTGACTAAAACAATTCTGGCTGAAATTAATTCCCATCCGTTTTTTTTTAAAATAAAAAAACATTAAGCTGCAGTTAAAATAAAGCTCAATGATCAATATTTTATATCAGAGTTTTATATATTAATAGTGTATATTTCGAAAGTGTAATACATGTTAATTACGAGTTTCAATTCTCTCCTCACTCTGAATTGTTTTCTGAAGATTTATAGTATGTCAATATAATGTTAGCAGTTTTTGAAAATTGATAAATTTTTAAATATACTGATGAAGAAAATCATTTACATTCTATATCTTTACTTAAATGTAATTGTTGTCACATTTGAGCTGGTGAATCTCTGTCGTATTTGAGGGTTCTCTACATCCTCTCTCACAGACGTGATGCTGCTAGTCTCAGTCTTTTCTATAAGTACTATTATGGCATATGTTCTTCGGAAGTGTGTGATCTATTCCCTGCTTCTTTTGTTCCAGCTCGTTTGACTCGTTAGTCTAGTGGTCTTCATCAATTCGCTGTTTTGATACTTCCTATTCCAGTAGCTTCTTTCCAAGAACTGCAGGCTTGTGGAACCCTCTTCCTGTCGAGTGTTTTCCTCCTACCTATAGCCTTGGTCTTTTCAAGACTAAGGCCAATAGGCATCTCTTGTCTTGTTAGCTACTTACATTAAGTGGCTTCATGCCTTGTCTGGAGCGATTTCCATAAAAAAAAATTGGTATTTAGAAACGTGCGTATATGGAAAATAACATTGTTGAGATTGATTCTCGGAGCATGTTTCAGATATTTGAAATAATAATTAATATGTTTTGAACTTTTGAAATATACACTACTTATATATATATATATATATATATATATATATATATATATATTAGTATATATTAGTATAATACCCGTCCCAGGATGGGTATAAACAATAAATATAGCATTAGTTTTAAATTTTATATTTTTTCTTTCGTTGGGGGGTATGGTACGGCTTCAATGGCACCCCTGCTCATGCTCGCACACACATCTTTTTAAAAATGCATCACTCAAAATTTCATGTAGAGCAATTCTTTGGCTGCGGGTTTGGGTGGGCGCACCCTCTAAATGGTAGAGTTTAGAAAAAAATATAATTTGCCCATGTTACTCACTGTATTGCCGAGAATATATATTTTAAAATTCATAATGATCCTTTCATTAGTTTAGAAGTTATCCTGTACATTATATATATATATATATATATATATATTGAAAAAAGGCTGCTGTTACTGGCATTGTATGTATCTGCCCTGATAAAAAACAAAACAATGGGCACTTGAATGTAAAGCAGAATTATATCTTTACTCTCCGAATTGGACGAGTCAAAGATGTTTGGAATGTGCAAACAGGAATTAACGGGATACAAAACTTCAGTTGATTTTTAGCCAGTTGCTCTGCTCGAATCAAGAATCGAAGTAGTTAAATAACATTTGACTTTTATGCGGTGTTCCTGTTTGTTATTCCTAGTTACATTAACAAGTTTGTTTTCTCAACTGATAGCCAACACAAGTAAAAAAAAAAGTAAGAAGGTTTAAAAATTTACCTTGCTTTTTTTGGGGGCCGCCTCTTCTTCTTCGAGGTTGGGAGCAATTCCAGCTTGGTAACTTCCAATTCGGTTGATAATCTGTGAGATTTTCCCTCGTTGCTGGAGATCTTCCTACATGAAACAAATAGAAGAAAATAAAAGAGTTTATATTCCGAAAATAATGGTTTTGATCCTTGTATCTCTATGAAGGGCTTGGTCTGTTAATCATTGTGAAGTTTCAAAAACCATATTCTTCTGTCTGTCTCACTTAAGTTTGAAGTAATATTTTAATCGGTTTGTACTGCTTGAGTTGGAAATAGCATATTCGTCAGTTAGTTATGCTTAAGTTTGAAATAAGATTTTCGTCGGTTATTCATTCATTGCATATGCACTTCAGATAAACAATTACATTGGTTTATATGAAATATTAAACACTATTTATTTCTTAATATAACTTGCATATCATAATAGTAGTTAAAATAATTTGCTTTTAAAAACCTATTTAAAATGTTCTTTTAATGTCATGCTACAAGCGGTCATTCATGTCACTCATAGACTTATTAATCCTGAATAGTCGATTCTTCTTCTAGTAAGTCTGATTGCACTGCGTTTTTTTAAGATACAAAATCGCTAAAAATCATTTATAAGAAAAACACCTCGTTTTACAAAAAAAATTAGATTAGATTAACTCACACTAAGCCAATAGCTACTTTGAAAACTGTTCTAAGAAAAACTGATGAAGCTTTAAGAACAACGAACAATTCGAAAATGAAGTATAGAGCTGTTTGTTTTCTTGCTATCCACTGCAGTAACATAAGGCCGGAAGATGAGGAAAACGAGCACCCCCCCGAAGGGAGACTCTTATTGGGTACAAAAATAACCGAGAACAGATCCATCAGCATTCCCCGGTAGGGGCGTTGCAGGCAGCCGCCAATAAACCCACCTTCTGAAAGAGAAGGTAATGCCTGGGAAGATGCATCTCCTAGGACTGAGCTGTACCATACCTCAGCCTGACTAAAGAGAGCACGGTGCTGTCAACCCAGACCCTAGTTGGTCTGAATGATTGGGAAGGTGAACCTTAGTAGGTATAAGATATATTGCTAGAACAGAACTATCATATAAGAGGATAACTAATTCAGAGGAAAGTCCTGGAATATTGGGGGGGGGGGGCAAACTTGAATTGCTGGGAAAGACACATGTCTCCTACTGGAGTGACAGTCCTGAAAATTAGTACGTAGTGGTTAGTTTTTTTTCGAAGTTCTGAATGAGTGGTTATCAAATTTATGAATACAGTGGTTAGGTTTGTCTGTTTTACAGCATATCAACCAGTTTGACGTTATTTCATTCTGGAGCAATACCTATAACGAACGATTCATTGTGTACGAACAAGTAAACACAAGCTGCATTAAAAATAACAATACATCAACTGTGTTAATGTTATATGACAGAAGAGTTACTTCCTTTGAATTATTATACAGGAAGTGAAGACTATTTAAAGCAGACATACTGACTGCTCAGGGGGAAGGAAATGTATCAATGAATGTCTATTGAAAGCATAGGAGACATTAACATTTGGATTAATGCAATGGAAATATGCTGGGCTCATAACAACACTTTGATACCAAATGTTAATATATCCTATACTTTCCATAGATATTCATTGGTCCACTTACTTCATACTATGAGCAGTAAGCATGTCTTCCTTAAATAGTCTCCACTTCCTGTATAATTCAAAGGAAATAACTCATCTGTCACCTGATATTAACAATTTCCCTCTATTATGAATTATGCAACACATTCTTCACAAACTACACACACACACGTGCTTATAGGATTTGTTTCTTGCTCGTGTATCGTGCAGAATGATCGAGTTTCTACAGTTCCAACTTGTAGTATTTATGTATCGCATTCTTTTACAGAAGAATAAAACAAAAAAAAAGAGACCGAAATTCAAGAAGGTCTAAAACCGAAAAAAATATAAAGAAAGTACGAATGTGAGAACAGAGAGAAAAAAGTTGCTAAAATAAACGGTTGATAAATGATTTAAGACTGACAGGAAATACAGAGGTTAGTTTGCTAGGCGATTCTCAGATCAGAGAAGATGGTGAAACAGAGAGAGAGGGGTTAGTAATATTTTGTGTGATAAATATATAGGGAAAACGCCTTAAAGAAACAAACGTTGATTAACTCAGATTTAGTATAATATATATATATATATATATATATATATATATATATATGAGAAAGCATATTAAAGAAGGCGAAGAAAAAGAGGAATAGAAGGAAGAATGAAATGGAGGTAGAGGATGGAAGGAGGAAAAAAGTAAATAGAGATGCGAAAAGGTAAAGGAACCAAGGAAGATTGAAGAGCAAACGAGAGAATGGTAGAGGAGAGTGAGAAGAAAGTAGGAGGAAACAGAAAAAGAGAGAGGGATGAAAAAAGAGAGAGAGGGATGAGAGAAAAGAGAATGAATAGAATAAGACAGAGAGGGAGAGAGAGAGAGAGAGACAGACAGACAGAGTATGGAAAGAGAAAAAGAATGGAAAGAGAAAAAGAATGGAAAGAGAAAAAGGAAAATAATCAAAATGGAGGTGAAAGTGAAAGAAAAGAAAAATTAATAACTATACAAACACATCTTTTCTACACATCTGCATGATGTGCAATATCATTAGTAAATTAATAAAAACTGTTGCTGAACTTCCCTTCTCCTAATTAATAAGCACCATAAGAAAGATGTGAAAGCTTGAATTCAGTGTGATTTACAAACCAGCCCTGTTACGTGGACTCCTTCACCCTCTTTACCTACATAAACTTGAAGACCTCTGGCAACAAAGTCGCTAATGCCACACGAAACAACTTCACATCATATGAGTACAAATACAGTAAATAAGGAAATACATATTTTTATAAAGCAGTGTTGTTTTTTTCTTTGTTGTGTAAAACTGGGTATATAACAGGCCCAGGAGTTGATATTGATCACTTAAGTCTTAGATTGATTTTTTTTAAATGAAAATCGCATGGGATCGCATACATCTCTCATACCAGCACATGGTCGAGAATTAAGACAAACTTTCATTTGCTGGCTAGACATGCTACAAGCCACATCAGCTTCGGGATATTTCTCGCAACAACAAAAAAAAGCCATGAGAAAATGTAATTCTACACATCATCGTTTTATGTTAATAACGTGTGCATTTTATTGTATCATGTATGTTTAAAAAATGTTTTTTATAGAAGTCGCTACTGGCAAGGCATGAAGCCACTTAATAAAGGAGCTAAAAAATTTAAGATGATTAATGCAAAGACAAGAGATGCCTATCGACCGTAGTCTTGAAAAGACCAAGGCTATAGGTAGGAGGAAGACAGTCAGCAGAAAGAGAGTTCCACAACCCTGCAATTCTTGGAAAGAAGCTACTGAAATAGGAAGATGTATTATAACGAGATACTTAAACAGCGAATTGATGAAGACCACTAGACCAACTAGTCAACCGAGCTGGAACAAAGGAAGCAGGGAATAAATCAAACAATTCTGAAGAACGCATGCCATAATAGTACTTGTAGAACGGAGACTAGCCACATCACGTCTGTTAGAGAGAGGGTGCAGGGAAGAAAAAGATGGGGTCAATCAAAACCCTTCAAATAGGACAGAATTAACCAGCCCAAATATGACAACAGTATTCCATACAAGATCTGATAGAAAATTTGTAGATATAGAGTTAAGTGTTAGAAAGTATTTGGAGCGATAAAAAGAACCGACTTTATGAGAGACAGAAAGAGCAATGGATCTGATGTATTAACTCCAAGAAGATTTAATGGGAAAAAAGATCAAGAAGTTTCAGAGTCGATTTCTTCTCAAGAACAGAGCCACCCATGAGAATCTTAGGAAGAAAATGGGTCACACCTACGATTGAAAGACACAAGCTGAGTATTAACAGGATTAAACGAAACAAGCTATTTCGTACCCTAATCCACAACCGAAACCAAGTCAACTTCCAGATAAGCTGCATATTCCAATTGCTTCCAAGGAGAAGGGAGAGAAGCAATACCAAAATAGAGAGTGGTATCATCTGCAGAGATGTTAATCTTTTGAATAATATTTTCTGGAAATCAGTGATATAGAGTAGAAACAATGTTGGATCTAGAATAGAGTCCTGAGGAACACCAGCATTGACAGAGAAAAAGGATGAGGAGACACTATCCAGATTTACTCACAAGCTTCGATCAGAAAGAAAAGACCTAATAATACCAATAAATTGTTAGAGAGTCCATTTTTCCTTGTTTTATTACCTCTATAAAATTAGTATATTTGATATTCTAATTTTTATGTTTGTATAACGATTCACGTAAAAGCGTCACAGTCATGAAAACATTATATTAATGTAGAGATAGGCTGGAAACGTCAGACTGGAAACGTCCGGCTAGCATCAAGCCCAAAGTCAGAAAGAGGAAAAACCTTGTTTAGATCACCATACATGCATGATACAAGTATGTTTTGTGTACTTCTAAATAGAAAAGTTCATTCTGTTTCCTAGTATAATTCAAGGGAGATAACTTTAAAATGGTTCAAGATAAATAACTTCTGATTATACTGAGCCGACACCTCTAATTCAAAGATGAGATTTAAAAAGATGGCATATTCTGTCCCATCAAGAAATTTGAACTAGTCTCACAAAATTTACATTTTCTGTACTTTTAGCTGGTAGGTCAACAGGTTTTCAGGGCCATAATTCTAAATTGTGTATAATATTCCAACCCCAAACAATCATTTGTTTACTGGACACAGTCCAAAGAAACTGGTCATTTATCATTTGCCCGTTGACTGAATTTGTCATGCGTATATTATGCATCAACTAGAGTACACATCCCATGGCAAAAATCAGATCAAATATTGAAAAAAAAAAAAAAAAAAAAATGCAACATTTTTATATCACAACTTGTAGAATACCCGTCACAGGACGAATATAAGCATTACATATAGCATTAGTTTTAAATTGTAATGTTTTTTTCTTTCTTTTGGGGAGTATATTACGGTTTCAGTGGAACCCTCCTTAATGGTATAGTTTTAAAAAAAGATAATGTGCCCACGTTAGATACCCTGTTGAGTAGAATACATATTCCATAATAAGTTGATTAGTTTAGGATTTTACCAAGCACATTCATATTATTGACGCTCACGCGCATGCACAAATCCTTAAAAAATATGTATTTCTTCGGGTGCGAGTTTGGGTGAGTGCACCCCCTAAATGGTAAAGTTTAACAAAAAATAATGTGCCCATGTTACTCACCGGGTTGCCGAGAATATATATTACAAAATACAATGATCGGTTCATAAAACAAATAATTATAAAAAAAACTTTATATATATGTACCCCATAAATGTTAACATTCACAAAAAAAAATAATGTACCCATGTTAATCACCATATTTTTTAGAATATATATTCTAAAATTCATAATGATCCGTTCATTAGTTTATAAGATTAATCTGTACATTATATATATATATATATATATATATATATATGTGTATGTGTATATATATATATATATATATATATATGTGTATGTGTATATATATATATATATATATATATATGTGTGTATATATATATATGTGTATATATATATATGTGTGTATGTGTATATATATATGTGTGTATGTGTATATATATATATATGTGTGTATGTGTGTGTATATATATATATATATATATATACACCTAACTTTATAAATATAGAAAAGATAAAAAAACGTCAATTCGTATAACTTTTTGACTGGCTCGATTCTGTTGTTGGCATTGGTTTCCCCAATTCTTTATAGAATCAGGTACTTACAGGATGGACCACATGAATAATGAGGAACACTATGGGAGTACGAACATTGATCAATGGTATGAACTGCATTTGATTACTTATAGGGCAGTTTATGACAATAATTTGTTGACATTAATTTGAAAGCAACGAAGTTGTAATCAGCAGGGAAGCAGTTCTGTGGTAAAGTGTTCAACAGGCAGAAGGTCCGTACAAAGAAGCTCTGTCCATAGAAATTCTGCTTGACCATAGGCACATGGACGGAGAAAGGAAAGTCTTTTTCCATTGTGGTAGAAGACGAGTTCTTGCTGTAGTTCCGAGCGTCCATAGTGAAAGTGGCGCTATAAAACCAACAGGATTCGAACTTGGGATGCACAGATCGTCAGGCCACATCCATAGCCACGTCACCACGGCCACCTCCCATATCACAATGAAACGTATTTACATTCAGACTATAAACTATTCACATCACCTGATTCTGCTTCTGTGAAATTTATTTTGGGGTGAGATTAAAGAGCAAATGAAAATATATTGCCCTGTACAAGGATTGAACTCACAGCCTTCAAATCATAGGCATTAATGTTTAATATATTCCCTCCCCTATCCCTGTTCACCCACTACTTCTAGTCTCATTCACCCTTCATTGTAACCTAGCCTGATAGCTTCTTTCCTCAAGCCTCTTTATTTTCAAATTTATTTCTTGCTCCTCGTTTCCCTGACTGTACCCACATGCAGAAATTTAAATGTAATCTGAACAAACATCTTACTGCCCAACTCCCCACTCCGGTTGCCTCACCCCTATAAATATGGCCCCTATCACAGTAGTCCCTTATGCTTCAGTGACAATATGCTTTGTTTGGGGCAAATAAAAGTAAAAAATAAATAAATAAAAACAAATCCGAACGTTCTTTGTCCTTTTGGCTCGGAACAAACTGTATCATCTGTTCTGATACTACACTTCATCTTTTCTGTCCTCGGTCAGTGAAGGAGAACTCTTGAGGTAATTTTCATTTTTGTTCCAATCCAGAATGCCTCTTTTTGGGGGAGCTGGATTTTTCCCCACATTAAAACTGACCTCGTGTCTAGCTCTGCCCTCACAAGGAAAGGGGTGGTGGTGGTAGTAAATATGGACAGAAAGATTTATAGACGCACGCACATCTCGTCATTATGGACGCTAATTACTTTTAAGCTATTAGACCTAGGAGAGTGAAATTTGGTGGGAATGATCCACTATCTATTTGGATAGTCTCAAGGGTGGTCATATTCTTTTACTTTTTAAATCTTTTTTGCCAAGATTATACAAATTATTTTAAAAACCTTTAACAGAAGCTTGACTGGGCACAAAATATTTCTAAACTCATAACTTCAGTCATGTATCCTCTGTTTCACAGTTTTTAACATTACGGTTTTGGATTCATCATCATCATCATCATATTCGGTTTAACATCTGTTTTACATGCTAGCATGTGTTGGATGGCTTTTAGAAATCATCTTTCAAACTAACCCATCTCTGGCCAAATCTTTATCTATCCCTCTTTCTCTTAAGTCCATCCTCATCACTTCTTCCCCTCCCATGTTTTCTTTGGTCATTTCCTGTGAACTGATCCTCTAACCTCAACTGTTCTAGATCTACTAACCCAAGCGCATCGGATGGAGAGAATTGCTGGTATCACTGTAAATGCTTCTATGAGAAATGGCATTGCACAACGACATCTCAACTGGTACGGCCATGTCACTTGCCGCCTGTCATCAGAAACGCTTCAAATTGTGTCCCATATTGATGTCGATGGCCCAAAGCCATGCTGTGGGTTGCTTAAGACATGGAGGGGATCAGTTGATGAAAACCTGATCCAAACAGGTGGCACAAGCAAAATGGCAGCAGACAGGAGAAGTGTGAAGTCATTCACGAAATGGCTAACCTCAGCATGAGACAAGAAAACAACAAATGAAAATAATATAACTATGCTATCGAAGTCTCCTGTTCTGCACACATCTTATACTGTCCAGATTTAATCTTCTTTTGAGGTCATCAGATCTAAGCCCGTCTTTAAGACTCACATTATATGTCTCTCGTATCATTCCAATTACATTTATCTCCATAATCATCACACTGCATACACATGCCTGATAGACTCTTCCTTTGGTCGACAGTGGTAATGCTCTGCTAACCAAAAAGTAATGACAGAAGTTCCCGAAACTTACTACATCCACTCCTAACTCTTGCAATCATACTAGCACCTGCTCCACCCTGTGCTCCTGATTGCTTTGTAGTAGTTTAGGTTTAAAACTTCTTGCACTCCTCAAAGTTGAATTCAACGGCTCTCTTCTTGAGGAAACCACTTGTTTTGATAAGCTCCTCGGACTGACTTTCACGCCAGATCTAAAATGGAAGAATTATATCTAATCTGTTCCTAAAGTTGCTGGAAAAATGATTGGATCTTTCAACCGTCTCAGAAAGTACCTGACTCCTGATGCAATCCTCTACCTATATAAGACTCAAATACACCCTAAGATGGAATATTGCTGCCACATCTGGGGAGGTGCTGCTCAGAGCACTCTTTCTTGCCTTGACAGAGTTCAATCTTCTGTTCTCTCATAAAAAAGAAGTTGCTAATTTTTCTCTACACTATTGTTACTTCCATGGAAAGTACTCAACTGAGCTTCAATCTTTGGTTCCTCCTTGTAAAATTTTCACAGCAAGAACAAGTGTTTAATGTCATTAGATTTGAAGATGGCATGTCGTAGCCCTCAGGGAAGCAATTTTGTAGCAACGTGTTCCACAGATGAGAAGCACTTGAAAATAAAGTCTGTTCATAGTAATTTCATTTGATGTTAGCCACATGTTGGAAGAAAGCAAGTTATTTGCAATGGTGGTAAAAAGATGAGTTCTTGATGTGAATGTTTTACAAGGAAGATGCAGAGATTGAAGCTCAGTTGAGCGCCTTTCATGGAAATAACGATAGAGTAGAGAGAGACTAATGATTTTATATTCATGGAAATTTTTGAAAGTCGTCCTGATCTGGATTGAGATCTAGGAAGTTTTTACATTTTGGGGCATGTTCTCCCCGGGTGAGCTGTGGTGTCCATTTTGGTCGTGAAATAATATGAACGGAAAACTTACAATAAAAATATGTGGGTAATTTTATCCCAAGAAAGAAAGTTCAATTCTGGCACAGGAGGAAGTAGAAATAGGTTGTCGAGAAGTTTTGTTACCTTGGTGATACCAATGGAGCAGAGGTTGGAGCAGGTGCTACTTAGGAGTGGATGAAGTAAGTACAGGGAAGTTCTGTCATACCCAGCCAACAGAGCGTTGACCAAGGGAAGAATCTATCAGGCATGTGTCCGCAGTGTGATTGTGTATGGAAGTGAAACTTGGCCAGTGAGGGTTGAGGACATGCGTTGCATGGAGAGAAATGATATGAGAATGATATGATGGATGTGTAATGTGAGTGAGTCTTAAAGACAGGCTAAGATTTGATGACTTCAGAGAAAGATTAAATCTTCATAATAATGTGTGCAGCACAGGAGACGTCAACAGTATGGCCACGTTAAAAGAATGGATGAGAGTTATTGGGTCAGTAGATGTAGAACAATAAAGGTAGCAAGTTCAGTTCACAGGCGAATGCCGAGGAAAACATGGGAGGAAGTGATAAGGGCAGATTTGAGAGACAGAGGGATAAATAAATATCTGACCAAAGATAGTTTGGAAGTCAATTTCTAAAAGCCGTGCAATGCATGCCAGCATGTAAAATGGACGTTAAACTGATGATGATGAGTGCTGAAATTTGAAATGGTAGGGGACAACTTTTGGAGAGAAGGAAACAACTGTGTATATAATTTAACAATTTTACTTGGAAAATGGTGAATATTCAGAATGAGGAGGATTTTGAATACGTGCCTTTGCAAGAACTTAAGAATGTTCTGGAAACTGCTTGCATGTGCCAGTTTGGTTAGCTGTTTTGTTTTACAGCATACCGACCCTTTTCCGGCTATTTAATGCTGAATTCGGTCATTTTGGTAAAAGTTTAATGCTTCAAGTTCTTTATATGTTCGAGTATTTATTCATGGTGTTTGTTTTGTTATTTTTGCAGAGGAAAATGTATTTGTTTTTGGCTTTGCAGAACATGGCTGAGTTTTGCAAAGGAGGGGAAAAAACAATAACATCAATGTTTGGCACAATTTTTGCCAGGAAGCCGGTATCTTCAGACAGTCTGATCTGGTAGCACCAGAAAAAAACTGTCACTTAAAACTGATTATAACTTAGCATTTTATCAGTTATGATACGGGTCCTTGCGAACTTGCATGTGCCGGTCTGTCAATTCTGTCTGTTTTTGTCATGGAAGAAATGGCTTTTGCTTGCAAACCGCCTTCAGTAGACTTATGTTGCAAATGCAATCAGGCCGATATCAACCAAAGTGGGAAAATTGGAAAGGTAGTAATGGTTGACTTTGAACTACTGTCTGACGGTTTTGTCATAATGGAGTCAAACCATATCCAAGATGTTGCATAATGATAAAGATGGAGAAGGAGTGGGTTGGTTGCCAGAGACTGCCTTCATGGGATTCTCTGCGAAGCAGTTACCGATGTTCTGATGGTAAGGAAATAATTGAAAGGAGCCCAGAGCCCAGTGTGCCTGGGTTTATATAGACTGGCTCACGTGACCCTTAAGGAGCAGTGATTGGGTTAAGTGTTGGCCAATCCATGGGACCCTTAAAGAAACAAGGGAGACAACCAGTGACCAATCAATATGTTATAAATTCAAATGAATAAAATAAAACGAGTGACAAACCTCATATAGGGCCAAATGGTGGCCTCCCTCTTCATCATCGTTGTTCTCGGTTAGTGGCTCTTGTTCCCGGCTTTGTGTATTTTCTCCTGCAAAAACAAGATAGTGGGAGGAGGGGGAAAAGAGGAAGACATAAATTAGCATGATAAAGCCATACATCCTGATGAGAGTAAATTCCCTTTTAAAACATAAATTGAGGGAGATTTGATGGGGTCAGTCAATCCCAGATGTCATTTGAATGGGAAGGAAGTGGTCAAATTAGTTAGACATTAAAAATAAAATATAAATTGGAAAATGGATAAAATCTAATGATAATCAAAGAAAAAAATTTGACTAAAATAAAATTTGACTAAAAAACAAAACAAAAAACAGTAATACCTTTAACATATAATCCCAATTAAGCCCATAACCCATTTAATATTTTACCAGTCGCTGTTAAATTCCATTTATATTATAAGTTAGTATTTTTTAATCCTAATGTTGGTGTGTGCTAGAATAGAAATCTTGAAAACTTCATGCTTTTACCATAAATCTTTCTTGAGATGAGGGCATGTTCCCATATGGGGATTTTGCAGAATAAAACTTTTACCTGCACCTATTAAATCCCATATTATTTTAAAGGTTATATTTTAAAATGTCAGTCTTTATGTGCTAGAAAATAAA
This sequence comes from Sepiola atlantica, assembly GCA_963556195.1. Taxonomy (NCBI): domain Eukaryota; kingdom Metazoa; phylum Mollusca; class Cephalopoda; order Sepiida; family Sepiolidae; genus Sepiola; species Sepiola atlantica. The sequence goes on from OY744522.1 coordinate 107,403,503, forward strand.
TCCTGAAAATGTCTTGCATACATCATAAGTTATATAGGAAAACTGCAGAGTTATGAACAAAATATTGAATAATTAATTATTTGTTGATTTTTGCCGGCGAAACGATTGAAAAATGCAACCAAATGGGTTGTAGAGAGTTTGCATGTCAGTACTTTTACAGGTCAGTACGAACGAGAATAGGAATAGGGAGATCAGCAAAGGGAAAGACGATGAAAGGCATTACCGAAACAGTACAAACAGCTTCAAAATGTATTTCGTTCAACAGAGTCGATTCATGGAACAAGCATGTTAAAAGGAAGCTGACATTAAGTTCTATAGAGTTGTTCTGCTCCGGTAAGTAACCAGATCTATCCTGGAAGAGGCCTTCAATCCAGGAAGTAAGATTGCTGGAAATTTTTCATGAGCGTCTATGTCATATATACTCTGTCAGAGAGTGCCAAATAAAAGATTTTACCCACTTTAAATGAATTGTTCCAAACTCGAATTAAACGTCATAAATAGAATTATGTTATTGTTGTCAACTTAAAACTTGCACTCGTTTTATTTATTTAAAGAATATTTGGCTGACCATTTTAACAATTTTTTTTACTACTTTTACGAATTTGATAAGGGTTAAAGAGATCGTCAGTTGGACTATAATCGCTTCTACTTTTTTTATTCTCATCACTTATTTATCTATATATATAATACATTAAAGATTATAAATATCCATCATTTACTTCACAAAGAGTTTTGAAAGTAATATGTGGTATAACATTTATACAGATAAACTGAATATTTCTGTTAAATACAGTACATCTACTTTCAAATTGTTTCACGAAATAATAAATTAAAATAGACAGAAAAAAAAATTGTAAATAACATTGATGTGAAAATCTTTTATAAATATGAAGAAAAATAGTATTTAATTACAGAAACTGCACAAAAGAAAAGAAAAACATTAGTAAAGAAAGAAATAATGTACGACGCTGCCTTTTTGTTGACACTGAATGTTTGCACATGTAATACTCTTAAATAAATTGTTATTCTATCCCATTAGACTGAAATAAACCATTTACTTAAGGATGAAACATCAGAATTATATAAGTTATCGTCCTTGGATTGATATCGAAGTTACTTTCTTTTTATTTATTCTACACAACGTTATAGAAAATATGCTCTCCTGTCCGGAAGCAAAGAAAACTCATTCCACACATGTTGAAGTTGGGACGAGTTCTTATCCTCTTTCTCGTAGGTGTTTCAAGACTGTTCAATATGCTCTGATCGGTTGCCATTTTTGCAGGTTTTTACCGAAACCTACTGCTGCACGGTCAGGTATTTTTTCTAGTAGGAGTCACATGGACTCTCAGAACACCACAACGAAGTAAATGACATTAAATTATTTATTGCTCACGCATATATTCTCTATCTGTGACCCTGGCTACACATGCCTTTCTTATTGCAATTTGGACTTTAATGTATTCTTTCTTTGGTAATAATGTCTGTTGTTCTCTCTTTGTATAATATATCGTGTATCATCTTATATGTTTAGTATCCCCTTTTTACGTTTGTCTTTGATAAACTGCTTATGTTAGAATAAAGGTATATGTATGCAAATCCAACTGTTTTTTTCACTATTGTTCTTTCCTATTTCGTTTACACATGTTATCCACAATAACACAACTCACAAAATGACGACCTCTTGTATGAGAAAGATATACCCGAACACGTGGTCGCTAAAAACGTAATAGCTGAGATACAAAATATATTCATAAGCTTTACCCATGCAAACACATAGTATGAACAACAAGAAAAACCAGCCTCGTACATATTACACTGTTAGAAATAAATTGCAATGTTTACTTTATAACAAATAAATAAATGTTTAACATTTTTTTAAAGATAATTTTTTAATTGTTTTTAAAATCAACCAATGAATTAGTGATTAAGATGTTACAAAGGCATTTGCATTTTTTTCATACCTGAACTCCAATTTAAAAAAAAATAAAAACACTGTTATTAATATTATAAAGGTGAATTAAAGTATTGCTATATACAACCTTTTGCCCCCAAAGCTTAAGTATTGATACTTTATATAAATACTAGTGTATATACATCAGTAAAAATAACAGGATAAAAGAAAAAATATGCTTCGTCAGTATTAGCACTAATGTTCATATAAAATCATAGAATTACGTCAGTAATTTAATTTTTCATATATAAATTATCATTTCTGATCTAAAAAACACCAACCCTTAAATTTTTATGTATGGTCGAGGATTTCTTTCAGAATTTATTTCAGGCAGCGGGGTTGTCTGACTTGCTATTTACTTTCTCGCTTTGCCTCACCACTTGAAATGGTTTTGTCGAGAACTAGAAAAAAGCACTTTTTTTTTACTCGCTAAGTTTTGTGTAACCAGATAGATTTATATTTATTTATATAGAAATACACATGAGTCTTCACTATAGAGTAGAAGATACATACAATATTAAATATTCAACGGCTAGCTCTGAACGTGTGACGTCAATCATGTGGCTATCTTTCTTCCTCTTTCTTACCAGACACCCAGGGAGATGTGATGTTTGAATTGTTCATCTCCTAGGAAAATCCCCCCCCCCTAACAAGCACTTAGTTATATTAAGCTATTTTAGTACATAGAAAAAGTAAAGTGGTCGAACATAGTCGAGGGCATTCCTAATGCTCCTTTTTCATTAACTACTACACCGAGGTGTAGGGGAGGGCAACACTGCTTTCCCATGATTACTCCACGTTCCCTTGATCTTCACTTTATAATGCTGTACCATTTTTTAAGTCCTTGGTATGACTCAACCGAGGATTGAACCCTTGTCTGCTGGCCTATTAGTGAACACTTTCACCATTAAACCAAATAAGCCGGTCTTAGTACATACATGTTCGAAAATTAGAAGTTTCTCGATAGTCATAAAATGGAGCAAAATAAATTTCTTTCCTAATTCAAGTCGCCCTGATATAGATGCTAACGGATTAACGTTTCCATAGTTTTTGAGGATGGATTTGAGAGAAAGAGGGATAAATAAAGACTTGGTCAGAGATAGGTTAGTTTGGAAGTCAATTTCTAAAAGTCGTCCAGCACATGCCAGCAGCGTTTTTTAGTGTTTTAACTTATTTTAAAGAGTTGTTTTAGTTCAAAACGAAACTAGGTGTCAACTCTTAAGTTAGAACGAGAAAGAAAAGACCTGACATCACACGGAATCTCGATACTAGCTCAAAAATCGAAAATTAAACAAAATACTGGTAGAAAAATATACAGTTCGGTTGAACATTACATTGTTGGAAGTGTTTCTTACAGTAATTTGTTTAATTTTCTATTTTTGAGCGATTATCAAGCCTCCTTGTGCAGGGCTTATGGGCAGCGGGCACAGCCTTTTGTCTTTTTCGTTCTAACTTAAGTTAGGTTTGTTTTAAACTAAAACAACTCTTTAAAATAAGTTAAAACACAAATAAACTTATCCAGGTAAGTAACTTATATTGCCTTTGGTAACATTTATTTGTTTTATATTTGTTTTTCACCTCCTTTTTTGTTTTGTTGGCTCTTGTTAAAAATGCCAGCAGTGTTTACTGATTTTACTTATAATTTTCTGTTTCATCTATTCCTAATTACAGTCAAATAGATTTATTTTATAGGCATATATTTTGTAAATAAATAGTTTGCAAATGTTATATTCTAAAGGGTATCTGTAAAGTCTGAACACATAACATAATTGGATATCCACCAGTTGTCATACCAGCTTTGGTTTTCTTTGGCATCATTCTGGCAATCTACAGGCTGACTTGCCCCTTCATTGTCAGAACGAGGCATGGTTCGGCTTGGTCTTAGCAGGTGTACCCTCCAAGCATTACCCCTCCTTCGGGAGAGGGAGTGTCATTATTGCCGATCGCCTGAGAATGTCGCAAGCCAGTTTTGAGCTATTTTTGCAGTAGAACAAAGTGCTCCTATCAAGGAAGCTGGTTTTCTCCACCTTTCGGCTTTGTACTGCATCTTCCTACAGTGAGAGGCAAGTAGATCTCAGCTGATTTCCTTGTTTTATACCTATGTATCCAGACTTTACGGGCAGCCTCCATTTAATTCATAGATAGGATCCTTACAGGTATGTTGCATAATAGGAATCGTGTTTGAGTGGAAAAGTTTAAAGGTCAAGTGAATGAAACCAGACAGAAGTTTAAACCAAGTGATTTCTAGGCAAATCTCTCGTTTTCCATACCTCTTAGCCGGCAATATTTCAAGCAGAGAAGACGTGTCAAGTGGCTTTCCCAAAGAACAGGGGGGGGGGGCAGCACACGCGGATGACTGATGTAGTGAGATGGGTTATCTGTCTATCTCTCTCACGTATATGAAGACAAAATGTTTCTATAATTGTCTTTTTAAATAAATCTTGCTAAAAACTGAATATTGGTGTTCACATGGTTTTGTCTCAACAAAAAAGAGCTGGGTTCACAATCACAACGGTGGCGGTGGCGATGAGAACGGTGACACACGTGCATTTTGTGCAATCAACTACCAAAGCTTCCTTCAACCGTCTTGGACCTAAGTTCACAATCAAGAGAACAGCGACATGGGGTATAAAAGATTTATTCACCCATCGGTAAGCTCTATATATTCAAAGCAGACTTGCGAGTAATGGCAACTACTAAAATGGCGACTCCACACTCCTAACCGAGCTTACAAATTAGAATCTCACCATCGGATCTAGTTTAGGGTCATTACAATGACCGGGATATCTGTTGAATTTATATTGTGGAGCACAATAGAGTGGGACAGATAATTGAATTGATGTTTTGTTGCAATGAAAATGCTGCAAGAGAAATGCTCACGTTACACCGGAGGGAAGAACGAGCAGAAGAATATTAACGATAACAATATGTCTTTTGTGCAAGAGAATGTGTTGGCAGTGTTATACGTACGAAAATAGTTTAAAGTAATTAAGAAATGTCTGTTAGGGGTGAAAATGTTGCATGTCTCCCCAGAGAAGAGGCAATTAAAGTGGAACATCTCCATAAGTGTCTTGTAATCAAAAAGGAAGAAAGATAGAGTCAAGTGATTTATGACATGCGTTCAAGGCTATTTGCAGCATATTCAATCTTGTAAATATATTCATAAGTAGTTCCGCTACGCTGATTTTGATTAAATTAGTTTAATAGCAAAAACTGCACTGAGTATATTTATCTCCTCTCCACGAGGTTAGACACACGGTCAGGTGTGGGTTTCAAAAGCCAGTACACTAGGATGAGAGCATTCTGACCTATAAAAAATGTCTGAGCAGCCCCGTCGGCATTCCCAAGTAGGGGCGCCTCAGGCGATTAGCAATAAACTAACCCCTTCTCAGAGAGAAGGTAAAGCCTGGGAGGGTGGACCTAGGACTAAACAGAACCATACCTCAGCCCGACCGCAACAAAACCACCATCAGACCAACATTCGAGGATGCATCCATGGCTGGTATGAAAAACCGGCCCCCGCCTGGCTCTGCATTGATAAGTTATTTACTCTTATTAGTCAAAAGTATTTTCCTTATGGACATATGCAAACGTTTATGTGAAAGTTTATTTCTTGTAAACTTCTGATGACTATTTCTTGTAGCAATATTGGATGCGGGTGAGTAAAAATAAGCAAATAAGTATTATAACCTAGGTGGCAACGGTCAGGGGCGTGAGTAATCGTTGCATTTGGAATGCGATTGGGATTGTTTTGATAATTTCAAGTGAAATTGAAATTGTTAACGTTTTATTGCTTTTATTTTGAGGTATGCCGATTTAAGAAATGTATTAAAAACAATTGCAAAGATATGTCACTAATCGAGAGAAAATTAGGGGAAACATCAGAACAGACTTGACGATCAAAGGGATCAAACGTTCCACTTTTTGCTCCATTCCCAACTGGAGTTGGGAGTTGACTGTAACTATAAAGTATGGTGTGCTTAAGTTAAATATTGGCCAAGTATAATTTTAGTTAGTTGAGGATAACAGGAGATAGGGTTCAGTCGGGGTCAGCTAGTATACTCAGATGTCAGCTCGACCACCTGTGTACCAGAAGCAGACGTAACACCACATGGCTAAAGAAGAGGGATGAAAAGAGGAGTGGGCAATCGGTTGAAAGTCTCGGAGCGAACAGCATGGGTAGAAAATGACTAAAGAACAATGATAAACTAAGAGGCCCGAAATATCTATAGCTCGGAATGCCCCCTTCATCGCTGGCAGAAGGGAAGGCAACGCCAACATCTCAATAAAGGGTCCTTTTTTTCAAATTTGATGACTTCTTCGTTTTTCATATTGTTGTGAAACATTAATTTCAGATGGCTGTTCATGAGAGGAGTGACCAACAGGAGGTAGGATATAATTGTGCTGTTGATTTGTGATTGCATTGATAGCAACCCATGTATTTTATTTATAAAAATCCTTTCTTGTTTGGATTCTCCAGTTTTATTGCAACGCCTTTTGTATTTGGGGACCAGCAAAGAAGGGGACAATGTTACAACCCCCCCCCAAAAAAAACTAAAAAAAAACGAAAATTTCAACATAAGGTTAGAATGAGTAAGAAAAAGGAATTTTCCATTAGAGAGTTTATTTTTCTTAAGCGTTCCTAAAAATAGATCCTTAAATAATGCCTACCATAGGTAAGTATAAACATAAGTAGAACTAGAGCTACACATATGGGAAATTGTGTCATTGACAAGAAGTCTGAAGTAACACGTAGAAATAAAGAGAAACAGTCTTTCTCTTTGGTCAGTGAGTTGACTGGGTTCAGACGCCTTTTGTTGAAGCTGTTTTCATTCACCTTTCTGGGGAAGACATACATACGGATCGCTTTGACATCTCATTCTATTCCTAGATTACATAATATGTATTATGATGTGCATATCATTTCACATTTTACCGAGGTATTTAACATTGGATCTATACTTGTTTTTATTTTGTTTTGGTTTAAGTTACCTTTTTATCTGAAATTGTTATTGTTATTGTTGTTGTTTTTCTGGATACAAATGAAGTTGCTCTAGAATTCCAGTTCTGAAGAAAAATGCTGTTTAAATAAATTTTGTGTTATATTGTATAACTTAAAATAAAAAATCGTCTGGAAACAGCTGGAAACACCTTGAATACCATTGTGTGTGTACTCTTTATACTCTTTAGAATTATGGTTAAAATCATTTCGATACACCAGTTCTAATCAAATAATCAGGTCATATTTAGATGTGTGACCATTTGAGAATAGCAGATGTTGTAAGCAAACACTTAACTCAGGTACATAAATGGTTACCAGACATGCTGGTAAGTACAATTGGTGACAGACTAGCATCCTGTCACAGTTGATGGTTCAAGGCATCCGTTGCACTAAATTCTATGAGACCAGGGATAAGAGGCTTGCAGACTGAAAAAAGGGGACTACTACTACTATGCACTAGAATCAATATTACAAGTGTCAAGTATGTGGGTTTCTATTGACTTGGCTCTGGTTATTGAAATGTTTCCAGATTTCGCTACTTGTAAAGTCATCAATTAAAACTGATGCATAAACAAAGTTTGTTGGCAAATATCAGAATGACAAAATTAATTCCCTTGCTTCTGCCATTTTACAATGCAAGACCCAGAAGTTCTTTTTTTTTTTTATTAAAAGAATAAGTGCAAGTCGAAACGAATCTAGAAATCATTCATACTTGATAATGTAAAATAAGATTTTATTTTAATGTGAATGTCAAAGGTAAAATGATCTGTAATTACTTTTTGAGTAAATAAAAAATTCACTTATTGTTAATTTGAAATGAGAATTTTTTTCTTTAGCATTGAAAAAATTTTTTGTATCGAGTGACACATACAGAAAGAGAGAAAGAGAGAGAGACAGAGAGAGAGAGAGAGAGAGAGAGAGAGAGAGAGAAAGACAGAGAGAGAGAAATAGAAAGACAGAGAGAGAGAAATAGAGAGACAGAGAGGGTGTCGAGGTATACGAGAAAGAGGGATGATAATGGTTATTAACATTTATACAGGATGAGTCCGAACTAACCGGGCAGTCAAAATCTTTTATTTCAAATAATAAAATTTATCGATATATAACATTTTGATTATTTGAACTAAAAATGTTTTCACTGCCAGCTCGCTTCAGACTTACTCTGTATATTATTGTTTTAAGGAAAACATTAATAACAATTAAGATGCGAGTTATTTTTAATTTGCATTGATAAGGCAAGGTTTCAGGTGAACATTAACATTTTCTTGTATCTCTATTTATATAAAGTTAGGTATGTGGATATGTTTATATATTTCTATGTATAGGATTCACTCCTAAACTAATTAAACGATCATTATGAATTTTGGAACACAGCTGCTAGGCGTATGGGTATGTAATGTGGACTATATTTAGTTTAATTTAATTTCATGCAGACGGGGCAAAGATGGGGTTGGAAGCCCATTGTGAAAATTCAGGTATCTCTGATTTTGTGAAATTTTAACAATAGATATTAGACATCAATTAATAAATATTCCCCGAATTTCCGTTCTTTTGGAGTATTTTAAAGGGTTTTTAGGGCGCATAGTATTGGCACAACCTTCTATTTAAAAAAACAAAAACATTTTCAGATTTGCATTAAATTTGATCCATTGTCATTCGACATCAATTAAGTAAGATTCCCTGGATTTCAGTTTCTTCTTAAAACTCATTAAGATTAAACCTTACATATTAGACATAATGGATTTTGATCAACATTGGAATAAGGATTGTAGACATAAGGCTTAGTAACATTATATCTTGATTTTAATCTTCGTAAGGTGACATGAAATGGTGCATAACTTCTGTTCGGGAAATTAATTTTACCCGTCCTGGAACAGGTATTCTTCTAGTGTATGTATATATATATATATATATATATATATATATATATATTGATAACTTAGGAACTTAAAAGTTATTAAGCTAAAATGAAGTCTTACACTAAAAAAAAAGAAGAATTCTTACACTAAAAATGTGATATCTGTATCTGCCTGTCTGGGGAACCGATTCAAAACAAAGCTCTATATCCAGATCAAACAGGTTTCTAAATAAAAAATTACGACTTATCCGATGCTGGTATTAATTTTATATTCCCTTTTATTGTTAGATATCGTGGTGTCTGTGTTTGCGCCGGACACCCATAAGCAGCGAAGACAATGTTTTATTTTCTTTTCTTAGAAAGTGAAATTTTTCGAAAATGAAAAAATAAAATGGTAATATGGAGTTTAGGGCCTGGGGCAGGAGTACACAGGTGTCTTCATTCATTCCCGGACAACGCCGAGGGCGCATGCTAGTATAATATAATTCAATTTTTATGAAAGTTGATTCTGAAGAAAAGAGTCTTCGAAATATCTGTTAATTATTATCTTTTGGAAAAATTGAAGTTGGAACGAATGGAATCAAAATGGAGGTTTATAAATGGTACCTACGTTTTTTAGGTTCTTTCTGTTCCTGGGTAGCAAAACACGAGGGACATTTACGTGTGGTAGACATAATTCCAGATAATGAACTAAAAGGTGAGACAGGTAAATGATAGGGGAAGGAGGAGGTGGTGGAAAGAGGAAATGACAAGGAGGAATGAAAGAGAGAGAGAGAGAGAGATTGTGAAAGAGAACAAGAGGGTAAGAGAGAGATATAGAAACATAAGATAGTGAGAGAAAGGAAAGAGAGAGGAAGGAAAAGAGGGGACAAAAAGAAAGAGATAGAGAGAGATAAAAGGAGAGAAAGGGGAGAGGGAGAAGGGGGAGAGAAGGGGAGAAGGGTAGAGAGAGAAGGGGAGAGAGAGAAGGGAGAAGGAGAGAGAGAAGGGGAGAAGGAGAGAGAGAGAAGGGGAGAAGGAGAGAGAGAGAAGGGGAGAAGGAGAGAGAGAGAAGGGGAGAAGGAGAGAGAGAGAAGGGGAGAAGGAGAGAGAGGGAGAAGGGGAGAAGGAGAGAGAGGGAGAAGGGGAGAAGGAGAGAGAGGGAGAAGGGGAGAAGGAGAGAGAGGGAGAAGGGGAGAAGGAGAGAGAGGGAGAAGGGGAGAAGGAGAGAGAGGGAGAAGGGGAGAAGGAGAGAGAGAGGGAGAAGGGGAGAAGGAGAGAGGGAGAAAGAGAGAAAATGAGACAGAGAAAGAGAGAAAATGAGACAGAGAAAGAGAGAAAATGAGACAGAGAAAGAGAGAAAATGAGACAGAGAAAGAGAGAAAATGAGACAGAGAAAGAGAGAAAAAGGAGGCAGAAAGAGAGAAAAAGGAGGCAGAAAGAGAGAAAAAGGAGGCAGAAAGAGAGAAAAAGGAGACAGAAAGAGAGAAAAGGGAGACAGAAAGAGAGAAAAAGGAGACAGAAAGAGAGAAAAGGAGACAGAGAAAGAGCGAAAAGGAGACAGAGAAAGAGCGAAAAGGAGACAGAGAAAGAGAGAAAAGGAGACAGAGAAAGAGCGAAAAGGAGACAGAGAAAGAGCGAAAAGGAGACAGAGAAAGAGAGAAAAGGAGACAGAGAAAGAGAGAAAAGGAGACAGAGAAAGAGAGAAAAGGAGACAGATAAAAAGAGACAGAAAAAGAGAGAAAGAGAAATAGAAAGAGAAAGAGAATTAAAGAGAAATAAAGAGAGAGAGAAAGAGAGAGAGAAAGAAAGGAAGACTCACAGAGAGACAAAGATGGTAAGATGAAAAAGAAAGAGAACGAAAAACGAGAATAAAAAAAGAATGTAAGTTAGAATGAAAAAGAAAAAAGAGGTTGAGAGAGAAATTAATAAATAATAAATAAGAAATTGTAAGGCGAGTTGGTGTGGAGGGGGGGAAACAAAAAAAGTGGAAATTAAACTATTTTCGTATCCAAGTTTTGAAGTTCCACTTCAGTGTCGAATAAAATGACACAGAAGATATTAAAAGGTTAGTTTGACAAAGTTATGGCAAGGAATAATACTTATCAATTTACTAATTCTGACAATAACTTGACATATTAAAGTGTGTGGACAAACTCTCTCTCATTATATATATATATATATATATATATATATATATGTATATATATATATGTGTGTGTGTGTGTGTGATTCACGCCTAATTTAATTAACCGCTCATTATGAATCTAGTAATACAGTTGCTAGGTGTAACGGTGAGTAATGTGGGCTATATTTAGTTTAATTTAGTTTTCTGCGAAAGGGGCAAAGAGGGAGGGGGTAGAATCTCTTCGTGAAAATTCAAATGCTTTCGATTTTTGTAAAGTCTTAGCAATGAATAAATATTCAATTTCTTTTCGTGACCCCTTAAGCTTAAACCTTAAATTTTAGACATTTTCTAGAATCAAAATTTGTAATGGACTTTGATCACAATTCGAATACGTATTCTCGGCATAAGGTTTAGTAGCATTATATCTTGATTTTAATCTTCGTGAGGGAGCATAAAGTGGTGCAAAACTGTTCTGTTCGGGAATTAATTTTACTCGTCTTAGGACCGGTATTCTTCTAATTATATATATATATATATATATATATATATATATATATATATATATATATATATATATTAAATTGAAATAAATAAATTAATGGTATATTATCTATATCAGTTCCAGGAATTCAACATCAGCAATATTTTTGGCGTACGATCGTTTCTCAGAGGAAAGGGTTTCAAGTTGTGTCTTCGTTAACATCGATTCCAAACATCACAATTAGAAGTAAAAAAAAATACATCAACATTATTATTCCTAAAGTACATAGCTAATTTTTAAAAAGAACATATAAAAGGATATATAATAATAAATTATATAATTATATATATATATATATATATATATATATATATATATATATATATATATATATATATATAATAGTATAATTCTTTTAAAATTTATTATTTAATAGACCTCAAAATTTGACGTAGAACAATACTTTTCTCTATTAAATTTTTGTATCTAACTTATTTAAAAAGTTTTTTTGGAGAAAGTGCGAATTTGGGTGGACGCATCTCCTAAATGGTAAAGTTTACAAAATAATTATGTGTCCATGTTACTCACCGTGTTGCCTACAATATATATTCCAAAATTCATAATGATGCATATCGTAGTTTAGGAGACTATTCTGTATCCTTTTAGTCATAAAATTATTAGGCCAAAATGTTTATAAAACAATAACTAAATGTCGTTAATGTAAGGTGCTGTTTTAATCTCTATTTATAAAATGATTGGATGTAAATAGTTTTTTAAAATTTCAATCTTTTAATTAAATGACGACTTGCTAAGAATTTTAAAGCCAGTTTAAATGACTTTTTATTCAACAGTTTGAGTTTCTTTTCGAATTTCGAAGGGTCAATAAGTAATTCTTTCCGGGTTTTTTAAAAACTATTAACAGATTAAAATGGCTGACTTGTTTACGAAAAGACAGAAATGCACTTTGGTTGATATAATTTCGTAATTAAAATTATTTTTGAACTAGGATTTTTAGAATGGCATGTTACTTTCCGCTCTTGCACTTTTGATTAAAACAATCGATTAATAATAAGTAAATAAATAAAAAAAAATCAATATATAAGTCACGTAGTGGCGAGAGAAAAACACAGACATGAAATTATCTTATAATTTTATATATAATATATATATATATATATATATATATATATATATATATATATATATATACACGCGCGAATGCTATTATTATTGTGCTTAAACACCTACATGCTTGCAAAGGCGTCACACACGTATGTTTTATATTTGTATATTTACATCCGATAATTAATCAGTCAATTTTTTTTTTAAATAAGTGGATTTAAGATATTTCGTCCATCTCAGTTTAGGAATGTACGAACAAGATAAACAATTTTTATACACACCAACTAATCTCTCTTTTATCACCTTTATTCAAATATCTCTCCTCCTCTCTCTCTCTCCCTTTCTCTTTTCCCCTCTCTCTCTTCCCTCCATCTCTCTCTCATTCTATTTTATTCTTGTTTTCAATGTAAATGTCACAATCAAACCACATAAACGTATCTATATATAAAAAAGTAAAAATTCTATGTTCATTAACTTATTTTATGTTAGACCTACAGACATGAAATTCGATAGGAATTCAGATTCTCTGAAGCGTTCCATACTTATCTTTTTGGTCCTGACTTTAATCGTAAACAATTCGTTTTTGTCTGTTATTTCCTTAGTCTTTAGACTTTTGCCAAATTGGTTCACTTGTGTTTCACAAAATTGTGAATGAAATTATGACCCAAAACGAAGAAAGCCTGATTTTTCTCCTTCTTGAATAAGTAAATCACAATTTATCTACCCCTGTGATAACTACTCCTTCAATAATGTAAACAAACATTGATCAACATTTTTGTTGAATGGGGGGGGGGGGGAATCCTTGTAAAGTAAAAAAAAATTTTTTCCTGGGATCACCCATAGTGCTTTTATATAAAATAACCATTAACACTAACTTTTGGTGGATTTTGAGCAATAACTAATGAAGGACATTTTGATATTAAACAAAATGCCATTTTTTTACCATTTGGATGGCAAGCAAGAGTTTTCCCGAAATAATCTGGCGAAGTTAATTTTCTTCATATAACTGCACACAAAGTTTTCGTGCAGATTTGAGAAAATTGGAACACTAACGGAATAATAGTGAAAACAGAGTTTTCTCTCTCATATATCTATCTATATATATATATATATAAGAGAGAGAGGCTCTTGCACAAGTAATTGAGCACTCCAGTTATTTCGCCTATAACACGAAATTACATTATACAGACCCTGTATATACAGTAGAGAACTCTTAGGAGAATATATTAATGCTGTACAAGTGAAAGATAAAACTAATGTATAGTGTCAATTGAAATATATATATATATATATATATATATATATATAATTATTATTATTTCATGTTATACACGTATAATATAATAAGGTGTATTGATTTTCAGTATTTACTTCAACAGTGCTCAATACGTGAGTAGAGCTTAGTAGTAAAGTATGAAAATCTCTTTATGGCAATTAAGCTACAGAGGCGTCTGCGTTTCATCCCGGCAGGGAATCATCAGGCTAAGTCTACTTGGCCTGACAATCCCTGTCGGCATGAAACGCAGACACGTCTGTGTAGCTTAATTGTACTGAATATATAATAATAATAATAATAATAATAATAATAATCCAGGTAAAACATCCACAGGGTAGTAATCCAAAGAATTTCAACCGGGTTTATAAAATTGCTCAATATCAAATAGAGCTTTTATATATGATTATTTATATTTACACAGACATGTACAAAATCTGCGACACTGGCATGTCGATGTTATCGATCAACAGTTATTATAAACTGAGATCTCATCAGGCAGAGTTAAAATCAGATCTTAACCTTAGATCATATTTTGGAAATATGATCTAAGGTTAAGATTGGATTCTAACTCTGCCTGATGAGATCTCAGTTTATAATAACTGTTGATCGATAACATCGACATGTCAGTGTCGCAGATTTTGTACATGTCTGTGTAAATAAAAATGATCATATATATATATATATATATATATATATATATATATATATATATATATATGCGCTCTTTCACAAGTAATTGGGCACTCTGGTTTTTCTCCTATAACACGAAATTGCGCGCGTGCGCGCACACATACACACGTTAATTAGCCACACATATCGTTGCTAAAAGGAAGGATATTGAAATGCTTTGGAGGACATCCTGCCAAAATTTATGCAGTCATTATCAGGAAAAACGTCTTGGCATTCCTTAACGGAAAATAATTCCAACCGCTTTTCTTTCTTTTGGTTGTAAAACGAATATCAGGTGATCATTCGCCTCCGTCGTGCACGGAGAGATGAGCGTACTGACATGCCGAATAATGCAAGTGGGAGTGCGGTTTTTAAATATCCATGACCTTACGAGAAGGACAACAAACATGTTTTTCCCGTTTTTATGGAGGCAATGTCAAAGAAGGCAGATTGAAAAAGAAGAGGAGGAGGAGGGGACTAAAGGAGGAATAACAATAATTTTGATTTGCTCATCCGACATATGGGAAAAAGAATTTACAAGCCAAATCTAAATCACAGGCTATAAGTCTTGAAACATGGTTCTCAAAGTAAAAGCTGGGTAGAATGGAGAGAGAGAGAGAGAGAGGCGAGTGTGTATATATATATATATATATATATATATATATATATATATATATATATATATGAGCGTAAGAGAGTACAAGATATCAAATTGGATGAGAGAGGTACAGAGATGGAGAGAAAGAGAGAGAATAAAAAAAGATATATCAAGAGAGCGAAAGATACAAAGGAAGAAAGGAGATAGAGAGCGAAAGAGATAGAGAAAGAGACAAATAATAAAAATGGAGAAAAAAAAGAGAGAAAGGAAAAATTGAGAGAGAAAGAGAGAAAGGAATAGATGGAGAGAGAAAGAGAGAAAGGGATAGATTGAATGAGAAAGAGAGAAAGGGATAGATTGAATGAGAAAGAGAGAAAGGAATAGATTGAATGAGAAAGAGAGAAAGGAATAGATTGAATGAGAAAGAGAGAAAGGAATAGATTGAATGAGAAAGAGAGAAAGGAATAGATTGAATGAGAAAGAGAGAAAGGAATAGATTGAATGAGAAAGAGAGAAAGGAATAGATTGAATGAGAAAGAGAGAAAGGAAAAGATGGAGAGAGAAAGAGAGAAAGGAAAAGATGGAGAGAGAAAGAGAGAAAGGAAAAGATGGAGAGAGAAAGAAAGGAATGGATGGAGAGAGAAAGAAAGAAAGGAATGGATGGAGAGAGAAAGAGAGAAAGGAATGGATGGAGAGAGAAAGAGAGAAAGGAATGGATGGAGAGAGAAAGATAGAAAGGAATGGATGGAGAGAGAAAGAGAGAAAGGAATGGATGGAGAGAGAAAGATAGAAAGGAATGGATGGAGAGAGAAAGATAGAAAGGAATGGATGGAGAGAGAAAGATAGAAAGGAATGGATGGAGAGAGAAAGATAGAAAGGAATGGATGGAGAGAGAAAGAGAGAAAGGAATGGATGGAGAGAGAAAGAGAGAAAGGAATGGATGGAGAGAGAAAGAGAGAAAGGAATGGATGGAGAGAGAAAGATAGAAAGGAATGGATGGAGAGAGAAAGATAGAAAGGAATGGATGGAGAGAGAAAGATAGAAAGGAATGGATGGAGAGAGAAAGGAAAATATGGAGAGAGAAAAGAAAAGATGGAGAGAAAAAGAGAGAAAGGAAAATATGGAGAGAGAAAGAGAGAAAGGAAAATATGGAGAGAGAAAGAGAGAAAGGAAAATATGGAGAGAGAAAGAGAGAGAGGAATAGATGGAGAGAGAAAGGAAAAGATGGAGAGCGAGAAGGAGGGGAAGAGAGAAGAAGGGGGGAAGATATATATAGAGAGAGGGGGGAAGAGAGGAGGAGAAGAAAGAGAGAGAAGGAGAAGAGAGAGAGGAGGAGAAGAGAGAGAGAGGAGGGGGAGAGAGGAGGGGGAGAGAGGAGGGGAAGAGAGAGAGAGGAGGGGAAGAGAGAGAGAGTGTGTTTTTAGCAGTAGTAGTAGTACATCGCTATCTACAAACGGACGTCAGTGATCTTGTGTCATATCTGAAGCAAGATTTATAAAATCGGAGCTGCTGAGCCATCTGCGTTCTCACAATCGAACTGCAGTTATTTAGATATGGCCTTTTTTTGCAAAGAAATGCAAACTATCATACACACACACACATATATATATATTATATATATATATATATATATATATATATATAAGTGATTATACAGAAAAAAACAACTCAAATTCTTGTAAACAATTTATTCTGCTAACAAGTTTAACCTTTCAGAATCTTAGGATTGGTAAAAATGAAAGAAAAATGTAAAACTACTCATATAAATTAGTTTATTTTTATTTCATAAAAAAAGCATGTAATTATGTTTGAAGTTAAAGAAAAAAGAATACAGGAAAATTAAGAAAAGTTTTCTCATAATTATTTATACTATTCTCCATAATTTCATCCACAAACCAATGCATATATATATATATATATATATATATATATATATATATATATATATATATATATATATATATATAAATAAATATAATTTCGTTAAATATTACAGATGACATGTGTCTGCATAGTTTTTCCTTGATTCTGTATAAATGCCTAATTAAGTTTCGAGTTTCAGGCTAAAACTGGCAGATGATTTGCCGTACTTGCTATGTACCTAGTACTTCCGGTTTTATTCCAGAACCATCTTCAGGGTGTGTATATCGAATAAAGACTGTGTATTTTTTAAAAATGTTTAGTGATGGTTTGGGCGGGAACCAACCTGAATCTCGGAATCAGGCATCAAGAAAGAATCCAAAAATATGTCTTCAGGAAAAAAAATGCTGCCCAGATATACATCTCTCTCTCTCTCTCTCATATATATATAATATATATATATATATATATATATATATATATTAATCTTGCGACCGTCTGAGATTATCATCCCTACACTGATGAGAGCGAAAACTTGAAAGTATGTAGGTAAAAATAATTTAATATTTGTTTAAATTAATATTTTTATAAGCCCCTTTAAGAGATTGAAGTTGAGCCTTGTTCGGAGAAGTTAAAAATAGACCGTCACATAGCTATATGGCATGTTCCGACAACGTTTGTCGAACACTCTAGACAGTCTTTGTATATGTGCCTGCTCCGCATAAATAGAACTTACATTTCTTTTCTTGACGTGGTAATGTCTCATGGCCGCTTGTGGAGTCTAGGGTGATTCTATAAGTGGGTTCGAATCTTGCGCCCGTCTGAGATTCTCATCCTACACTTGAAACGCTGGCATATGTAGGTAAAAATAATTTAATATTTACTTAAATTAATATTGTATGTATCTATATATATATATATATATATATATACGAACTTTGAGAATTGAGAAACCAGACAACTTGACGCGAGATTTTGTCAAATACATATATATATACATTATATATATATATATATATATATATATATATATATATATGTATGTATATTATTTCAATAACATATTTCCTAATTGAAGCACGTTTCATTAAACTTTCAATTCAAAATAGAAGTTAAAGTATTTTCCGGTGAAGGTTAATTCACGCTATGTGGATCCCTTGAACCCTTGCTACGTGCAAATTATTATCACATGCAATTCTCACCGTCAATACAGTGTAAAGAAAGGGATGGTCTTCGAGCAATAGCATTTTTTCTTATCGACTCCAACAATGAATCTAAAACGAAGCTGCATGATCAAGGCAGCGTGTAAAGCAATTAGCTGCTTTTAACAGATAGAAATTACCAATTAACAAAAATTACCAATCGATAAATTATTAAATCGAATAATAAAAAAAGAACGTATAATTAGATTTGCAGAAAGTCTGTCAATCCCAACAGAAAGCGATAGCAAAATTGCTGCCAAAAAATAAGAATCAATTTTCAAATTGGAAGCCAAAGAATCATTCGAAATGAATGGAAAGATGTTAGAAACAGCAGAGGAAATTAAACTAATTAACAAGACGTGGAAGACGTGTTCTAGTATTTTCGTCCGGATTCCAGGTTAGAATCAAAGTGTAGTGTCTGAAAAATAGTGTGTGTATATATATATATATATATATATATATATATATATATATAGGGGCGTTCAATAAGTAATGCACCTGACCCACTTCTAGTTGTCTGATCTAGAGGAAATTTTGCATGTGTAATGATTTATGTCTCTATGGGTTATGTTGCAAAAAACAGCTCTGAACTAATTGTGGTTTCTGATTTACAGGTGTTTGAACTGAGTCAGGTGTGAAATGGAACCAGTTGAGCGTCGCGCATTGATCCGACTTTTGTATTTGAAAGGACGCACACCAAAGGAGACTTTTGATGAAATCAAAGAAACTTATGGTGATGATACCTCATCATATGACCTTGTAAAACGCTGGCATCATGAATTTAAACATGGCCAGAAGTCTGTGGAAACAGCTCTCAGACCTGGTCGTCCCTCTTCTGCCATTGATGAGGCATCTGTCTGTCAAGTTGAGGCTGCCATTTTGGAAGATCGACGCATCACTATATACCAAATAGCCCAAGAGGTCAAGATTAGTACAGGGTCTGTGGAAACTATCATTCATGACCATTTGCATATGTATAAGGTGTCTGCCATATGGATTCCCAGGTTGCTCACACCTTTCCAGAAGCAAGAACGCGTCGAGTGCTCGAGGATGAATTTGGAGATGTGCCAAAAAGATGAGTCGAAGTTTTTCAAAAGACTGATTACACAGGATGAAACTTGGGTCCATCACTATGATCCAGAGACCAAAGCCCAGTCAATGCAGTGGAAGCACTTGGACTCACCACCTCTAAAGAAGGCAAGGGTGCATCCCTCCACTGGCAAGGTCATGCTCACAGTCTTCTGGGACCAGGACGGAGTTGTGATGACAGATTTCCTGGCAAA
Source organism: Sepiola atlantica (assembly GCA_963556195.1). NCBI lineage: Eukaryota > Metazoa > Mollusca > Cephalopoda > Sepiida > Sepiolidae > Sepiola > Sepiola atlantica. Next base: position 107,422,912 of record OY744522.1, read on the forward strand.
GGGTACCACAACTACAGGAGCCTATCACGCTTCACTTTTGGTGAAATTAAGAGAAGCTATCAAAATCAAGAGGCGGGGCAAGATCAGCAATGGTATCCTCCTCCTGCAGGACAACGCTCCGGTCCACAACTCGCATGTCGGCAGATCAGAAGCACGGGGTGTGGCTATGAAATCCTCTCCCATCCCTCTTACTCTCCTGACCTTGCACCCTCTGACTTTCATCTCTCCACAGCCATGAAGTTGTTTTTGAAAGGAAAGCGTTTACCGGATGATGCAGCCTTGATTTCTGAAGTTACGACGTTGTTTGAGGACCAACCTGGGGTGTTCTACAAAAACGGTGTCCAGAGCTGCATCAAACGATGGGAGAAATGCATAACTCTGGGTGGTTCCTATGTAGAGAAAGACTAATAACTGTGCTAAGTTTCATTAATCTACTGCTATGGGATTGGGTCAGGGGCATTACTTATTGAACGCCCCTCGTATATATATAATTTAAAAAAATATAATTATTTTATATGAGATCCTATTGTGATAGGGATATACTCGATACATTCACTACTACAATTACTTTCTTCCCATTATTTAAACATTTTTTGGACTATTTTTGCTTTAGGCATAACTTAAAATTGTGTTGTAAATTTTTCAAATAAATATTTAATAATTAGCAAACTATTGTTTTTTCCTTCTTTGCAGAAGAGTAAATTCTTTGAAAATCCATGGATTAAAGATCATTCTTATATTCTATTTTATTCCTTGTTTAAACATCTGATGATTATAATGAACTTGTAAAGTATATAACTTTACTTTTGTTTAATTATTTCAATATTTACTACACACGCATATATATATATATATATATATATATATATATATATATTATTTAAAAAGATCACTAAACACTAGTTTGATCGTCCATCGATACCTTTCGGTTTCACGGAAACACTGGAAACTCAGCCCACATGACTAAAGATACCAAATGTACCGGTTCTTCAGTTGATGTGATGATCAAACATTATTTTTGTGTCATATATATATATATATATATGTATTCCAGACTTACGTGGCCTAACAGTAAAAAGTTCCGACTACAACCTCTGTGATTGAAGTTTGAATCTCGCTGAAGTCAGTTATGCTGATGAGCCATATAAGGGCGAAACATGTGTCTGTGGATAATTATATTGTATAAATAAAAATATATATACACCCCTCAAGTATAGGTGGTGACACGGTGTAAGGGAAATAATTCTTCCTCTAGCATTAAGGTTGATGCGTCACCATAAGATAGCCGAACAGCAATTCCCCCACTCTAAAAAAAAAAAACAATTACAAAAGCAAACATTTAAATGCGGTAAAAAAATCACGTATTTCAGCGAGACTTCCGTGGCCTAACGGTAAAGGCTCCTGACTTTGTCGTCGAAGTTTCGAATCTTGTTAAAGTCATCCACACTAATGAGCCGTATAACGACGAAACACGTGTCTGTTGATACTTATATTTAAAAAAAAAAGAAAAGAAATATATGTAACAAAATTAAATTCAAACGATTGGGGATATTTTAAGTAGGGTAGTCCATAGAGTAAATGTGGTATTGTGGTGATTACTCAAGTGAAAGTGATGGACAAATGGTGAAAGAGAAAAAGTAGCAGTGCTTAGACGGATGGGTAAGAATGCGTCTAGTTAAGAGTATTGATTTACTCCTCTCCAGGAGTTAGGCACAAGGCCAGTTTTTATCTTACTCCCACAAGTAAGATGTGACCCAAGGTCGGGTCGGGAAAGTGGGGTTTAAAAATTGCCTGGGCAGCCCCGTCGGCATTACCCGGTGGGGGCGCCTCCGGCAGTAAGCAATAAACTTACTCCTCCCCAAAGAGGGGAGGCAAAGCCTGGGAGGGTGGACCTCCCAGAACTGCACAGGACAGACCCATTGACCGGCGTAAATCAAGACCCGAAGGCCAAGACAACACCAGTAAGGGATGCAGTATCCATCGGAACAGATACTACACTTTGATAGTAGAATAGACAGAGGATGACCACTCACCACCTCGCACTTTTGAGAGCCTTGTGCCTAATTTGTCTAAAATTGTGTTACTATATTTTTATCAAATAAATAATCAAGAGTGTAGTATATGTTCAGTCTCAGGCGCCATCCTCCTGGACATTACTGCCTCCTTTCAAAGGGTGTGTGTGTATTTATTGCCTGTCGCCTGAGGCACCCACTCTCATTCGTGAAAGAGTGCCGTCAGCAATATGCAGGTATTTTGGTTCCCATCCAAAGTGCCTCCCTTGTTAAGGAGTTTTATTCCCCCTCCCACCCACCCCATTTAAAACCGATCTTGTGTGTAACTGTCCTCGTGGGGAGGGGAATGAATATATTTACTGACAAAAAGGGGGAAAAAGAAGAAAGTAAAACATTGTCACAAGACTGCTAAAAGTGGCTCCCAACGAATCTTACATAGACTTGTTCGTATTGATCAACAACCGGGATGTATCATTTTTTTTCAACGGCACACGGTCAGATGCTTCCAAATACTTTTACCTATCTATTGTATTTATGTATGTATTCAAGTTTTTATGCCTGTCATATTACTTTTGTTCGTGATCTGAGAATATGTCTATTTTAATATGTAACCAAATGGCAAAATAAAGACATACAAATTCAAAAGCGTAGAATGAATCATACGTTTACATATATGATATTTTTATGTAAGATATTAGATTCTTGGAGACAAAAAGAAAATATAATAAATAATACTATTGATAATAATACATATGCAATATTTCGAAGCATTTCTTTTTGTTGTGTGTGAATTTCATTAGATACAAAAAAGAAATGAATTTTACTTTGAAAATTAACATATTGAGATGAGGAATATTTCACACGCATTTTTTTTAAATTTAAAAATGCACCCAGAAATACATCCCCCCCCCCACCCAAAAAAAATGTCACTGTCCCACCCTTCTCTTGGCACGTCCTGGTTTGGACTGTTATTGTCCTCTTCAGTTCACGAGTAGTTTTGGGAGTGTTCGATAGACGTTATCTTGGTGATAGCACCACAGATAAAAATCTGGAGATAGGGGTAAGATTCAGTTGAGTGTGAAGCGCATTCAATATCACACCTACTGATGAGACGATCACCAAGTGTTCCCGCAGCCATTCAAACAAGTCATTTAAAGGGTGGACAGTTGTCTCAGCCTGTTGAAACCACTGTTGATACCTCACCCAACAACTTTTTTATCTACTCAAAACTGCTTAACCACTACTAGATATCAATCAGTATTGATAGGATTGACATTAAACGACAATAAAACCGACTGTTGGAGATTATTAACTGAAACTTGGTGGACAAGTCAGGCATCGACTGAAATTTATTTGTATTAAATATGTTTGGATTGCAGAAAGGATTGTATATTTAACGATTCCATAGGTGGATTTTTTAGGGTGAGGGAGTATCCCTGTAAAACTTATTGCAAAAATGTTTTGTAATTTCAAAGAATTCTTTGCTCTACAATATTATAGCGTGTTTTGATTTTTTCGTTTTATTAACTTTTGAGTAATTTCAGATTATTAAAATGTAATGTGAAGTGGACCAAACTATACATTCTCGGTATCACTTGCTTTTTTTTTGCATTGAATCGACCTACTAAGGCTGATGAAACTGCGGTTTGTGCTGTGCATGGAGAAAGTGCAATGTCTCAAAGTTACCCCCGCCATTGATTTTCACGCTTCAAAAAATATGAATTTTGATCACAAGCACAAATTACACACCAGTCGACGAATTTAGGTTGATGAAGACCGATTGAATCAACTTCTTTAAAAATCCATGTCAACCAACCAGAGAAATGTCGGAGCCGATTAAGCGATAAAACTAGTAAACCGGTTTCATTCAATGGACAACGTTTAGGAACGCTCATGAATTATTTGACAACCCAATCTAAATGAACAAATTCGAAAGTTTGTTTTTATTTACCATCAAAACGGGTTACTTTTATTTAAATCAATAATGCAACATAATATTTTGAAATACGATATATATATATATATATATATATATATATATATAGTACTGACAAAAAACAGAAATTGGAATTTTAATTTGCATATGTATTTTTTAAACAGTCCATAATAAATTAATGCTTGGTGCTATGATTTGTAATTTCATTGTCTTATTTCTCTCATATATATGCAATAGTTTCGTCGATATTAACAGTAATTAATTAAAGTGATTTAATAAAAAAAAAGGATAAATTACGAAATCCTTTGCTTAAATTATGCTCATTATTTATCAAGTAAGGTTATTGTGCCGACCCTGTTTCAACAAGATCAGTTAAATGAAACTTATCTACTTTATCTAGCTAGTCATTTTGGCTAAGATCAAAGTGTAGTATCTGTTCCGATGGATACTACACCCCATAAACTGGTATTGTCTTGGCCTTCGGGGCTTGATTTACGCCGGTCTATGGGTCTGTCCTGTGCAGTTCTAGGAGGTCCACCCTCCTAGGCTTCGCCTCCCCTCTTTGGGGAGGAGTAAGTTTATTGCTTACTGCCTGAGGCGCTCCTACCGGGGAATGCCGATGGGGCTGCCCAGGCAATTTTTAATGGCCAGAGTGCTCACCTCTCGGGCGCTGGCTTTTCAAACCCCACTTTCCCAACCCGACCTTGGGTCACATCTTACTTGTGGGAGTAAGATAAAACTGGCCTTGTGCCTAATTCCTGGAGAGGAGTAAATAAATACTTTATCTAGCTAGAAAGAAATATATACCAACGCACAGGAGTTCATAGAGAGAGAGAGTAGGTGAGTGCACCCCCTCATTCCCTCTCCTTCCCCGCTTTATCTTTCTCTAGCGTCACCAAAGACAAATTTTCTTTTTTATTGTTTTTAAAGGAGCCCCCCCCCCCCCCCCCGTATCATCGCTGAAACAAATTACTTTTTTCTTTCTATCTATTTATTTCTTATTTAAAAGAGAAATAAATTTGTATCGAAATCACCAAAATATTAATATTTATCTAACAATGTCACTTACACTGGGTATATTCTTTGGTCCCATAACAGAATTGAATAATTGGTGATTGGTTGATTAAATGCTGATGATGTTTCAGAAAAATAATCAATTTTAATCAAAAACAGGTTCCAAAACATTTTATTATTTCAATTATGCTGGCTACAAAGGCCCGCACGTCAGTAGATGAACACTGAGAAGTGAAAAATGAAAGAATTATTGTAGACTGTATTTTAAGAATATTATTAGTTTGAAATACCACTTAGAAGATCTGGAAAAAAAAACAAATATTTGTGTAGTTAGCAAGAAAATTGTTTTTTATTTGTTAAATGAAAACAAATAAATGAATATCTCTTTATTTCAAGATGGCGGCCCTGATGCGTTTATAATTAAGACATACGAAGGCCCCTTAGACCTTAACAATACAACATTAAAAATAACTTATCCACTGTAGCATCTAATAGAAACGACCGGTTAAGTGGAAATTACATAGTATTAGGGTAACGAAGAAATATTTTAAAGTTTATTTTAAACACATCGAATGGTAAGTAGTTATCAGATAGCCGAAGTATGAAGACAAAAGTGCAAAACGTTTATTTTTATGAAAGGGCTTAAGTTCACACTTCTGTTTAGGTCAATAAGAAAAAATGTACCACTTTATCATTAATTTTACCCGATCGAAGTATTATCAGAACAAACCAAATCAAAACGAATTATATTTGTGTTAATCTATGGAGAAAACTAAAACAAAATAGGCTAGTGCGAATCAAGTAGTGATATTTCAAATTACTTATTTGGGTTTGATTTTGAAAATCAAACTAACTTTTCTTATATATATATATATATATATATATATATATATATATATAAGCAAACAGTGTTAAAAATAATAGAATCCTTTGCTTAATTATACCCTTTTTAATTTTTTCAGTTTGTCTAATGATCTTTTTTTGTATTAAAATCAACAAAAGTAATGTATGTTCCATATATATCACAAACGTTCATGATATGTGTGGAACATCCATAATTTTTTTTAACACAAAAAGATCATAAAAAAATAAAAAAGGGTGTAATTAAGCAGTAAAGCTCTGTTATTTTTAACAATGTTTGCTTAAATAAAAAACTACTGCCTAAATACGGACACACACTAATATATATATATATATATATATATATATATACACATACAAAATGCGAAACATATGGCTATCGCTATACAAATATTTATTTATTAATAATAATTATTAAGCTCTAATTACGTTGAGTTCTTTCGAGAGTAAATAAACTTATGATTCATAAAAATTAGCCACATTACATGATTTTATCCCTTGGGAGATACCATCCTATTTAGAAACTACTTGTGTTTGCATTAATAGAAGGTGCATTTCTCTCGTGTTAAAAGCGTGATCGGATCGGTAGCCTAATGGTTACGAAACCAGGGTCCATAATACGTGGATTCGATGTTTGAATCGTTTGACCAGCGATGCGGTTACGTAATTCCATACTGACGCGAAACATATGTCCATGGATATAAAAGTATCCATGGATATAAAAGTATTTATTTACTAATTATATATATATATATATATATATATATATATATGTGTGTGTGTGTGTATGAGAGAGAGAGAGAGAGAGAGAGAGATTTTCTTTTGACTTTACTCTCAGAAGAACTCTTTTTCTCTTTTTTAGTGTTGAGACTTAAGTTGGGGTTCTTCACATTTTTTTTTAATCAAAATTAAGCAAACGAGTATACCAGTGATATAAGTCAGCCATGTTTTTTCAAAACAAAGAAAGATAACTACGATTTTAAATCTTTTTAAAAAAAGAAAATTCTCTTACCTTTGTCTCCTCCGGTTTAGGGTTGAACATTTATCACATTTTTATCACAACTAAACAGACAATCTATTTGAATTCTCCATTACTGGACAATAGTCACAAATGGCTGATGTTATATGTATGTTATGTTTAATTATAAAATCTTCGGAATTAAAAAATAAATTAAAGCAACTATGCGTTTTTTGTTGTATTAAAATCAGATTTTATATTTTTATGACAAGATAAGTACCAAGAAACGAAATTAGCGCAATTAAAATATGTGCAATTTAGCAGAGTCTGTAAAGTGCAACTTTGTCCAATTCAACTCAGCAATTTAGTTTTAAATCATATTAAAGCAATATTGATTAAAAAATATTTACTGAGTTTATTTTTAATACTTTTAATAAACAAAAACAAACAAAAAAAAAATATTTTAAGTTAAAAAATTTTTTAAGACAAAAGATGCCCAGTTTTAAAGTTAAATTAAAAAAAAACTACTTGGAAATATGCCATCATTGAGATCAATGTAATTATCTCATATATATAAGAGGGTAATGTAGGTCTCAAGTATCAGCACCCGGATGTAAGTCTCACAAGGACTGGTAAAACCTGACAGTATGACGGGAAAGACTTATTTCTTTAAAATGAAGTTTCATTTGTGCTAAAACTAATATCATGCATGCATGGCTGATGATGATGATTATAATAATAATAATAATAATAATAATAATAATAATAATAATCACGTATACTCATTAAAATTATGAAAAAAAATGGATGGTGAGTTTTATAGTAAAACTATTGATCCACTTTGTTACAGACAGTATCTGTTTAAATACAGATACTGAAATAATTATTATGACTCGGATGTAAATGCCAGGATAACTGGTAAGAGTTATTTCCCTTCAAATATGATGTTTTAAACGAATTTTTAAATTTAATTTTAGATTTAAACAAAAGGTTATCATTTTGGGTGGTGTCGTGCAGTATGGAACGTTAAGGAGTAATAAGATTATTTGATTGTTTTCTGTCTGACAAAATATAAACAAATAGATACAATAAAATAAACATTTATATTAACATAGCATGGATCCATCTAGTTATATATCTATTAATAATGGAAATTATGTATGTCTGTCTGAAGGCGAAACTATATTATTTAAGACTATTGTACTTAGTATGAAATAGTACAATGGGTAGTTTAGTATCTGTTCTGCTCTCATGATAGTTTGGGAAGAAAATAATGCCGGGTTTTCTTAGGTTGGTAAGAAAATAATGTCGGGTTTTCTTTGGTTGGTAGGAAAATAATGTCGGGTTTTCTTTGGTTGGTAGGAAAATAATGTCGGGTTTTATTAGATTGGTAGGAAAATAATGTCGGGTTTTCTTAGGTCGGTAGTAAAATAATGTCGGGTTTTATTAGATTGGTAGGAAAATAATGTCGGGTTTTATTAGATTGGTAGGAAAATAATGTCGGGTTTTCTTAGGTCGGTAGGAAAATAATGTCGGGTTTTATTAGATTGGTAGGAAAATAATGTCGGGTTTTCTTAGGTCGGTAGTAAAATAATGTCGGGTTTTATTAGATTGGTAGGAAAATAATGTCGGGTTTTATTAGATTGGTAGGAAAATAATGTCGGGTTTTCTTAGGTCGGTAGGAAAATAATGTCGGGTTTTATTAGATTGGTAGGAAAATAATGTCGGGTTTTCTTAGGTCGGTAGTAAAATAATGTCGGGTTTTATTAGATTGGTAGGAAAATAATGTCGGGTTTTATTAGATTGGTAGGAAAATAATGTCGGGTTTTATTAGATTGGTAGGAAAATAATGTCGGGTTTTCTTAGGTCGGTAGGAAAATAATGTCGGGTTTTATTAGATTGGTAGGAAAATAATGTCGGGTTTTCTTAGGTCGGTAGGAAAATAATGTCGGGTTTTATTAGATTGGTAGGAAAATAATGTCGGGTTTTATTAGATGTGTAAGAAAATAATGTCAATAACATAACTTCGAGTTGAAAACTTTCTTCTATTCATGGGAAAGAATTTCAAGATTTTGTTTTTCGAAAAATCTGCAGTTAAAAATTAGTTTACATTAATATTCACTCAGCTTAAAATTATGCAATATGGATCTTAACAGCTAGAAGGAGCATACGTTTGCTAGTAAATTATATTTTAGAAAAGAAAAACAAGTAAAAAAAAAATTAAAATATAAACATAACAGAAAAACATGTTTATTAAAAGAATTTGTTTAACGAATAAATTTTTTTTCAAAATAATAAAATTAAAGTGAAAAATACGATTTTATGCACATGGGAAAAGCACACAATTCTTAAAACAAACAACAAAGATTCGACGATATTTCGCGATGAGATATTGTTTGTTATTTACACATTTAAGACTTATCCTCATCTTAGTTGTAGACATTTTAGTAAGGTTTCGACTTTTGTACTCTTCGGCCTTCTTCAAGCATTTTTTGAGATAGATTGTAAACATCTCAGAATTTCAAACTGAACCCATTATTTAATCCACTAGGGTAGATTGAACTACGGTCATTCTCTTGTCGGCTAGTATAATTCAGGAGAGATAACTTTTGAATGTTCTTAGACAAGATTACATATTAGATATTTAGTTTGTTATTTTTAAAAACTTGCTTCACCTGGGATTGAACTCACAACCTCTACATTAAATTCATTCTAAATGATTCTTAACCAATGCCTATATCTATTTGACTATGTTTCCAGTTGAATGATTTTTTATTTATATATAAACATTACTAGGTGGAGATAGGTGTTGATTAAGAGACATTCTAGGGGGGTTGGCTCAAAAGTATAAGGCAGTGATCTCCCTTGGATTAAATCCAAGTTATCTCCCTCTGAACCATCACTAGCCAACTATAGAATACACTCTTCTACTCCCGGAAACACAATATATATCTAAATTTCATTCATGTGCGAATTTAGAACCTGATATTCTCTTTGCCGACTAGCTCTCACTCTTACTTACTTGGGATGCCCAAGCAATCGGACATGGTCCAATGGGCTGTCAATCTTGGCAGACCCTTCATTAATAAGAGTAGCAGTTGTTTCCAAATTCCACCATATTTTCAAAGTAAGTTATATTTACTTTTGCATTACTCATAGAATCTCTACATTCGTTTGCCCTGGTAATACATGTTCTTTTCGATTGTGTTGGAATAATTAATATATAGTTACCAACAGGAAATACTACATCTGTGATTTTCACTATGTATCATGTTTTACATATCTCTCTTACGTTTGTCCTTGGCTTACTGTTTCCGTGAAAATAAATGTGTGTGTGTGTGTATATATATATATATATATATATATATATATATATATATATATATATTACACGTAAATTCATCTGTTTTTATATTATTACTCTTTAATATATTTCTTCCAAACACCATGTGTTATCCACAATAATACAACACACAAAATGGTGGCAGCCTGTTTGAAAAGAAACTCAAACATGTGGTCACGACAAAAACGTAGAAACAGAATATCAAATATTTAAATTCTTCACTAAAGTTAATTCTTCCTCGAGGTTGTGAGTTCGATCTCAGATAAAGCAACTTAAGAAATATTTACTGCTACAAGATATCTAAGTTATGGAACAGGGAATGAGAGCAATCTACCCCGAGTGGATGATGTCCACGGTTCAGTCCAGAATTGTCAAAAGGTTACAATAAAGGAAAAAAAGTCACCTGAAGATGGTCGAGGTGTAGGACGGTGGAAATGGTGTAAAAATGTCAGCAAACAAAATAAGAAAATACTTTGAAACAACAACAAAAAAAGAAGTTTCATTTCACAAGCGAAGTTTAAAAAATGAGAATAAATGGAGGAGTAAACAGAGCGAATACATTTAGGGTAGAAAGAAGAAAGATATAAAAAAAGAGAAGAAAGAAAGAGAATGGGAAGAGTGAAGGGAAAGAGAGCGAGGGCGGGATGAAGGGAAAGAGAGGGAGAGCGGGATGAAAAGAGAGAGAGATGAAGAGGGAGAGAGATGAAGAGGGAGAGAGATGAAGAGGGAGAGAGATGAAGAGGGAGAGAGATGAAGAGGGAGAGAGATGAAGAGGGAGAGAGAGAGAAGGGGAATGGGAGAGAGAGAGAAGGAGAATGGGAGAGAGAGAGAAGGAGAATGGGAGAGAGAGAGAAGGAGAATGGGAGAGAGAGAGAGAAGGAGAATGGGAGAGAGAGAGAGAAGGAGAATGGGAGAGAGAGAGAGAAGGAGAATGGGAGAGAGAGAGAAGGGGAATGGGAGAGAGAGAAGGGGAATGGGAGAGAGAGAAGGGGAATGGGAGAGAGAGAGAAGGGGAATGGGAGAGAGAGAGAAGGGGAATGGGAGAGAGAGAGAAGGGGAATGGGAGAGAGAGAGAAGGGGAATGGGAGAGAGAGAGAAGGGGAATGGGAGAGAGAGAGAAGGGGAATGGGAGAGAGAGAGAGAAGGGGAATGGGAGAGAGAGAGAAGGGGAATGGGAGAGAGAGAGAGAAGGGGAATGGGAGAGAGAGAGAGAAGGGGAATGGGAGAGAGAGAGAGAGAAGGGGAATGGGAGAGAGAGAGAAGGGGAATTGGAGAGAGAGAGAGAAGGGGAATTGGAGAGAGAGAGAGAAGGGGAATTGGAGAGAGAGAGAGAAGGGGAATGTGAGAGAGTGAAGGAAAGAGAGAGAGTGAGGGAAAGAGAGAGAGAGTGAGGGAAAGAGAGAGAGAGAGTGAGGGAGAGAGAGAGAGAGTGAGGGAAGAGAGAGAGAGTGAGTGAGGGAAAGAGAGAGAGTGAGGGAAAGAGAGAGAGTGAGGGAAAGAGAGAGAGTGAGGGAAAGAGAGAGAGTGAGGGAAAGATGAAGAAAGAGAGAGGAGGGAGATAGAAATTAGAGGAGAGGGGGTGGGAAGAAAGGGGGGGGGGAGAAATAGAGGACGATAAATATATAATAGAGAGAAAAGGGAAATAAATGGTCTCTATCATATAAAGAACTAAAAAAAAATGAAACACTTCCATCTATACCAAAGGGAAAATATCTTATTTACAAGAATAGAAGAATAGAGAAAAAATAAAGACATTTTCACAGCCACTCATGAGAAGAAAAAGACAGGGAGAAATTATGAATAAGGAGGGAAAAACACTTGCTTGCATCGAAAAAAGAAAGAAACATTCGCTTTCATAGACGAGGCAAGAAAAAGAAAACACTTGTTTGGGTGGATAAGGAAAAAAGAAACACTCAACCACACACAAATACCTACATACATCCATAGATAAATAATGGAACAGGTCGTGCCTTCAAATACAACGTAAAGGAAAACACTCCCCCTACTTTGGGAGAAAGAGATTTAAAAAAAAAAGAAGAGAAATATAAATTAATTTGCATGTTCTATAGGGACCCCTCCCCCACCACCACACAGAAGAGAAAAATGTCGAATTCTAACTAAATGTAGCACTGAAGCCGAAACGTGCAAATCAAAACGTTGGCTTGGTATTTTGCACAGGCATTCCGCTTGACAGGCAAAAAAAGATGCACATGAACGTTTTTTTTTCTTCATTTTTCAAGTTCTATAAACAAGCAGAAAACTGGGTGCGTCTTTGCAATCACATTTTTACAAAGAACAAAAAAAACGGCTTATTATATTTTTAATCAGCTAATTTTGGGGGTGGATACTCCAATAGCAAAACACTCTAGGAATCTCGGTGGATCTCAATAACAAGTAGTTTTTTTGTGTTATTTTACGTTAAAAATTTGTTCGTTTTTATGAGAAAGGGTTGAAATTTCTCCTGAAATATCAAAATATTTTCCAGCATCCCGAATTCTATCAACAGGAAGTGAAAGATTTACTGAAAAATAGAAGTTTTTGAAGAAAAATATCACATATATTGTCTGCAATTATTTGTTTTTGTTCATCTTTCACCTTCCGGTTTTTCCACATTGCTTACAGCCTTATTAAATACCTACATGTTTAAAAACTTTAAGAAAAAAAAAATACAAAATAACATTGCAGGTGTTCACTATCTTATTTAGCACAATGTTAGACTATTGCAGCACAAGACGTGTACTATTTCCAAGCATCGAAAATAATGATTCATAAAGCAGCCAAATGGAAAAAAAAGCGAGCATTTTGCATTGCTGTAGTCTAATACAGAAGCAGGCAAGATTGAAACACCTGTAATAAAAGCCCCCCCCCCTAAATGCCACCCATGAAATCGTTAATAAAATTCACAATCCTTTCTGTAATCCGACCATATTTGGTAAAAATAATCTTCAGTCTATGCCTGACTTGCCCACCAAGTTTCAATCATGAAAGTCCAACAGTCTTTGTTTTATCGCCGTTCAATATAAGCACACCTGGATACGACGTTCAAAATTCTCAATAACTGATAATATTTTCTAGGCACTGCCTTGATTTTGGCTGTGATGGTCCTCTTCAGTTAAGGAATAGATATGCGGGGACACTTTAGTGATCGTCTCATCAGTAGGAAATGCGATCTTTAACCCCCTCCTCTTCAGATTTTTATCTGTGATAAGGAAAATGTCTATCAAAACAATCCACAAACTATTCCCAAACTGAAGAGGGCTATCACAGCCCAAATCAGTTGTAGCTAGGTGTGCTTGCAATGCAGAGGTGCACATTTGGAGCATATTGAACGACCAATAAAACAAAGACTGTTTGATATTCAGGACTGAAATTCGATGGACAAGTCAGGCATTCAGTTCAATTCAATACATTTGGCAAAATATATAACAAGTATGTTTCAGTTTCTATGCGCCGTTAGCATATTTTTTACATCTCCTGGAAGCCCATTCCAAGGTCCAAAGATCCTGATCGAGACTGAAGTTTATTTGTACCAACTATGGTTGATTTGCAGAAAGGATTGTGAATTTCATTAGCAGTTCCATGGATGAATGGCATTTGTTTAGAAGTCACCCTGCATTCCAACATAAATGTTAGCCACTGTATTAAACTACCAGTCCCCCTCGACCCCAAAGTCCAACCCTTCCTCACCGGGGTTAAGGGAGTGGCAACATGGTAGTATCAGAGATACCCGGCTAACAAGGCTCTGGTTAACATCCAGGAGGAGTCGGCATCACGCTCTGTTGTCCTCTGGTCGTCTATCTCTGCATGTGGCAAGCAAAGACGTGTCAGGCGCAGATCGACAAATCAATGGAGTGAGTGACAACGTTGTTTCTGCCAATTCCTTTGTGTGTTTTAGGCCAAATCTTTTACAACTTTGCATGCAACCACTGAGCCTTGCTTCTCGTGATGTCGGGGGGGGGGGGGGGGAGGAAGAGATGAAAACGTGCAATCCTGCAGGTTAACGAATAGATGCCCCCAACGAGGAAGACTTTATGCAGACCAGATAATCCCGAGGCACGATCTTCATAGGCTCTATGAAGAAGTCCAACTCGCTTAACAAACGATCACTATTTAAACTTTTGGCTGCACAAGACATTAAGAATACAGTTCATGAAGCATCCAATTGTAACAAAAACAGTGAGCGTTTTTATGTTGCCATAGTCTCATACAGAGGCTGGCAAGATGGCGACATCTGAAATCGCATCATGTCATGAGTAACATTTTCAATCAGAAAACAAAACTAATTCTTTGTTTTTGGAATTTACCAAGATTCTCAGAGTTTATTGCTATTTGTGTATCCACCACTAAAGAATGTGACCTTTTTAAAAATATAAGAGCGTGTTCTTTTATTGCAAAGAAGCACTGAAAATGGAGAATGCAAGAATCGGAAGTTTGACCCGAAAAGCCAATAAAACAAATTTGAAAAAAATTAAATATATGCAATAAAGTGTTAAATCACACATGCAACTTATGAGATCCATACCAAAAAGATGCCATACATCAAATGGTGATTATATGCAAATAAAATGGGAGGGTATGACCAATATGCAAATAAAATGGGAGGGTATGACCTATATGCAAATAAAATGGGAGGGTATGACCTATATGCAAATAAAATGGGAGGGTATGACCGGATGAAAAAAAAAATATATGTATGTGTGTATATATATATATATATATATATACACACACATATATATATATATGGGGGGTATGAAAAAAAATATATATATATATTTGAGGGTATCACTGGACGAAAATATATATATGGGAGTGTACCATCCGGCGAAAATATATATATATGGGAGAGTACCACCGGACGAATATATATATATATATATATTCAGCAGGTGTTATGAGAAGATGTGATGGGTGTAACACAAATTAAGGAGTGGTTCAACCGATTCAAAAATGGCCGCACATCAGTGGAGAGTGACCAGCATTCTGGCAGGCCTCGAACTGCTCAGAAAGCAGCTGTTGTTGTTGAGAGGGTACAAAAAAAAAAGAAATTTGAAACGCGACGGCAGAGACGAACACCATTCCAAAAGAAGACTTCCAGAGGTGTTTCCGGCAGTGGATGGATCGGTGAGCTTAGTGTGTGCAAACACTAGGGGCCTACTTTGAAGGAGATTAGGGTCCCAGCCCTGTCACATATTTGAAATATTTTTTCTGGCCTAAGGTTGGATACGTTTTAGACAGGCCTCGTATATATATATATATATATATATATATATATAGGAGGGTACCACCGAACAAATATATATATATATATATGGGAGGGTACCAATGGACGAAAACATGAGCAGGTTTCACCGGACGAAAAATATATATATATATAAATATATATATGGTAGGGTATGACCGGATGAAAATATATATATGGGAGAGTATGACTGGATGAAAATATATATATGGGAGAGTATGACTGGATGAAAATATATATATGGGAGAGTATGACCGGATCAAAATATATATATGGGAGAGTATGACTGGATGAAAATATATATGGGAGATTATGACTGGATGAAAATATATATATATGGGAGAGTATGACCGGATGAAAATATATATATGGGAGAATATGACTGGATGAAAAAAATATATATGGGAGAGTATGACCGGATTAAAAAAAATATATATGGGAGGGCAGGACCGCACAGAAATATGTATGGGATGTAAGACCGGAAAAAATATATATGGAAAAATAAATATAGAGATGAAAATAACTATGAAAAAAAAAATGAATAATTTCATGATAAAAATGCATATGGAGGATAAATTAAAAAAAATTAACATGACTAACTGAACTCTTATGACAAAAATTGTTGTATGACCATACGTCAAAACAGGAGAGAAGGTATGGCCATGTGACAAAAATATAACAGGAGGTATGGCCATGTGACAAAAATGTAACAGGAGGTATGGCCATGTGACAAAAATGAGAAAAGAAGGCCATGTGACTAACATGAGAGAAGTATGACCATGTGACAAAAATGAAGGAAGGGTTGTATTACTATATGAAAAGAAATAGGATAAAATAATGTGATACAAATGAACATTACACATTGTGTACGATAAAGAGAAGGTTAAGGAAAGTGATACAGTTAAAAATGAAAATAGGATTTGGCACCAAACGACAAGGCTGTAGCAACGTGGATAATTTTCATGAACACATAATCCTTAACGTTTGGTATTCTAGCTCCCCAAATCTTAATCCCTTGAACTACTATGTAAGGAGGATAGTTGAAAAACAGGTTAATGATCACCCTCATAACACCAAAGAATTCCCCAAACGTCCATAGTCAAAGTAATGGCCAATATGAACACATTTCACTTGATTTCCATGAACAGATAATTTTTATAACCACATAATCTTCCGAGCTTCTAGGTCTTAATTCATTAGACTATTATACTTCAAGCATAATTGAAAAATAGTTTAATGAGTATCCTCATAGCACTAAGGAATCCCTAAAAGCCTCTATTGTCAGAGTGGTGGCCATTATGAACATACCACTTGATCCTATAGGCGTTTCAGACCTCACATAGAAGCCGTTATTGAAGCTGAACGATACTTCATTAAATAAAGTTACAGAACAATGTTATTCTTATTCTCAAAGCTTTTTTCCATATGAAAGCATCGTCAACTGTTTCTACAATTCATTTTTGTGTAAGAATAAAAATGTCCTTAACTATCTTACTCAATCTGTATACACACACACACACTTGCGTGTTATTTCACACATTTTACAATATGTCTGTACGAGTTAGGCCTTGTCAGAATGAATACAAGAACTGTCCATAGTTTTTTCTTTTTCTTATATGGCATTCGTTTTGACAAGGTCATACTCATACAAGCGCACAGACAATGGGTGAGATGCCACTCGAGGCGGTCTTTGTGCATTGTTTATAATGTGTAAAAGAAAGCCTGCAGCCCAAATATACCTTATATATATATATATGTGTGTGTGTGTGTGTGTGTGTGTGTGTGTGTGTGTGTGTGTGTGTGTGTGTGTGTGTGTGTGTGTGTGTGTGTGTGTATCCGTGCCATCCAAATTAAGAGCATACTCTTATATTATTGCTTCTCAACAATTTTGATAATTAAATCACCTGGAAAACAACAGTAAAACTGACTTTATATATATCTTCTATATATAAAGTTTTTAATGGTCATTTGATCTGTTAATTTAAAAAAAGTTTTTGTCATTGAATTAATGGTTCCATTCGAGGAAAATTAGCACAAGTTGGAAAAATGTGAAGATCTACAAGAACAATGGGTCAGAAATGGCTGGAAAACTATTTTATTTCATATCAAAGTCTGATGCCAAAGTTTTATTGCCAACTCAACCTCCGCATTCTTGACTAATCTTGGTTATTCCTCATCGGACAAGAGGAAATGCATAAAGAAGATACAAGACAAGGCTATCTTCATCAATGTGGATATGCCAATCCCACAGAGTGACGACACTCCAACAAATCTGATAGTATCATGCGTTACTGCTGCGTTAGTGGTAATAGTGTTTTTGCCACAAAACCATGTCTGAACCCAGAGACATCATCTGATGAAGGCTTTGTTGGAAGCAATGTTGCTGTACATTTTTTTTTTCAATCTAGTTATTCGATTTTATCTATTTTATTATTAAAGGAAGTGGGTGTGGTCTTCATACACTATTTCTTATGTACTCTTCTCCTCACATACGTTTAAATTAATAGTATATATTTTTTTATACATACTCAGGAAAGCATGGAACTAGTGCATCCACTCACTTAATATGTACTATTCTCCTACTTTCGAAGAAATTACAAAAAAACAAAAAAAAAAATAAAGAAAGAAACCATAACGGAAATACTTGTTTCAAATATAAATTAATAAACAGCCCCCAAAATTTGTTTTTGTTCAGAAAAACATTAGTAGAAAATTATCACTTATATTCGGCACTATTTACATTGTCTCAAGTTTTCTTCATTTTTTGTAAACTTCAGTTTTTTGGATAGACATCAATGACATCATGACCGCCCTCCTCGACCGGTGACTTTTTGAAACAAGAACGATAAGGACATTGGATTAAATAACTCATTTATTCCTTATTTCTTTCTTTCTTTCCTAGTTCTTGGCATTTGTAAACTTAATGAAAGAATACATAATTAGTACATTTAATTATATAAATAGAATCAAAGAAAATTCTATTTATTTAGATAAAAACTATAATTACACATAATTACAGAATCAATAGAATGAGCGAAATACTTATTCTCTCATTCTGTCACAACTAATATTTATAGTTTATGAAATTTGGTTGTATGAAAATATATTTATGGCAAGTAAGCTATACAGAAATGTTTGTTTCATACCTAGAGGAAATCATCAGGCTAATTGCATGGATTTATCGATCAACATTGCTTTTATATCCAAGTAGTGTTTACTCCAACTAACTAACCAATCAAATTCGTTAGTTTTATTACCTCCTCCCAGGGTATTTATTTCCATCAAGCCCTTTGTTTGAGAGGAGTTTTGGCACACCCCACTTTTAAGTGAGTCACATTAACAAAAGTGATACGTGGGAACTGAAATAATTTACCTGTTCTATTTACTTGCTTATGGAGTTACGGTGTTTGTATTTATTTATTCTCTTTTTGTTTTTATTAGTTATCCTAAAGTAAAGTTTATTCGGTGTCTACAGTCAGTTGCTATTTCGCTTCCATGATTTCGTAATTTTTTTTGCATCTTCAAAATTAAACATTTCTAGTTTCTTATTCAAGCATAATCTACACAGATCGTCTAAATATTTGCATGTCCTGGCCCATCATAATATTTTCCAATCGATTATAGGTAAGTGTCCACTTTCTTTGAGATCCCAGTATTGGAGTATATGAGAGTCAGCATTTATTCCTGGGTAATGCCGTGGGTTTGTATGAAGAATTATGTCGTCTTCACACAATCTATAGAGCCTTTTGGCTAGGAGCAAAGTGTAGTATCTGTTCTGATACTACACTTCATCTTTTCTGTCCTCGGTCAGTGAATGAGAAATCCTTCTCAACTGAAACAATTTTTATTTTGGTCCAAATTCAGAGTGCCTCTTTTTTTTTGGAGATAGATATTTCCCACATTAAAAACCGACCATGTGTATAACTCTGCTCTCGTGGGGAGGCATGTAAATAGGAACATCAGAGAGAAAAACGCATAATTGACGATCTGACGTTGTCAGAACGCTCAAGTTTGTTGCTGCAGTTCAGGAGACCATCGATAATAAAGCCAACATGTTGATGCGTACAATCGCAAGGGAGAAAGATGCAGACGAAAAGCTCATTAGGTTGATGGTGCATAAGGAAAGAAGAAATGTTGCTAGTCTCTCTCTACTCTACCGTTATTTCCATGGAAGGTGCTCGACTGAGCTCCAACCTTTGATTTCTCCCTGCAAGACATTCACAGCAAGAACTCGTCTTACTACCACAACTGAAAAATGTGAGAGCACAAAATCAGTTGTGAATCATGAAAAAGTCTACATCAGCCTGTGCCACGTTATTCCCTTTTTCTTTCTCTTTTTTCAACCTGAACTTGAAGACATCTTACAGCAAAGTCGTTAATAATATACAAACTAATGTATTCTGTAGAAATACAACGAATAAAGATAGAAAGGCATTTAATCTAATAAAACTGTGCTGAGTTTGTTTCTTCGTCATTACCAAACTTTGTATATAACACAAAATTATTTGGTGCCGTGACCAGCAGTTAGTATTTCAATGTGTTACTCATTCAAAATGAGTTGTCTGTTCCTCAACTGCTCGGGAACAACTTTCGACATTCGAACTAACCTCGTCTTAGAACACTCACGTTTAAGTGAAATTGCATGTTAATGGACTTTTACATCGGTTGCAATAACACGGGTATAAAATTCCAAAATATTTCCTTAAGCTTTAAAATAATTCGTTATTATTCCTACAGAAATATAATATTTTATTTTACTTTGTTTTATTCTCATGTAAATATTGCAAAACAATTTTCTTTTTCAAAACAAGAAAATAAAAATAAATTGACTTAAATAGAATGCAATTTATGAAATAACTTGCAATGTACTGGGCAGAGCTTTTCTGCAAGGGTTTCCATGTCTATGGAACACATTACTGTGAGATTGCTTCTCTGCAGATTACAACAAAGTCATTTCCGAATTCAATGTTAACAAATGCTTGTCATAAGCCGTCGCCATAAGTAATCAAACTTTATTTATTCCATTAATTGTTTTTAATACTCCTATAATATTCTTCATTTTTCAACTGACAATAATTAATTTCATTAACCCTTATCCTTGAGTGGCTTTTAGCCTTGATAAGTGATGACCTATTAGTAAAAAATATACAATATAAAGTAAGGACAATTTTTGTTAAAGCTGATGCAAGAAAAGCAACAGAAGCACACAAAGAAGCTGGTCACCAAGTAGAAACACTGATTGTATATCATTAGGAATAAGAGTGGAAATACACACCCATAGTTATCAAATATTTTCCCCAAGATGGTTCTTTTAAAATAATGCTACCAAGTCAGTTGTAAAGATAGTAGGTTACCGGGCTAGAAAACTTCTCACACTTGTCAGTATCTTATAGCGCTATAAAGCCACCATTTGCATGGAGTATTATTGTCACATCTGGACTGGTGCATCAACCATTAGTCTCTATTTTAGACAGAGTGCAAAAAAGAATTTCTAACTTAATAGGTTCCGCACTGTGTGTCAAACCCCAACTACTGTCACATCGCCACAGTTTTGCATCCCTGTGCTTCTTTTACAAGTACTTCCAAGGAATGTGCTCCGATAATTTATTGCCCTTCTACGTACTCAACGTAAATACCCTGGACCCACTCAACTAACAGCAAATTTCCACCCCTTCATTGTAAAGCCACCAAGATGTCGGACGATTTTCGATTCTGCTAGCTTATTTCCTAGGATCGTTTACCTTTGGAATTCTCTTCTTGTTCCCTGTTTACTTGATCGTACCAACATGCAGAAATTTTAATGTAGTGTGAATAAGCATCTTGCTGCCTAACTCCCTACCCAGGTTGCCCCATATAAATCTGGTCCCTATCACAGTAACCCCTTATGCATCGACATCAACATGCTTTGTTTGGGGTGAATAAAAGGAAAAAAATAAAATGAACTTTTCAAAATAATAGCTGCATTACAATTTTTGCTGCAGTATTGCTTTCACGTTTGATTCTATATCAACGGAAACGGCAGACAAAAGATGCCGCACTTTGTATTTGCAATGCAGTCTGATTCGCTCTACTCACGAAAGACAACTGAACAATTTATGCGCATACAAAAAAGTTAAATTCTGACAAATATTAAAGCCAATTTTGAATTGGATTATTGTTCAGACTTTTTGTTTGCATAAAGAAGCACCTATTTTGGTGGTGAATCTTTTGCTAATACGAATCTGTATACATTCTCTTCACAATCGTACGACTCCTGCATACATAAATTATCAAAAGAAGCAGCACTGCCAATAATCATGATCTTTGAGAGTTCTTTGATGAATAATCGAGTGCCTGATAATTGAAGGAATGCTAACATAACCCCACTATTAAAACAAAAGTAGAAAAAGCCAGACAAACATCTATAGACCACATGCAAAGTTTTTGAGACAATTATTAAGAGTGCAATACTCAAACATCTGAAGACTCATCATCTGATTAGAGATTCCCAATACGGTTTCACGTGTCTTACGAATCTATTCGAATTCCTAGAATTAGTCACTTACTTTAGGTTCCATATATCTAAATTTTTCCAAAGCATTTGATAAGTTCCCACACAAACGTCTAATTAAAAACTAAAGGCGCACATGAACAAATGGATTAAGATGTGGTTAACAGATTGTAAACAGCATGTTGTACTAAATGGAAAGTTTTCCAAATGGTTATAAGTTACTCGTGGCATTCCACAGGGTTCAGTACTAGGCCCTGTCTTTTGTATTATTCGGACTACTGTTCTCATCTTGGATGTTATTCTCACAATGTTTCGACCAATGTAACCGCCGACCTTCTTCAGGCCCGTCTTGTCGAACTAGGAAATCTGTATGGAATTTCAAATGGAACCCTTTATTTAATCCACAGTGGTAGCTTACTCTTGTTAATAATTGTATTCTTAGTATCGCCTGCACTGAGGATTGAACCTTTAACTTCCAGAAGACTGTCACTTAGAACTGATTATTACTTAGCACTTATATCCGTTACACAACAGGTCCGAAACGTTGTGAGTATAATATCCAAGATGAGAACAGTAGTCCGAAAAATCCAAATAATACAAGTTAACAATACTCATCTAAACATCCTGAAATATTAGCCCGGTCTTATTTCTGATTTATATAGATGATATTGATGAAAATATTAAAAGTGGAATGGTTAAATTTGCAGCTGACACTAAATGTTATTCAATGCTGAAAAATGCAAAAGCATTCAATATGGGCACAACAACAGTCGTCAGTCATATTATGAATGGTCAGATTTTAAAACAGGTTGAAGAAGGAAAAGATCTTGAGTCATCATAACTGACAACCTTAAATGTAACAAACAGGTGGCAGAAGCCGCAAAAAAAAGGCAAACAAAACATTAGGTGTTATAAAGAGATCAATAACACATACAGGCAAGAACATTATACGTCAGTTGCACAACTTTTTAGTGTGACCACATCTGGAATATGCTGTGCAAGCATGGAGCCCTGCATTGCAAAACAGTATTCTGAAGTTAGAAAAGGTGCAACAAAAATAGTGCCTGAAGTAAGTCACCTGTGATATGACCTCATTGTTTCTGCATAGTTATGAAGAAGTGTGTGTGTGTGTAGAAGATAAAAAACAACCCAAAACACTAGATATACCAACACAATATAATTCCTTCTCCAGGTAAGTGTTAAATAGTATAACCACTGTTGGTATTTCCTGTTGTCAATGTAAACAATGGACTATTTCTATCTGGAGTTTTATAAATAAGAGAGGAAGGGGTCAAACAACATATAGTGACAGAGAGTAAGAATGATAGACAGAAACTTAAGTGATGATGACTTGTGCAGTTAATTACAAATTAAAGCTAATTAGAAGAATTAAAATGAAATTTTTTCAAACATAACTCAATCCAAGAACTAAGAAATATTTTAGAGTGCATTTTGTGTCATTAAATTGCGTAGAAAAAAGTCTAAGAAACAAATGTTAATTCACTCAGCTTTAGGATATATATATATATATATATATTCATCATATATATATATTCAAACATTTCTGCCTACATATGTGCATACAAGTTTCAGACAGAAATGTTTGCGTACATAAAATTTATAAATAAAATATACTACCCTACTTATTATTCAACACTATTATATAAACGAAACTGCACCTGGAATTTGTATATATATATATTTGTGTGTGTGTGTGTGTGTGTGTGTGTGTCAAGTTATATTGAAAAAAAATCAATAAAGTGATTCATAGCAGAAGAGTGAGAGCTAATACAATATATATATAACATGAAGATCTCATTTGGATGTGTTGTCCTTGAATACCTTCTGTAAGAGAGCTCAATGTATGTACAGAGCAAAACTTAAGTTAGAATTGAAATAACTCAAAACACCATTTCAGTCAAACTTAATTTATTTCGCTTCAGAAGCTGACGACTGTCCAACCACATAAATCAAAATGAGTGGAGATGCTCACAACTGGGAAGTTTATACATTTGGGGATGGCATAATGGATTTCCCCTTTTTGAATCTGGGTTGTATTTTATGGCTGTTGGTTCTAAGAAATCTGACTGAAACCTACCTTTTCACAATCCTGACCTCTCTCTACCCATCACAAAGTACCTAACATTGACCCCTCAATTAAGAGGACCAATTAGCCGATTATGTACATATTATGCCGTGATATTAATATTTATTTTGAAGAATACTATTTCGGGAGAAACCGACTTATTTGCAACAAATACATTTAAGTTCTAAATTAGATATTGTGAGGAAAATAAACTGGGAATCGAAATATTTTAACATGTATTATTATACTAAGTTAAATAAAATAAAATAACAATAATAAAATCATAATAATATTAATAATAAATGAACAGAATAGTTAAAATTTAAAAAACTAAATTAACTGAATACTTTGGTCGAGACCATTTATTGTTAAAGTTTGCAGATATAAATAATTATTATTTAAAGAGAAGCTAGTTTTAGTTATCTAATACCTTTATGCTCAAAATCAAATGCTGAGAGAAATAAACTCTGACAGTCTACCCATTTATGAGGAAATTACATTGGCACCAGACGTAGAATAAAAATACATGGTAAAAATAGATAAAATATTATAATAATGATAATAATGATGATGATAATAATAATAATGATAATAACAAGCCACGCATGCATGATTCCCCTCTGTATGTGACTCGATGTGGTGAGTGTAAAATGCAATAAATTTGGGCAATTTGGGGCATTTTTGACCCCCTGGGGGAGCGAACCAGAATTTTTCTGAGGTTAAGGATGCTCATTTTATATCCAGAACAATTGCCTCTACATTTTGGCCAAGTTTCAGAAAAATTGAATGGATGGATCAAACGTTATGGGAGAAAAGAGTTATTTTTTGCCATTTTAGGGGCTTTTGACCCCGTGGCGGCGCGAACTAGATTTTTCCAAGGTCAGCGATACTTATTTTCTATTAGGAACAATTGCCTCCACATTTTGGCCAAGTTTCAGAGAAATTGAATGGATGGATGAAAAGTTATGGGGCAAACAATGTCATTTTTTGCCATTTCGGGGCCTTTTGACCCCCTGGGGGGCTAACCGGATTTTTTTTCAAAAATTGGAGAATGTCACTTTCTAACCTGACTCAAGTTACAACTTCATGCAAAATTTCAGAGACATTCAATGGATGGTTGCGGAGAAAAATCCGTACGGACGGAAATGCCTCAAAACATAGGTCCCCCGATTTTATAAATCGGGGGACCAATAATGATAAGAGGCACTGCTTTCAGGGTAATAGTGCATTTCTAACAGGTGCATGAATGCATTTGCAATATATGGGCGAAAGAAATGCAAGTTTGTTCAACATTTATGTTTGTTAGTAGAGATCATTTCGAAGAAGTGAAGGAGGTTAATAAATCAACAAGAGCACCAGAAATGGTGACCCCCGTACGAGACACAGCAGGCTGATGAAGGCATACAAAAAAGAGAGTAGTGAGGTCGAAAGGTTTCTTTTTTATTTTCATCTCATTTTCTTTCTTTTTTTTTAACGGGTCACGATATCAATGAAGAGAGCGGGGAAAGTTGTAAGCTTCTGCAAACAGTGGAATCACATGAATTCTAATTTGGAAGGAAAATATAATTTATAATTACATGAATTGGATTTTGGAATTCCCTTTTTTTTATAAGAGGATAGTGGGCGATATCAAAGACAAGTTTATATAATACAGGAATTTTGATTTTAAAGGGAATATATAACAATAATAAATATTTAAAAGGGAGTTTATATATATGTATACAGTATCTTAGGTATTAAGCTGTTGTTTTTGTTACTATATTTTGGCATGGGTAATATTACTGAACAAGTGATTTATTTAGCCTGTAGGGTTGGATATAAAGAAAAAAAATCACAAAGTGAAAAATGAGACTCGTAAACAATTCAATTCTGTGCCTATGTTAGGTGGTCCTTCTTTTGAGGCACAAGTTCAAATCCTTTTTCACTGTGATATTCTTTGTTTATATCCAGCCTCGTGTCATAAAAAAACCTTAATACAGCATCGAAAATAAATTACGTATATTCATTTTTTTTCAGATGTCATATTTCTGAAAGCACATTTGTCAAAGAAATATTTAATTTCTAAATTAGTGTATTAATTTTTATACAATGTTATTGAAATAAAGTATTAAAAAAATATTCGTTCATTAGTCTCATATGTGAAAGCGTCAAATATATATATTTTTTTAAATTTGTTAAAATGTTAAGTTTTTAAATTAGTTTCTTTTAATTAATGTTATTAAAATTAACCCATGTTTAAAGAAAATCATTTTTTAAAATTATATTTCTTATATGAAAAAACAAAAACCGCAATAATATTGAGTCATTTCTTGCAATCAGTGTGAAGCGACCATGTTTGAGATGCTATCAAAGTTATAGAAATTTTCTATATTAATCGATTGCACCTTAAATTGAAAAATAAAAAAAAGCAAGTTTAAGCTGCTTTGAGGTGAGCCATCAGTGATGTGATGGTTTCCTTGTTCGTTTTTGAGATTTTTCAACATCATATCTGCTCCACCAGTAACCCAGTCTTGCTTTAATTGGAAACCAGCATTTCTCATAGAAAACTACATGCTAACATAACTAAATAACTGATTACTAGATGATATTTTGAGGCTTTTGTATCTATAATTAGTGGAACCGAAATTTGGAGAGACTTTGTACCATTTCAATTTTACCAACGATAACATCTGTACGTTGCACCAAATTTCCCTTTTCCTAGACATTTTATCCAGATCCGACATATTTTAAGCTATGCAGATGATCTTTACTCTTCTTTTTTAAATTGCAAATATCTCTGCTTATGTATTTACTTCAAAAGTGAAAATCCAGATACCTCTGCCTTTTGTGAAATTGTAAAATTAGTATTAGACATCAACTAATAAGTATCCCCCAAATTTCAGTTTCTTTCGCGTATTTTAAATGGTTTTTAGACGGCATAATATGGGCACAATACCACATTTGAAAATTCAAATATTTCAGATTTACATTAAATTTGATCCATAATCATTAGACACCAATTAGGCAAGATTCTCTGAATTTCAATTTCTTCTTAATCCCCCTTAAACTTAAGCCTAAAATTTTAAACATTTTCTAGAAAAAAAATAGAATGGTCTTTGATCAAAATTGGAATAAAGATTCTAGACATAAGGTTTAGTGGCATTATATCTTGATTTTAATCTTCTTTATAAGGGGACATAAAATAGTGCAAAACTGTTCCGTTCAGGGAATTCATTTTATCGAGGATTCTTCTAGTGGATTCATAAATATTGTATTAAACTTTAAGAACGTTCCATTTGAGATTAGACATCTAGATATTGAATAATTATGAGGCTTAGTTCAAAAACAAAAATGGTTATATAAAAAATTAAAATATTTGAAACCAAAACCAGTATATATATAATATATATATATATATATATATAAGTGTGCATAAAATAAACGTCCGAAACCCCAAAATGCAAAAGCAATTTTTTGTTAATTAATGGCCCATGTGATTCCAACCTGTTAGCTATTGTTAGTTTATCTGCCATTTTCACGAGCAGATCGAAGAAGTCCCAAAATGATGACTTTACCATAAATGACAATGTAATTCCCAACTATTGAGGGTCGACCACATGATATGTAGCGAGGTAGATAAGGATAGGAGCATGAAAAAGAGAACAGAATTAAAAAATAATAATATATAATGTATATATATAATACTTATATAAGGATATTTAGAAACAAACATCAATTAAAAATAAATAAATCAATATTAATCAAAAAGATAAAAACGAAAGATAAAACCAAAAGAAAAGAAAAAAAAATATAAGAAAAAGACATGACAAAACAGAAAAAAAAAAACCAAGATAAAAAAACAGGAAAAAAAGAAAACAGGATAAAAACAGGATAAAAACAGGGGGAGGGGACAGGGAAAAAAACAAGCAAAAGAAAACAAAAAGAGAAAAAAAAAGAAAAGAAATAAAAAGCGAAAAAAAAAGCAAAGACAAAAAAGAATCAACAAAACATACCCCACCCCTTAAAACAAGACAAAAAAACAGTATTTTTCTAAATTATTTTATATATTTAAAAAAAAAATATTACATTTTTTTTTACTAAATATAAATTTACTTTTCATGTTAGGCTTATTTTTTAATATACGACTTAGTTTCAAGATTTGTAAGTTTTAATCTTAAGATTTTTCTTTTATCCAAATAGTCTTGTACATTGAGTAACCTTGAGGCCATCCAAGGACATAGAAAAAGAAACAAAGTGTCAGAAAAACTAAATAAGTCACATTTGACATATGTGGGAACAGAAAAACGGAAATAGGAAAAAACAACATGACTCGCATGACGTTATCGAGGAAAGTCTAGAGCCATTTTAGAGTCAGTTCTTATTTTGGAAGCGAGTAGGGAAGCACTGTTTTAAAGATATAGCGATATAGATCAGAAGCACTCTATTCCTTCCTCTCTCTATTCTGGCAATATCATTCACACAAATATATAATGAACTAAATGTCTGCATTATCAACGTCCGTGTTAAATCATTGCAATTAACAGTGACAGAGTGTGTTTCGTTCAGCAGGGAGAAGACTTCATTTGTTTGAGTCCACAGCATCAAGAAATCTTTAATCTCCACAGATGATCAGCTGATATGGCCATCATAATGATTAAAGAAACGACCCCACCACAAAATGGACACCAGCTATCATTTTATTTTATTTTTTTATTTCTTTTAATTAATTTTTTTTTTTTTTTAAATATTTGATGTTTTCTCAAAGAAGAAAAAAGAAAGTCGGCCGGTGTTAAAATATTCTACATTATTGCTGTTCTTAATTTGATGGCGCTCCTTGATGATGTAAGGGAGACAACTTATCTCGATTTTATGCTTGTATTTCGTAACAAATATTCTTTAACAATATTAAAGTTAGAAACAATTAATATTTTGTTCTTAAATAGAGATAACGATACGAGGAAATATTTGCCCCTTCACTCGTCACCTCCACATGAATTTCATCAAATGTAAATGAAATATGTCCTGGGCCCTGCTTCGTTCTCAGGTATTTGTTCGTTAATTGTTTTGATAAAAAGTCCTTGTTTTTATAAATAAAAAGTTTAATATTGTTGAAAAATATTTGTCACAAAATACAAGCATAAAATCGAGATAAGT
Organism: Sepiola atlantica; assembly: GCA_963556195.1. NCBI lineage: Eukaryota > Metazoa > Mollusca > Cephalopoda > Sepiida > Sepiolidae > Sepiola > Sepiola atlantica. The sequence continues at coordinate 107,451,987 of OY744522.1, forward strand.
TGTCTATCATACATCATTAACATAAACTCAAAGAGGGCCAATCTTATCCGCGAAAAATATATTACTGTTAATAGAGCAACACATTCATTTCGTTAATAGATGTAGTTTATGAAATCTGCCTAAACATATTGGAAGATCGGCAAAAATCGCCCATTTAGAAGAATCTGGCTACTGAATCGGAACGTGTTATTCAATTGTTTGACACATGACAGTATCAGAGTTATCTTCATTAAGGAAAAAACTCGCTGTGGAGAAAAACACAAGATTTTATTGAGACCTCTAGCAACACCAAATGGCTGAGAATTAAAATCAGATTTCTTCCTCATTTATGCTCTGGTCGCTCTACACGTCCACTAACACAGACTGCATCATGGGAAAATGTAAATCTTTGCTTCATGTTTCACACAACCCCCTTTTACTTTTATAAAGGAATAGCTTGTGCATTCTTTTGTCGTTAGGGACACAATGTATTCTGTATGTTTAATCTGATGTCTGACATGTCTCATTTAATGTCTTTATAGTTTGTTGTAGACAAGCTATTAATAAATGAAATGTATTTTCCCTCCACACATGTAGAGTAAATGGGAATTATTAAAAAGAGGCATGTACAAATTACAATTTATAATAAATTCTACTCATTGACTATTTTTTTTATGTAAGACAACTTTCTGAAAGGGTAAAAAAGTGATAATGAAAAAAAAATGGCAAAAATAAAAATAAAATTTAATCGTCAAAATCTTTGTGGTTTTGTCAAATAGACAGATTATAACATTTGTTTAAAAACAAGCGTAACTTTAAAATTTAGATACAAAAAATTGACCGAAAGGTTTTTCTCAACATTGAAATCGACACAAAACATTTCGATTTTAGTTTAATGTATTTAGATAGGTTTTGGCTGCTCGATGTTCAGAAATATTGTTATGTACTGACAATAGTTGTGGCAAGAAAATACCACTTTAGACGTCCACTGAAAAAAGAAAATAACATATTTAGCCATGCGGCTTAAGCTGGTGGCGAATGCTGGCACCAATATTGAGTGATAAATAAAACGCAATGCTATACACTTTCTTGTCATTCATTTCTAATAAAAATTATATTTCAGTAATAAATTCTGAGCACTTGAAAATGGGGAGTTACTTTCCACAAACTCTGTATAATAATAAAAAAAAAAACATGAATTAATAAATTTCTTTAAAGTTTCCATGGGCATCTCAAAAAAAGCACTATGCAAAAAGAAAAGGAAAAAAAACAGCAAAGTAAAACAGCACAAAAGAAAAGCGCAATCTTAGTTCAAGATTTAAAAAAATACTAAGCAAATCCATACCACTAAAACTCACCAGTTTAAACAATATCTACAACAACTTGTTTAAAAATAAACTACCATACAATATTTCGTAACATCATTAATATATATATATATATATATATAAAGTCAAGTTCAAATATTTTAACTTTAGTTGCATCATAAGGAGAAAAAAAACTCACCTGAACTATATAAATATAAAGAAAAATGAAGCATTCTAAATTTCTATTATACAAGTAAATACTGCAGTTGGAATTTAGCCAATGATTAGGACTTTAAGTCAAACAGCGCTCATATATTATAACTCAGTAGAATACAAAATTTATGACAATCAATATTTTGTAATCATGCTTCAAAAATTCAATATCAACAAATATTATTGTGTACAATGTCTCAGAAATCTTTAAAAATAATCTGTTCAGATCAAAAAAAATTCTTGCAGCATGATTACAAAATATTGATTATGTCAGAAATGTTGTATTCTACTGAATTATAATATATATTACATTATTTAGTTACAGCTCATCTCTAGTAAGCAACAAAATGATCCCAGGCCTGGGCTGGCTTCTTTTGGAGTTGGGATGGGGTTATAATAAGCTAAAAACAGTAGCGTTTCAGGTCAGTAAGTAAACACTTCGAGAGAGGGGATGACCCCGTGTTTTCTTGGGTTTGATAAAACTTATTTGTTGTATGTGTAACATATATATATATATATATATATATATATATTACACATACAACAAATAACTTTTACCAAACCCAAGAAAATTTAATTTTCTACCGACTTGTATGATTTAAAAGTGTGGAAACTAATTGTAAGATTTATTATCTCTGAATTTGTTATCGTCACTCTTACTTAGCTAAACACAAGTAAATAGAAAATGGTGGTCGATTTTGTTTGATATGGTTGCTAATTTCAGGCTTAAAAGATAGTGTAAGCTTTTTTTTTTACTAACACTAAACCTAAGTCGGGGGTGGGGAGGGTGGAAGTAAAACTTAGTGGTAAGGAAAGTCATTTTTTTTAAAACTATTTTTTTTTATTTTTTATTTTTACTTTCTTCGAAAAACGGGACATCGACGAAATCTTATATTGAAATAAAAACTTTAAAACATTTTCAGAAGTTTAAAACTATGCAGGTCGGTAGAAAAGTAAATTTTATTGCCTTGTATATTTTGCCCCCCCCCCCCCTTCTGTTCAGTATACTACATGATTAGCCAAAATTAAAAAATATATATGTATAAAAATGTTATCAATTTTGGGTACTTTTACAGAGAACGACCCACGTTTCCGTGACTTCGCGTTGTCAACGTTTGGGCAGATTACGGGAGCGCCCGAGAGTTGCCGAAACTATTAGCCAAGCAGGTCGCAGCAGGCAGCCGAGAACTTATGGGAAAAATGAATTTCCGGACCAGTTGCCTAGTTTTATTTTTTGTACAAGATTACTATTGGAAACTTTCGAATAAAAAAACAACCCTAAATCCGGCGCAACTTCAGAAAAGCCTAAATAAAAAACAAACAAATAATAAATAAAAATAAAGACATATTGGTATTATGTATGTAACCGCAACGGAACAAAGACATCGTACACCAAAAATTACGTAAATTAAGCGAGTAGTTTGTTTTATTTGTTTTTTTTTTATCACAGATAATCAAATGTCATTTTTTTTCATGCTCGCTTTAGACGCCGCCATCTTTGAAAAACAAGAGACGTAAGCCAGACCAGCGTGACAAGCAAGCGTCCGGGCCTTCGGGTCTTGATTTACGCCGGTCTATCGGTTGTCCGTCTTGTGCAGTTCTAGGAGGTGCACCCTCCCAGGCTTTGCCTTCTCACCTTTTGAGAAGGGGTTAGTTTGTTACTAATCGCCTGAGGCGCCCCTACCGGGGAATGCCGACGGGGTTGCCCAGGCAATTTTTACATGACCAGAGTGCTCAAATTATCGAGCGCTAGTTTTTTCCCACTTTCTCGACCTTGTGTCACATCTTACCTTGTGGGAGGAAGATAAATAGAAGCAAGCGTGAAAAAAATGACAAACAAAATTTGATTTTCTGTGATAACAAAAAAAAACTACTCGCTTAATTTACGTAATTTTTGGTGTACGGTATCTTTGTTCCGTCCTGGTCACATACATACTACAGGTATGTATTTATTATTTGTTTTTCCTTATTGAAGCTTTTTCGAAGTTGCACCCTAAACTCTAACCTAGAAAATGTTAAAAAGAAAGAAAAAAAAAAACATTAAAAAAATTAAATTTTTAAAAAAATTTGCTTAAAAACAGTTTTGTTTGTTCTAACCGTAAACCCTTACCCAGAAAATGTAAAAGAAAAAAAAAAAAAACAGTGCAAAAAAAAAAAAAAGGCTTAAAAACAGTTGTTTGTTATATTAAAACATTTGGCTATTGTATAGATCGAATACACGAGCGAAATTTATTTTAGAAGAGTGCTAATGGTGTAAGGGGCAGTAACTCTTTTTTTTTGTACGCAATGTCTCCGAAAATGGAATATGCATTTTTAAAATAAGAAGTCATGCAAATTCAATTAATAGAACATTTTTCGAAGAAATAACAATTTGAGAAAAGCAACAGCATATTGATAGAACATTTATTGAACAAAATAGAATTTGGGAAAATCAACAGTATATTTTTTCATTTCAAAACCAGCAAAACGAACAGTCCTATTGTTTTGATTAACAGATTTTTATTTTTTTATAGTTTAAAATATTAAATTATCGCAGAAATTGTTATTTCTTCGAAAAATGTTCTATTAATTGAATTTGTATGACTTCTTATTTAAAAAATGGATATTTTCCATTTTCGGAGACATTGCGTACTAAAAAAAAGAGAGTTATTGCCCCTTATTGCTTCTTAAATAAATTTCGCTCGTGTATTCAATCTATACAAAGGCCAAACATTTTTTTGAAAAAAAAAAAAAATATTCAGAACATTTGCTTAACAATTGTTCCTTTGACAAAAACAAAAAAAGAAAATCTAATTAATAACAATTGTTTAGCTATGGTTTGTTCTTTATTTTTATATATGTAAATACATACTTTCATTTCTTTGTCTAACTTTTGTTATTTGCAACTTTTCTTGAATTTATCATCTTGGCAGTCTTCGTCTGGGCAACTCTCGGGCGTTTCCGTAACCTGCCCGAACGTTGACGACGCTAAGTTACGAAAACGCGGGTCGTTCTCTATAAAAGTACCCAATTTTGTATGAATCTTATTTAGGCAGTTTTCAGTGTTATTCGTGACGTGGTTTTAATTGAAACGAATCAATGAACGTAAGCTGAAATTCGAGCTGAAACAAACAACGGTGCTTCTGCTGTTTAGCCCCGACATTGAAATAATTAAAGAAATGTATAAACTTTGTTATGTACTTACGTTTTGGCCGAAAATAAGATTGTATAGAAAAAATTACGCAAATTCATCCAGTATTTAGCAAATTATGAGAAAAAGGAAAAAACACGATCTTATGTTTCGCTATATTATATAGACATTTTCACTATATTATATAGACAAGGGAGATAAACCAGTAAACAAAATTTGGTGCTTATGCTGATTAGCGGTCTATGAAAAAATATTTTTATATAAAAACAATAATATATACTCATTAAGTATTATATTCTTACTCACTGTACGAAAAAGTAGAACAAATTATCCACTAGAACTTTAATTACAAGTATTTTTCCATTCTGCGTATCATAACAGCAACTCGTTCAGTAAGCCTCCATCTTGTTTTTTTAAGAAGATTTCAGTTATCTGCCCTTCAAATCTTCTTAAAAAACAAGATGGAGGCTTACTGAACGAGTCGCTGTTATGATACGCAGAATGGAAAAATACTTGTAATTAAAGTTCTAGTGGATAATGTTTTCTACTTTTTCGTACAGTGAGTAAGAATATAATGCTTAATAAGTATATATTATTGTTTTTATATAAAAATAAGTTTTTCATAGGCCGCTAATCAGCATAAGCACCCAAAAGGTGAGTTAACAAAAATGGCTACCGAAAGATAAAATTGTTTTTTAATTTTTAATTTAATAAACACTCGATGAATTTGCGTAATTTTTGGTGTACGGTCTTAGCTACCACGTAAGTACATAACAAAATGTATACCTTTCTTTAGCTATTTTTTTTTAAAGAGAGGCCTAACATGTCGAAGCTAAACAGCAGATGCACCGCAAACAACAAAAAACAATGGAAAATAAAAATGAAAAAATCAAGTTATTACTTCATTTTTCTATTTTTATTTTCCATTGTTAAATTTAAAAACAAGTCGACAGGAAAAATGGTTTGATATAAATAAATCGAAAAGGGAGATAACTCCAAGTTTTACCATTAAAATTTTTTTTACAAATATTTTCTAGCAAGATGCAATAACCTATACACAATCAACAAAAGCAAAGAAAAATATTATTTTACTATATTTTTTTATTTCTTAAAAAAAAACAATTATTTAAATACTAATAAAATATAAAAAAGTAACACCAAACAAACAAAAAAAAAACAACAATTTTTTTTTTTTGCTAAATTTGTAAAACAATTGTGGTGGAATGGGAGAATACTCAGGGATGAGCTTATTATGTTGGCCACGCTTAAAGTCACAAATAATAAAGCTGAAATTTAATTGTGAATTGCTGGAATGGAAACGTATTAACGAATGTACAAATAATTAAAATTTTAAATACACATAAATATACCCCACCCCACCCACCACCGAGGTGTAATAGGATTTAAAAAAGTGGAATCATATTTTTAGAATAAAGAAAAGTAAAAATACAAAATAAATAGAAAATACAAATAAAGTATTTGTGTGGGGCAACAAAAGAGATTAAAAAAATAGCCAGAAAAAGAAAAAAAAAAAACAACCCAGAAACAAAGAAAACTGTGAAAGAACAATAAAACAAGGGGGGGGGGGGGAAGCAAGGAAAATAAAAATAAAAATATATTTATATCATTTTTCTTTTTTCTTTTTGTAGAAGAGAATTAAAAAAAAAAATCTTTAAAATTTGTGAATAAAAATAAAATTTAAAGCTAAATTTTGATATTTTCATTAAATAAAAAAATAACTGGGGGAAAAAAATAATTGTGAAAATCTTAATTAACTTTACAGAAAATTCAGTTAATAAAAATACACAATCAAAAAAAGGTTTAGAAAAAATATCACTCAAAAGAAAAAAGAAAAAAAAAAAGTCAATTGCCAAAAGAAAAGGGTGTGTGTGGAGGAAGGGGTCTGCAAAATTCAATCCTGGGGTCAAAACTGTCAATGAAAATAAATATTTTTTTTATTATTATTATTAAAAGAAAGCTCTTCATCTTTAGAGAGACAATGGATATGCTCTGAAATTATGCCTGTATGATGAGTCTATAGTGAAGCAAGGTTTTCAAAATCGCCAACCATATTTTGCCTGACGTGACATTACTTTAAGTTCAGTTGAAAGGAGACATCAAAAAGGACCAGAAGCAATGCTGGTGTAAGCAGAGAAATACATGTTATTTCAATGTTTTCCTTCTGCTCGACTTCGGTTGGGATCAGAGTATAATATCTGTTCTGTCCTTGGTCGGTGAAGGAAAGGTCTTTTCAGACTGAGGTAAAATTAATTTTTTTGTCCTTATTCAGAGTACCCCTGTTTTTTATTTTTTTTTTTGGGGGGGGGGGGTAGATTTTACTACACATTAAAAATCGACCTTGTGTCTAACTATGTCCTCGTGGGGAGGCAAGTAAATAGAGACTACTTGCACTGCCGAAAAAGGGACATTTCAAAGTTTTCCTTCTCCTAGCGTAGTCGCCCTAACAAGTAGTTTTGCAGCTTTGACGAGCTTTATTTGGGATTATTCGCTGTGGATTTCATAATCGTCGTATCAATCTAGTGGCGCATTTGTTAAATAAATTTTAAAAGATTGTAGTAGTCGCAAGTTTATTCTTCCATACAAACACAACGATGGGGGAGGGTAGGTGAGACAAAACAAAGTTTGGGCTAGCTACTGCGTTCTTGCTTCCTTGTTTATTTAAAGTTAGCTATTTGTATACTCCTGAACTAATTAACTGATCATTATGATTTTTGGAACACAGCTGCTAGGTGTAAGGAGTCCAAATTGGGCTATATTTAGTTTTATGCAAAGGTAGTAAAAAGCAGGTAGAAGCCCTTCGTGAAAATTCACATACTTCTGATTTGGGTAAAATTTAAACAATAGATATTAGACATCAATTAATAAATGTTCCAATTTAAAAAAAAAAAATTTTTTTTAGTATTTGAAGGGGTTTTAGGGGGTGCAATATGGGCACAAACTACCATTTGAAAATTTAAATATTTCAGATTTGCATCAAATTTGATTCAGGAATCTGACTTAATTGGTTTCTAATCGAAACCAATTAAGCAATATTCCCTGAATTTCAATTTCGTTTTAAGACCACTTAACCTTAAATTTGAGATATTTTCTAGAATCAAAATAATGTAATGGATTTTGATGAAAATTGGAAGAAGGATTCTTGACATAAGGTGTAGCATCATTATATCTTGATTTTAATCTTCGTAAGAGGACATAAAAGTGGTGCAAAACTGTTCTGTTCAGAGAATTCATTTTACCCGTCCTGGTATTCTTCTAGTATATAGATATTATGATTTTTTTTTTAAGTTGACAAAATTGATTTAAACAAAAGGAATAACAAATGAATGAATGAATTAGTCATTACAAAAACGGTTTAAATAAATAAAAATAAATTTATCCACGCTAAAATCTCATTAGTTATGTATGTGCTTCCGACTGTTTTCTTTGTTCACAATGCTTCGACCGTTGAATTCTTTAGCCTTCTACATGTGCTGTTTCTTTTTTTAATTATGAATATTATTTCATTTTTAATTTCTTAAACAGAGCCATATTTTCAACATGGAAACAACGTCATAGTTTACTCAAATTTTATTTAAAGAATTTTTACTTATTCGGTACTATTGTAATTGGAAGTGGTTTTAAAAGGAGAGAAAATATTCTTTCAGTGCAAGAGAACAATTCTGCAACTAATTACAAAGGTGAAAGATGTTGAGGTCGCCAGCCAGTTGAACGATAGAAAAATTGTTTTTCAGTTTCAAATACTGAATTATCTTAGACTAATTTATTTTGTCTCTTTCTCTGATTAATTTTTTTTTTAGTTTTTTGTAATATTTGGATAACTGTTCTCATCTTGAGTGTTATTCTCAATGCTTATGTTAAACATTGTTCTTGTTCAGCCATAATTCTTAATTATATTCTTAGTATCGCAGGCACTGAGGATTGAACCTTCCACCTCCACAAGACTGTCACTTAGAACTGATTAATACTTAGCACTATATCCGTTGCACCACGAGCCTGTGGACAATTCTAATATGAATTTTCGAACCCTTAAACTTATTCTTGTTTTAGACGTGTAGTATTACTACATTATATATATATATATATATCTATAAGGTTAGTGAAGAGAACACCAGCTGAGTGCTCGATTATTAATAAAATTAAAAAATAAGAGCGTAATAGGGATAGGACAGACATAAACAGAGGCCGAAGAGGGTCCGATATAGAGGCCCAACTATAGGTCCTTTTTTATTGATTTGAAACCAATGGTACCGATGTTGTTCTTATCTTTTTTAATATCTATATATTAATACGATAGCGTGTGTGTTCGCGTGTCACGCTTACATCAAAAGCTCTGCACAGTGCACATGCGTGCCGCACCTGGATTTGGAAAACCATTCAAGTCACCTAATTTTCGTAATATTTCAAGTATTTCCCTTTGGCGCAACGGTTAGCGACGTAGGATTTTGACGTCGGGCCGACTGGTTTATAGTTCGATCCCAACCAACCTCTAAGATTCTTTTTTCTACATCAAAGGAGGGGGGGAGGAGGTAGGGAGAGGACGAACGGGAAGACACATTAATTTTTAAAAATAAATATACAAGTCAAATCTTATATTTTATTCAAACATGTCTGGGTTAGGAACAAGATAATTAGTATTGAAAACATCATTTCGTGTAATTTACACGGATCCCGCTAGTATTATATTACAAAAATAAATATTTAAAAATAATTTAATATTGAATATATATATATATATATATTTAATTATAATAATTACAACTAACTGTACCTACCAGGAATTGCTTAGGAATCCTTTCATTTGTGCTTCCTTTTTCTTTTTAATATGCCATTTGTTTTCTAACCAAATTATTATCTTTTGTTTCGGCATTTTTTGAGATGAGGATTTATAATTTGGATTATTCGGACTACTGTTCTAATCTTGGATTTTATTCTCAAAACGTTTCGGCCGATGTAACAGCCGAGTTTTATATATTTTTTTAATAGGATTTTAAAAGCAAAATTTTATTATTACGGTATCGTTTGACCATTAAATTATGAATTGAATCACATTGTTATAAAACTAACTAATTTTTATTAATGTAGTTTTAATCTTTATTTATAAAAATATGAAACAGTGTGCCATATTTTTCTCTTGTAAAACTAATTAGAGGGTGTGCCTCTAAAACCACAGCCTACCCCACAAAAATTTTAAATGAGGGAGATACGATTTACTACCAAATAAATAAATGCCAAAAATAAATTATGTTTTGTCACTTACGGGATGAATAGCATACACATGTAGCTCTTATATATATGATAATGTGTAGCTCAAAATGCTATACATATTGCTTATACCCTAGTGGCGGCGGACGTTTACTCTTTGGGGCATAAAATGAAAGTGCTCAAAATTGTTTGCGCACATATGGCTCCGCACATACTTTCAGGTGAATTAACAAAAGCAGATGAATATATTTTGAGCCAATCAGAGGCGTCTGAGTGAAATTGTCGAATTTGCCTTCGGTGAACCGCTTTGAGCACAAATAAGGCAGGATTTTTCCTCAGTCAACTGGTTGAGCCAAAATCCAAGACAGTGTTATACCTATATTACACTCAGCTTCCCTCGCCTCCTGGTGGGCTAGGGAGAGCTAATTACAATTCTCAACACAATTTTTACACATTCATACATATACACCCTCAGAGAAAAAAGAGTCATGCACACAATGCCTAATTCTCTCACACTGTCACATGAAGATTCACACTGACTGAAACAGAGCTGAAAGGGAGAAAATAACAAAATATCAAGGTCTAATGTATGATATGAAAAGAAACTGGAACCTTAAAGAGATCTCCATCATTCCAGTTATTATAGGAGCCACTGGACTCATGAAGAAGAACTTGAAAAAGTATTTAGCAAGTATACCTGGTGAACCAAGTGCAGGAGAAATCCAAACAACTGCACTCAAAGGAACAGCCAGAATCCTGAAAAGAGCTCTCGGTTGGAGTCTGTAAATAGCGGGTGATCGTATGGCATTTGGAAGAATGCCCAATCCCCAGCAAATGAATGAAAATAAAAAAAACTGAAAACAAATGTAGAAACACATTCATTTTTTACACTCGTATCATTTCTCACTCTGAACTTTTTACAATGAAAGCTGTACATATCAAATTTACATGAACTCTTATGAAATAACTTTCAATCAAATATAATTTTGTAGTTGAGAGGGCAAGTTTTAAGTTAAGACTGTTCTAATTTGTCTAGTAAGGTGTCCTCATTAGCTCAGCTAATGAATTCCTTTGGTTTTGCAAGGACACTTAAACTCTGAACAAATATTCTTCATTTTCCTACCTATGTAAACCATCCATTTATAATATATATAAAATTCTCTTTGAACCTGTGTCTTTCATATGCGTTTTCTATATAACCTTACCCAGCTAATCTAAAAGGAGAAACCATACCTGTCCTGGGACGGATATTCTTCTAATTGCTTATATATACAACTTTTTTCTCTTTTTTTTTCCATTTCCAGATTTTTGATGGAAATAAGAAATGCCTAAAGAGGCAGAATAAATAAATATACAGTAAATGTTTGTATTTGTAACAGATATTTATTGCTGAACAAAATCAGGGTTGGATCAAGGAATTTGAGTAGGGTGGATTCTAAATGTATATATTTAAGGTGGGACACATTTAGTATTTAAATATGTGGAAAGAGAGTGGTTTTTAGGTGTTGATTAGGGAGGGGGGGGGGCTATAAGTGTAGACATTTTTTATTTACATTCAAGTTGTTTGGTTTTAATACTTGACAAAAATGTGGAGTAGGAAATGAAAAAGGAGAATTTTATAATATTATCAACTAGAAGATCGCAGAGTACCCGTCCCAGGACGGGTGAAACTAATTCCCCGAACAGAACAGGTTTGCACCACTTTTATGTCTACTTATGAAGATTAAAATCAAGATATAATGCTACTAAACATTATGTCTAGAATCCTTATTTCAATTTTATCAAAATCCATTACATGATTTTTATTGTAGAAAATGTCTAAAATTTAAGGCTTTCGCTTAAGGGATCTTAAGAAATTAAAATTCAGGAAATCTTAATAGGTGTTAAATTCAAATGCAAATCTGATATATTTGAATTTTTAAATAGAAGATTGTGCTCAGATTATGCCCACTACAATCCCGTTAAAATACTCCAAAGAAACTGAAATTTGGGGATATTTCTTAATTGAGGTCTAATAACTATTGTTAAAATTTAAATATTGGAGGTATCTGATTTTCACAAAAGGCTTCAAGTTTTAGCCTCCTTTGCATAAAACTAAATATAGCCTACTTTGTGACTCCTTACACCTAGCAGCTACATTCCAAAATTCATATGATCGGTTAATTAGTTTTCAAAGTGAATCCTGTACATAGAAATATATAAACATATGCACATGCCTAACTTTATATGAATAGAGAAATTTGTTTCAAAGAAACTTTACACTTCCCAGCTTTGATTTTGACCAAAACAGAAATTTAATCTGTGTGTGTGTGTGTGGGGGGGGGGGGGTTCATGCATGGACTTATGGATGCAGTTTCATTCAGACTACAGGATCGGCTAAGCCCAGTTTGTTTACCCCCCTCCCTCCGTCACACACACAGGATCTATTTATGGTGGGAATCAAACTGCCTCAAAAAGTGGCACCCTGGATTAGAACAAAGATAGATTTATTCATCAGCACTCTCACGAGTGAGGGCACCTTAGGTGACAAACAAAACCCACCACCCCTGAAAGGAGGAAGTAATGCTAGGGAGGATTAATCTGTTTCCCACAGCAGCTGGGTTAGACACAGTTTAGTTTATAGTGGGAATCTAGCTCTCCCAACACCCAGAAAAAGAAGTCCATTCTGGGCCAGCTGTAAAAACAGTCTGGTGGATTCCATCCTTATTTCCTAGCAGATGAGGAAGGCCTCAGATGACAGGCAATGCCCCCCCCCCCCACCTAAAAAGGGACGAAATAGCAGTTAAATATTTCACCACCTCTTGAGGTAATACTTGGGAAAATGATTACCTCAGACAGAACAGATACTACACTTTGATCTTAATCAAAAGGCAGGATGAGAATGCCGATTTGCTCTGTAGTGTTTACGGTCTATTCCAATCAATGTAGCAGTTTATAGAGCGTCACTGATTAGAGTCCCTATTTACTTGCCTCCCCACGAGGGCAGAATTAGACACCAGATCAGTTTTTAATGTAGGGAAAATACGGCTCTCAAAAATGGCACTCTGGATGAGACAAAAATTTAAAATTGCCCCAATCAAGAAGGATTTCACCTTTTCTGACCGAGGACAGACCAGATATTACACTTTGAATTATTTATTTGCAAAAAAGAAGTACATTTGAACAAATTAGGCACAAGGCCATCAAAAGTGTGAGAAATGGGAGTCGTTGGTCATCCTCTGTATCTTACAAGATCTATTCTGATCCATTAGTCCAAGCAGTGTTTCTTTCATTCTTTCGACATTTGTCTATCACTATACATACTACATTCACTCTATGGGCTACCATACTTAAAATATGCCCGAACAGATACTGCACTTTGAATTAATTATTCGCAAATAAATATAATTCATTTATAAACTAAGCACAAGGCCATCAAAAAGCGGGGCACTGTGATCATCCTCTGTCTATCCTACTCTTAGTTAGACTCATTGCAGTCACCATAATAATGCATTTACTCTTGGGGGCCGTCCCACTGAAAATATCCCCAATTGTTGAAATTTAAATATATATATATATATATATATATATATATATATATATATATGTACAAATTTTGATTCTACTGTTGCATAGTGAACGGGTAGATCATCCAGTATCTAATTTAATTAGTTTAGAATAACAGGAAATTGAACAGCTGAGAAGTCAACTCGCTGAACCCGGTATGGAAATTACTTAGGCTATGAGAATGTATTAAAAACGGATATGACATCACATGGCTCAAACAAAGAGAGTGATAGCAAGAGGCAGTTCGTTTGGAAGCACGCAAGCGTCAGGCATATAATGGCATGGGCTGACAAGATGTAGCTAATAAGTGATTTCGGTCTCCCTTTCTGTCTTCCCCCCCACCCTCACTAGTCAGTGATTTGGAACGAAGATCATCTTAAATAAAGGACTCGTTTTCCTCCATCCAATTTGTGTCAAGTTAGTCTTTTTAAAGGTACAAATAAGAAACTGTAATTACAGGACAGGCATTTCCTCAGTCAGAGAGGATTACGGCAAAGCATGGGCAAGAAGAACGACCTGCAACAAGGTATGAACAGCTATTGTGAACTTAAATATTTCTGTAGTGATTATGGCACCTTGGTTGCTGCTGCGTATGTGACACAAGGTTAAGTATGCAATAGTAGCCTGAAAACCAAGAAACGTCTTTTTCTCATTCTATTTCTTTTTTTATAAGATTTTAAATTCACACACAAAAACAGAAAACCAAACAGAAAAAAAAAGAAACAAAATGACAAACCAAAAGAAAAAAAAACATCCAAAATATTTTTTTTTTATATTATATTTTTTTAAATTTTGCTTTTAAGTTTTGGATGACCGTTACAAATCGGGATTGGTATATTAGGTCGAATCACATTATTGTGCTTCAGTGGGGAGGGGGTAAGGTAAGCCTGGAAGGCAACAGGGAGAGCAGAGGCGGAGCAAAGTGTTGGGCCGGAGACAGACTCACCGAATTTATTTGAAAAGATAGGATTTGGTAAGTCCTCGTCGTCGAATAGATCCACTGAAATGAAAAAAAACAAAACACACCCGGATCTTACAAATTGGTTTGGGAAACTGTCATTACCAAAACTTTCGGACTGAAGCATTGTGGGCAGAATAACACAGAAAGAAACGGATACCACATAATGGTTGCGTTTTTTTTTTTTATCAACTTCTCCAGGGATCTAACATTTTTTTCTCGATTCTTGAGATAAAGATATATTGGAAGCTTCCAGGTGTTTATTTATGATCGGAGTTTTTGACTTGCAAAAGTCATCATCAGAGTTAAAAAGGATATTTTGTGGACCGACCTGTATAATTTAAATGTTTGAATTATTATTTTTTTAATATGGAAGCAAATTAACATGAGAATAACGAATTTACGTCATTTGGTTAGAGGAATAACTTTTATTTTATTTATTTCTATCATTACTTTCATTTATTATTTATTTATTAATTAATTCTACGTTTTTATTTATTTATTAATTCTACGTTTTTATTTATTAATTCTATGTTTTTGTTTATTATTATTTATTTATTATTTATTTACTATTATTAGCATTTACTAGTAGTAGTATTTATTTATTATTATTTATTAGTTTTTATTTATTAATTTTCATTTATTTATATTTTAATTATAATGCTAATAACGTTGTGAAACTAAACATTGTAGATGACTGCATCACTGTTTAAAAAGTTGAAAACGCCTCTGGGAGTGTGTCAAATGTTTAGAGATTATCTGAATATGAAGCTCCGGAATGATTTGGCTCCCTTTAGAGGGACTCTTCTATGAACCTATTTATACAGAGGTTTGGCCATATTCACGACGCTAAATCGGTTATTTCAGAGTTTTCGTTCTCCTAGACCTTATCAAGGTCTGGAAGTATAATCTACCCCACTATTTCACATTTGGAGGTTAATAACACCGCCAATATATATCTGTACTTTTCACGACTGATAGAAAATAGAATACCGTTTCAAAATCACCAAAAAAAGATGACATAATTAACAGAAGATAAAATGTTCGGGGCAAAGCTCTATCTAGAGACAAAATCAGTGAAAACTGTTCAGGTGATAAATCGCAGGCTGCGCCAACAGCAAGAAGTGTGTGTTCTGGAGATCTCAAACACCATGTGAAGTCCTTCAGAGGCCACTGTATTCTGAAGTGCACTGCATTGGTCTCAGTACAAAAAGGACCCATTTACTAAGTTCACCCAATATTAAGGATATTATTCTGTTTCAGGGTTGATAGAAAAAAAGAATAACGTTTCAAAATTATATAAGGAGATGGAATTACCATTAACATTGGCGGAGATTCAAATAACCGGTAATACCACTTTTTGTGGTATCTGCTCAGCGTTGGGCATTCCGCCTTCCACTCAAAGTAGAAGTTTATGGGGTATACAAATTCACATGCAGTCCCCAGTTAGCATGTATATTCCGGTAAGGGGAGATGACATACAGCGCCTAGTATTTCCAACTGGTCACTTATCCTGTACTGGCCAGGCTCAACGTCGCTTAACTTTGGTGATCTAAAGGGAACAGGTGTATTAATGTGATTATGACGTATATTGGCAGAGGGATTAACCAATTTAGTGACAAAGCCCACTTTTTATGAGGCCACATCAACAGCATAAACTCTGCGTTCTGGGGATCTAGAGTGCAAGATAAAGTCCTTCAGAAGCCACTGATTGGTCGCCATCTCGAAACATGCCATAATCAGACCGTTTTGGAATTATGTTAGGGAGACAGTGATGTCATCAGCGTCGAGGCACACATTTAGAAAATGTCTTGTAAAATTTAAATGCTATAACAAGAGATACTGAATATATACAATGAGTGTCCATTATCATTTCAAGACGAGCAATGGTTTCAAAAAGATGGAGTAACTTCCGACAAGACTAACATCACTATGGAGTTGTTGAATCGTCACTTTGCAAGTCTACTGATCAGCAGACGCTGCGTTCCAGAATGGTCACCGCATTCACCTGATTTAAACATATCAGATTTCTATCTTTGAAGTTTTTTTTTTCAAAGACCATGTGTACCAGAACAATCCACAAACAATTGCAGAACTCGAGGCAGCCATCACTCAATCAGATCTGTGGAAGAGTGTGCCAGAGTCATCAACAATTTTACTCGATCGCTCCAAGTATGCCATGAACGCTGAGGTGCATATTTAAAACATCTCTTGTAAAATTTTAATATTTATAACTAAATGAACGCTCATCTTAATTGTTATCATTTCAGCTTTTAGGAAATCCAAAGTTTTCTCGTCTTTGTGGTTCATAAGTTATGAGCATGTAGATGTGTCACGTTTAGACCGAGAGACTGTATATACACACACATATATACCAGACGTAATCGTGACCCGTTGGGTCACAACCACTATTTATTCTACTTTGATTTCAATCTGAAATTCATCAACTGTGAAATACATCTCTTAAGACATTCTGCTGCATAACTAAAAATAATAAGTCTCTAAACTTCTACATTATCATTATTATATAGAAGTATTATTATTCTTTAATACTTTTATATGGAAGTAAAGACATTCCCCCCCTCCATCTAATTTACATATGTGTTTGTGGCATGTACAGACACATATGCAAATTAGACAATGATGCTGAAATAAAGAGTCACTCTTTCTCTAAATACTCACGGAGACAGTAAGAAATATTAGAGAGTGATTGAATCAATATAGAGTGAGAGGGGGCGAGAGAAACACGTGGAGAGCTAAGAAAGAGATGAGTGACTTGTCCAGTTAATTATAAATTAAGGCTAATTAGAACAATTAAGACAGAATTTTTTTTTAAACACAACTAAATCCTAGAACTAAGGTATATTTTAGCATGCATTTTGGGTTATTAAAGTAGTATATAGGAGAAAAAAACCTTAGGGAAACGAACGTCGATGAACTCATATTTCATATAATGATACATAATTACTTGTTTGCAAGTAAATCGGATTCGGATCGAGATTGTTACCTCTTGATGAATAGAGTAACTAGAAAAACAACACAAATCTCATTTCTAAGCTAAAAAGCTCATAAGACAGGTGCTTAATCAATTGTCCCGAACCACCTCTGTAACAGGACGCTAGTCTGCCGCCAGTTACACTCCATGCAAGGCTGATACTCACTTGGATGAAGTATTGGCTTACAGCATCTAGTATTCCCAAATTTAAGTGCTAATCAGAGTAAACTTTGCTTAATTTTGTGCGATTTGATGAAAACCAGTGTGTCTATATGTGTAGCAATATTTAGCAATGTTGTGCAAAAATAATGTTAAGAACGGAATTTTCCACATAAGGCTAGAATAAGGAGAAAGTGGAAAATTCCACTTGAAATTAAGAGATTAAAATTAGGGTTAAGTGTCAGGATACTGTGTCATAAACAGGAAGTCGCCAGAGACATGTAGCAGATAAGCTGAGAAAATCTTTTTCTTCTGAACAGTGCGCGTGTGAGAGAAAAAAGATGTTTTTTTTTGTTGTTTTTTTACAGCATATCAATCATCTATGGGTTATTTAATGCTAAATAAAGTTGACAAATATAATTGTATGGGTAGGGTAATTATTTATATTCCTAGAATACATTGCACTCAGAATACATTGCTCTATTCTTGGAATACATTACTCTTTGAAAAAAAATACTACTTGGTATTGGTAATTTTCTTTGTTCTCAACACTGCTTTCTAGTATCTATTTGGGAAGAAAATAAAAAGGAGAAATGTTTTTGATTTTCTGAAGAATCAGATCGAATAATATAGTTAGGGATGAACTTATATATACTACGACATGATGAAGTGGAAGAATGGTTTAGCCGCTAGGATCCCATCCTAAGGCACCACGGGTCACCACCCACAGACTACAGGTGGCTCCATTTTCAGGGGCGAGGGGTTATCCCTCTGCATGGGGTTGCAGCTGGTGAATTTGTGGCCAGTCAATAGGGCAAAGAGAGAGAGAGAGAAAGTGAGAGTGATCATGTTTGTGACACCCCCCCCCCCTTACTCCACGGGGGATGGGTTGGGAGTATAATGCATACTGTAGATGGAAAACTAAAAATAGAAACTGAAAGCATTGTCAAACCCCAAATGATCATGTGCCATCTTTATTGATAACTATTACAACTGCTGTTATTCAAAAAAGAAGAGATGAGAGAATAGACTACTGCTAAATATCATCTACACAACAATACTTCAGCTGTTTATGCGATGGACCGCCGTCCAAATAAGCTGCTGAAATCAAAGAATTGGTTCATCGTAGTGCTAGATATGATTAAACCGTAAGCCTTAATTTAACTATAACCTCATGATTTAGCCATAAACCATAGATTAGAATCTTCTTTTTCTTCTACGTTAATCCTGCTGGAGCGAGATCTGCACTTTTCCATCAATATTTGTTTGACTGCGACAGTTAGATTCTGGCTAATGAATCGCACTATCTGTTGCCAGAGCTCCGAAGAGATTTCTACATTTCAGCATATATTTCTTTTATATATCTCCATCCCACCGCACGAGGTTTGACACAAAGTTAGGTGGAGATTGAAAAGCCAGTGCACCAGAGGAAGTGCACTCTGGCCTACAAGAAATGCCTGAGCAGCCCCATCAGCATTCCTCGGGAAAGGCGCCTCAGCTGATTAGCAATAAGCTAACTTCTTCTCAAAGCACGAGAAGGTAAAGCCTGGGACGGTGGACTTCTTAGGACTGCACAGGACCATACCTCAGTTCGCCAGAAACAAACCCACCAGATTTAAAGTTCGGCAAACTGTCAGTATAACAGCAAGCAATCTGGGGCAAAAAATCTAGGAAAACGAGTAGTACAGGCGAATGTATTTATTATGCGCGCACGTGGCCAACGCTGAATATAACACCTTTTTCTCACCGTAAAACTGTAAATACAGGAAATAAGTCAGTCTTACAAACATGTTCTAAGAAACAAAACAAAGAAAATTGAAAGAAAGCGAAAACTTAAATAGGTTCAGAGAACTTGGCCATTGGCCTTTTGGCCAAGATCAAAGTGTAGTATCTATTCCGATGGATACTACACCCTATAGACCGGTATCGTCTTGGCCTTCAGGGCTTGATTCCGCCGGTCTACGGGTTTGTCCTGTGCAGTTCTAGGAGGTCCACCCTCCCAGGCTTTGCCTCCCCTTTTTGGGAAGGAGTAAGTTTATTGCTTACTGCCTGAGGCGCCTCTACCGGGGAATGCTGACGGGGCTGCCCAGGCAATTTTTAATGGCCAGAGTGCTCACCTTCTCGGGCGCTGGCTTTTCAAGTCCCACTTTCCCGACCTTGTGTTACATCTTACCTTGTGGGAGTAAGATAAAACTGGCCTTGTGCCTAACCTCCTGGAGAGGAGGTAAATAAATACTTTTCCCAGAATGACCAACGTCTAACGCAAACTCATCGGACGTCCGAATTCCATGCTGGCTGATTTGAAAAAAAACGCTTCTGAGCAAGCAGGCGGTGTTGAGGCAAGACAGTTCCCCGTGTGCATGTCTTCCGGAAGAGGATGCTGCTGAAGACAAAATATCCCCTTCCTGAATTTTGACCGGCTTACATAGAAAACTCTTGCATTCACAGTCAGGCTGATTGTTGAGGACATATCCTTGACATATCCTTGGTCTGATTTATAAATGTATACATATATCTTTTTCTTGTGTGTTTATCCAACTAAAGTGAGATATGCGCTGGATTATTCCATTGAGCTTTGTTTGATTCCAACAGTTATACTCTTACCGATGAGTCACCCCATCAGTTGGGGAAAGGGGAGACAACTCGTCCTCCACCTCAATTACAGTATTCAACATGACTTCATATGTAAATGTTGCTGCTTTTCAACATTATTTGTTATCATTTATCTTCAGAATATATATGTATATAGCTTTTTATTCTGCAGTTGCTATAGCATGTTTGCACTGGATTTTCCCATCCAGATTTTTTTGATTGCGACAGTTATGAGTCGCACCATCTGTTACAAGAGCTCTGAAAAGATTTAGTATTACTAGTCACTGTTGAAGGCTCAACGTTGCTTAAATTTGGTGATCTGACAGCAACTGGCATGTAAACATGATTATAGCTGTATGTATGGATCAAGTTTCTATTTCAATTATTTAGCGATGATTGTAATCACAAAAAGAAACAATTTTTCTAATGTTGATATTTTTATAACCAGCAAGGTAAAGCTTTTTCTGTAATTTCTCCAAAGTTCCAGAAAATTGGCCATGGATAGTAGTTTATACAAGCACCAGAATTTCCCTAATTTTATTTAGGTATTATTATTGGAGCACTGCACCCTCTGATATTTGTCTTAAGAATAAAAAGAAGATTCAACTGTTTTAGGCAATTTTTAAAAACACTATCTGGTCCGGAAGTGAGTGATCATTATGCCTTATGGCCCGGAAATGGGGTGACTTTTTTACATTTAATTTATATGCAAAAGTGATTGCCCATTCTAAAGTGTGGTGTTTATTTTATTTTATTTCTTTTTATCACCAACTTTTCAGATTGTTTACATGTAATCGCCTAAAAAAGTAGAATCTCATTTTATTTTTTAGTGAATTAGTAAAGGATGCAGGGCTACAGTTTTACCTTTATTTTTAAGGTGTGTTATGTGCGTTTATATGTTTCTGAATAGCACTTTGATCTGTTAAGTGGTTGGTCAGTCGCCTGGATAGTGTAGTTGATATTGATGTTAGAAAGAATGTTAGTGTTATTCTTCAAAGAGATTTAAGAGAAGAGAAATTATTTGTGCCCAGTCCATACATAAATGACATTTATTGAGGACAATAAAAATGCAGGAAGAATTAAATGACAATGATCCCACTTCTAAATTTTTTTTAAAGAAAATGTTTGGATTATTTTTATCGATAAGGCACCAACATTTTTAGATTATATATATAAAAAAAAACCTTTGGAAAAAATAATTTTTTGGTAAAAGTGCAGAATATTTAACAGGCGAGAAATCGCAAAAAAAAAAAAAATGACTTATACTAAACGCAGTAGAATTTAATTGTCTACCGACCTGTATACATTTAACATGCTGAAACTGTTTTAAGTTTTTTTTTTTACATTTAAAATTTTAATTCCTTCAAAGCGTTGTTTATGACATTTAAGAACAAAAATGGTCCCTAGTCACTTAACTGTTGCGGTGGAGGTGGCTTAATTCCTGAAAAGATAGTAAAAAGACTCAAAATGGCTTACCATACCACTAACCCTAAGTCCCAGTGGCAAGCCCCCTTCATGGACGTAAGATTAGTGCTAAAGTAAGGCCTTTTTTTCTTTTCACTATCTTTTCAGGAATGAAGTCCCAACAGTTAAGTGACAAGCAGACAGTATTTTTTGTGTGTCATAAAGACAGATAAAAAAATTAAAATTTTGAAATAAAAAACGTAAAAACAGTTTCAGCACGTAAAAAGTATACAGGTTGGTAGACAATTAAATTTTATTGCGTTTTGTATAAGTCATTTGTTGTTGTTTTTTGGTTTGTGATTTCTTGCCTGTTAATTATTCTGCACTTTTACCAAAAACATTAATTTCGAAAGTTTGGTATAAGTCATTTGTTTTTGTTATGACTTAACTATTCTGCACGGTTACTATTTTTTTTTTCAGTTTTCTATGCAAGTTTAAAATAAAATGCTCCAATTTTTCGAACATTATTTTACAAACGCCTTTTCGAAATTTTGGTGTCATTTTGCCAGAATCAAATAGCAAACCCAAAAGAACTGAAGAGCTAATTTTTCCAAATGTGTTTTTATGATAATCAGAGTTTTTTTTTCAAAAAATATGAAAAAATAGAAATTTCAGAAACCCCCAAGAAAATATTTATTCCAAAAAGCTAAATTTATGTGAAACTTACACAACAGATTGAACCCCCCTCCAAAAATTGAACGACAAATATTTAAAACTTTTTTTATCTGAGAATTTTGTAATTAAATCACACCATATAAATGCTAAGGTTGTTTTCAAATCAAACAAGAAAATTTTTTTAGAGGGTCATATTAACTCCAGGAGATTTAGTTTATTCTAAGCTTACATAGTAACTGAACCCACCTCTTAAAATTTAACAGGTTATATTTTTCTTTTATTCTTGTTATAATCTGAGAATTTCGTTTTTAATCGATCTTGCAACTGGAAGATTATTTTTCCCAAAAATAAAATAAAATTTCTGCTCGGAATATAAACACCAGTTGGATGATTTTATGTTAAGTTTACATAGCAAACTGAAGTCCTTTAAAAAAAATTGAACAAGTTCTTCAAAAAAACAAATATATATATATATATATATATATATATATATATATATATATATAACAGTATAGGAATATACTTATAGCAACTTAGTTACACAGACGTTTGTGTTTCATTTCTGAAGGAAATCATCAGGATACATTTAGCCTGATAATTTTCTTCAGGAATAAAATGAAAATGTTTCTGAATAGCTCACTTCCCATAAGTATATTACTACTCAGCTCTACGCTACGCATTGTTGAAGTAGATACTGGAACAAAAATATATATGTAATGTATTATTTTATAATTTAAGTACAGGGTGATCCTCCCTGTTCTGATCGCTCCAACCAATGAGGCTACCATGAACGGCTACGGACGAGATGAGAAATAAGCATATTTATGTGTCAAGGAGGCGGACAGAGTCTATAAGAGCGCAATATTTATTTATTTATTTATGATTTTACAGAAGTTTAGTACCAAAGGTTTCACAACTAAAGCAGTGCCTGGCGGAAAAAATGCTGGGTGTAAACCATTCTATCACTCGTCAGCCATCGCAAAACCTTTGATACCATGAGATCTAAACTTCTGTAAAATCATATATATATATATATATATATATATTATATGTGCATTATAATCTTAACATTTGGTGCTTAAACGATAAAAATGTAAAAAGAACATTTTTTAAAGAAGAGGGGTCATTTAATTCTGCCAAAATGCAATTTCAAAAGAAAAGAAAAGAAAGAAAAAAGATAAATTGGCAACAATTTAACTTTTAGGCAATCCAAAAGAGAATTTCAAGAGGAGATATTTTTTTTTCCTTAAAATAGAGGCACGTCAAAACAACCCCACAAATTGTAGGCTTAGGAACAGAAAAGAATCATGACATTTGACCCTTGCCTTTAAATATAATTTAAGCCATAAATTCAAGTTTTAAAGGGATATTTTTAATAGTAAAATCATCTCATACCAAACGCTTGTAAGCCATTTTGGATTTTTATCTTTAACTTATTCTACTTAAGAAATTGGATTTGCCAATTCTGTTGCTGATTGTTATAAAAAAAACTGAAAAATAATGGAGGGGCGATTCTTTGAGCAAATGGAATTGTAAAAAGCAAGAATTTGAATGAATGAATACAACAAATCATGTTTGTAAAGACAAAGAAAATAAGGCAATGTTTTCTTTTGTTTTAGTAGAATGAATGGAATTAAAATCAATGGAAAAGTGAGAAACGACAGAGACAGAGAGAGAAATGCACATTAAATAAAAAATAATGAGGAAATAAAGGTAAGTTAAAAACCAGAGAGAGAGACAGACAGACGCGAAGACACGAGGCGGAGACAGACACGAAGACACGAGGCGGAGACAGACGCGAAGACACGAGGCGGAGACAGACGCGAAGACACGAGGCGGAGACAGACGCGAAGACACGAGGCGGAGACAGACGCGAAGACACGAGGCGGAGACAGATGCGAAGACACGAGGCGGAGACAGACGCGAAGACACGAGGCGGAGACAGACGCGAAGACACGAGGCGGAGACAGACGCGAAGACACGAGGCGGAGACAGACGCGAAGACACGAGGCGGAGACAGACGCGAAGACACGAGGCAGAGACAGACGCGAAGACACGAGGCAGAGACAGACGCGAAGACACGAGGCAGAGACAGACGCGAAGACACGAGGCGGAGACAGACGCGAAGACACGAGGCGGAGACAGATGCGAAGACACGAGGCGGAGACAGACGCGAAGACACGAGGCGGAGACAGACGCGAAGACACGAGGCGGAGACAGACGCGAAGACACGAGGCAGAGACAGACGCGAAGACACGAGGCAGAGACAGACGCGAAGACACGAGGCAGAGACAGACGCGAAGACACGAGGCAGAGACAGACGCGAAGACACGAGGCGGAGACAGACGCGAAGACACGAGGCAGAGACAGACGCGAAGACACGAGGCGGAGACAGATGCGAAGACACGAGGCGGAGACAGACGCGAAGACACGAGGCGGAGACAGACGCGAAGACACGAGGCGGAGACAGACGCGAAGACACGAGGCGGAGACAGACGCGAAGACACGAGGCGGAGACAGACGCGAAGACACGAGGCGGAGACAGACGCGAAGACACGAGGCGGAGACAGACGCGAAGACACGAGGCGGAGACAGACGCGAAGACACGAGGCGGAGACAGACGCGAAGACACGAGGCGGAGACAGACGCGAAGACACGAGGCGGAGACAGACGCGAAGACACGAGGCGGAGACAGACGCGAAGACACGAGGCGGAGACAGACGCGAAGACACGAGGCGGAGACAGACGCGAAGACACGAGGCGGAGACAGACGCGAAGACACGAGGCGGAGACAGACGCGAAGACACGAGGCAGAGACAGACGCGAAGACACGAGGCAGAGACAGACGCGAAGACACGAGGCAGAGACAGACGCGAAGACACGAGGCGGAGACAGACGCGAAGACACGAGGCGGAGACAGACGCGAAGACACGAGGCGGAGACAGATGCGAAGACACGAGGCGGAGACAGACGCGAAGACACGAGGCGGAGACAGACGCGAAGACACGAGGCGGAGACAGACGCGAAGACACGAGGCAGAGACAGACGCGAAGACACGAGGCAGAGACAGACGCGAAGACACGAGGCAGAGACAGACGCGAAGACACGAGGCAGAGACAGACGCGAAGACACGAGGCAGAGACAGACGCGAAGACACGAGGCGGAGACAGATGCGAAGACACGAGGCGGAGACAGACGCGAAGACACGAGGCGGAGACAGACGCGAAGACACGAGGCAGAGACAGACGCGAAGACACGAGGCAGAGACAGACGCGAAGACACGAGGCAGAGACAGACGCGAAGACACGAGGCAGAGACAGACGCGAAGACACGAGGCGGAGACAGATGCGAAGACACGAGGTGGAGACAGACGCGAAGACACGAGGCGGAGACAGACGCAAAGACACGAGGCGGAGACAGACGCAAAGACACGAGGCGGAGACAGACGCAAAGACACGAGGCGGAGACAGACGCGAAGACACGAGGTGGAGACAGACGCGAAGACACGAGGCGAAGACAGATGCAAAGACACGAGGTAGAGACACGAGGTAGAGACAGACGGGGAGACAAGAATGAGAGGGAGCAGGAAAAGAGAGAGTTGTGGCATTGCCTTCAATTAAAACGATTGACAAAAAATAAAAGAAAGAAACCAAAGAAAATGAAAGGTGAGAGCAGTAAACATTGCTGCTTCTTAACATTTACCAAATGGAAACAAATAAGAAAAGGTCAGAAAATGGTCATTCATTAAAATGGAATCAACACATGGAAATAGAAATGCGAGAATACAAAATAATGAAAACAAATATGCACAAGATTCACAGAGAATAGAATCGAATTGATAAAACAGAAAGAAAATCAATTTGAACCTGATTTGATAAAAGAATTGATCTTGAAGGAATCATCAGATTGAATGGTTTGAAAACATGGAGACACAATGGGCAAATATGAAGAAACGAGAGGCAAACAATTAAAAATAACTGAATTCACATTAATTTCAGTTTAGCGGTTTAGTTGAAAAGACAATGTGTATTCTTGTAGATTACCACCCTCCATTTACCACTTCCACCCCATCCTAAAGAAAATAAGATTCTACTTTTATTTAGGCAATTACATGAGATCACCCTGAAAAACTTGGTTGAAAGAAGAAAAAAAGCAAATAATTATTTTAGAATTTAGGGGATCAGTTTCACATATAAATTTAACATAAAATGATCTCCCATTCTAGCATTTTAGGGCATTAATAAAAAAATTTTCTTTTGCTATATGTGATAAAGCATGTGCGTTTTAAATTTTTTTCTTGGTTAGCAGAGATCTACTGCTTGAGACAATTGCGTGTGGTTTATGACCTTGGTATTCGGACTTGGGATTAGTGGTAAAAAAATTGGTTAATGCCCTAAAAAGTTTTATGGACCGGAAAGAAATTATGTTAAATTCATATACGAAACTGATCCTCACTCTAAATTCTAAAATAATTGTATTATTTGTTTATTTTCTTCTTTCTGACAAATTTTTCAGGGTGTTTACATGTAATCGCCTAAAGAAATAGAATCTCATTTTTTTTAGAGGGGGCAGGGCAGGTGATTCAGCAGAGGATGTGAATCTACAAATTTACCAAAAAATCTTTTGGGTTTTGTGAGCACATCTTGAATAGTTGTCACAATACTTCACTCATACACTGTTTAAAAATGGATTCTTTGATACGACAGG
The DNA here is from genome assembly GCA_963556195.1 of Sepiola atlantica. Taxonomy (NCBI): domain Eukaryota; kingdom Metazoa; phylum Mollusca; class Cephalopoda; order Sepiida; family Sepiolidae; genus Sepiola; species Sepiola atlantica. The sequence continues at coordinate 107,478,875 of OY744522.1, forward strand.
GTCACGTGAAGAAAAATCCTACAAGAGAGAAATATAGAGAGAGGGACGTGAAATAGAAACAGAGGGAGAGACAAGAGATGGAGACAGAGGGAGAGACAAGCACAAATGATAAATAGGCGTTTTAAATTTCTAAGTATAAGACATAAGTGAAATAAGACATAAGTGAAATGCTAATTTTTATATCGAGTAGTCACATCATTTTTTGCCTTTATTGAAAGAAAACTGTTTTTGATACGATATGGGTGTGTTAGAAAATTAGTGTCTTACTTTATATATAGGAGCACAACTGGACCATAATACTTGACTTTTGCCTTTTACAAAATTAATTTCACGCCAGAAATTAATTTCTATTCACAGTCACCAATTCAAAGACTTTAAAATTTCTTTACCAATTTAGAAGTTTCATGTTAGTAAACACGCCAAACATTTCTGAATCTAGTTTTTTTTTAAATTTGGAATCAATTAATAATAAATAAAAATGGTACACTTGTGTTTATTACTACTATTTAACAACTTTTATAATTTCGGATGGTCACAGAGTAAGTAATTCGTTTTTTTTTTTCAATTCAATAACAAAAGATTAAAATAGATAACTTGTTTACAAAGAAACCGATAGGCATTCTGGGGAAGGCGGAATTAATTTCGATTTCTTAATTACATTATGTTATTAAATAGGATTCTTAAAATTGCATTTTTGATTTCAATAAATGTTCCATCAATAAAAAATAATTCAAAGTTATGTTGAGGCGACAAATGCACACGCATACATACACATACATGTGAAGTCGTTTCATAATTTTATTAATGTAGAAGTGACAAGTCTGCATAATATAAAATTAGCATCGTATTTACAGACTTTAGCAGATTTTAAGTTGGGTCATTAAGTCTAGAAACACCAATTTTCGTTTATAGTTAAGAATTTCGAATTCTGATGCTAAAATTCCTATTTCAGAAATTAAAATACATTTTTGGGTGCAACAATGAAGAGTTATGACAATGTGCCCCAAAATGAACGTGCAAACCGACAAGATGTTTTTTTGGAGGGGGGGGGGCAGAACCACTAAAATGTAATTAAACCAACATTCCCAATCTATAATTATAAAGGGAATAAATATTGATAGACAAGGAAAGGTTGCATTGTGTCTGAACTCGAATCTGAAGTCCAACTTTCGGGCTGGAATCAAAGTGTAATTGTAGTGAATAAAACTGGATCAGGGTTATTGCTTGTACCGGATTCTCACGGGATAACAAATGGCACCTACAGAAAGCCAAAAGTCAATCAGCCTTTAATTGACTTAAACTTTGATAGACGATATGGCTACAAGTCTTCAACGAACACTACTTTCAACAAACACCGGTTCTCGTAATGGGGAAGCGAACTTACAACAGAAATTGACTAAAACTGAATAGGAGGCTAATCACCAAACTGACTGAATAAGCAAAATATGTCTGCTTATATCGAGCCCAAAATATCATTGATTGGTTAGCAAAACAAATCATTTGCATAACCGGACGTGGCTCACTTCGTTGTTCCGGATGTTTGTCTACAATCGCTTGTTTTGGGATAATCATTGTCCCTTTTTTGTCGCAGACAGAGCACTGGCATGGAGGTCCGTTATGACTGGGGGCAGTGAGAAATTCATTGTTCATATCAGTTCTACTACATCAGTTCTACATGGTTGGCATCAGATATCCATCCTCCTAGGTATTACTACAGATGTTTATTGCCTGTCACCTGAAGAGCGTCCACATTGTGAGGGAGTGCTGACGAGACTAAACAAAGCTTACCCCCCACCTCCAATTCAGAGTGCCCCTTTTGGGAAGTTAGACCCTCCCCCCATTAAATACCGGCTTTCTGCAGAATTTTGCCGCCTTGGTGATGCAAGTAAGTAAGAACAATCCACGGTAGACAAAATGGCAGATAATACTTTCTTGAGGAAAAATTGTGTGCACAGTGTTAAAATAATGATTTTTTTACAGATATCACCAGAAAAAACAGCAACAAGATGGAATAATTGGATGGTGAAGAAGTGTCTGCCGCATCCACCTTATAGTCCAGACGTTGCCTCATCTGACGACCCTCTATTCCGATCAAGTAGGCACTTTAAAGAGTCCCCGATTTGAATCATTTGATTAAATTGAAACCTGTCAAGAATTTTTTGAAAGATTGGTACTTTGACCAAATCTGAAAGTTTGCAAGTCGTTGACAAAATTTGGTTTGGTTGTTTTGTTTTACGACATGTCAACCCTTTTCAGATTATTTAATGCCGAATCTGGTCATTTTGGTAAAAGTTTTTATGCTTCAATTTCTTTATATCTTCAAATATTTATTCATGGGGTTTTGTTTAGTTGTTTTGTACAGGAAAATTGTTGTTTTTATTTTTAGCTTTGCAGAACATGATTGAGTTTTACTAAGGGAAAGGAAAAAACAATATCAATGTTTGGTGCATTTTTCGTCAGGAAGCCAGTATCTTCAGACAGCCTAATCTGGTAGCACCAGCTCGTTGACAGAAGGTTGTAAACTTTGATAGTCTTTATTTTGAAACAGAATTATTGTTTTTGAAGAGTTATTGCATACTAAATCATTTATTTTTAGATAGCACACAAAATGTTTTCAAAATCTAATATAGGATGTCTCAGTATAAAACATCTATATGCTCATATCTTATGAACCAGAAAAGAAAGACAAGAAATATTTAGAATTTTTAAAAGCTGAAATGATAATTAAAATGGAGTATTGTTGTCACATCTGGGTTGGTGCGCCAACCATTACTCTCTCCTTGTTGGACAGAGTCAAAAACAGAGTTGCTAACCTAATAGGTCCCACACTGTCTACCAAGCTCCAGCCCCTGTCCCATCGCCATAATGTTACATCCCTGTGCTTGTTTTACAAGTACTTCAACAGAATGTGCTTTGACGAATTTACTGCTCGTTTGCCCCCCCCCCTTCAACGTAAATAGCTCCGATCAACAGAAAAATCATTGTAGAGGTCCCCAGATGCCGAAAAGCTTTCTACTTTAATAGCTTATTTCCTCGAACCCCTTGCCTTTGGAATTCTCTTCCAGCTCTCAGTTTCCCCGACTGTACCAATATTCAGAAATTTAATTGGAATGTGAACAAGCATCTCACTGCTCAACTCCCCACTTAGGGGCCAGATTTATAGGGGCATCCTAATTCATAGTAGCTCCTTACGTCTCAGTGGCAGTGTGTCTTGTTGGGGTGAATTGAAGTAATAAATAAAAAAATAAATCTTGTTATAAAATTTGAATTTTACAAGATGTTCTAAATGTGCTCAGGGCTCCGATGGCATACTTGGAGTCATTAAGCAAAGTTGTCGATTCCCTTGACACACTATTCCATTGTTATGTCACGGATGGCTGAGTGATGGATACTTTAGGTCCTGCAATTGGTTATGGATTGTTCTGGTATACATGATCTTTAAAAAAACAAAAGACAAAGATAGAAATCCGGGTGGTTTTAATCCGGTAAATGTGGTGACCATTCTAGAATGCAGCTTCTGCTGATAAGTCGACTCCATAGTGCGTAGGGAGTCCCTCCATCTTGTTGAAAGCATTGCTCCTTTGGTGGCATGCAACAACGGGCACCAAGTGCTTTGTAAAGGACCACAATGTAATGCTTTTTATAGACCGTCACTATCTCTCCAACATCATTCTCAAATCAAAACAGTCTGATTATGCCATGTTTCAAGATGGCGACACAGACGGTGCACTTCAAGAGTCCAGTGGTCTCTGAAGGACTTCATCTGGCACTTGAGATCCCCAGAACAATGCTTTTGCTGTTGATGTGGCCTGATAGAGAATTTCGTCTCTAGATAGAGCATTACACAAAATGTTTTTTTTTTATTCTGTTGACCAGAATATTTATATTAAAATAGCGTAGAATCTTCAGTGACAAACATGTTGGTCTTGTTTGAAAAAAACTATTTTCGGATTTTATTTTAGGTGCCTGTTAAAAGTCATATCTGAGATTTCAGCTTTCCATTACTATTGAACAATATAAGAAAACGGTATGTTGCTCCTGCTGCTTCTTCAAGGATTAAAAATAATTCAACTTTACATTCTAGTGACGTTGTCATGATAAAAACACCTATTTCTGGTCAGCCACGTAACCAGTTTGGGGGTAGACTCTTTATCAGCCAGCCTTGTAACCGCTTCCTTTCCTATTAAAGGCTTACTTTTTGGCTTGCCTGTTTAGAGTCCAAGGAATTGAATGTTGGTAGGGGGTGTCTTTCCGGCTTAGTTTGTCTTCCTCTCCTTTTTATTATTATGATTAGCTTCTTCCATCAAGTGGCTTAATGCCCTGTCTGGGGCGACTTCTATAAAAAAAATGCAATCTTCTTAGATGATTTTGAAGCGTTATACTATTTTATATCAATCCTGTACTCTCCAGCGTGATATCATTAATATTGACAGAGTTATTGACCTCCAAATAAGCCACGTTTATACTGATACACCCTGTACAACACAATTGCGGATATTGTAGTACACGTGTGTACTCTCTCTCTCTCTTTCTTTCGGCGCTCCTCAACCAACCCATTTTTTTGTCTACTCTTCATAATGTATGTTATCAGAAAAGGTGGCCTAAATATAGATACACCCGTTGATATGGCAACGCAAAGAGGCTAAGGAAAGGGTAGAGAATAATTCAAAGTTGATTTAGATTTGAGTAGTAAGCCGTGAATAGATAACACAGCAGACGAGAGACATCTGCCTACTAAAAACAACTCATTATTAAAGGGTCCCTATTTATTTGCCTCTCCATTAAGGTAAAGATAGACACAAGGTTAGTTTTTAATGTGGAGAAAACCCAGCTCCCCAAAATAGGCATTCTGCATTTTGGACAAAAATGTGAATTGCCTCAACATAGAACTGTAAGTAACTGCAACTAAGAGGTGACTCCCCAGAGCCCCAAAATTGGGGTCTCCCCACTTTCTCCAGTGAGGACAGGAAAAATGTCTGATTCATAATAGAGAACGTTGCTGGAAAGCCGATTCCCCCTAATCTCATTATAGTGAAACTCTTGTTTAGTTAAAAAGGTCCCTATTTACTTAATTCACCACGAGGGCTAAGTTAGACAAGACTGGTTTGTTGGCTTAGAGTATTAAGGCGTTATCTCTTTTAGACCAGATCCAAGTTATCTTTGCTGAAACATTAGTTGCCAATGAGAGAATACTTTCTACTTCTGGAAACCAAATTAAATTCCACTCCACATAGGGGCATTTAGAAACGGGATTTGATCTCTTTCTGGTTGGCTTTCAAGCCAGTTGGATCTCTCTCACTCTCTCTCTCTCTCTCTCTCATCTTACCCTGGCAATATATGTCTTTTTCGATTGTGTTGGGACATTAATGTAGAATTACATTTAGTAATTAGGTTTGTGATTTTCACCCAATTTATGTATGTCTTAGACAAGCCGTCTCTGTGAGAATAAATGTAACAGTCTGATCTGGTAGCACCAGACCAATCGACTGATGATATCAAATTCGGCTTGATATTATATAACAATTAGTAACACCCATGCTTCGATTATGGGATTTCGCTGTCAATGTAACCATGCCTCCAAGGCTTTTATTCAGCTACGGGGTATTTTTCTGCCATTAACCCTTGCAGGTGGTTTCAATCAACAATTATGTTATTCATGGCAATCCACCATCTTTGTTTTTCCCGGCTAGGTGGCTCAATTTCAATCAACGATTATTTTATTTTCGACAATCAATCGTGTTATGTTGTTTTTACCGGTCAGGTGTGTGTCTATGCCAAGTCCGCCTACTCCTGCCAGATTAACTTTTTGGTACACTCAGCCTGGATATTTAACAAATGAAGTCTTCAGTTATGAAGTACAAAACAAAGACAAGCACTATGCACACCATTTATAAGTTAAATATAATTTGTCCAGTGTTTAACACGAAATTGCAAACGGGGTGAGGCCCCAATTTTGGAGTTTGGTAACAACCTCTTATTTGCCATTACTCTCAGGTGCATTCTGATCTGATGTTGTAATAGATCTTAAGATTCTATTGATGGGTCAAATAGAATTTATATATTACAGACTATTTATTTACTAAATATTTATCTACAAACTATTTGTATACTAAACGTAAGCGATTTGTAACATTGCATAAGGAGTTCTTCCATCCTTTTGTGAACAACCGACCGGCTTTGTGCTATGGATAGAAACAGCTGTTTGTCTCTCTCGTTGACACGTTGTAGGTTGTTGCTTAGTATATAGAGACGTCTCTGTTTGAGCACAAAACTATTGGAGTTTAACAATGCTTTAGGTTTGTCCCAAAACCGACCGCTCTATCCCACAGTCCAGAAAAAAAATCTCATCAGCTTATGTGTCACTACTAACTTTATATTTCTGACGAAATATCTTGACACATAAACATGAATCTAACTAGACTTCTAATGGAAAATTCTGTCAGCAGAAAAATAACCCACAACAAACAAAGTAATCTATTGTTAAGCATAATAGTATTTAAGTCCTTTAATTTAAGAAAAAAACTGGCATTTTACGTTAGAGGTTTCAGATCTGAATTTAGTTTATCCGATATATGTCAGACTGTAGACTTATCAGAGATGCAACTTTCCAAACATGTAGAGAAAAACAGAAAAAATAAAATGTTCATGATGGGGGAGGATACGAACAGACGAAAATGACACATGAATACTGTTGATGATGGGGGGTAAAAAAAATATTGTCTATTTCAGAAAAGATAACACAAGAAAAATAGAAACAAACAAAAAAGACAGGAAAATTGAAACAGATTAGTCATTTATGGGCCGAGAAAGGCGGGAGGATATAAACAGACAAACTGACGAAAATGACACATGAATACTAATCTGAAACAAAATGATGATAGTCATGGTCAAAAAAAAAGAAAAAAAAAAAAAAATCTAAATACAGAATGACGCCTGCAAAAATGCCACCCATGGAATCGTTAGTAACATTCACAATCATTTCTGAAATCCAATCCAACCATATTTGATACAAATAAACTTCAGTTTATACCTGACTTGTCCACCAAGTTTCAGTCTTGAAAGTCCAACAGTCTTTGTTTTATCACCGTCCAATAATATGTGGAAACACTTTGAGGATTATCCTATCAATAGGAGGCGTGATCCTGAATGAGCTGCACACTCACCGGACCGTAACTCCCTAGATTCTGTGGTGTAATCTCAAAGATAATATTTATCAAAACAATCCTCAGACAATTCCTGAACTAAAGAGGGCCATCACAGCTAAAATCCGGGCAGTGCCAAGAGTGGCGTGTCTTAGAGTTATTGATAATTTTGCATGTCGTATCCAAATGCGCTTATCATTGAATGACGATAAAATAAAGACTGTTGGACATTTATGAATGAAACTTGGTGGACAAGTCAGGCATCGATTGAAGTTTATTTGTACCAAATATGGTTGGATTGGATTGCATAAAGAATTGTGAATTTTATTAACGATTTCATGGATGGAATTTAATTTTGGTAAAAACCAAAACAAACATTTAAATTCTAAGACAGAATGATGTTTGGTGGAATTGTCAGGGTAAGACCATTCTCAAAGTTGGCAAAGAAATCGTATGAAAAGAAATTTTGTGGTGGGTAGGAAAGAAAAAGTAGAGAAAACTGAATCTGTTTTTTCTTAAAAGCCAAAACAGAGAGAAAAAGAATCAGAGATTTTGGATAATCTTCAGCAGATTTGAAGAATGAATAAAAAATGAAAGATTTGGGTGGATTCTTGCTAAAGAACTGGACCAACAACTTAAAAAAATTTTTTTCTTAAAACCAATTAAAAATTTAGGCTCTACAGAAAGTTTCTAAGTTTTTTTTCATCATGAAATTAAGAAAACTTTGAATTTTAAATTATTTATAACCAGACAGTTGTCCCCAGCTTTGTTGTTATTGCTATACTATTTAAGTCTCCACTGAAATGGCATTTATCATCATCACCATATCCACTATTGTCCTATTTCCCTTTGTCAGGTGTCCGCCATTCTCTGCCAGCCTGCAATTCTAGTCTCCAAGCTTAGTAATCTTGAGGATTGATTCTGTTCAAATTTCATTGTTTAAGATCCTTGTTGGTTGCTTGACTCCAAGTTTTGTGTCATCCCACTTTCCTCCAGCCTTCCACCCCAAGATTTCTGCATTTTATTGTATCCAAGAATTGCTCCTCTCAACATAGTCAAATCAACATAGCCGACTCACCTTCAGGAACTCATCAAGCTTTGGTATATTCAACAGCACCAACAGGCCTTCAGAGCTGATATGCCGGGTCTGATCTGACCTAACATTGCATATTCATCTGATCATTGCTCTGTCATTATGTTGTAGATGAGCAAGTGAGGACTGGGCATAGAGGGAAATAGAAGCAATTATTTTAATTACTTTAGTTATCTAGCGATGGCTGAAGTCCGAGTAGTTACTTAAAGATGGGCTTACAGTTTGTAGTTGCCTTTTTGTCTTCCTTAACTTCTGGGAGTTCATTGTGTAGTCTCAGACCGATCACTGTAATTCCGAATCACTTACAATTAAGAAGTGGAGATGACAATTCAATCTTATTTGGATTAATCGGACTACTGTGCTCATTTCAGATGTTATTTTTACAACATTTCAGACGAGGTAACCTTCCAAGCGTCTTTATGTGCATCTATTTGTAATGGACAGAGCGAATCCCTTTGATGTAAGCGACAAAAATAGCGCCTATGCCGTGCATGAAAACCTGGAATGTAATTTGCATAACGGCCAGACAACTGTTCTTACATGGGGCAGAACGAACTAGACAGTGAGAGAAGTGGTAGTATTGACGCCGGCTTATTGTTAGTTTATGAAAGAAATTGAATCACCAATTAAAAGAATAAAAAAAAAACGGTGTTTACAGAGTGTCTGCACCACATTTGAAAATTGTACCGGACTTTTGTGTTTCTTCCTTTCACTATTCAAACTTGAGAACTCGAATTCAGAAACCCATATGGATTTTCGAACTGAACACTTCATTTAATCCACATGGATGGATTGTTCTCTCGTCAGCCTTGACCGGGTAGAAGTGTTACTTATGTTATTCTTAGTTATTATCGCCTGTAGTAAGGATTGAACATTCAACCACCAAAAGACTGTTACCTAGAACTGATTGTTAATCAACACATTTAACCAAAACGCCATAGGCCAGCGGGTTCAGTTCGAAATTTCCTATAAGTTTCTGAGTTTGAGAAAGATTCACAAGTTCAAAAAGATGCCCCTGAAAAAATACTGAAAGTTACATCGAAAAAATAACAAGATGTGAATAGTAGTCCGAATTATCCAAAATAATCCAAATTATCAATCTTAATCACAAAATTTCCGAAATATAATTCAAGTTTTAACTATATATTACATTTATGAATTGATCCATCTTCCTTGATTAAGAGTTGCTTTCGGCTAATATCTTCAGAAGGAGAGGGGGTCTAAATGTCCTTTATACAACCCTATTACATCATGATCTGTTCCCTCGAACTTGTAAGCTGCAACTAACTATATTTATTATAGTCAACCAATCAACTATTTGTTATTCACACAGGGGGTCAGGTGGACTTGGAGTCATGCCTTGTCCATCTAGCTAAATAACCGTAACAACATATTCCGAATAGCTTAATATTTAACAAGTGTTTGGAAGGAAAAAAGTACAGCAGTTGAAATGTTGTGATGATAACAACAAAAATGGGGATACTCGACTGATTGTAAATAAAGTTAAACAATGCACACTTCACAATTAAAAACTAAGATTTAATATCTTTTTTTTTTCCAAGAATATAGAATTTAAAAAATTCTTTTGCAAATTATTTGAATATAGATAAATAAGAATAGTTATAATTTAGTCATTTTGGGGGCTTCAAGACAAATATTTAAGAGTGGCTTCATCTATATAATACTAAAACTGTAGATGTTGCTTGCTTGTTTGTAATCTTGCTTGTTTCTCACTGTTAACACTAGATGACGTCACAGAAGGTTAATAAGATTAATAATAAATAATAATTGATAGTAGTAGTGGGAGAAGGCGAATGATGAAAATAATTTTTTCAAATGGAGAAAGAGGCGAGATGGTAAAAAAAGAGAGAGGGGAAATAAAGATGGAGAGAAAGCAGAGGGGAAATAAGGATGGAGAGAGAGAGCAGAGGGGAAATAAGGATGGAGAGAGAGAGAGCAGAGGGGAAATAAGGATGGAGAGAGAGAGCAGAGGGGAAATAAGGATGGAGAGAGAGAGAGCAGAGGGGAAATAAGGATGGAGAGAGAGAGCAAAGGGGAAATAAGGATGGAGAGAGAGAGAGCAGAGGGGAAATAAGGATGGAGAGAGAGAGAGCAGAGAGGAAATAAGGATGGAGAGAGAGAGAGAGAACAGGGGGGAAATAAGGATGGAGAGAGAGAGAGAGAGAGCAGAGGGGAAATAAGGATGGAGAGAGAGAGAGAGAGAGAGCAGAGGGGAAATAAGGATGGAGAGAGAGAGAGAGCAGAGGGGAAATAAGGATGGAGAGAGAGAGAGCAGAGGGGAAATAAGGATGGAGAGAGAGAGAGAGCAGAGGGGAAATACGGATGGAGAGAGAGAGCAGAGGGGAAATAAGGATGGAGAGAGAGAGAGAGCAGAGAGGAAATAAGGATGGAGAGAGAGAGAGAGCAGAGGGGAAATAAGGATGGAGAGAGAGAGAGCAGAGGGGAAATAAGGATGGAGAGAGAGAGAGCAGAGGGGAAATCAGGATGGAGAGAGAGAGAGAGAGCAGAGGGGAAATCAGGATGGAGAGAGAGAGAGAGAGCAGAGGGGAAATAAGGATGGAGAGAGAGAGAGAGAGAGAGCAGAGGGGAAATAAGGATGGAGAGAGAGAGAGAGAGAGAGAGAGCAGAGGGGAAATAAGGATGGAGAGAGAGAGAGAGAGAGAGAGAGAGAGCAGAGGGGAAATAAGGATGGAGAGAGAGAGAGAGAGAGAGAGAGAGAGCAGAGGGGAAATAAGGATGGAGAGAGAGAGAGAGAGAGAGAGAGAGAGAGAGCAGAGGGGAAATAAGGAGGGAGAGATAAAGAGAGAGAGCAGAGGGGAAATAAGGAGGGAGAGAGAGAGGGCAGAAGGGGAAATAAGGAGGGAGAGAGAGAGGGCAGAGGGGAAATAAGGAAGGATGGAGAGAGAGGAGAGGGAAGGAAGGATGGAGAGAGAGGAGAGGGAAGGAAGGATGGAGAGAGAGGAGAGGGAAGGAAGGATGGAGAGAGAGGAGAGGGAAGGAAGGATGGAGAGAGAGGAGAGGGAAGGAAGGATGGAGAGAGAGGAGAGGGAAGGAAGGATGGAGAGAGAGGAGAGGGAAGGAAGGATGGAGAGAGAGGAGAGGGAAGGAAGGATGGAGAGAGAGGAGAGGGAAGGAAGGATGGAGAGAGAGGAGAGGGGAAGGAAGGATGGAGAGAGAGGAGAGGGGAAGGAAGGATGGAGAGAGAGGAGAGGGGAAGGAAGGATGGAGAGAGAGGAGAGGGGAAGGAAGGATGGAGAGAGAGGAGAGGGGAAGGAAGGATGGAGAGAGAGGAGAGGGGAAGGAAGGATGGAGAGAGAGGAGAGGGGAAGGAAGGATGGAGAGAGAGGAGAGGGGAAAGAAGGATGGAGAGAGAGGAGAGGGGAAAGAAGGATGGAGAGAGAGGAGAGGGGAAAGAAGGATGGAGAGAGAGGAGATGGGAAGGAAGGATGGAGAGAGAGGAGAGGGGAAGGAAGGATGGAGAGAGAGGAGAGGGGAAGGAAGGATGGAGAGAGAGGAGAGGGGAAGGAAGGATGGAGAGAGAGGAGAGGGGAAGGAAGGATGGAGAGAGGAGAGGGGAAGGAAGGATGGAGAGAGAGGAGAGGGGAAGGAAGGATGGAGAGAGAGGAGAGGGGAAGGAAGGATGGAGAGAGAGGAGAGGGGAAGGAAGGATGGAGAGAGAGGAGAGGGGAAGGAAGGATGGGGAGAGGGGAAGGAAGGATGGAGAGAGAGGAGAGGGGAAGGAAGGATGGAGAGAGAGAGGAGAGGGGAAATAAGGATGGAGAGATAGAGGAGAGGGGAAGGAAGATGGAGAGAGAGGAAATGGGAAGGAAGATTGAGAGAGAGGAGATGGAAAGGAAGATGGAGAGAGAGGAGAGGGGAAGGAAGATGGAGAGAGAGGAGATGGGAAGGAAGATGGAGAGAGAGGAGATGGGAAAGAAGATGGAGAGAGAGGAGATGGGAAAGAAGATGGAGAGAGAGGAGATGGGAAAGAAGATGGAGAGAGAGGAGATGGGAAAGAAGATGGAGAGAGAGGAGAGGGGGAGGAAGATGGAGAGAGAGGAGAGGGGGAGGAAGATGGAGAGAGAGGAGAGGGGGAGGAAGATGGAGAGAGAGGAGAGGGGGAGGAAGATGGAGAGAGAGGAGAGGGGGAGGAAGATGGAGAGAGAGGAGAGGGGGAGGAAGATGGAGAGAGAGGAGAGGGGAGGAAGATGGAGAGAGAGGAGAGGGGAGGAAGATGGGGAGAGAGGAGAGGGGAGGAAGATGGAGAGAGAGGAGAGGAAGATCGAGAGAGAGGAGAGGGGGAGGAAGATGGAGAGAGAGGAGAGGGGGAGGAAGATGGAGAGAGAGGAGAGAGAGAGGAATATAACACATAATTATCTAAAAGGTCATAGGTCGTCTATATTATAAGAAAAAAAATGGTTAACCCTTTTCTTTTTGCCTACTACTTACCATTTAAGAACATTTGAGAACAATGGTAGTGTGACATAGAAGAATTTAGCAGAATTTCGAAGTGATACATAGAACACTTTTGTGCTAGAGCTAAGGAGACTGTGCAGGTATCAACTAGTATTGACGAACACAGTGTGTAGACAGTGGTGCAGCTCAAGAATCCATACCTTCAGCCACGAAAATAGTAATCTGGGGCCTTACGTCCAAGAAAGAAATATTTTTTCATTACTATTCTGATAATTTATGAGAGTGTCTTGGTGAAAATTTCATTCACGCCTCAGCATGACTCGAAACTGATATTGAATCTCTCAGGGATCCCACAAATGACGCTTTGGAATTACAATCCCAACGTATGTTAAGAGACAAAAATCATAGTTTGAAGTCAATCTTTTCACATGAAGGTGTAGGAACAATAAAGTCACCTCCTTCAAATCTTTTTTTAGGGTTTTGGTATTCAGGGAAAACGAATCAAGTCCCAAAATCTTGTGAGAACATGTGATCTCATCCATGCTCTTGTGATGCCCAAAAATGCCACTGATTCTCCCCCCCCCCCCTTGTGCTGGCTATTCACCGAATGAAGCAAATCTTCTGGGGTCTCGGATCTTCTATTAAGAAGTCCCATATGTCGATCGTGAGTTAAATCTTTGTGTGTTCTACACGACTCTCTTGATTGGTTACAATTATGCACGTTCAGTTGTTTCGGGACATATATTGTTCGTTTACTTTCTGCTTTGCTATAGTTTGTGAAGACAAACTATGAATAAATGCATATTTATTTAACCAGTCCTTTGTGTTATCTTTTGATGTCGACGCCTGCTAGCAACTATGTGTTTTTGGGAGATTTGCTTTCATTTCCTAATCACACTTTGCCTATCTTGATAGAACGAGAATATCCAATATTCTCATTCTTCAAAGGAATCGCTCTATGTGACCAATTGTAGTGGAAAAAGATCTTTTAAAGTTTAAGATAATTAAAAATGAACAGAAGCACAATTTGGATCAGAAAATGCTAAATAATTCTTATTTTACTAATGGATCACAACTTATCAAGGCCAAAAGCCACTCGAGGATGATAAGAGTTAATGAGATGGAATGATTGTCAGTTGAGAGATGACGAACCTTATGAGAGGGTTGAGAATGATTGGAGTTCATGAGAGTAAATCTGTTGACATTGAATTTGAAGACGACCATGTTGTAATTTTGCTGTGGTCTTAAAGAGCCGAACACAAATAAGACAACAAGGAGGTAGGTAACAAGATTATGTATTTACAGAAAGTACAGAAGTAATGTGTTGCCAGAGACTGTTTCTGGATTGGTTATAACGGCTCTTTCTGTTACCATTATTATCACTATTCGTAGTGTTGGGAAGGGTTCATACAGTGATGCAATAGGGTAGATCACCATAACAAATATACAGGGAAGCAGTCCCGTGGTAATGTGTTCCACATACATGGAAGCCTTTGCGAGGAAGCTCTGTTCATGGAAATTTCGCCTGACGCTAGGCATATGGAAGAAAAAAAAAGAAGTTTTTTTCGTTGTAGTAGAAAAGTAGTTCTTGCTGTGAATGTCATACAAAGGGGAAACAGAGATTGGAGCTCAGCCGAGCACCTTCCATAGAAGTAATGATAGACTATAGAGAGAGACTAGCAACGTCTCTTCTGTGAGAAAGAGGCTGTAAGAAACATGAGAGACGATCCCCACTAGATTTCAGAGTAGATTTTCTACTCTGTCTAGGTAACAAAGAGTTCTCTAAGTGGCACCTCCACAGATGTGGCAGCAGTACTCCATCTGACTCCTTCATACGTAGAGGATTACATTAGTAGTAACGTACTTCCTGGATGTAAGGTTACTTCTTGGATGTAAGTTTTCTATTTTAGATTGGGGTGAAGTTCAGTCCTAGGAGCTTATAAAAACAAGGAGCTTCATTCATTTCGAGTGGGACAAAACAAGAATCCAAGCATTGGTGATGGAAGGGGAGAATTTTGGTTTTAGAGGTGTTAAAAGTAACAAGCCACTTTCTCCCACCCCCAGATTGCACCATTTGTTCCACATCTGAACAGAGAAAATCAGTGCTTTACACAGTGCTGTCATAATGGTTTGTGTTGTCTGCGTAGATGTCAACAAATGATCTCAGAAAATGATTTGGAAGATCGTTAATGAAGACCTGGCTTTTGGGCTGAGGACAAAGTATAGTATCTGTTCTGATACTACACTTCATCTTTTCTGTCCTCGTTCAGTGATGCAGAACTTCTTCTAGACTGATGCCATTTTTATTTTGGTCGCAATCTTTGAGGAACTGGATTTTCCCCACATTAAAAAATCGACCTTGTGTCTAACTCTGCCCTCGCGAGGAGGCAAATAAATAGGTATCATTAATGAAGATTAAGAAAAAGATTGGGCCCAGGATAGATCCTTGAAGCAAACCGACATTGATACTATGTGCTTCAGACATCTGCTTATCAACAACTACTTGACATTAATAATCATTTAATATGAATTAATTAACTTTTTGTGAGATCGACATTCCTGATATCATAAACCAGTAAAATCTAAAAATTCTTGTTTATAAGTTTTATGTGATATTTTATTTATTTTTTTTATTCTCCTGCGGTCTCTTAAAACGTCGCTCATAATGTTCAAAAGCGAATATATACAATTTAAATAAATGAGTTCTCTTTTTAATTTTTTTTCGTGTTAAGACTTGTATGTTGATACTAAAGTGGTTTTTCGTGAAGATTTGCTGCTCTGAAATGTGTTGGAACTCATGCTGGTCTAACCCGTCACCGGTGGGTGTATAGGTAGAGGACGGGGCTGTCAATCTTGATGGTCTTTCCGGACAGAGACAAATTCTAGCTCTGTCATAGATACTCAAAGTTTTATTTCTATATTGCAAAGAACTAACAAATGTATAGAAATTCGTAAGGCATGGGGAATTTCTCTTTAGAAAAGGGTAGAGATAGATAGAGATAGATAGATAGAAAGAGAGATAGATATAAATAGAAAGAGAGATAGATATAAATAGAAAGATAGATAGAAATAGAAAGATAGATAGATAGAAATAGAAAGATAGATAGAAATAGAAAGATAGATAGATAGATAGAAATAGAAAGATAGATAGATAGATAGAAATAGAAAGATAGATAGATAGATAGAAATAGATAGATAGAAATAAAATTTAAAAAATCAGTTTTTATTGAACCAACCGGAAGTGGGGACAGTGAATGTTTATTTTCAAAGTGTCCAATGGAAAGTGGAATCATTTTTGGGGGGTAGGGGGAAGAGCGATTAAAAGAAATTACAGGATGATTTTGTTTTATTTGTTATTTTAAAAAAAAGAAAAGAAAAAAAGAAACTCAAACAATTACTAATTAGAAATGAATATTAAATAAAACAAATTAAAACCAAGGAAATGCGATCAGGAAATGAAACTATAGAAAAAACATTGGATTGAAATTTCAATAACAACAAAAAATGAAGATAATAAAAATTTATAAATCGATAAACAGCCGATGTGGAAATGAAAAGAAAAGTAAAATAAACTGCAAGCAGAAAGCATTTTCTTAAACAGAATGTATATATATATATATATATATATATATATATATATATATATATATATGTCCAACGATTTTTATATGTTACATTTTTACTGTTTATGATTGTTTCGTCTCAGATGAGATGCATACACAAACGAAAATTTATATTTTACATATATCCTATCCAAGATTCGCCAGAAAAAAAAGACAATCTGTGGAACACACACAAACACGCATATAATATATATATATATATATATATATATATATATATATATACTAGATGTACCTGTGATTCATTTTGTCACAACCACTTCCACTATTTATTGCATTTTGATTTCATTCAAAAATTCAACTGACGTATCTTTTAAGGAATTCTTCTTGCATAACTAAAAATAACAAGTCCCTTTACTTTTATATTAACCCTATTAATAATATAGATGTAAAGAGACTTATCATTTTGCTATCTAATTTACATACGTGTTTAAAGTGTGCAAGAACGCACTATATGAATTAGCTGGATAGATAACGTCACTCTCTCTAAAAGAGAGAGAGAGAGATATCTAAGTGTGTTTATGAACAATAGTTTCTTGCCTTGCGTTCTTTCATCTGGTAGACTGGCTTCATATATGCGTAACATGTAGTTAATTAGTTGATCTATTCAGATGGTTTGGAGTTTTCACCTTACGTACTTCAGACTGAAGAACGCAAAGAGAGAAACAACTAGTCAGCATGCATTGCTGAGCGCATGTCTAGCAATTTAAATGTACATAAGCTCTATCAGAGATAGAGTAATTGATGCAAGTTCTCAATATCTATGATAGAGTATATGTAGAACTAAGTGTGGATAAATATCCACCGTTTCTATTTTAATACATTATCAGATGAATAAATATGTTTATTCACTTTTTTAATTGACAAACTTTTGGAATGTGTTTTTTTTTTCAAAAGTTTGTTATCGGTTTTTAAGTGCACACGCAGCGATCAGGCCATCTAATACAGATGAAAAACCGGCCATTCTAGAAACCTTTGCTTAATAAAACATTTCCAATGGCCCAAATAGATTTGACATATATGTGAACAGAAAAACGGAAGTAGGAAACACGTGATTTACGAAGTTAGTAGACGTTATTAGTCAGGAACCGATTAGAAGCATGTTGGCATACATTGAATAAAATGAGGTATTAAAATCATTAGCTATAGAATACTGAACACATCTCTCTCACTTTGGATGATAAAATGATGAATAGAGAACAAGTTGTTGGCATAATAATCGTCTGCGTTACTTAATTGCAATTAACGACAGCTGAGTGAATCTTGTGTAGCTAAAGGGAAGTCATCATTTCTTTTAGTTAGCATTAAACACCTGAAAAGGGTTGATATCCCATACAATAAACACAACTAGTCAATAAATTACACATCTACAAGAGGTAGCATTTTGAGATCAAATAATAAACGAGTGGTTGGCATTAAATAACCCCAAAAGTTCCGATTGTTGCGACATCTATGCTGGTGCATCAACCACTAGTCTCTCCCTCTTAGACAGGGTCCCAAAAAAGAGCTTCTAATCTAATAGGTCCCTCACTGTATACCAAGCTCTAGTCCTGTCCCATCGATGCAATGTTGCGTCCCTGTGTTTGTTCTACGAGTACTTAAATGGAATGTGCTCCAACTAACTTGCTGCACTCGTGCCCCCTTCAACGTAAATACTCCCGACCAACTTTACAATCAGCAAAATCCTACCCCTTCATTGTAAAGGAGTCCCAATCGCCGGGAAGCTTTTTAGTCTCATAACTTCTTTAATCGAACTGCTTACCTTTGAAATTCCCTCCTTGCTTTTATGTTTCCTCTACTGTACCAATATACACAAATTTAAATGTAATGTGAACAAACATCTCGCTGCACAACTCCCCACTTAGGATACCCTATTAATCTGGCCCCTAATTTCAGTAGGCCCTTACGTCGCAGTGGCAATGTGGCCCCTTGTTTGGGGTGCAGTAAAAAAAAATTAATAAATAAATCAAACCAAATAAAAAGAAATCTTGAAGACATTTTCCAAAAATATAGTTAGTATTATTTTTGTATTTTTATTCTTAAATGCTTCCAAGTATCCTGAAAAGAGGCTATGTCAGTTGGTAACGGTTAGATTTTGAAATAGCATTTTCGTTGAAGATTGAATAAAATCAGTGAAGAGGAGGAGGTGGACGTAAGTAGGTTATTAGATACATCCCCATATCCATATAAGAGTCTCTGTCTGTCCATCTGTCATGCTCAGGTTTACTTTTTGTTTATCGAGCTTGCCTCGAGTTTTTTATTTTAGAAGATTGTTCTTTTATTTAATTAAAAATCTTATACTCTAATGGCTTTTGGCCTAGGTAAGTGGTGACTCATTAGCATACTAGAAAGAAAAAGTCAAGTTTTATATGAAATAAATTGTTTCTTTTCAGTGTTCATGCTGTTATTGAGAATAGTACTTGTAAAATGAAGACAAATTGTTCACCTCATCTTTTGTCCCAAGGTGGATCGAAAAATGCCTCCGAAATTAACAAAAGTTTTACTTTTTCATGCAAATATCTAAAAGTATACTTACTAGTTCCCCCCCCCTCCGAACCAAGCAAAAATATTGAGTAATGATTGTTTACATTATTTAAGGTGTAGTAATCGCAAGGAAGACAACTAATGGTTTACTTATTTAAGGAGTAGTGATTGCATGGAGAGATTACTCATGGTTTACTTTTTCAAGGAATAGTGATCGCAGGGGTAGACAACTCATACTTATTTACATTCTATATGTGAATCTTGTTGCAGATGTTTTTATTCTACTTTATCAATTTTATAAACCCCAACAGCATACAGACGACATAATTATTGCATTAAATCTATAATATATATGTGGTGTTTCTACCTGTCTGTCTGTCTATCCGAAGACATAATTGAAAACAAAGCCCTATAGCAAGAACAAATAATTTTTCTAGAGAAAAATTTCATGAGGACTGGCAGTATTAATTTTCTATCAGTTTAAAAAAAAAATAATATCCCAGGATCTGCATCCACACAAGTTATCCATAAACAGCATCGTTTTACTTTATTTTTTTTTTATTTATAACTAGCAGGAAGGCCCGACGTTGCTCGGGATTTAATGAGGACACTATGTTCTGTTTCGCTATGCTCATAACACCATATTACTTTCGCTTTTTACCCCCCCCCCCCCTTCCTCATTGCTGTTTCGCCTCCTAGTCAGAAGAAATTGAACTTTTGGAAATCTCTCTGAATTATTGTCTTGCACATATGATTTCAATTTCATCAAAATAAGATATAGGTGAAGTTTTAAGGAAGGTTCTGCTCCCTTAGAGAGGGTATTTAGAGATTCGGAACCACTTCCGTTATCTTCCCCGGACATTTTTACATAGAAATACACTTTTAGTTTTTATGTAGATTCTCTAACCTTTCTTTCTACAGGGAACACACACACAGACATTCACACATATATATATATATATATATATATATATATATATAAGATTTACTGTACCTACCCGGTGTTGCCCGGGAGTCTTTTTGCTTTCATTTTTGTTTTACTTATGTACCCACCGCTTGTCCTTTTTTTCTATTAATTTTTTGTAATGGGAATATTTATATTTTTGAAAAGATAAATCAATGGAGGAATGTATGTTATTAAAAAAAAACATCGGTTTTGAAATAAAATCGGTCAGACGTCTTACGGAATGTTAAAATTTAAATCCCATAAATACTTTGTAGTGCTTTTTTTACCTCTTAAATTGATAGATAATAGAGATAAGCTAAGAACCAAAGATGTATGCCGCATTTTTTTATTTATTTCTTTTACCGAATTATTTTTTGTAAATAAGATTTTGAAACTTAAATTTATTCATTGCACTTTTCTTTTAAAATTATCTATTTTCAATAAATTAATGTTTTTTTAAATTTGACAAAATCATGCTTATTCGTATTTATACACACGATATTTTATCATCATCATCATCATATTCGGTTTAACGTCCGTTTTACATGTTGGCATGTGTTGGATGACAACCCAGTGTGGTGATGGGGACCAGCGTTTTTATCGAGACACCATTTCTAGGTGATTACTCATGAAGGCTAAAGAGTGGTTCATCTGTTCTCAGATAATTTTATAAATAGAGAAGATACTTTGCAAAGCGTTATCACTGTCGTAAGGGAAGAGTCTATCAGGCATATGTAGGCAGTGTGATGATGCATGGAAGTGAAACTTGGCCGGTGACGGTTGAATACATGCATTGCCATTGAGAGAAATGATATGAAAATGATACGACGGATGTGTAATATGAGTCTTAAAGACAGGCTTAGTTCTGATGACCTCAGAGGAAGATTAATTGTAGACAGTATAGGAAGATCTGTGCAGAACAGGAAACTTTGATGGTATAGCGACGTTGAAAGAATAGATGAGCGTTCTTGGGTTAGCAGATGTAGAGCAGCTGAGGTAGCAGGTCCAGTTCACAAGGAAAGGCCAAGAAAAACATGGGTGAAAGTCATAAAAATGGATTTGAGAGAGAATGAGGGATAAATAAAGACCTAGTCTGGGATAGGTTAGTTTGGAAGTCAATTTCTAAAAGCCGTCTAATACATGTAAACCGGACGTTAACCCGGACATGATGATGATGACAATGACGATCTATTTTATCAATGCTTTACTGATTTAATCGAAAAATGTAACATGTCTGTCATTTATGAGCGAACGGGTACAATAGTCTTTAATTATGACGAGAAAAAGAAAAGACACAGGATATAAAACTGGTTTTGTGGCTTCTTTTTACGATATTAAAACAAAAATAAAATTTTAATTACGGTGTGAGGAGGTCGTTTGAATTTGTATATTAGGAATTTTTGAATATGAAAGAATTTGTATTATTCGGACTACTGTTCTCACCTTGGATGTTATTCTCACAACATCTCGGCCGATGTAAACTCCGACCGTCTTCAGGAGCAGCTTGACAAACTCTTTGTGTCGAACTTGGGAATCTGTATGGAATTTCAAATCAAACCTATTCCTATTATTGAATGCGGGTGGGGGTAGATTGTTCTCGTTCCAAGTAATATTTAATTATATTGTTATTCTTAATTATATACAAAATAATCACGTTGTTAGATCACCGAAGTTAAGCGACGTTGAGCCTGGTCAGTACGAGATGGGTGACAATTTCGGAATACCTGGCACTGTATGTGGGCATCTAGCTTTAGACGAAATAGTTTCGCCAACCTGCAGTGCCTAGCGTGGCGACTATAATACAACCCCTGAATGACAGACACCAATAAGGTGGAAGAAAACTGAGGGGTTTCTCCTCCAGAAGTGATCAAAAACCTCGACGATGATGATGACTGTTCTCATCTTCGATGTTATTCTCACAATGTTTCGGCCGATGTAACCTCTGGCCTTCTTCAAGATCATCTTGACAACTGTGTTGAACTCGGGAATCTGCACGGAATTTTGAACTGAACTCATTATTTAATCCATGAGGGGGGGGGGGTAAGGTGTCAAAGTGATTCTTAATGTAATATTTTCGGATCGCCTGTACTGAGGATTGAACCATCAGCCTTAAGGTTGTCACTGATTATCACTTATTAGTCACGTAAATACAAATTATCAATTTTCGTCTCAAAAACTCTAAAAACATGAAATGAATTTATTCATGACATTTTTTGAGTGTCTTCGGTCTCTCTGTACAAGGGTTTGTCAGGAAAACCTGTCAAGTAAACGCTGACCAAATATTCAAAATAACATGGTATTCAAAGCCAAAATAAGATCCCTTCGACACAGCTATATACTGGCTCATTCGAGGAATGGTGCATCTTCTCCTGGTGATGTTACCCCAAGTAACAGCACTAAGCTGAATACTCCACCAGACCAGATGAATTCTTGTCCTGGGATCCGGCAAGACCAAGAAAAGACCGCAATAAAGATAAATTATAATGTAGTTAAGTGGTCAATTGGGAGAGGAAAATTAGTGTTATCCACTGCTTTACTAACTGAACGTTTTAGTAGAGGAGAATCTTGATTGAACACTATTATATCTATGTATCTCATATAGAAATCAAGTTTTAGCCCCAAAAAGGGGGCCCTTGATTTCTGAGAGCTAACTGAAGTAAGATTAAAAAAGTATTTGAGCAGATAATTCTATAAATAGAAATTGAAAATGTTTGTTTTGAGGCCAATTTACAACATTGACCTGCAATGATCCCCCCCTCCCCACCGTCAAAGGAAGAGGTAATACCTAGGAGGATGGTATCATGACAACAGAACATATACTACACTATACCCCTCAAAAGAGGGGTAATGCCTGGGAGGGTGGTCTCATGACAACATAACAGATACTACACTACCCGCCTCGATGGAGGATGCAATGCCTGGGAGGATGCTATGACGAACAAACGAAGAGATACAAGGAAAATATCATGCTGCAGGCATTAAACGGAAAAGACCCAAACTCTTTACTCAATGTTTCTTTTATAAGAAAATTGAGATGTAGAAATGAAAAACATTAATTTGTACTGCTTACTTATTCTATCCAGAAAATGTAGTATCTGTTCGGATACTGCACTTCATCTTTTCTGTTCTCGTCAGAGAAGGAGTAGTCCTTCTGGACTGAGGCAATTTTTTAAATGTTCGTCCCAATCCAGAGTGCCCTGTTTTGGGGCAGCTGGATTTTCCCTACATTAAAAACCGACCTTGTGTCTAACTCTGTCCTTGTTGGGGGGGGGGGGCAATTAAATAGGTACTTACTCAATACAGAAATGCAACAATTCAGGAGACGATCCTGACTGACAGGAGGAATAGTTTTGACTCAAACTATCGCTATAACATGTTAACTTTAATTTAGTTACTTTCATGATAGGCAGGAAGGAAAGAAACAAATGATTAAAAAAGAAAGTTTTTACTTTAACAAGAACTTTTTACTTTAACAAGAACTTTTTAAGAGTCGACTTACCAAAGCCTTGATCGACACTTTGTAATTCGGCGTTTTTTCCTTGCAGGAACCAGACTCTCCATACTTGTAAATTATCCGATTCAAGAAAGGAACGTAAAGTAGCCATTGGAATTCCAAACAAGGAATAAAAAGTATTTTCAGGTGAGTATATATTGGTAATTCAAGTTGAAGTGAGAGGGAGGGAAAGAGAGTGTGAGGGAGGGAAAGAGAGTGTGAGGGAAGGAAAGAGAGTGTGAGGGAAGGAAAGAGAGTGTGAGGGAAGGAAAGAGAGTGTGAGGGAGGGAAAGAGAGAGGGAGAGGGTGGGGAAGAGAGAGGGAGAGGGTGGGGAAGAGAGAGGGAGAGGGTGGGGAAGAGAGAGGGAGAGGGTGGGGAAGAGAGAGGGAGAGAGAATGGGGTAGCAGATGGGGAAGGGAGAGAGAATTGGGTAGAGGGATTGGGAAGGGAGAGAGAATGGGTAGGGGTAGGGGAGGAGAGAGAGAATGGGTAGGAGTAGGGGAGGAGAGAGAGAATGGGTAGGAGTAGGGGAGGAGAGAGAGAATGGGTAGGAGTAGGGGAGGAGAGAGAGAATGGGTAGGGGTAGGGGAGGAGACAGAATGGGTAGGGGTAGGGGAGGAGAGAGAGAATGGGTAGGGGTAGGGGAGGAGAGAGAGAGAAGAGAGAGAGTGAGAGCATGTGTATGTAAGCAAGTGGCTGCATATACACATTCTTTTGCCGCTTTCTTTCCATACATGTTAACTCATGCACCGACCATGGCAAATCAGACGCGTTTATTTAACACTCTTTATTTTTTCTATACCTATATAAAATTGTAGTTCCTGTCCATCTGTTCACGATCGCCCCATAGCGTTTTATAGATAGACCCTATAACCACACATATTCTGTAACTACATTACCCAGGGTTCTCAGACAAGTATATTTCATTTTAATCAAAGAGGAAACAACGAAGGTATGCAGTCTCATGGTTAACTTATGTTCTTCTTTGCTCTAAGAAAGCAAATGCTTCAAGTTAAAAATGTTAAAATAAACAGGGGATAAGGAAGGGTTTTCTTTTATGCTGATGAGTCACCACTAACAAAGGCCACTCGACGATAAGTGTTAATAGGATTGTCAGTTGAATGATGAACGATATCATGAGAAGATTGAAAACGACGGGTGGAATGAGCAGAATTTGATTACTTAAGAGAACGGCTCGACAAGTATTTATTAACATTGAACCTTAAAAACGACGGCGTTTTAGTAAGCTGGGAAGCAGCCCCACGATATTGTGTTCCACAGATTGGAAGTTCTTAGAAACTGTTTATAGAAGTTCCGTTTGGTTTTAGGTACAGAGAGGAAGAAAGGAAAGTTCCTTGCAATGGTTGTAGCTAGACGAGTTCTAGCTGTGAATGTTTTCCAAGAGGGAATCAGAGTTTGGAGCTCAGTCGAGTATCTAACATGAAATAGGAATAAAATACACCAGCTGAATGCAATAGGCTTGAAATTTGTTGACGTGTGTTTATCGAACGTCGGGAGTACAAATTTGTAAAGTAGATGGAGAAACTTGTTGGACATCACCATTTTGTAGTAGGGTCGCTGCATCTGTAGTCATTTTACTGACCTTCTTTGCAATAAAGAAAAGGGTCATCAAGTTTTCGGTTGAAAGGACGAACTTCTCTACAATTTAAATCAAGTTTATTCAACAGTTTCGTCAACACAAAATAGGGTCCGGAAAGAGTTATAAAAAACAGGAATATAAGAGGTTGTTTCAGCCGACATGTATGTACTATAGAACTGGAATTGAGCCTATGAGTTCTCTTTCTCGTCGAGCAAAGACGAGACATATACGACGGTGACGTCTCAAAAAAGAACTTTATATTTCGTGGGAAACCGGCTTGGGTGGAAACGGAAATAGCCGCCTAGGCGAAGAATGTTCTTATCGCTCGACGTATCACTACGTGAGTGAGAACATGCCAGTGTGTTCTTACCGAACCACATACTAATCACTCTGCGAGTGAGAACATACAAAGGCAAAAGAAAATAGATCGTAATTATGTAACTGCTACATGATGTTCACATGTGTTATCCTCATCTTGTCACTGTACTCTGTTTATTTGCTATAGGAAAACCAACGCTTGAAGTTAGAAATGTGAAAACAACTAAAGGATGAGGAAGGGTTACAAGAAGGTGAGCCAAGAGTTTTTTTTTTTTTTTTTTATAAAAGCTCTGATGTAGATGTCTACAGGTCTTCAAACTATTATAGGTATTAATAATTTTGTTTTTATTGATTTTTATCCGTAACTCTCAATTTAGGATGACCCCCTAAACTTTCACCTTAATTCTCAGTAGCCCCTTACGTCTACAGTGGCAAGTTTGTTTGGGGTGAACTAAGTTTTAAAAAAATAGCTAGCTTCGACGGCTCGCTGTATAAATTACTTAAAACAAAAATTTTAAGTAATAAACATTTCATTCACAACTTTGTTGCAAACATGAAACGTGTCACATTTATTCATATAGATAGATAAACATTAACATTTTTGATAATTTCGATACAAATTTATTTATCCTAAAATGAAAAAAGAAAGTAAAAGAAAGGATAAGAAAAAAATAATTTGCCTGGGCGATGGTGTGTGTGTGGGTGTTGGTTTTTAACTTAGAAATAGATCGCAACTTGTTGAAAATCACGTCAGCCTCCCGAAAGTAAAGGAGAGGAAAAGAACAGTTGAACACAAATACTAAACCTTTGTCCACAAAAGAAAACAGTATGATTAAACAGAACTATTTGGTATATTTATATCAAAACAATAGCAAATAATAATTAATAAAATCTCCTTTCTCAAAACGAATATGCAAATTAGTTAATCTTGCGCCTGATATTTCACATGCATAACCATTATATAAAAACAAAATGGTGCGTCTATTGCGTAAAGTTGAATTAACTTGAAATAGGGCGTTTTGACTTTATCTTTAGTGCGAGAAATGAGCCCAACTTTCACATTTATTCATTTCAAAGACAGACGCACGTCAAAGCAGAAAGGTTCTTGATTTGTAAGCGAGGCGCCATGAGGATCCCCCTTCTTGCGTCATCATTTCCTGACGAGCATTCAAGCATTCTCTGCTTTATCAACTTCATTTAATTGTTACAGCTTCACCCACTCTCCTTGACTTAAATATATTACAATGACTTACACAATAGCAGTGAATCTGTGATTTGCGCAAACATTTAAGTAGCATGCAGGTAACAGCATTGGGGAAAATTTGAATGCTTAGAAGGCACCTTCCTTGCATGTCTTCGATCTCCCTGTAGAGGGTGTGTCAGGATAACCTGACATTAGGATACTTCACCCTACAAGTAAACTCTGACCAAATATTTTAAATAACATAGTATTCGAAGCACAAATCAGATCCCCATTACAAGGTTATACACTGGCTAATACAAGGAAGGGTACACCTTCTCCGAGTGATGTTGCCTCAAGTAACAGCACTTAGGTGGATACTCCACCAGACCAGATGAATACTTATCTTTAAATCTGGAAAGACTAATAAATTACTAAAATAAAGATAAACCATAACACAAAAAGTGGGCAATTGGGGAGAGGAAAATTAGTGTTCTTCACTGCTTTACTAACTCAACGTTTGAGAGTTAGAAGGGACTCTTGATTGAACACTCAGATATCTATGTTTCTCATATAGAATTCAAGTGTTTTCCCCATAAAGGGGGCATTTCATTTCTAAGAACTTACACTGAAGTAAAATGAAAAAAAAGTAATGGAATTATCTCTACCATACATACTAACTTATTTAACTAACATTGTCTGTGTATCAAATAACTAATATCATCATCATCATATTCGGTTTAACATCCGTTTTAAATGCTGGCATGTGTTAGACAGCTTTTAGAAATACATTTCCTACCTAACCTATCCCTGGCCAGGTCTTTATTTATCCCTCTTTCTCTCAAATCGATTTTTATCACTTCCTCCCATGCTTTCATTAACCCTCCCCTGTGAACTGGACCTGCTACCTTAACGGTTCTACATCTATTAACCCAAGAACTCTCATCCATTTTTCAACATGGCTATACCATCGAAATCTACACTTCTGCATACATCTCTTTTTACTGTCCAGATTTAATCTTCCTCTGAGGTCATCAGAACTAAGCCTGTCTGTAACTCACATGACACATTCATCGTATAATTCTCATAATTTCTCTCCATGCAGCGCATGTCCTCAACCCTCACTGGCCAGGTTTCACTTCTATATATTTTCACACTGCATACACATGCCTGAGAGACTTTTCCCTTGTTCTAGAGTGGTAACGCTATGCTGGTTAGTAAAGGCAGATGTTCCCTGAACTTACTCCTTCTACTCTAACTCTTGTAATCACGCTAGTGTCTGCTTCACCCTGTGCTCCAATGCCATGACAAAGGTAAAACTTCTCGACCACATTGGAGTTCTCATCCATCTCCATCGTTTTACACTTCTTGCGCATAAACTGTTTATATTCTCTTAATCTGCCAATAATTCCGCCATACGTCTTGTGAACCTAATGCTTACAAGTACCACAAAAGATTGAATTTGCACAAACTGATCAGGGAAACTTTCCGCCTTTTGGGTTCTTTCCATCACTTTTGTCAATAATTACGTTTTTCATCTATTATGTTGTATTCAGTGTAATTTCTTTTCTTTTAATATATGAAGAAGATATAAATTCTATCAAAATGTCATACGAAGATAAATCCTATTTTACATAAGATTATATAATATATGCGAGATCGGTCTGGAATGTAGAAAGTCTGGGTGTGCTATACGACCCAAAGAAAGAATTCCAGAAAGGCAGTCAAAAACACGCATCATACAATAATAACAGCGACATAATACATACAATGAAATCCTTACAATTTCTGTAAAAGATGAAGAATATAGAGAAATTACTTTGGCTTACACAACGAATGTTGTTGCCAGGAATTCTAAAGTTGAAATATTTGATAATCATTTTATCATTTTAGCTGCACACGTGTGGGGAATATATCATTGGTAGCATTCACTCTCAGACCTTTACTTTCCTTAGCATTCCTCCAAGTATGAATCCCCCTGATTATGTTCATTCGTTGGTTAAATAGTACAACTATTGTTTGTCGTAAACATGCTGGTGACGTCACTTCATTTTTTTTTGCTTACTTAATTTATGTATTCCATTGTTAAACTTTTAGACGCTTATTTTAAGTGTGCTTTTCTAATGAGAGGGAAACCGTTTTATTTTTTGTTTTGGCTGGTTTCATGAGAACATGTTTTTCTTGTTTCTTTTGCCGACCCATTTAATAAAATTTATCTCAAAATGTACATATAAATCATGTTTTGCTGTAACTTTCTACTTCTGAAACCGAGTTTAAATATTATTTAAATCTATGAACTCTTACTCATAAAGCTCTATTCTTCTGTGTAAAAATATTGAGCCTTTTCACCCAATGCTAATTGAGAAGAATTCATTTAATTAGCTCCAAGTATAATTGTATAAATTTGCTTTATAATATTGATTTGGTTTTTAGATTAAATGCACTTTATTTAGAAATAATACCGAATTTTCTTGTATTCTTGTAATCCGTTTTTCTTTTTCTTGCTTTTACCTTTTTTTCTCTTTTCATCTTTTTTATTTTACTTCTATTTTGCTTGTCTAATTCTATCAGGTATTTTACAATCTAATTTAAAATGGCAATGATTAGGAAAAGTATACGTATTTTTGATAGCTCTGTTAGTTTGAAATATGGCGCCCATTCATGAAAGTAAACAGAATCTTACGTTCCTAATTGAACCTAGATATATAAATGCTTTAAATTATTTTTGTTTGTTATTTTCTGGACACGATTTTTGCCTTTCCTTCTGATGAGTCGCACTCATAGAAACTCCAAGATATGTAACTCTGTATTTAGCTTGTATAAGTGATGACGAAAAGGTCTGTTAAGAACTGAATCATTTTAAAAATGAATAAAGACATGGTTACTGGAATCAAACAATAGAAAGTTAGATTCCAGTAACCATGTCTTTATTCATCATTTAATATTTACTTACAAAATTATTGGTATATATATATATATATATAGTATACATTTTTATTTATACAAACATTATTGGTTACATATGTGAACACAAGGAGTCCACCTTTTCAGACCAAAGAAGACTGTCTTCTTTGGTCTGAAGAGGTGGACTCCTTGTGAAGAGTACAACCGAAACATGTATGCACATATGTAACCAATAATGTTTGGTATAAATAAAAAATTTATACTAAAGAACAGTTCTACTTGTTATTGAGCACTTTTTATAAACACTGTTCCAATACATGTACTATATATATATATATATATATATATATATATATATATATATACCAATATTTTTTAAAGTAAATATAAAATTATTTTTACCTACATACGCCGGCGTTTTAAGCTTCCGCTATCATCAGTGTAAGAGATGATAATTTCAGACAGTTGCCAGATTCGAACCCAGTTACAAAATTATCTTAGACTCTGCAAGCAAACGTTCTAACCAAACTGCCACGAGAAATTACCATGTAAAGAAAGGAAATTAAATTCTATTTATACTAAGCAAACACAGAAAGTAGACTATCGAGAGAGTGTTCAATGAACGTTGTCGGAACATGCCATATAGCTACATAACAGTCTATTTTTTACTCCCCGAACAGGGATCAACTTCAATTTCTTAAAGTAGCTTATAACAATATTTATTTAAGTAAATATTAAATTATTTTACCTACATACGCCGGCGTTTGAAGCTTTCTCTATTGTCAGTGTAGGAGATGATAATGTCGGACTGTCACAAGATTCGAACCAGAGAGATAGAGAGATAGAGAGATAGAGAGAGATAGAGATATATATATATATATATAGAGAGAGAGACCCCCAGTGTTGTCCGGGTCTAAAATATGTTGAATATAACTAATAAAACTTGAAAAAAAAAGGTATGAATCTCCTCTTCATTCCAATCATTTATGGTTGAAATAGTACAACTTCTGTTTTTCTAACGATTCGTTTACATTTATGGCATTTCATTCAATGGATCAGACTTCATTTTCAAATGGTATTTCCTCGTTAAATGCTAATATTGAATGAATGTATCTTTAAACTTATAAAAAACACAATCGATATTATGTGACTTTTATTTTATTTGAGATTTTTCTCTTCAATTTTATTAATTCAATCGAAAAACCAAAAATCTAGCATCACTCATGACATTTCAGTTGAAAAGCGGTGACATTTTGTTATACCGAAGCAGTTACTGCCTGACGCACGTACATGTTTTATGACGTATCGTTTACCAACTGTGGCAGTCAAACAATACAGCTGATGATACAAGACCAAATATACCAATCAAATGTCGATGACACAAAAAACACACTTTCATTTATTGCCGAGAGATAGGTTTAGGCTGCTATTTTGAAAAAGATATGCATATACAAACAAGATCTTCACATTTTTTGTTGCTACAAGGTACTCGACAAAAAAGCCAAAGAATTTAGATTCTCCTTATATATATATATATATATATATAATGCTATGGGGAGAGGGATCACAGGTTCTTCATATGCACATGTTTTTTTATCTGTATAGAGTGCTGCACAAAACATTCGAGATATATATATATATTCTTTTTCTAGATAAGGAAAGAGGATTCTGGTTTCTTGATATCATTATCATATTCGGTTTAACGTTCGTTTTACATGCTGGCATGTTTTGGACTGCTTTAAGAAATTGACTTCCAAACTGACCTATCCCTGGTCAGGTTTTTATTCATCCCTCATTCTCTCATATCCATTTTTGTCACTTTTTCTCATCTTTTCATTGGCCTTCTCCTGTGAACTGGACCTGTTATCTTAACTGTTCTTCATCTACTGACCCAAAAACTCTCATCCATTCTTTCAACATGACCATATCTTCTTTCCAAGAACTGCAGGCTTGTGGAACTCTCATCCTGCTGACTGTTTTCCTTCTGCCTATAGCCTTGTTCTTTTCAAGACTAAGGCAAATGGACATCTATCTTTGCGATAATCATCTTTCGTTCTTATTAGCACCTTACATCAAGTGGCTTCATGCCTGGTCTGGAGCGATTTCCATAAAAAAATATGATTAAAGTCTCCTGTTCTGCATACATCACAATATAGTGTCCATATTTAATCTTCTAAGATCATCAGAACTAAGCCTGTCTTTAAGACTCATATTACACAACCATCGTATCATTCTCATATCATTTCTCTTTATGCAACGCATGTCCTCAACCCTCAGTGGCTAGGCTTCACTTCCATACATCATCACATTTCATACAGAAGCCTGAAACTGATGCCTTGGTTGAATATTGTAATACTCTGCTGATTAGTAATGTCAAAGGTTCACTAAACTTACTCAATCTTGCTTTTAGAATCACTAGAACTTGCTCCACTATGTCCCAATGGTATAACCATGGTAACACAGCTTTTCAACAACCTCAATAGCTTCACCATTCACTTATACTTTGTCCACATCTGAGTTCTCATCCATCTTACATTTCTTGCATATAAACTTGTTATCCTCTCCCAGCCTACCAGTAATTCCACTGTACTTCTTGTGTACCCAATGCTTACAAGTACCACAACATATTGAATTGCACCAGACTCCCTTTCCACACCCATATACACTTTCCTTAAATATACAGAGTGCTGCACACACACAGCGGAACTTTAGATTTGTCTCTATATAACAATATGGTGAGGAAGCTCCCAGTTTTTTCATGACGTACACACGTTTCTTTCCATGTACAAACCAATATTAAACATTGACACACGCATTTTACCATATCCAAATGTTGCACGACGTGAACCAAGTAATGGAAATAAAGAGATGGGGGGGGGGGAGATAAGATATTATAGGTGACATCATGGAGAGAGTTGAAGAAATAATGATCGTCTCTTTTCCCAGCAGCAAGCGTCTGAGGCAGACGTGTGTATTTGGGGGGGGGGGGCATATCGATTTTCCATCTCTCCTAAAAGCCAGGTATGGGTGGGGCGAAGTTGTAAGTTCTTTAATGCCGGCAGATTGACAAGTACGGCTTTACGAGATTGTGACTAAAGAGATATAACAGCAATAAATTTGTGAACCGTACAAAAAGGTGTTGTCGTCTATTTGATAAGATTTTGTTGTAGATCTATTCACTTGCATTCCTCTTTCGAAATGGTGTTCTGCCACTATTTAGTTGTGGACGCCTCGTGTTTACGACCACACATAAATGGACGAAGACAAAAGTGGTTGCAGACAACATCTAACGACCCTTTTTTTCTATATAAAAGACGGCTCCCTGCCTTTCTAAGAAGACTATAAGACAGCATTGGACCAACATGTCAGTCATCCACACTATGTAACACGCCAATACTTCATTGAACTTATTAAATTTAGTATTTAACACGCCAATACTTCATTGAACTTATTAAATTTAGTATTTAACACGCCAATACTTCATTGAACTTATTAAATTTAGTATTTAACACGCCAATACTTCATTGAACTTATTAAATTTAGTATTTAACACGCAGCTGTCTGACTAGTTGAGCTCAAACTAAATAAACTGAGATAGAAGCTGAGAAAGTAGGTTCATAAGAAGGCTTGGGCATTCCATTATGCTTAGATGGACAAGTCCATTCTCTGGATTCTGATTGGCTGTCAGTTCATTAGTGGATTATCTATTATATTAATATTGTTTCAATCAAACAAGAATTTTCCTATCTACGACTCGGAGCTCTTATGTCGGAAAGTGTTAATTTTATTGTATAGAACTAAACAAATGACCCTCGAAATATCTGTATTTCAATGTGATGCATTTCACTGTCTGGAGTTTACTGTTATATCAACTTCAATTACAGAGGAGAGAGGTCACAGACATACAACCCTTAAAAACTCTGATGGAAGTTTGGTGCTTAAAGTCATCCAAAAGGCGACTGGAAGTTTGCTAGACTGTCTATGTCATTGTGCAGCTTCTCACAGAAGGGAAACATTGAACATCTCATCTAACATTTATATTTTTTCTTCTGTTTTAACAAGGCTTGCTATCAGCAACTGTTTTCTATTTCCAACAATTATACATATCTACTCTACGCTTTCCCTGCTTTACATCTCCACCTTCTCCCCTCACCTACTCAACGCACTACATACAGCATCTACTTCTTCCCTCCATCTCTTATTACCGTTCCTTCCCTCATCGTTTTTTCCTCCAAGCTACACTGTATAAAATGTCGAGTTTTGCTCTATAAAGCTGATTTGACCAAATGAATATGGTCAAACGAATCGACCGAAATATCTTGGTCCAGCTTTAAAGATGTGTTTGTGTCCTTATTTCTACTTGCATGTCGACTCGCTTATTCACTATTCCATGAAGTAATTTTCCAATTTTGTCTAAAACTTTTATTTCATATTTACTCCCTCACCTGTGTGTAAATTAATTGTGCTAAAATTCCTGTTTTTGTGGAGCAGTTCTGTCGTATTAAAAACATTTGGGCTAGGATCAACTTGTATTATCTCTACTAGAAATATCCTAGACGGAGGTAATATTTAAATTTTTTTGAATTTTGTACCAATCCAGCATGCTTCTTTTGTGGGGAGCTGGATTTTCCTGATATTACAAAAAAAAACAAACTACATTGTGTCTAGCTTTGCTCTCGCGAGGAAGCAATAAGATAGAAAATGGCTGATGTACTGGTTCATGAGAGCAGAATATTCTCAAATTAGACCAATTTTAACATGCATATTTTGAGGGCACGTGAAATTGGTACTTATGTAATGTAGTGTATCATCTAATGGCAGATCAGGTTAATGGGAAGCTGAGTACAACTGAGGGTCAAAAAAGGGCAGACTCAAAATTTTTCAGAATATAACGGATCATTTATTTCTGTAAATGTGAGACGATACATTCGTTGTGTGAGTGGTCTTACTTATAAAAGAAAAGAACAGAGAAAAAAAGCAATAATTCCGCTTAGCCAATAAGCCTACTCAGTACCCTTTAGACATCCCTTCTATCCAGCTTTTAACTGCAGATCTCCAACAACACGAAAGATAATAAAATTATAAAGAAATTTTACTTCGGGAGTTGTATAACAACTAGTAAAGAAACCATTTCATTTGTATTTATATATGTTGTTTGTTCTTCCTTACCAAAAAAATCGAGTATCTAACATTTCTTCTTAAGATAAATATGTTAGTTAACGGTCATCTCGCCGTAAGCACGATAAAGAAAATAAAAAATGGGTTCCATATGAACTTTATGAAGGTCCGGAAGTGTATTTACAACTGAAGCTACTAATGAACTCTTCCAAATTTTTATGATGTCAACAATTTAGAACATGAAATATAAATTAATTTAAAAAAAAATACTTATGTAAAAGTAAAGTACATGGTCCCCCCCCCCTCCCTTCCCCCAGAAAATGATACTTTCTACAATCCAACCATATTTGGTACAAATCTATGCATGGCTTGTCCAACACATTTCAGTCATGGATATCCAATAGTTTTGGTTTGGTTGTTTTGTTTTACGGTATATCAACCCTTTTCGGGTTATTTAATGTCAAAAGTTCTTTATATCTTCAAATATTTATTTATGAAGTTTGGTTTGGCTGTTTAAAGAGGAAAATCGTTGATTTTTTTTGGCCTTGCAGAACATGATTGAGTTTTGCAAAGAGAAAGAAAAGAAACAATAACATCAATGTTTGGTGCATTTTTCGTCAGGAAGTTAGTATTTTCAGAGCCTGATCTGGTAGCACCAGCTCCAATAGTCTTAGTTTCATCGCTGGTCAATGACATCCAGGATATTTTGGTGATAGTCTCAGTAGGAGGTCTGATCCTGAATAGGATTCACAGTCACCAGATCTTAATCCCCTACAGATTTTGAGAAGCTATCTAAAAATAATGTCTATCAAAACAATATTTCTGAACTAAAGAGGACTATTACAACCCAAATCAGTGCAGTGTCCAGAAGGAGGGTGTCCGAGTTATAGACAACTTTGCATGTCATATCCATGTGTGCTTATCATTAAACAGCGATAAAACAAAGACTGTTGGACATTCATAGCTGAAAATTGGTGGACAAGTTAGGCATAGACCAAAGTTTATTTTTACTAAATATGACTGACTTGTATAAAGGATTGTGAATTTTATTAACGATTCCATGGATGGTATTTTTTTTGGAGGGAGGGGTCATCTGTATATTTGTTGATAAACTAGTAGTAGGTCTCCGTCGGTCAGAGTCGATTATGGGTGATGCATCCTTAGCCTAGTTGTCCCGGCTGTCTGCTCGGCTGATGCAGAACTGCTTGTGGCTGAAGTATCCAATGTGAGAGCGAGAGTCTCTGTCGCAAAGGTCACAAACATGTGTGGTCTCTGGACTGTTAGAATTGATGCTCTCCTCCCCTGCATCCAGATGTTGGTTCAGGGTTCCTTTCCATCTTGAGCGGTCATCTGAAATGCACTCCCAAGACTCAATGTCGATCGCCTTCATGTCTCGCCTCACAAGATCTTTGTATCAGAGTTGGGAGGGGGGGGGGGCAGTGGACATCCTCCGAGACGCCAGCTCTCCATACAGGATGTCCTTTAGAATGCGCCCATCATCCATGCGGTTGATAAACTAGACCGTTTAAATCAGGCAGTATGAATGAATATCAGTAATAAAATCAGTGAAAAGCCTTAATCTTATTTTGATGATGATAGATTATTGGAAGAAGTTTCCAATAATCCACAAACAATGCTTTAAATACTTGCACAATAATATAAACACCGACAGTCATCTCACAGTAAGCATGATAAAGAAAATAGAAAAATGGGTTCCACATGAACTTCATGAAAGCCCGGAAGTTTGTTTATCATATACTTATCAGATTACTGTTGATAAGCTTCAAGAACTGTTACAATATTCTTCATATTTCCGACGGATTGCAAAAAGTTATGTTACAACCTAATATTTTCATTAAATAATTGCCGCTTTTATTCATTCCTACAACTTTTTTTTTGATTGCAAAAAGCGACTTTTTACATGTTTAACGATCACCAGGGCCTTGGGAGAGGGAGCTCGAAATAGTGATACAGTGATTAAGACCTGTGGCTGATTCGACATGCTCACTGGGTGGGTTGAACCGACTTCCTCCGAAGAAGGAAGTTTCTAGGGGATATTAAATTCACAAGCAGTCCATAGTCGCAGATGTATCCTGTTTAGGCAAAATGATTTTAACAACGTTAGTTTTTGCAATTTTATGTAGAAGGTGTCGCCGTACTCCCACTTACAGTGCCTGATATTCCCAAATGGTCACCCATCTGGTACTGACCAGTCTTAACGTTTCTTAACTTATGTGTGGCCAGTTATGAGGTCGCTTTGAGGATGTCAAAGCCAAAAGTGGGTTCTTTCAACAGAACAAGTCATGATGACAAACTGACCAGAGTTTTATGTAAACTGCTGTGTTATTCATTTTTCCTAGACAGTAACCTTGCAAACAAATATCGTTATTATATATATATATATATATATATATATATAGTTGTATTTATAGAAGAGAGTGCTCAATAGAACGTATATAGATCTAAGTCAGAGACAGTCAACAGCTGATGGTGACTGGCAGTTTCTTGCATGGCGTTCTTCAAACCATATGATCTGCTACCAATATATGATTTGGTTTAACATCCACTTTACATGCTGGTATGTATTATTTTAGTAATTGACTTCAAAATCCTATCTCTGGACAGGATTTTATTTAGCCCTCTTTCTCTCAAATCCATCCTCATCACTTCCTTTCATGTTTTCCCTGTCCCCCCTGACAACTGACCCTGCTACCTCAGCTATTCTACATCTACTAACACAAGACCTCTCATCTATTCTTTCAATGTAACTATGCCAACGAAGTTTCCTGATCTGCATTACATCTCCCTATACTCTCCTGATTTAATCTTCCTCCGAGGTCATCAAATCTAAGCCTGTCTTTAAGATTCACATTACACATTCATTGTATCATTCTCGCATCATTTCTATCCATGCAACGCATGTCTTCAACCCTCACTGAGAATATGCATTTATATATTTTAGAATGACTCATTATGGGATGGGAGATGCATTTTTTTCCGTTTAATTGTTTTTTTTACATAGTTTATTTTGGCGAACTAGATTTTTTATTTTATTTTATTTTTGAATCCATGGTGTTTAAGAATTTATTTTCATGTTTACATTTAGATACAATTTCTGATCGTTTGTTTAGGATATTTTTTTATTCTGGGTATATGATCGTAGTTTATAGTGTCTTTAGTTGTTAAACTGGTGCTATTTTCTAAAAAGAAAAAAAAGTTTGAAAGTTTTCAGAATCTTATTAATCTATGTTAGTATCATGTTAATATTTTGTACCCATAGAACTGTTCATGGATATTTCATGTTTGCCACAATGGATTCCAGATTCTCCGGTTGATGTTGAGGAATGACATCATTGTCGACTTTTGACGAGCTGCTACTACAAGATTAATTTTATAAAATGTTATTTTCAACTTGGAATAAAAAAATTAATTCAGCTCATGATCAAAATATAAGAAAATGTGCAAAAATTAAAAATACAAAAATTAAAAAATTGAGAAAATTAAAGTAAAAAAAGAAAAGAAAAAAGGTTTTT
Organism: Sepiola atlantica; assembly: GCA_963556195.1. Taxonomy (NCBI): domain Eukaryota; kingdom Metazoa; phylum Mollusca; class Cephalopoda; order Sepiida; family Sepiolidae; genus Sepiola; species Sepiola atlantica. The sequence goes on from OY744522.1 coordinate 107,516,747, forward strand.
CTTTTTCAAGTAAAATAATTTATAATATTTTAAATTCAAATGCAAGCAAATTTTGCAAAAAAGATAGCAAAATTGAATGTATTTTGGGGTGGAATTTGGGACGGGGGTACCTCCATCGGGTAAAATGACAGAAATGTGCTGTAAGAATTAAATACAAATTAAGAGATTCATTAAATAAAATTAGCCATTTTACATGAATTACAAGATTTCAGTGCTGAAGGTGATATAGAAATTATTATTATTATTCAAAAGATGTCAATTTAAGCTTACCTTGACCAGACCACAACACGTGAATAGCATACATTTATAGACACATCTATCTTCCCAGACGTGATTACTTACCTAAAAATAAATTTTAAAAAGAGATTTAGAATAAAAAAAATTTTTGTTTCACAAATTTATAATAATATAAAAACTTCGAATTCAAAATGTATTTCAAACAACTTGCATTTTCGAAATTTGGCATAAATAACCTGATTGAGTATATACAAATGTCTTTAACATTCTATGATGTCAACGCTCTGGTATCGTCTGGAAACTTCTTTTTATTGTAAGCAAACTGTAATATTGTTCACCATTCAACTTACAATTCATCCATCTCATTACTCTTTATCCTCCAATGGCTTTTGACCTTGATAAGTGGTGACCCATTAATAATAAAAAAGAAAGAAATCTATGTTTTGAGTCCCTTAGGCTTGTTTTTATATATCATCATCATATTCTGTTTAACGTCCGTTTTAAATGCTGGCATGTGTTGGCTTTAAGAAATTGACTTCCAAACTAACCTATCTTGTGTCAGGTCTTTATTTATCCGTCTTTCTCTCCAGTCCATTTTTATCACTTCCTTCCATGTTTTCCTTGGCATTCCCCTGTGAACTGGACCTGCTACCTTAACTGTTCTACATCTACTGACCAAAGAACTCTCAATCGATTAGCGATAAAAAGTTAAAACTTAAGTGTGAGAGACAAATTCTATTTCAAATTTAAGTATGACAGACCGACAGACATGGCTTATCTGTATATGAAGCATCTATGTGCCTGTAGATTAATTCTTACTTTAGTCACAAAAATATTAAATGTTTCCTTTTGTCTATTTAAATTGAAAGACATTCTTTCGTTTATGTTTAATCATCTGTTATTCAGGTTAAACCTACTCTTTGCTCATAAAATTAAATTTGCATACATGATTACTGATGCGGGGGCAGACACACGTACGTTAACTTTTATTATATAGATTAAAAAGTTATGGTGTTTTGGGGAGTTTGTCTGTTCGTATGCAAGTAGAAACATGGAATTGGTTGACAAAAAAGGAATAGGTAGAGTATACATTACCAAGGCAATAGTTTTTAAGATATAAATACCAGAGTTCAATCTCACATAAGTCTAAAGCGTGTTTTTTTTTTAACTGAATACATGTTTTATAAATTTAAAGAAATTAACATAATACAAAAATATTAAATAAATATTTTTTTAAAAATTAAGTGACCTTTTTTTGATAATCGTAAAAAAAAATTGACAAAGGGATATTTGGCATTAGTTAAAAGCAAATTATTTTTGCTAATGTTCTTCTTTGCGAATAAAAACAATACATAAATAGATTCATCGTAGTTACTTACTTTCTCGTGCAAATACGAAGCAGCATATCTTTCCCACAACATTTGACAAGTATTTTTCTTCGTACTAGCTATAAAGCGGTAGAAGATGGAAACTGACATACCCAGGTTCTGTACCAACATCGATCAAGGAGTAAACATTAAAAAAAAATTAAATAAAAAATTTTAAGAAATCTTCGGATTGCGATCGATTGAGCAGCTACTTTTGAGATTATACATTAAAGAAAAAGAAAAAAAACAATACTTTTCAATTTAAGTGAGTGTTTAGTTTCTTATGTAAATTTGTGGTGAAGCAGAGATGCGATTCGAACGGACACCAGAACACTACTAGCTTGAATATGCACTTTCTTTCTCCATTTCGTTTTCTTCATTTCCAAAAACCAAGTAAGAGTTTTCACGTACGGTTGCCAACTCATCATCGAAGTCACTATTTATGTCGCGTGGCTCCTGGCCTGAGTAGGGTTGTTTTTAGACGACGGTAGCGTCTTTGCGAATTGCCAAGAACTACACTGACAATTCATATAAATTATAACATGATATATAAATGTTATATTGTGGAAATAAATGAAAGATTATGAGAACAGAAGGGTCACCGGTTAGCAAGTGTTAACTAAATACATCAACAGTTTTTTGTAAATAAAGTATCAAGGAAAACATTTAATGACAAAATATTTATGTAACTATAATTTTACAAGAATATAAAAGTCATTTTCAGTCAATAGGGGTTTAATTAAAAAAACTTATGCAAACTCATGTTTGGTAAAGAAAGTTCATTAGTAAGTAGACACGAGGCTTAGAGATGTGTATGTCTATATGTTTGTAGTGTTAGTAATATGCGCATGTAAGTAATAGGCAGTGTGGTACTGTGTATGTGTAGGCTACCTCTGTTCTGTTAGTGTGTGTGAGTGGGTAGCAATTTGCTTCTGTTCGACTGTCTCTTGTTTTTTTTATCATTTTAATTTAGTTTATCTAAAGAGATCAAGGCCCCTCCTCTTGAGGTTAACATTTGATTTCCCTATGAGTAAAACTTATATCCGAGGGCTCTCTTAAGGATAGATGTTGTCCCCTTTTAGGGCTGCTATGTGTACTTCCCTACGGTTTGGTCTTCCGGGGATTGCGTCTAATTATTTTCTTAGATTTTTTTTCACTAGACCAGTTTCCCCCACTACAACCGGTATTAGTGTGGAAATCTGTGTGCACACAAAGTGAGGAAAGATGTGCGTACGTCTGAGTGTTCTTTTTGCTTTCCCTGAGACAATGGCGCGCGGCGAGGGTGTGCGTGAGGATATGTATCTGGTCTTCTTCCGATGTCCGTCGGCTTGGATCCGAATTCTTTTGTCTAAATCTCTGTTTATATTAGTTTTTTTTTTTTAAATATTGCATCGGTTTGCCAACTCCATGTTTCAAAACGAGCTGGAATCATTTTCATTGTCCGAAAATGACGAGTTGGCGACCACATGTGAAAACTAACTTGCTTCGGAAAGTGAAGAGGAGTATCTAAACGAAATGGAGAAAGAAAGAGTGCGTCTATTTTTTGCTATCTGTACATACCCGGCGTTGCCCGGTAGTGGTACTGCAAAACAGAATGTGGAATTGGCAATCTTACTTTACTGGTTAATGAAAACATGGTGGGAGGACGGAAGAAATAATGTAAATAAAAATTGCATTTTCATGACGAATGAAAATGTAATACTAGTTTACTTAAATAAACCGAAAGGCCAAACGCAAAACCAAACCAAAAAGGAAGATTCAGAAAGAGTTACCTGACGTCCCCCCAGGTGGCATGGAAACACTTTTCAAATGATCAGGAATTTAGAGTTATCTCCCGTGTTGACGTAGGGTATATTTGCCAGCCAGTCGCCAGGTTGGTTTAAATAGCAATGATAAATAAAACATGTTGAAGATAAGATATGTTTTATTCAAGGAACACACGTCTTTTATATAAAAATAATAGGATTTCTGAATACATAATACAAAGTAAATACAATAATATACTATTTGTTACTGATGGAAATAAATGAGTGAATTGCGCTGCTAAAAATAGGTATTTTATTAAATATTTGAACCCAGTGATTTGAGTGTCAGGAAGAGTACATGTGACTTAGGAGGCAATTCCTCCTCCCCTTTCTCTATTTGTGGCTAATAAAAAATAAAACATCGATTAATGTGATTGAAAATGAAATTTGTTAATGAGCGAAAATGAATGAGAAAACATTTTTGCTTATGTGGCCTTTGTTTAAGCTATTTCTGGTCAATGAAATAAGGCACAATATAGCTACTTTATATATAAGACGATAATATGAAAGTTTACAGCTGAATTCCGGAAAAAAGAAATTTATTCAATATGTTTTAGTCCAACCCAAATGTTTATTACTTGTAATAAAATCTTTACTAAATTTAATGTGTATTTGTCTGGAGATGTAATTAAAATTAAAGCCCTATATCAAGATTAAAAACATATTTTAGAGTAACATTTCACAAAAAATTCCATAGTCGTATTAATTTTGTATCTGCTTTGGTTATAATCATATGAATGATACGATGGATGTGTTATGTAAGTCTTAAAACCAGGCTTAGATCTGATGACCTCAGAGGAAGATCAAATCTGGACAATATAGGAAGATGTGTGAAGAAGGGTAGACGTTGATGGTTTGTGCCACTTTAAAAGAATGGATGAGAGTTTTGGGGTTGTAGATGTAGAACAGTTGATGTAGCAGGTTATGGTCACAGGAGAAGGCCAAGAAAAACATGGGAGAATGTGATAAAAATGGACCTGAGAGAAAGAAGGATAAATAATAACCTGGCCAGAGATAGGTTATTTTGGTTGTAAATTTCTTAAAATGCCAGCATGTAAAACAGACATCAAGCCGAATATGATAATGATGATGATGATATTGTTAGGTCTGCGTTCGCACCAGTATCTGTAAACAGCAATTACCATGTTTTACTTTATTTTATTAAGTTCTTGAAAAGGTTTGTGCATCATGTTAACATAATTGTCTACAGGAGTTCGCATTAAAATGCCAGGTGTGCCTTGAGGGGGTTAAAGATTGTAAATTTACTGAAATTTATCTCAATGTCACTTTACTTGCAGCCTCCCCCACCCAATTAATACATCATTGAGTCACATTCCAAAAATTGAATATTACAAAATGTAAAAAATAAAAATAAATAAAGGAACATAGGGGCCCCATTCAATTTGGGGTAATGCGGAGTTTTCCTACCAGTCTAAATGAATAAAGGTTTTTCATTTATAACACCAATATTACCATCAAAACAACTCACTGTTATTTAAATCAATAATACAACAGTCTTTTGAAATATTGTATATATAGTAGAGAGAAAACACCGAAACAGCTATTTGCATAACTATTTTTAAACAGTTTATAATAAATTAATGTTTAGCGCTATTCATTAGTAATTTTATTATCCTATTTTTATCTCTCTCATATATATATATATATATATATATATATATATATACACACACACAATAGTTTTGTCGATATTAACAGTAATTAAAGTGATCTAATAAATAAAAGATAAATTACAAAAACTTTTCTTTAAATATTTGTTCATTAATTTTCAAGGAAATTAATTCAAATGAAAACTAACATAGCTAGTTAGAAAGAAAGATTTACCGACGAGGTATAAGTAAAAAGTGTTCATAGAGAGACGGGAAAGATGACTGCTTTCTCTCTGGTTGCCAATTTTTCTTATTGTTTTAAAATTCAATGATTGTTTTGATCCCGTGGACAAACGTTTCACAATTGTTTTTAAATGTTCCTTTCACGCCTTTTCTTTAGGGAGACTTACTAGATTTTCTACAAGTTACCATCTATTTCTAACTTTTAAGTTGAAAAAAAAAGAGTCCTCTTTCCACGCATACAGATTCTCTCTTGTGAATTCATTTTTGTGTCTTTTAAAGTTTTTTTAATGAAAAATACATTTGTATAAAGATTACTTAACTGTTAACGCTACTCTATTTGTAACGAGGAAATGTTAACGCTACTCTATTTGTAACGAGGAAATGTTAACGCTACTCTATTTGTAACGACGAAATGTTAACGTTACTCTATTTGTAACGACGAAATGTTAACGTTACTCTATTTGTAACGACGAAATGTTAACGTTACTCTATTTGTAACGACGAAATGTTAACGTTACTCTATTTGTAACGACGAAATGTTAACGTTACTCTATTTGTAACGACGAAATGTTAACGTTACTCTATTTGTAACGACGAAATGTTAACGTTACTCTATTTGTAACGACGAAATGTTAACGTTACTCTATTTGTAACGACGAAATGTTAACGTTACTCTATTTGTAACGACGAAATGTTAACGTTACTCTATTTGTAACGACGAAATGTTAACGTTACTCTATTTGTAACGACGAAATGTTAACGTTACTCTATTTGTAACGACGAAATGTTAACGTTACTCTATTTGTAACGACGAAATGTTAACGTTACTCTATTTGTAACGACGAAATGTTAACGTTACTCTATTTGTAACGACGAAATGTTAACGTTACTCTATTTGTAACGACGAAATGTTAACGTTACTCTATTTGTAACGACGAAATGTTAACGTTACTCTATTTGTAACGACGAAATGTTAACGTTACTCTATTTGAACGACGAAATGTTAACGTTACTCTATTTGAACGACGAAATGTTAACGTTACTCTATTTGAACGACGAAATGTTAACGTTACTCTATTTGAACGACGAAATGTTAACGTTACTCTATTTGAACGACGAAATGTAAACGTTACTCTATTTGAACGACGAAATGTAAACGTTACTCTATTTGAACGACGAAATGTAAACGTTACTCTATTTGAACGACGAAATGTAAACGTTACTCTATTTGAACGACGAAATGTAAACGTTACTCTATTTGAACGAGGAAATGTTAACGTTACTCTATTTGAACGAGGAAATGTCAACGTTACTCTATTTGAACGAGGAAATGTCAACGTTACTCTATTTGAACGAGGAAATGTCAACGTTACTCTATTTGAACGAGGAAATGTCAACGTTACTCTATTTGAACGAGGAAATGTCAACGTTACTCTATTTGAACGAGGAAATGTCAACGTTACTCTATTTGAACGAGGAAATGTCAACGTTACTCTATTTGAACTAGGAAATGTCAACGTTACTCTATTTGAACGAGGAAATGTCAACGTTACTCTATTTGAACGAGGAAATGTCAACGTTACTCTATTTGAACGAGGAAATGTCAACGTTACTCTATTTGAACGAGGAATGTCAACGTCACTCTATTTGAACGAGGAAATGTCAACGTTACTCTATTTGAACGAGGAAATGTCAACGTTACTCTATTTGAACGAGGAATGTCAACGTTACTCTATTTGAACGAGGAATGTCAACGTTCGTCTATTTATACGAGTAAATATTAACGTTCATCTATTCATACGAGTAAATGGTGAATATTCGTTTTAAGTATTTCAAATAGCGAAATAGTATTTCAAATAGCGAAATTTGCGAGTCGATAGCTAGCCGACAAAGCCAGCTAGTATTACATAAAGACGAATACAGTGATATTGAATTTGAAGAGACTGATCATCTGGATGTTTTCCAAATGTCTTTTGTAAACTATTTTGTTTTTTTGTTTTTTAGATACTCTTTACAAATGAAGGGCAATTGAAATTGCATACTAATTACACTTGATCGACGATTATTTCTTTCCCCATTGCCATTGAAAAACGCAATACAACCGGAGCTTATCAGGTACACTAACCGAAACTAACCTTACGGGTGGCAACAGGTTTTACCGGTTCGCCCTATCCTGTTTTAGTACAGGTAAACTCTTTTGACGAGCACACTTTAAAGAAAAAAGAACTTGACAGATCTCCCTCTCTCTCATATATATATATATATATAAATTTCTTTTTGATACAGAAAATTAGTACAACATCAGTACCATTGGTTTCAACCTCAGAAGGAATTAACCATCTGGCTCTCTTCAGCTTATGTTGTCACCTGGTAAAGAAATGGGAACTCACGTATCACTCTCGTTTGGATACGTTATTTGCTTTGCAGTGTTAAATATAGTTGTTTAAAAGTTTGTGTTAGGGAAAGAAATGTGAGGTTAAAAACTTAAATAAAGTTAAAAAAAAAAAAAAAAACGGGGGTAAAATATAACAGTTAAATTTTAAAAATATGTAAAAAATATTTTTATACAAGTCCAGTGATTCAATGTGTATTAGGAGCATATATTCGGCCGTTATTGTTTTTAAGGGGTAAATTAGTAGCGTCTAGAAAAGTTGAGTTTAAGAATTAAACTTTCAAGAGAGTAAAAAAATATCAAATATAAATTCAAAGTTATAATTAAAGGACTTTAAATGTTTAATCACACCAAAATATGACTTTAAGCTAAAATTAAAATTTAAACCAAATCTGGTCTCGTAAGCTGGCAATCAATCTAAGGGAAGTAACTCTACGAAATTCTTAATGATTCTGTATTCGAAATCTAACATTTATAACTAAGGTCTAATGAACATGTAAACTTATAATAATAATAATAATAATAATAATAATAATAATAATAATAATAATAATAATAATAATAATAATAATAATAATAATAATAATAATAATAATAATAATATATTGATTAAGTCTGATGTAGAGATAAGGATTAGGTCGTGGATTGATACTATTTAGGAGATTTTGAAACCCTGCTATTTTATTATCATGGGATCGGGGGTGTTTACCGCTTAATATCTGGAAAAATTATTTTTCATATTTTCGTGGTGTAATTTACTGGTTTTAAGTTTTGGTATAGAGATGGGCCAATTAATATATTTATGGGGAGAGTGGTAGTTTGGAGGATTTTCCGAGGTAGAAGTAGGTTTTATGTGGGACTATTATGGGGTTATGTCTTAAGCAGGGGGTTATTATTGGTAGTCCTTTATGTGTACCGGTAAGTCCAGTTTATAAGCAGTGCTCGTCTCCTATGGATGCATCCTTTAAAGATTTCGTCTCTAACATTCGTCTTTGTATCCTAATTCCAATGTTGATTAAAATCATTACATAATTTTGATTCTAGAAAATTTCTCAAATTTAAGGCTTAAGCTAAAGGGGCCTTAAGAAGAAATTGAAATTCAGGGAATCTTGCTTAATCAAATCCAATGCAAATCTAAAATATTTGAATTTTCAAATGAAGTTTGTGTTCATATTATGTCCCCTAAAATCCCTTTAACTCTTAAATTCTTTTTGTTTCAAATATGACACATTCCAACTAAATGCCTATTTAATATAATATTCAACGAAAATGTGTCAAACTGCAACTTGTTTCACATCTGCAACGAACCTGTTGGCAAGTGTGACTAGGTATTAGTATGATGTTGCATCATCACACCCACTAAATAGGTAATCAGTATCTTTGCTAATTAAATTGTTTTCAAACCAATATAAAAAGTAAAGCATTTAAGGGTTAAAATACAAAGAAACTGAAATTTGGGGAATATTTATTAATTGATGTCTAATGCCTATTGTTAAAATTTCACAAAAATCGAAGGTATCTTTGCCCTCTCGTGCGAATTTGTTTTCATAATAATATTTGTCTCTGAAGCGGTGTGTATCACTGAAACATGACTGCAAGTGTGTAAGCCACACAAATGTTTACACAATAACTGTTTATAAAGCTCTACCTAGTATTGAGCACTTAAAAAAATATTGGTTTTAAGTTAATTTTATAAATACATCTGAACTTGATTAATATATATAAGTATTTTATTCAAAAACTATACATTGTGGTGTGTTTGATGTACCGGGGTTTCATTGGTCTGGACGAGTTGTTTTCTGGGATAGAATCTATTTTATGTTGTCAGACCGAATCTTCAGCACCGTTCAATAATCGAGACGGTGCTGAAAATTCGATCCGACAATGTAAGACAGTTTCTACCCCAGAAAATGGCATGTCCAGACTGATGAAACCTCGGTACCTCAAACACACTGTGATATATAGTTTTTCAATAAAATACTATATATAAGCTTTTGTAGAACCTACGATCGAGCACTGTGTTTTTTGTTCAACTAATTTATGATATATGCTATAATATATATAGTCATCCACAGACTGTTTCGTGTATCACAGCTCTTCAGTGTGGCTGAACTAGCACCGCTCCCTAGCTAGGTATCGAACCATAAACCATTGAGTTGACAGTTGGCAGCTCTTACCATTAGGCTATAGGAGAAGCGCTTGCAAATGATATCTACAACGTTTATTTATATCAAAATCGACCGTACTCAATTTGTTTATTTACAAAGAGCTTTGCATTATGCTAAGAAGCAGTCGGAGACATCACCCAACGACAGTGCTATACCCGAAAAGGGGGGCTTATATAGTCATCTACAGACTGTTTAGCTGTATGATAACGATATAGACCCTATTTGTGGGAGCAAGAGATCCCCACATTTGGAAGCCTTGCGTCAGACTTTCCGTTGCCCTTTGAGGAAAACAAACATTTATACACGAAAAAACGAAACAAAACCAAACAAAAAACAATACATGTCTTCAACATTAACAACACACTGCAAGCCCCCCCCCCCCCTAACTCAATTTATATAGGCCATCAATAAAAACAGACCCCCACTGCTAACAATACAGAAGCATTCTTCTCTTCAGTATTCCTAGTGACAGCGGTACTATTCTTATACTAATATGCGATCACTAAAGAGTTTAAATCTTTGGGGTACTAACTAAATCTGCATATTGCAGAATTAGAACTTGTATCAGCCGATTTTATCCACTGGAAAATTGACAAAACACTAAAGAGGTTTCATCTATGTCAGTCCTGAAAGCAGGATACCTCACGTGAAATAGAAAAGGGGGATCACCAGCGTTTTACCATGTAACTGTTTCGGAGATTTAAAAACAGAACAGTTATTAAATTCATGATTCTCTTGCAATACTGATCAAAATTCCACTTCTCCCATAAACTAATGTTGACGCAATTAACATATTATTTCATCCAGAGCAGCACTACAGTTCACTGCAATGCGAGATACGAGAAACATCAACACAAAGGGAAACCGCTTCATGAAAGGACGAGGACAGAAACAATATATACTAAGAAAACAAATCGTGACATTGGATCACAGATTGAGCTCAGGTTAAATTGTATGAATCAGTAAAAAGCGAGTTTGTAAAGTCAGTTAAATTATTCTTACTGTTCTCCCTTTGTGTAGGGGTTAAATAATATTACTAATATGGTGATATTTCCTTTTTACGGTTTGAATAATAGACTATTCTGGTCTTGGGTTTTATAGTTTGTTTTATTACCTTTGACTCCTAATAAACAGAGAAAATGACGAAAGCTAGAGTGATAGACACTGTATAAAATAAAAGAGGGTGGCAAGCAACATATAGTGACAGAAGGTGAGAGTGATAGGTAGACACTTAGTAAGCGATAGGTCACTTGATGAATCAATTGCAAATTATGCTAAATTAGAACAATTAAAATGGAATTTCTTTTCAACCATAACTCAATTTCAGAACTACGGAATTTTTTAGCATGTATTTTGTGTTATTAAAATATATAGTAAAAAAATAAATAAACGTTGATTAACTCAGCTTTGGAAGATTAAATCTGGACAGATAATCTATCAGGAATAAAGACATTTTTCTTTTTTTTTGTGACATGTTTGACACTATGGTGATGACGTTTAAGGTCGAAAATTAGACTTTAAATAAACTAGCAAATATGTGCTCCTTCCGGTCGCATATTTTTGCTTACCTGGGAGAACGGTCTTATGACAACACAACCGATACTACACTGATAAATTCGAATCAAATCGAGTTGTTTTCATTCATTTAAAAATGTCTAGTCACAAAAGAATAATTTTTATTGCTTCTTTAGCCTTTTGGCTAAGATCAAAGTGTAGTACCTGTTTTTTTTTAACATCAGTGCCGGAAATTTTCATGTAATTATCTCCCTTGAAATTGAAAGTTTTAAAAATGTTTTTTTTTTTTTAAACACTATCGTTTTCTTATAAAATCTCAAATTAATTGTATTAATAATTATAATAATATTACTATCGAGGAAAATATTATAAATATATAAAATTTAACAACAATACCAATTATAAATGTATATTATAGAATATTAATTTATTAGAAACTTAAAATAAATATGCAAATGTACAAAAGCGAGTTTTATTTGACAGAGTTTAGAGATTACTATATATACTGTATCAATATATTCAAGTAAGCAGTAAATGTTTTGATGTTAATATACTTAGGAAAGATTAGCATTTATTCATATTTAGATTAGATTGGAATATTAGATTAACGAAATGCAGTATTATCCATTATTTTGCAATGTATCTACAGGGTGGGCAAAAATAAGGGTCCTATTTTTTAAAATTCATAACTTTTTTATTTATTGATTTTTTTTTAATTTTTTTTTTTTAGAATAAGTAAAGGACCCCTTCCGAAGCAAGCATGAGCCGTATTAGCCCTAAGGAACGTACCCTCATTTAGAAAACATTATTTTTGCTTAAAAAACTCAAAACAGTGTAAAAAACAATACTTTAGTTTTTGTAAGTTTTAAGAAGTGTTTTTCGGCTAAAATTTGTTTTGTTTATTTCAAAAAATCTCGGAAGGGTCAGTCTACACACACATTAAGTTTGGTGAGTTTAACTTTTATTTTGTGGAAGTTATTCAAATTCAAGTTATTCAAATTTAAAGATAGGACCCTTATTTTGGCCCACCCTGTATTACTTTAAAAAAATTGTGACAGACAGACAAAATCCCTATTTATATAGTATTAATACATTTATATATTTTTAAAATTTTGGCTTCTAACAGTTTCAAATATCGCAATACTTTCAGACAGAGGAACTATTTTTACTTATATATATATATATATATACATACATACATACACACTTTTATATGAATGACTCTTAGAGATGAGTAATAATTTCGTGATTATAAATCAGTGTTTCTTCTGCTTTCTGTATTAATTATTTCAATTGTGAAAACCATTTAATATTCAGGTTATTAATTTTCATTTAATTGGAGTAAATTCTATATAAAACATTTTGAAGCTTGTCTTGCCCTATAAATAAAGTTTGATCCATCCTTAAATATATATTTTTGAACATTATTTTCTCTACTTCTTTTGCCTGTCACAGTGGAAAAAAGAAGATTTCTGGACTTTGTTTGGTTTTGTGTTTATAATTATTGAACAATTCAATGAAATATTGCATGTATCGTATTAATAAAGAAGATATTCATATAATTGTTAATTTTCTACCCTGCTATTGATGTGATAATAAATTGGAATTTCCAAAACATATGCATACAAGGACAAATATTGTTTGTGTTGAATCTTTTGGAGCATGATCATTACAAAATATTAAATACGTCATAATTTTGTATTCTACTGAATTATAATATATATATATATATACATATTATATATATGGGTGTTTGGGTGTGTTATGGAGGTGTAGTACCTTCGCAAGCCGGACTGCCGCATCTATCACTTGCAGGTGGTCCGGTACACTGGTCACTACCTGATGCTCAACTTTCGCCAGTGAATCCTAATAGCTGCTTGGGCACAGTGGCGGGCACACTCGGGAATGGTCTCACCTGACTAGCAAAATATGGTGAGGCGAGTCAGTTGGTGGATGCCTTTTGAAAAGGGGACACCTTTCATTTACTTTGATGCTTGAAGACTGGCAGACGACGATCTGTATCTTCCAGTGGCAGCAGGCTGGAGTGGCAGCTCTGGAATCTGAAATACTGGCTTCAATCGCAGCAGTGCCTGGCGGACGATTCTACGTAAGGGACAACGGTGGGGCTAAACTTTCCATGAGGCATATACTGCGAGTCTGAAAAGCAATGGCAACCTATTAAACCTAATTATTCTGCCAAGACACCTAGATGACAACTTGAAATACGGTCAACAACGACTGTTTTAGAGTTACGGTGCAGACTACAATGACCTGAACACGACACACTGATTACTGAATTGGATATATATATATATATATATATATATATATATATATATTCACGTTCCTGTAACATTATTGTCAATGTTCAATTAATTATTTTAGTTTAAGGGTCACCTCAATCCAGTGACAAGGACAAGTAAAGCAAAAGAAACACCGATTTCAGCAACTGATAGTTTAGCATCTCTTTTAATCTGGACAAAATCACGAGAGAGAACTTGATAATCCACTGCTATCAACTAGTTTACTGTGTAGTCGTTAGATGGCTCCGTGTGTAGCACTCATCAATTTGTTTATACTGCACCTGCTGATGGTAGTCTCACTTCATTTTGAGATTATACTTTATTTTGCTTAAATTTAACTGTAGTTATGGCTTCACAAGCAAATTCAAATAGCAGTCACAGTGTTTGCATAAAAAAACGTTGAACTGCTTGTTTAAGGTTTCTAGCAATCCCTGGGGATTTCAAGACATCGTAAATGTATAATCAGAGGTGTGTTGATGAATTATTATTCAAGTGAAATCGGTTAATTCGGCTCTGGAACCAAGGCTGCCAGAAAATCGAGGTTGCACCCATACGATGGAAACAATGTTTTGTTACAATGATAATGGATGTAACATTAAATCAGTCCATAACACTAATAATGTTGTGATAAAAAAATCATAATCTATACTATATTCTATTCAGGATGCAATTAAAAACAAAGCCCTACACCAAGATCAAATGTCATCTTTTTTTTTTTTTTGCAAATAAAATTTTACGATGGAAACCATTGGCAGGATTAATTTTATATTAGGGATTTTTACAATAATATCTTGGGATCTACATATGCATCAGACATCCACAAACAGGAAAGATGACGTTTTACTTTATTTTATTGTTTAACATTAAATTATTTAAAACTAGCAAAAAATTACCCGTCCCCTAGGCAGCAATTAATCTTAGTATAATTGTAAAAATATGTTTTTACTCAGAGAATTTAATGTCAGGAATAATAGAGAATTGGAATTTAGCTTAAAATCTTGTAAACAATAAGTTTTATAACAAACTTTTAATATTTTTATTTACGCCTTAAAAATAAGGTATTTAACTAATTCAAAAGAAGTCATTTAATTGTTATGTAAACACAACAAAACAAATGAAATGCTTAAAATTAAAAGCATTTTTAAGCGGTGGTGGAGGTGCATAATTAATTAATGAATTAAATAGAAATAATAATAATAACGATAATAATAATTTTGCCAAAACTATTGTGTATATATAATAAAAATAGGATAATCAAAAATTACAATAATCTACCTTGAAAATTAATGAAATCTAACAAACTTTTGGGAAAGTTATTTTTTCATTACATCTCTTTAATAATAATAATAATAATAATAATAATAATAATAATAATAATAATAATACTGACAAAACTCTTGAGGATATATAAGAAATAAGGACAATAAAAATTACAGATAATAATTTATTAGGAACTGTTTTAAAACTAAATATGCAAATTAAGTACACTTGTATCTTTGTTTCAGTGTTAGCAAATTACTAGATATACAGTATTTCAACATATATTATATCATTGAATTTAATAAGCCTGAGCCGTTTTTATGTTAATATATTTCGGATAAATGAACAAAGCTTCCGTATTTATTCATTTTACCTGGGTATGTCAGTTTTCATCTTACCTAGCTCCTACCACTTTATAGCTAGTATGACGAAAAGTATTTGTGAAATTTTGTAGAAAATACGCTATTTAGTATTTGCCTGAGAGAGTAAGTAACTATGATGAATGTATTTACGTATTTTTTTTCATTAGGAAAATTGAGAAATTATATCTATAAAGGAAAAAGTTCTTTGGAAGCATCTTTTAAGAATTTCAATTTGAAAATAGGCAAAACGCCTTAGAAACCACAAATAGGATACAAATATGTTTGATAAAAAATTAAAAAAAGATTTTTGTCTTAAATTTTTCAGATAAAATATCTTTCCTCAGACTGAAGTTGTTCCATAATAAAGGTAAAGGTATTACCTTTCTTTTTATAATTAGTAAAGTCCTTTTCTTGTTATCGAAGTATCCGCCTGTTATCACTGGAACAGTTAAGAAATAGCTCATTTTATTTTTGATCTGTCATCTCTAACAAGTGTCCAGTCGGCACAGATAACAACAACAAACAGCCCAGGACTGTGTCCTGAGCAAGCCCCATCCAATTTCATCCGAGATGTCTTTGCAACAAATCACGCCATCTTGTTGCTGGTTGACCGAGTGAGTGCTTGATGTTGATTGACAGCCACTAACTCATCTGCGTTCATCTGTTGCCTGTTCATCATTCAAACCCTCATTTATAAAAGCCAAAATAGATATTCTATGTCACAACGCTTGGAAAATACACCGAGTAAACAATATTCTTTCTTATATTTCCTTCTGGGAAGATGTAAATAGTATTTGATGAACTTCCTCTCCACACAACTTTGCCCTAAGTCGCACCCATTAAATGCCATTAGGTCACTTCCCTCTTTTACACTCTGCTCTGCTCCAAGCCTTACCCGGTAAACAGCACAAATCATTCTCTGTTGGGATCAACTCATTTTGACTTCCTCCTTTTTTTTCTTCAATTCCCAATCCAACCCATTTCTGCGACTTTACCATTCTTCCTTTAGCAGTTCCCGGATTTAATCAATAAAATGTCATTCTAATCAGATAAAAACGTCGATTTCCATTTACTTATTTATCCGTCAACCAATTACAATTCGAAAAAAGTGAGTGTGCAGGGATGGGGGGGGGGGGTGGAGGAATTAATATAAGCAGAATTTTAGGATGTTATTCTTCAGAGGAGAGTGTATAGATTTTGTGGTGATGGTGTGGGTGGGTTCTCTTATAGTCATGGTGTGATGACGATCTACACTATTCTCTAACGCTGGAGACTTTCCTTTCACGGATATAGTACACTCTGTATGTTAAAAATCTTGTACAGCTTTTAACTTCGCTGTTACTGTTGTAATTAACACTTTTATCAACAACACCACCTACGACTTTTTCGAAAATCCAACATCGCCAGTTGTAGTAATGGTTATGTTGTATCCAACATAAGTCCAAGTTCTCGTTGCCAGTGTCGTGTGCAACATAAATCCAGGTTCGCCAGTGTTGTGACCTTGAAGGGCCGACAATAAATAAGACAACACGGTGGTGTATTTACAAGAGTGTGTATTTACAGAAGTACAGAATGGTATGTTACAGAAAGACTACTCTTAAATTTTATCGTATGTTCCTCTATACATAGTGTCTAGAAGAATCCATATAGTTACGACATAGGGTAGCTTACCATCACACCATAACTCTTATATAAATAAAATATTATGATTGAAATACAGGGTGTTCCAAAATAATATAGACACATTTTGAATTGTTATAACTCGTTCAATTTACTGATTTTGACTTGCAAAGAAGATAGCTAGAAGAGTAAGAATACACATTTAAAGATACTAACAGTAAAATTAACAAAATCATAAAAAAATTAACTTTTAAGAAAGGTAAAGGCTACTTGGTGTAATTTCAGAATTTTCATAAAATGAACCCCCAACCTGTTCATCTCAATACAGTTTTCATATTTGTGAAGTAATGGACCTACAAACATCCGGCAACATTTCATCCGGTACTTGAGCACATTTGCTTCAATTGCTACTCTCACGAGATTTGACACCCTTGGATTTCTTTTTGTGCGGCTTTCTTATGGACAATGTTTAAAGTAGGAAATCTGAAACAATTGCTGAAATAAGAGAGCGATTCTGTCTTTAAAAAAATAATTTTTTTATGGAAATCACTCCAGTCAAGGCATGAAGCCACTTGATGTAAGGAGCTAAAAAAATACCACTTCAAGGTAAAAATGTAGCCAACAATAAGTGTTATATGGATCGACTCCAACCTAGAAAACAGCAATTCTTCCCCCTTTGTCAAAAACATTGCTCATGGAATGTTAGGACTAAAGGACAACATAAGGGAAGCGAGAGTTACGAGGTTGTTGAAAGTAAACCCAACGTCCACATTCTACTCTCCCAATTTTATATTTACTTGCCTCGCCATGAGGGCAGAGTTATACACAAGGTCGGTTTTAATGCGGGGGAAAATCCAGTTCCCCCAAAAGGGGTACTGGATTGGAACAAAAATTAAAATTGCCTCAGTCTAGAAGAATTTCTCATTCACTGACCGAGAACAGAAAAGATTGAGTGCAGCATTAGAACAGATATAACACTTCGCTCCGAGCCAAAGTCTGTGTTAATTCTTCTTGTTCTATATAGTTTGTTTTTTGTTTGTTACTCTTATAGCTGTTTACACCTACATATTCCGTCGGATATTTATTCTTTAAACATATCTCTCTCTCACAAACACAAACACACACACACACACACACGTTGGTCTTAGCATAGACTGTTAAGACAAACTCTTATAATATTATTTATGAACAACGAAAACGTCACACGAAAGGAAAACGAAACATTCTCATAAACAAACACCGAAAGGGTATTCATTCCAGTTACCTATAGCGTTGGGTATAGGTTGGCAAAGTTAGCACAGTGTCCCAGTGAAGAAAGACAGTTTAGTTGACTGCTAAAAGTATACGAGCAGTTTATCTTCGCTCAAAGATAGCCGGTGCTCAGGAATCCAGTATATACAGGCAGGAGAGAGAAAGGGAGCGTATTTACTCGTTATTGTCCAGGAAACTCCCTGATGACTGATGGGGTCTGAAGTAGTCCTTTAGGGGACGGATGAAATCAATGTGCCCTGCAAGCTGAATAATCAGTGTGTGACCAAATCACCTAACATGGACTGTTCTCCGAATGAGAAAATAAATATAGAAGTTTATGACTGCCCCCCCCCATCTAACTTTATATATGTAGAGATAAAGATATGCTGTACGCATATATTCGCCAGTTTTACAGAATTTGAAAAGTGGGTACAAATAAAAATCCTATAAAAATCCGATTAAAAAAATGCTTTTCCAGTGGGTCGTTATTCAGGATCCGTTAATGGATTGGAAAATATCAAATATAAACGCATTAGCGAAAATCAAAACGAAATAATGATTTTTTTCCCCCATCTTTTCGTATCGACTCTTAATTGACCGCATCGGTAATTGGAAACTCGTCAGTCTCTGAAAGGTTACCGAGATCCGAGATCCGGTAGATCTCAGATTTGTTCTTGCTGAGGCCGACGCTTCAATATATCCGATTCATCGTATTCCAAAAATTTGCGATCACAATTTTGATCGAATCAAAGTGAGGCTTATTTTTCTTTCCTTTTTGTTATAGAAGAAATTTTATCGTGAAAATGTACTCAAGAAATGTTAATGCTCACCGGTACAGATGGCGTCAATACCACTTTGAATGGAGGAGATCTTGAGACGGTCAACCATTTTGCTTGGGTACAATAATAACGCCCACTGGTTGATGTGTGCGAGAGATTCACGCCCATGTAAATCTTGCACAAAACACGTTTATTCGTGTCTATTGTTCAGGTTGGAAATTCAACGCTCAATCAAATGTTGCATCTACATGGTTCTTATGCTGCAATCAATCTTTCTCTATATTTATAAACCGCGGGTGGGTTTGAGAGGTAAAAGTAAAACAATGTACACACGATGTTAGTGCATTTGATTGACAATATCTTCATCAGACATGAGATGGAGTGAACACATCACCAGCTGTGAGATTCTTCAACTGGCTAAGTTGTTATTGATGGATAGAGACCTATAGAGAGATGAAAGAGAGAAAAGAAAGATAAGAGGGAGAAAGGGGTAAAAAGCAAATAGGGAGGGCGAGAAAGGGGAGAGAGAATGAGAGAGAAAAGGGGAAAGGACGGAAGAGACAGAGAGAGAGAGAGACAGAGCGAAAAGAGAGAGAGACAG
Organism: Sepiola atlantica; assembly: GCA_963556195.1. NCBI lineage: Eukaryota > Metazoa > Mollusca > Cephalopoda > Sepiida > Sepiolidae > Sepiola > Sepiola atlantica. The sequence goes on from OY744522.1 coordinate 107,536,260, forward strand.
GGCGAAAAGAGAGAGAGAGAGAGAAAAAGAGAGGGGAAAAGATAGAGAGAAATAGGAAAGAGAGAGAGAGAAAGGGGAAAGAGAGAGAGAAAGGAGAAAGAGAGAGAAAGGGGAAATAGAGAGAGAGAGGGGAAAGAGAGAGAGGGGGGAAAGAGAGAGAGAGAAAACGGAAAAGAGAGAGAGAGAGAAAACGGAAAAGAGAGAGAGAGAGAGAAAGGGGAAAAGAGAGAGAGAGAAAGGGGAAAAGAGAGAGAGAAAGGGGAAAAGAGAGAGAGAGAAAGGGGAAAAGAGAGAGAGAGAAAGAGAAAGGGGAAAAGAGGGAGAGAGAAAGAGAAAGGGGAAAAGAGGGAGAGAGGAAAGGGGAAAAGAGGGAGAGAAGAAAGGGGAAAAGAGAGAGAGGGGAAAGGGGAAAAGAGAGAGAGGGGAAAGGGGAAAAGAGAGAGAGGGGAAAGGGGAAAAGAGAGAGAGGGGAAAGGGGAAAAGAGAGAGAGGGGAAAGGGGAAAAGAGAGAGAGAGGGAAAGGGGAAAAGAGAGAGAGGGGAAAGGGGAAAAGAGAGAGAGAGGGAAAAGAGAGAGAGAGAGAGGGGAAAGGGGAAAAGAGAGAGAGAGGGAAAAGAGAGAGAGAGAGAGGGAAAAGGGGAAAAGAGAGAGAGAGGGAAAAGGGGAAAAGAGAGATAGGGGAAATGGGAAAAGAGAGATAGGGGAAAGGGGAAAAGAGAGAGAGGGGTAAGGAGAGAGGAGGGAGAGGGGAAGAAGAGAGGAGGGAGAGGGGAGGGAGAGAGGAGGGAGAGAAGAGAGAGAGAGGAGGGAGAGACGAGGGAGAGGGAGAGAGAGTGAAAGAGGAATAAGAGAGAGAGTGAGAGAAAAAAGAGAAGGGATAAAGAAAGGGGGAGGGGGAAAGAAAAATATGTACGTACAGGATTAACCTTTGAACTTATTAACGGATCATCATCAATTTTATAACACAGCTGCTAGGAGTAAGGGTAGGTAATGTGAGCTATATTTAGTTTCATTAAGTTTTATGCAAAGAGGGTAAATGGGGTGGAACCTCTTCCTGAAATTTGGAGATAACTATGATTTTTGTGAAATTTGAACAATATGTATTAGATTAATAAATATTTTCCAAATTTCATTTTTTTTGTGTTTTAAAGGTTTTGAAGGGGTATAATATTTGAAAATCAGATGTGCATTGAATTTGATTCATAGTCATTAAACAGTAATTAAGCAATATTTCCTGAATTTCAATTTCTTCTTAGATTTTAAACATTTTCTAGAATAGAAATCATGTAATGGATTTTAATCAAAATTAGAATAAGAATTCTAGACATAAGGTTTAGTATTATTATATCTTGATCTTAATCTTCAGAAAGGAACATAATAGTGGTGCAAAAATTCTGTTCAGGGTATTTATTTTACCCGTCCCAGGACGGGTATTTCTTCTAGTATGTGCACATGTGTGTGCACCAATCATTATACACATTAAAAATGTACATATCCACATGCATACAAAGGTTAGCTGCACTTAAATGTTTTTTGGGGGTGGGGCGGAATAAGAAATGATGAAGAAATCATGACAAGTTGAATTATCTGCAGTCATTTTTGACCGACTTCCTGGTCTTTTTTTAGACGCCATTTTGTTACTAAAATAACGTGTGACCTTCACTTTATAGCAAACCAATTTGACAAGTCGACACAACTTCTAGAAAGCGATTATGACTAAAGCTGGGAAACAAAACATTCAAACCGGAATTGCAAAAAGATAAATAAACAAACAAAAAAAAAACGCGAAAACTGTATACGTAAAGATAAAAGGGACAAAATTAATAGATAAACAGAATCACAATCAAATACAGTGATTATGATAAGCTTTTTAATATTCATCATCAAACTACTTCCTCAGAAACGAGTGAAATCAGCATCATCATCGTTGGCTTAACGCCCGTTTTACATGCTGGCATGCGTTGGACGGCTTTAAGAAATTGATTTCCAAAATAACCTATTTCTGACCAGGTCTTTATTTATCCCTCAGCTCCATTTTTATCATTTCTTCCTATATTTTAGTACATTTATAGGCACACCCGGCGTTTTCTGACAATCAATGAAAACTCCTGTGCACTTCTTCTCCAATACCTGAACTCTTTAACATTTTCTACACTGTCCAATTATTTTAACATGATGCATAAACTTTTTCTTCAACTTAATAAAATAAAGTAAAACATTGTATTAGCTGTTTACAGATGCTGGTGCGAATGCAGCCCCTACAATATTATTATCATCATCATATTCGGTTTAATACACTGGCATGCGTTGGACGGCTTTAAGAAATTGACTTCTAAAACTAACTTATCTCTGGCCAGGTCTTTATTTATTCCTCGTGTCCATTTTCATCACTTCCTTCCACGTTTTTCTAGGCCTGTGAACCGAATCTGCTACTTTAACTGTTCTACATCTACTGACCCAAGAACTCATCCATTCTTTCAACAATTGAAGTTTACTCTTCTGCATATATCTTCCTATGCTAAATTTAACCTTCCTCTGAGGCAATCATTTCTAAATCTGCCTTTAAGACTCACATTACACATCCATCGTATCATTTCTCTCCATGCAACGCATGTCCTCAACCCTCAGTGGCCAGGTTTCACTTCTATACATCACACTGCATACACATGCCTGTTAGACTCTTACCTGGGTCGACAGTTATTTCAAATTAGTTCATAAATCAAAACGACAAACACAAGAGAGAAGGGGGGGGGGTAAGGCATAAGAAAAGGTTAGATACGTCCCAAGTTGGAGTACGGCTGCTACATCTGGGGAGGTGCCGCTAAGAGCACTCTTCGTTGCCTTGACACAATTCAGAATCAACATCACAATCTAGAGGGAGATGATCTCTTCTATTCCTTACAGCCCCTTTCTCACAGAAGAGACGTTGTTAGTCTCTACTCCACTGTCATTTTCATGAAAAGTGCTCAACTGATATCAAATCTTTGGTTTCTCCCTGTAAGACATTCACAGCAAGAACTCGTCTACTACCACAACAAAGAAAAACTTTCCATTCTATCTCAGTTGTGCTCAGCGTCTAGCGAAATTTCCACGAACAGAGATTCTTCACAATGGCTTCCCGTCTGGAGCACATTGCTGCAGGACTGCTTCCCCACAGATTACAACTTGGTCGTCTTCAAGGCTAATGTCAACAGATTCCTACCTAGAACCCCCAAAATATACGAACTTGATTCTGACAACTGTTTCATCTAATTAACCCTTATCCTCGAGTGGCACCTGGCCTTAGCTCATTTTAGTAAAAAAAAATCCAAAAAAAAAAAAAAAAAAAAAAAAAAAAAAAAATCGCTGTTTTAGAATATTCAGCGTTTAAAATCATGCACAACTTCTAAATTTTGGAAACCTGATACAGGTCTTGTTGATTAATTTAAGGAAGGAACCCGTGGCCTTCTGTCCCCTTCCACCAGTCGCTGAAGTAAAACGTTAAAAGTAATAGTTGGGCCAATGGGACAACAGGTCGATCAGATGCGAAGGCCAGTAAGTGAGAGAAACTGAAGCAAAACGCGGCTGGTTGTGGAGGCTTTATTTTGGTAAAAGGAAAAGTAGGTAGAAATAATAAAGTTTGTTGATGGAATGTGGAAAGCTGTCAAAAACGCTGACATTATAGATTAAGGTCAGGGAGAGTGAGAGTGTCCGTGTGAGAGTGAGAGAAAGTGTGTGTAAAAGTGAGAGAGACAGAGAGTGTGAGAGACAGAGAGAATGTGAGTGAGACAGAGAGACAGAAAGTGTGAGTGAGTCAGATATATATATAGTATACATTTTTATTCGTACAAACATTGGTTACATATGTGCATACATGTTTCGGTTGTACTTTTCAGAGAGTCCACCTCTCCAGACCAAAGAACAACTCTACTTGCTATTGATCACTTTTTATAAACACTGGAGTTTCAATGGATTTACATTTACAGAAACTAATACAATACATGTACTATATATATATATATATATATATATATATTGATAGAGATAGTTTGAGAAGAGAGACTTACAAATGAAAGCTGGCAGAGAAAACGAAAGAAGATTTGATTCACCCCATAGTCACATAACACCCCACCATAAAACACAATTGAGAAAATACATTTTCTTAGGATTAAAAAACAAAAAAATAAGAGAAAGACTATACATCTTTTTATGCCCGCCTCTTCCCTACTGTCCACCATCAAAACTCGTTTGGTGCTAGTCTGTCAATTGAAAAATGATACATGTGTGTGAATCTCTTTGAAACGCTTCCCAGAATTGATATGGTAAGAGAATAGGAGCTAAGTTCACTTTTTTCTCATTCAATGTTTGGAATTCAAATCATAAACAAATCCTTTTTATGTCTATAATTTTTTTTTGTTCTATGGCATCTACACATTTTATGCCATATTCCTTATCTTAGCTGACAACATCAATATAATCAGGCAAGACATACCAATGTGTGTGTGTGTGTGTGTGTGTAGGGGGAGAGGCTGAAAAACCCTTGACTTAGATTCTCAAATCTACCTTCAATAAGTGGCTGTAATGGTGATCGATGATGCAGTCAGTGCTCACTATCAAGGATAGAGCGGCGCATATATATACATATATATATATATATAGTCTCGGAAGTTTCCTAACTTTTAAAACTATATAAAAAAAAAAAAAAAAAAAGAAACCATTTTAGTCCCAAGTCATTCGGTGGAAAATCACTTTTATAAGTCAATTTACTTTTAGTTACTATATTAGTTTGCTTCCAGAATTTACGCTAGTCTTAACATTATTTAAGGGATGATTAGTTGTTTACCACGAAAAACTGTTTCGGGAATTTAAAAACAAAACAGTATTTTATTTCGAGGCTTCCCAGCAGAGTTGATCAGACCTCACTTCCCTTAATATATCATATATATATTATTATACACAGAAGAATTCTCATCCAAAGATGAGTAAAATTTCTTGAATAGAAGAGTTTTGCATCACTTTCATGTCTCCTTACGAAGATTAAGATCAAGATGAAATGATACTAAACCTTATGTATAGAATCCTTATTCTAATTTTGATCAAAATCCATTAAATGATTTTGATTCTAGAAAATGTCTAAAAATTAAAAGCTTAAAAGGTCTTCTAAGGAAATTGAAATTCATGGAATCTTGCTTAATTGGTGTCTAATGACTATGAATCAAATTTAATGCTAATCTGATATATTTAAATTTCGAAATAAGAGGTTGTGTCTATATTATGGCCCCTAAAAACCCTTTAAATTATTCTAAAAAAACTTAAATTTTTGAAATATTTATTAATTAATGCCTAACACACATTGTTAAAATTTCACAAAAATCGGAGGTATCTGAATTTTCTACAAAGGGCTTCCACCCCCTCTCTGCTTCTTTCACATAAAACGAAATCAAACTAAGTATAACCTACATTGCTCACCCTTACACCTTGCAGCTGTGTTACTCAAAAATTCATAATCATCGATGAATTAATTTAGGAGTGAATCCTTTGCATAGAAATATATAAACATATACACATATCTAACTTTATATAAATAGAGATTAATAGTTTGATTTTTTTTAACAAATATGTTAAATTGAGAGGAAATGCTCCCAAAAGGTATAATATATACAAAAATAGGAATAATACATAGACATTTTCTCATCTCGATACCTTGGGTTTATTTCACCCAAAGTGGAAATAAAAAAAAAAAGAAGAAAGCTTCACTAGTTTGTAATTCTTATTTAGCCAACGTAAGTTTTCTCAGGTTTATTTAGCAGACATGAAAGCTTGTTGTTTTTAGATGGATTAAACATAAAATGTGTGACAAGAAAGAAACGAAACTGGCAGTCAGACTCATGAATCAATGTCAATTAACTAACCGCTTATGTCGCAGTGTTGCACAACATATCGCCACTAATCTGCTACAATATTATTCACTGATCGCATTCTCTTCTGTTTGAGGTTCTTGCATAGCACACTTGTGTAACGTTTTGTCACGCAACTGGAGGTGATGCAAACATGGAGCAAAAAAAAAAAAAAAAAAAAAAAAAAAAAAAAAAAATCAATTTGAAATTCCTGATTCTGTTTTTTTATACAAATGGGCCACCACCTACCACAGTCAAAAGTTACTTGAGGATAAGGTTTAAGAATCAAATGGATTCAAGACATCCCAGAATGAGCAGCAACCAAAATAACACATTTTGTCTTCACACCGATTATTTTTGACTTCCGGTTTTATCGTTGACTATAAATTAAATATTTTTATAGCAAAAAATACAATATTAAAAAAATTTTTTTTTATACAATCCATTATTAAAAATTTTTTATTTTATACAATCCACTATTTAAAAATATTTTTTGTTTATACAATCCACTATTTAAAAAAAGTAGCTTTTTCAAATTATGTGACACCATCTCTGCAGAAAATCTTTTTATTTAAATATTTGTTTGTTTCGTTTGTTTATACATTTTGCTTAAATAAAAAAGATTTGTAAATAAAATTGCATATTTTTTATTTTAACAAATTTCCAGTTTACAAGTCAAAACGTTTTGTAAAACAAACTTTTTTAAATAAAAACTGTGCGAATCTTATGCAAGGTTTAAAGGATTTTTTTAAAGACTGGATACGTGTTTTATAAATTTAAAGACATTAACATAACATAAAAAACATTAAATTATCCTTCCGAAATTCCAGTTTCTTTGTAGCATTGTAAAGGTGTTTTAGGGTGCATACTATAGGCACAACCTCCCATTTGAAAATTCAAATATTTCAGATTTGAATTGAATTTGGACCATAGTCATTAGATACCAGATATCATGAATTTTTATTTCTTGACTCCTTAAGCTTAAGCCTTAAATCTTAGACATTTTCTAGAATCAAAATGATGTAATGGATTTTGATCAAAATTGGAATAAAGATTGTAGACATGTTTAATAGCATTATATCTTGTTTTTAATCTTCGTAAGGAACATAAAAGTGGTGCAAAACGGTATGTTTAAAGAATTAATTTTACCCTTTTCTATCATTGGTATTCTTCTAGTATTCATATATAATAAAACGTTATGGTCTGCTAGAAGCATTGTTGAAATTGGAATTTTAGAAAGAAAATCTTAAGAGGGTATTATATTTTTATAAGCAATATTTCGGCTAATACACCATTATCAAGTCAGTGATGTTTTTTGTCACTTTTTGTTTCTTTATTCGTATCTTGTTCCTGTATATCCGGTAAGAATTCCGTATTGCCAAAGCTAAACTTTTTCCGTTATAGGAACAAATCATCGAAAACAGCAGTGAAAGTAGACCAGCCTTGGCTAAGCTAATAAAATGTTATGGTTCATTAGAAGCATTGTTGAAATATGAATTATATATTTTATTTAGAAACCTATATCAATGCATATATCTTTATTCTGTATAATAAAAATGAGCCTACCTGTCCGGCTTGCTTCAATAATCACGTATGCAAATTTATTTTTATTAGCAAAGAAAGGGAGGCTCAATTTTAATAATGACTGATAATAATAAAATGGAAAAATAATGATATATGCAAATTTAATTTTTCTGAGCAAAGAAGAGGAGGCTTAATCTTAATAACTGATAATGAAAAATAATGGAAAGAATTTCTTTCACTTTTAATAGACACAAAAAAATCCTCTTAATATTAATCTACTGGCACACACATGCTTTATTTAAACATGAGAGAGAGAGAGAGAGAGAGAGAGAAGATTAGTTTAACTTCTAAAGTAAACTTATCTTGCATATTTTTATTTGTAAATTTTTACAGTATATGTGTTTTTTTTTTAAAGTTTTACCTCGATTAGTTGTTTTGGTTTTTACAGTAAAATTTACTTCAGGTGTGACAACAATATGAAATCAATTGTTATTGATGAAAATAAATTCTTTACTACTTTTCCGGGCAACACTCGGTAAACCTGCTAGTTCAAAATAAAATCCGGTAGCAAAAAAAAAAAAAAAAAGTGAAAAAAGCCATCTTGTCCTCACTAACTTGATAATGGAGTATCATACCGAAATTTTGTTCATGAAAAAAAAAAATACCCTCTTAACATTTTGTTACCAGGTTTTAATTTCAGTATATGCATTGATATAGGGTTTCTAAACCGGATATAATTCATATATTTACATAAACTATTTATTTATAGAAAAGCCTTGTTTTCCTTTCTTGTTCAACGATCCTTTCCTTACAAATTATTATAGGAGAAGAGAGTCTTGTAATTCACACGAAGACTAGCTCCTATAAAAGATTCCTCTTTAAAAGTCTTCTCTTCTTTGCCAGTAATTTTTTTGACTGATCTAGTTAAAGTACTCGTCTATCCCGGGTTTCTCAATTTTTCTTGCATTTTATAGCCAAGATTAGAAAGAAGTTAAGAACATCTAGTAAATATTTTTCATCCATTTTTATTAAAAAATATTCAGGTTTATGATTATGATCGATATGAGTTAGAAAACAACTGGAACAAAAAACAATTGTCTAGTGTGAGATTTGGTGGTATACCATTGAAACTGAAAGCAAATCCTTTATCCACATGGCCACGATCAAACGAAAATATTTTGTCTTTTTAGCCTAGTTAAATTAATTTGGCATAAGGGTCTTTTACCTCTGCATAGAGCGAAAATAATTCAATTGTCTAAAACAAAGAAACAAATATTAAATAAAAAAACTTATTAAAGTAAAGCTATATTAGTAAATATTTATTAAATATTTTTAAAACCATTTTTAATAAAAAACAAAGGATAAATGTTTTCTCTTCAAAGTAAACGATACATCAAATACGTACAATGATTTGCCGTGAAAAGTATACACGATTATTCTAAGTATCTTGTTAAGTCAATTGAAAAGGAACACTAAAAATGTCGGAACATTTGCTTCTAACGTTATTTTTACGTACTTTTAATTTTGAATAAGGAGTTTAAAAAAGGTCACAGAACTTCTGACATTGATAAGGACACCGGATCTAAGGTGCTGATTCCAAATCTGCGGTTAGTTTAGCTCTTAGATAAACCGTTTAACTGTGATGCCGCGACATACATACATACTCACAAACAACTTTACTTTATATATAGAAATTACGTCATCGTGCTACAATTATTCATTGTGTTATTTTGAAAGAGTTTTCCCATAGTTTTGTTTGTCCATTCGATGTACTCATGCACTGCAAGTAGTGTTGTATAGTCCTATGTATTACTAATCGAAGCTTTCATCCTGTTAAATAGTTAAGGGTGCGTTCGCTAGTACATATCTGATGATTTAAATTTGAAGGGCAACATTAGAACGTCTACAGGAAATTGGGGTCAGGGGGTCAGCGTATGCATTCAGATGTTACCTCAACCTGCTGCTGTTAGAAACGGACGTAGCATCACATGACTCAAAGAGAGGACGAGGGGGAGAAGTAGAGAGTTCGTTGGGAAGCTTTGAGCAGACAGCTGTTTTAAAGAAATGACTTAAGAATCGATTATAAACTAAAAGGCCAAGGGACGCAGATACATGTAGCCCCGGAATGCCCCCCCTCCTATTTGCTGCTAGCAGAAAAGGCGACGTCAGCAGCTTAATAAATGGTCCTTCTCTAAATTCAGAATATTGTTTTTTTTTTCTTTGGTTGCTGTGAGACTTTGATTCCAGCGAGAACACACCCCACGAATACGATCGGGGATAAAGTGCCTCAGTAATAGGATGAGCGATAGACATGAGGTCTGATTTAATTGTGTTGTTATGATTGGGTGGTTTTCATTCGATAACAAACATTTATTTTTATTTAATCGTGACATGCGAGACATTGGGTCTCCCCTTGGAGGCGGGGGGGAGTATATGCAACGATATAAAAACATTTTTTATGGAAATCGCTCCATGTAAGATATGCAGCAACTTGATATAACGAGCTTACAAGAAATATGGTTAACGCAACAACAAGAAATGCCTATTTACCTTAGTCTTGAAAAGACAAAGGCTATAGGTAGGAGGAAAACAGTCAGCAGGAAGAGAGTTCCACAAGCCTGTAGTTGTTAGAAAGAAGCTACTATCAGGGATGAAGTGTCTCAGTCCTAGGAGGAGTGTGAAACACGAGGTATGATTTACTTGGGCTGTTATAATTTGTTGCTTTGTATTTGATAACAAACGTGTATTTTATTTGATCGTGACATGTGAGACAGACCTCTCGTTTGAAGGGGAGGTCTATGCGACAATTTGATATGGTATGAAGTTTCAAGTGAGAACTAGCCTGTATAAGTATATCAGTCTAATAAAGGATACATACAATAACCCAAAAGCTTGTATCAAGACAGATATCAGAATGTAAAGATGTAAAGATGAATAGAAATTAAGGAAGGGTTTATGCAAGATAATCTTTGGTCAAAATTTTTTTTGCGTCGCAACTGCTGCAATTGTTCTTGAAATAGAAATAGAAACCAGAATTTTCGATTAGTGAACACAGAATATCTAATTTGAATTATTCCGGTGACATAACGACCATTAGTGACTCCACGGATGACCTCCAAGTATTTCTTAATCTCCTTAGTCTAAAAGCGGTCAGAATAGATTTGAAAATAAACCGCTTGAAGAGCAAATGCATGACTACAGACACCAACAATAGAACTGTGAAACTAACGATCTATAAAAGAAAACTATCTTGCAGCTTGATGAATTAAACTACTGTGATTTCTGCTAAAGATGATCTCGATAAAGCATTACAATCTCATATTGACTTCAGATGTATGGCTTTCAATAAATATATATTTATTTATGTATGTATTAATAATGTTACAGAAAATCAGATTAAATCAACATGGTACCATAGGTTTCAAGCCTGCAGCGGCCTTAGATTGAAAAATCATCTTTGAGTTTAATCATATTTATCAAGAAATTGCTCTCGGCCATCTTCAGCCATATTTGATTTCCAAATATGGCTGAAAATGACGAGGAAGGATTTGTTTATACATATAAATAAAACCAAGGAAACATTATTTTTCGATCTGGAGCCGCTGCAGGCTTGAAACCTATAATATCATGTTTATTTGACCTGATCTTCTGTAACATTATTAATAAATAAATATTACGTTCTTATTAAATAATTGAGCACTGTTGGATTTCTTTCTACCAAACAACACCCAGAATTATATATATATATATATATATATATATATATATATATATATATATATACATACATACATACATACACACTAGCTTGGAGTTGTTTACAAAGGAATGAAAAGTGCATTTTTGAATATTTATTTTTGCAAAAGTCAAGAGAAAGAGCTCATGACATGATTGCTTCCCTTTATAATGTAATCGAGGAATACTCGACGGGTAAAATTAATTCCCCAAACAAAACAGTTTTGCACCACTTTTATATGTCCCCTTACAATGATTAAAATCAAGATAAATCAAAAGTCAGTTCAGTCAGTTTTTTAAGGCTAAACAAAACAAACAAAAAAACCCAAAAGAACTAATGATTACATCTATTTTTTTTATTTATTTATTTTTTTTTTTTTAAATCATCATCGGTTTAATGCCCGATTTTACATGCTGGCATACGTTGGACGGCTTTAAGAAATTGACTTCCAAACTAACCTATCTCTGGCCAGGTCTTTATTTATTTCTTCGGGTCCATTTTTATCACTTCCTCCCATGTTTTACTTGGCCTTCCGTTCTCAACTGTTCTACATCTACTAACCCAAGAACTCTTATCCATCCTTTCAACATGGCCATATCATCAAAGTCTCCTGTTCTGCATTCATCTCCTTATACTGTCCAGATTTCTGTCATCAGAACTAAGCCTGTCTTTAAGACTTACATTACACATCCATCGCATCATTTCTCTCCATTCAACGCATGTCCTCAACCCTCACCGGCTATACATCACACTGTGTACACATGCCTAATAGATTATTTCCTTGGTCGACAGCAATAACACTCCACTGGTTCGTAATGGCAAAAGTTCCATGAACTTTCTCCATCCAGCCCTAATTCTTGCAAATAAAACTAGCACCTGCTCCACCCTGTGCTCTAATGGTATCACCAAGATACCAAAACTTCTCAACAACCTCTCCACATCTGATTTCTCATTCATCTCCATTGTCTTACATATCTTGTACACAAATTGGTTATCCAATAATTCTACTGCACTTCTTGTGCAAACAATGTTTAATGCAGCATCCATAAAATTTGTTATGTTTTAAAATCTTTATTTGAATTATTCGGACTACTATTCTCATCTTGGTTGTTATTTTAACGTTTCGACCAATGTAGCATCAGACCTTCAGGTGCGTCTTTTCGAACTCTAGAGCCTATATCGAATTTCAGACAGATACCCTTTATTTAATATACAGGGGTAGATTTTTCTTGTTCCATCAGCCATGACGGGATAACACTTAATTATCGGCGTAATGTATTAAGGTCTTGATTAACACTCAGTTTTAAGTGGCAGTTTTCTGGAGGTTAATGGTTCAATCTACAGGCGATATTAACTAAAAATAACAATACTTCTATATTATTGCCATTATATAGAAGTAAAGAGATTTATTATTTTGCCATCTTATTTACATACGTGTCTGTACACACCACTAATACGTATGTAAATTAGATGCAAAGCTATAAAAACTTACTCTTTCTCTAAATGCTCACATAGACATTAAGAGTGAGATAGGGTGAGAATAATCCAGAGATAAGATAGCTAAGAGAGACAGATGAATGACTTGTTCAGCTAATTATAAATTACGGCTGATTAGAACGGTAAAGACAATTTTTTCAAACATAACTCAATCCCAGAACTAAAGTATATTTTAGTGTGTATTTTGTGTATAGGAAAAAACCCTTAGGGAAACAAATGTTGATTAACTCACGTCATTATTATAATAGACATATAAAATATGTTAAAAGTATCAAAATGTCGACCAGATTGTTATATTGTTGAAAACACCCCCCAAAAACCAAACAACAACCTTACCAGTGAAAGAGTTGATCAATTATGGATTCCAAAATGACAGGTGAAAACTTACCTAGAAAAGTAGAAAAAGAAAGAATTAAATTAATATTTTGTAAGAAAACAGAATGGGAAAGTATAAACACAGCAACATAAAACTTATACAACACTTAGCAATATTTAGATGTTGATGCGTAAAAGTAAAGTTAGTCGGAAATTCCAATGTCGGGTTAGAATTAGGTAAAAAAAGTGGAAAATTCCATTTGAGATTACGTGGCAGGATATTACGCCATAGGGAGGAAGTCGTTAATGATATGTGGCGAATAAGCTGAGCAGTTCTTCCTCTTGATTTCTGGATCATGAGAGAGAGAGTGGTCGATTTTGTGATAGCGCTCCCATTGTCTGATGAGGATTGATGTATACATTATACTTGAGAAGAACAATTAAACCCACTGAAAGCTTTGTCATTTACTGTTTTTCTTTATTATTAAAGTTTACGATCGCTGTTATTAAAAAAGAAGATGGCAACAATAACGCGAGAGAGAGAGAGAGAGAGAGAGAGAGAGAGAGAGAGAAAGAAAGAGAAAGAGAAAGAGATTGCTGCTGCATGTCGTCTACACGATAAAAGTCCAGCTCAGGAAGAGGCTGCCATCCAGAATGATACTAATCCTATAAGTGTATTTTTACGTTTGCAAAAATATATGCATATATTATTACATGGGTTTTTACGGTAATCTGAAAAACAAACAAACAAAAAACCTCAACACTATGGCTAAATATTTAGAGATTTTAAAAGAATCGGAATCGTCCCATTGTTATACACAAAATGTTTAAATGAGAATGTATCGTTTCGTTATTTCCTGATTATACGTGGTGTCCATAAAGTCTCTTTGCAATTAAAAGAAATATTACAAAAGCAATTGACTCGGTCTATTGTACTCATTGGTTTTCAAAGTTTTAATTGCATTACATTCTTGTGTCGAAAAGGTTTCTCTTACACGATCAATATTCTCATGTGTTCTTGGTCGCCCATTCTTTTTAAGACTGTCCATGTGTCCGTACATTTCTAGTGTAATGCACAAATTAACGGACATGACGGTGGATCTTTTCATACTATGTTCTATTGAGTCGAGTATCGGTACATTACACTTTCTCTTGAAAGAGTAGCAATTCCTTAGAGGTTCATTCAAAAAGATATCTCTTTAAGCAATAGGAGGCCTAAAACACAAAAAATGTAATTAAAACTTTGCAAATCCCTGCGTATAATAGACCAAGTCTGATTACGATATCTCATCAATTGTCTTTGTAATACATTTTTTTAATTCTAAAGAGACTTTATGATCAAGAATAATATATTCAACTATTTCGTTGGAATTATCCGTATTTAAAATCAATACGTAATCAACACATAATCAATACATAATCAATACATAGACAGCCTTTCTTTGTTGAGGAAATGGATGAGAATAGTGGTAGTATTACTATTCCAAATCATAGCTGTCTCAGTGGTCGTGGGGGCAAAGATGTCGGATAGAAGTCAAAGGTGACTTCAGTCCGGGGTTCGAATCTTGTGACCGATGGTACAGTTATACCTAGCCACACTGATAATTCTTGATTAAGATGAAACATATGTGGATATTATAACATATTTATTATAAATAATTATTTAAAGCTCCCTTCATAAAGATGAAAAGCTTCTAATTAAAGCAATATTGCAAGGTTGCCTTCCTTTGGCTGGACAATAATTTAATAAATATAGGTATAATTCCCTTTATTCATTATTAAGTCGGTCTCGGTGGTGACTTCAGTTCCAGGTTTGAATCCTGCAAGCGATGGTATATACCTAGCCATACCATGATTCAGTTAAGATGAAATATATATGTATCTGGATATTGAAACATATAAGAAATAATTTATATAACCATATATATTAAAAATGAAAACAAAATTATTTATATATTTATCAACGTTTCATCTTTATTTCAAGGCTTTCTCGTTATGATAAGGCGAAACGTTGATGAATATATAAATAATTTTGGTTTTACCTTTTCCATCACGTTGACGTATTATTTCCATAATTTTCATTATATATATAATTTTTATTTATTTATTTATATATATATATATATATCATAAGCACTACCATGATTTATTGATTTATTCTACTTTGATGTCATTCAATAATTCATAAACTGTGACATATCTGTTAACTAAAATTAATAAGTCTCCTTACTTTAGTATTATCCTATTATTATAAAAGTATTCTTATTCTTATATAGGAGAGACTTATTTTGTCATCTAAGTTACATTTGCGTTTGTGGTGTGTACAGACACACATATGTAACTTAGATGAGCATGCTGAAAAAATAGGGTCACCTTTTCTCTGAATGCTTACGGAGACATTAGAGAGTGGTTGAATCAACATAGAGTAAGAAGAGACGAGAAAAACATAACTTAGAGTAAAACATGTGTGAATTGTTCAGTTAATTAAAAATTACGGCTAATTAGAAAAATTGAAACAAATTTTTCAAACATAACCTAATCTCAGAACATATTTTATTCTGTATTTTGTGTCATAAGGTGTACATGAGAAAAAAAGCCTTAGTGAAACAAACGTTGATCAAGTCACATTTAGTATAATATATATATATATATATATAATACTATTCCATGTATATACACATAATATTATAAGGTAATATATTATATATTGTGTATATATATTTTCAGTATTTATTACAACAGTGCTCAATACGTGAGTAGAGCTTAGTAGTAGTATAAAAATATATTTTAAAATATCTATGGCAAGTAAGCTACACACAAACGTTTGTGTTTCATACCCGCAAGAAATCATCAGCCTCATTTTTCATTCATGCAGGAAATTATCAAGCTAAATGCCATGTAGCCTGATGATTTCCTTCGAGAATGAAACATGAACGTTTCTGTGTAGCGTACTTGCTATAGATATATTTTTATACTACTGATATATATAATAATATATATCTATGGCATAAATACATCAGAGTCAACTATAAAGGCTTTTTATATTTTATAAATACAACTTAATTGTAATCATAGTATTGGTAAAACTGCCGCAAACCTCAATGAATATCAAATGGTAAACATTTCGGCAAATTTGTAAGCTACTTAGTTTCTATTCATGAAACATTAAACAAATACTGAAAAGAACTAAACAAAATAATATCAAAGAACTTTCCTCACCACAAAGAGAGATTGAAAAAACCATAAAAAAAAAAAAAAAAATGCACATATTGGTTTCAATTCTTTTTATTCTTAGATAAATCCACAACTGTAGCTTGGTCAATCCATCTATCACACTTTAATTTGAAATAGCATTTTCATTGCAAATGCGTAGATTGAACTAGGTGGGTAGGTGGTAATATATTATTTTATATTATTGCCCATATAAGGCTCTGTCTGTTCATAGGTCGGTCTATCAGGTTTGAAATACCATTTTCCTAGGTATATCATGCTTTAGTTTGAAATGTCATTTTTAGTTCTGTCCCACATATCTCCAATTCCCTAAAAGGAGTTTATAAACAAACAGACAGGAACTATAATTGTATATTATATATATATATATATATATATATATATATATATATTAGTTTTTTTGGGGTGTGAAAGAAATCCAATAGAGCGCTCGATTATTCTATCAGAGCGTTTAGATCTTATGGTACCAATGATTTTGTGAATAAACCTGAGCCTGGTGAAAAAACTGGATTTAAGTCAGTTTCATTACTCATCAACCATTCTTTTTGCAAATGGAGGAAACACCGGAAGTGGTGAAACTGTCAATTTCCTGTCTGTTGCCTTTCTATCTTTTTATAAAATTTCTATTTTTTATTATTTTTTTGTTAAACAAATACAATCTAAACTTCTGGTAAATTCATAAATAGATAAATATAAATAAGGATAAGAGTAGAAATATTTTTCAAACATTGTTGTCGTAGGAAAATATTTAAATTTTGAAAACCTTAAACAATGTGTTATTTTCTTTTGTTAAAATAAATAGAATTTATTTTAAACTTATCTTCCGGAGATATAACTCTTGTCAAAGCAAAAACTGTTTTCTTTTCATATTGTCCGAGATGGAATGTAGACTTATGGTGGTGGAAGGAAACAAAAATCTGTTTATTAGTGCAATTTACGCTGGTTTGAATTTAGGATAGGAGTAGACGTATATAAATATAATATTTATAAATAAATATTAAATCATTTGTACCAACAGATGCTAGCGTTTCAAGCTTATAGCTCTGATCAGTGCAGGAGCGTAACAATTTCAGACGATCAGGAGGCATGGACTTGGTTCACAGAGTCAGCCTAGAATTTGCAATCAGTCGCCCTATCCTCGTGGCCACCGGAAACTATCACGTGATTAAGGGAAATTAAGATCTATATATGTGCCTAAGAAGCGAGTAGCAGACAGAAGACTAATCGAGAGTGTTCGACGAATGTATTCGAAACTTTGCTTTAGAGCTGTTGATAGTCTATTTTTTTTATCTATGGAAGTCAATGGTGACTTTAGTTAAGGGTTCGAATCGTGTGACTGGTGGAACAGTAATATATAACCACACTTATGAGTTTTGGTTAAGACGAAACATATGTATACGGATATTAAAATATTTATTATAAAATAATTATTTAAAGTTTCATTCAAGGACGAGAAATGTGAGAAATATGAAAAATTTCTAACTAGGAATATTGAGAAAGTTTCCTTCTTGGAAGGACGAACACTCTCAGAGGCTTACTATATTCGTTTAAAGATTAATAGTGTTTATTTTTCTTCTTTCATACAGCAGTTATGACGACCATGGCGATAAGAGCGTTGATGGAAGTAAATCGTGTGACCGGCAAAACATTTATATATAGTCATAATGATGAGCCCTGGTTAAGACTAAACATATCTATGTGGATAATTAAATATATATATATATATATATATATATTCAGGGCTTTACAGAAAGGAGTGCACTGCTTTTTGCATCAGTCGAGGAGCGGAGGGCTCATTTTTTATCCAGCAGTGGGGTTTATTTAAAATTAATGTTGAAAATATGTCGAAATTTTCAATGGTGCAGATGAAACGGCTCCCTTTTTTAAGAGCGGCTAATGCCCTTGTGTATATATGTATATATATATATTGAATGGAAAAATGTTATTCTGAGACCAAGTCAATTCGATATTTATATAGATAGTGGAAATTTCCACTTTAAATTAAGCTTAGTATGTAAGTTGTCGTGTTTGAGGAAGTGACGTCAGGTACAGGAAGTCTGGAGTGAGACTTGGCAAATAAGTTAGCTTAATCTACTCTTTTGTGGAGTTGGTGTGAAAGCTACAAAATGTGTTTTTGGGAGTTCTTCCTTTGTTTCTCTGGTGGGAAAGGGGCGGGGGGGGGGGGCGAGATGAAGACCTATACTACACAATTTGCTTGTGTTATAATAACAGTGTAAGGAGTATTGAAATAAAGAATAAAACTTTAAATGAAAACCCCAGAGGAATATATGCTTGTTATTATTTTGTTTACTTCGACAACTATTACTGCTGCTTGTAAAGGGAAGCAAGAGTGGCAAAAAAATACAGTCATCATTACGAATTACTATTATGAAACATGTCAACACAATGCAGGTGCTATGTAGACACTGTCGGCCATTTGTTGGGATCCGTAGGATTCCTGATGGTAATGCTACAGTAATGCATCGGTCTTGAATGATGTCAGATATATTGCCATGTTAATCACCACGCAGGTGAATTATTTATGGAAAAATGTTTAATTTTGATTGGAAACTTTTGTTTAATTAATGTAAAAGTTCAAGTTGAAATTGATAAAAACAAAGAAGCCCCACCATCCTTCACTACCAGAACTATATAATTCTTGAGGTATGCTAACGTGTGCACCAGTATGATACAGCCAACTAAGAAATTACTAAACATGTTATCATACGATTTTGTAATAGCCATTTTCTCAAGATATTCAACCAAACCTCACTCCGAAAATCTACCTAATAAAAATATGGCATCTTAGGAAAATCTTGAAAGGGGCCCCCGAAAAATAACTAAAATATGACATATCTTAGGAAAATTCGGAAAGGGGCCAAAACCTTTTGCTTTCATTTACATAAATTGGAAATCCATATCAAGAATTGAAGAAACAAAATCGTTATTTTGTCAGAATGATAGGGATACATCACAATTTTGAAATTGGCTCAAAAAGAAAAAAGGTCAAAAATCTAAAATGGTCTCTCATGAAATATATCCGTCACATGAATGTTTAACAAAAGGGGTTAAGAGGTTAGAGAAGTTATGGTTAGAGCAACAAAAAGTCATGGGGTCACTGTCAGTTATCTGCTCACAGCAAAAGCAAATATACTTGTTTTCAATTGATATAAAGAAAACATTTTTTATGTAAATTGTGCAAGTTTTATAAATTCACAGACATATATATATATATATATATATATATATTTATATATATATATATATTTTATTCAAAGAAGCTTTTAGTTATTTTTACATGGAGAAAAAAAACAATATATATGTATTCAACATTAATAATACTAGCAAAAATATGCAACCAGAGGGGGCATATTTTTTGCTAGTATATATGACGAAGGAATATATACACCACTGCTCCCACAAGGAGGAGGTAATACCTGAAAGAATGGTATCAATACGAATGAGCATGTACAACACTACCGCCCCCTCCTTAAAAAAGAGTAGGTAATGCTTGTGAGGATGTTATCATGACCACAGAACAGATAATACACTATCTCTCCCCCAACAAAAAAGAGGTGATGCTTGAGAGGATGACATCATGACGAACGAACATATACTACACTCTCCTCAAAGGAGGAGCCTATTTTGCATAATCACAAACCTCACCTCGAAATCAAATGGTTCTGCGTTCGTCCCTACATGCAGCCACTGTATGCTAGTCATGTCAGCTTATCCCCTAGTCTCTCCGCACCATCACCAGAGATTTTTTTACCTCTACTGGATACAATGTTTGGTTAGGAGCATCGTGAAGGGGCTTTCTATGCTCACTTATGAAGAGCGGCTTCTGCATCTTAACCTACTTACACTGGAACAGCGAAGACTGCAAGTCAACCTTATCCTAACATACAACACCATGAACGGAAAGTCAATCTACTTCTGGATGATATTTTCACTCTGGTGTCACACCAAGGCCTCGTGGTCATATAAGCTATACTGTAAACCGTTTCGGCTCAACAAGAGAAAGGCTGTTTATTCTGCCTGCATCGCTGCTCCATTTTCCATTGTGCAGATTGAAAGAGAGAGTTAGAATGCCTACTAGACATCATCCTCGAGTGTCTTAGGTCTCTCTGTACAGGGGTTTGTCAGGACAACCTGACATGAAGATACTTCGCCCTATAAGTAAACCATGACCAAATATTCAAAATAACAATGTTCGAAGCACAAATAAGCTCCCCTCGGAATGCTTACACAAGGAACAGTGATGTTAACTCAAATAACAGAACTAAGCTGGATACTCCACCAGACCAGATGAATGTGTGTCCTGAAATACGGCCAAACCAAGTAAATACACCAGAAAGATAAACTATAACATAGCTATATGGTCAGTTAGAGAGAAGGAAAGATATATTCTTCAGTGCTTTACTAACTGAAGCTTTGAGAGGTAAGGAGAATCTTAAATAAACACTCGGATATCTATGTCAAAGAAATCAAGTGTTAGCACCAGGAGGGGACCCATTGATTTCTGAGAACTTACTGAAGTAAAATATAGGTTGGGTTGAATGAAATGTTTTGCTACAATGCATTATTTTTTAATCCTATGTTATGTTTGTGATTATTAAAGCCGAGATGAAAGTCTGAACTAGTTTCGCCAAAGTAGGTGCTTTTTTTATTAATTTTCAATAGGCACACGCAGCGTTGCCTGAGAAGGAATGATGACGCATGTGTACTATTGCTCCAAGCTTTAAGCCCCATATCACCATGAAATTGTTTTCCCATGCTTATCAGACTGTGTCAAATGTATTTTTTCATCTGTTGGTGAGAACGTTTTTGTGAAAGTTTGGCGACCAAGTGATGACTATAGTAAGGTCACAATGGAAAGCTATATATAATATACCTAAATGGATCGATAAATTCCCTATTTATTTGCTTCCCCATGCCAATAAATTTTAGGGGTTTTAACGTGGAGAAAACATGTGATCTTCAAACTGATAAGACATTGTTCGAACCACTGTGCTGCTTAGCATGCTTTGTACACTTTAATAGGTTAAAGTTATTTTTCGGATAGAGTCAACCGACTCTCAGACAATGGTTAAGAAACCAAACTAACTTCATGTTTTTTTCCTAGTGGCACATCGTTGAAGTTGAGACAATTTAAATAACTTTACATTTTATTTCATTCACGCACTTTTATTTCGTCTAACAACTCGTGATTTTTTTGTATTGTCATAGAACATTCTATTTCTTGTTGAGAATTTATTTTTCCTAGTGACTTGCTAGGGGAATTTAGAATGATACTCTTTCCGGTTTGGCAGTCAAAGTAATCAGACACGGTCTAACTGACTGCCATCTTGGCATGCTTTTCACAAACCTTGGTAGCAGTCGTTTTTAGATATTTTCTCAAATATTCATATAAAAATCATAGAATTACGTCAGTAATTGAATTTTTCGTATATAAATTATCATTTCTGATGACCTAAAGAAAATAAAAACAGTTATTGTTGATGTGTTTTATTTAGAGTGAAGGATTACATTCCAAATTCATTTTAGGTAGGTCTGAGGTGGTTTTCTGACTTGCTATTTGCTCTCACTTGAAATGGTTTCGCCCGGGTTAGAAAAAGGCATGTGTTACTCCTTTTTTTAAAAATTCCTTCTTTCTTATTTCATACCTTTTTTCTCGCATTATTTGCTAACTTTTGCATGACAAGATGGAAGTACATATATATATATATATATGTATTAATAATCCAGATTATATCCACAGGATAAAAAATCCAGTTATTTCTTACTGTGTTTATATAAAAGTACTCCATAGCAAATGGAGCTGTTTATTATGTATATAAACATTTATTTATGTATACAAACATTTTTTCGCTGCACATTTGCAGACATATTTGGGATAGAGCCATAAATAGCCAGGACTCTTCAGGCCAACATCTTTTCTTTACGGTTGCATTTAGTGAAACGAGACAAAATTACTTTCTGAAACTGAACACATGAACAGCTCATAAAAATACCCAATTCAAATTGCCTAATATATCACTGTCTGTTAAATACAAAAATATAATTAAGATGTACATGTATTTATTTTAGCGTAGACATCTGACACAAATTTATCAAGTCAAGGTTGATATAACATAACATACAAATCCCCACTATCCAGTTAGATTATAATACATAAACTCATAGATATGACGTTTAAGCATGCATACACTTAAACCCTATGTTTCCTAAGAAACACATGTAGCAGTAGTACTACACACGGAAATAACAGCACCAACAACAAAAGCTGTCATTAACAGTGTTTGAAATATCTACTTGACTTCTAAGCTGGGCACTGATTGGAACAAACATTTAATTTCAATTCTGGGTTACCCAATAAGAAACAAGCTCTCATGCAAGAGGAGCACGGGTTCCCAGAGATGATAAAAGGGAGTGCTCACCAGTGTCCTTCCTCTTTTTAGCGACGAGAAGGCACAGCTGTCTAACATCCATGTCCCTCTGTTCAACCACCAAACTTCTCCCTTGGGATGCAAACCAAAACCTACTGAGCCATGGACTCTGGTGTCAACATGAAGGTTTCAATATCCAAGATGGTTGACCTGCCTAACATTTACAAATACCATTGCAACAGGCTTAGTTCCTAACAATAACATATGAACTCTGCCAGTCTTACAAACTACGTCTTCATTAATACTTACGTATGTACAGACTTTCTTTTTAGAACATTCTATTGTTATGAACTCTTCTCCATTCGCTACAACCAGGACATTTATCCTATTTATTAACTCTCAAATATTTTTCTTAGTCCAGACACCTGGATTTATTCTATTACAAACACTTTTTCAAAAAATTACATGCAAACGAAGATGGCCAATAAAGTGGATGTAAATGTTAGAATAGGACTTCACTCGTTTGCTATACATACACTTGGTCCGGAGAAGTCTGGCTATCTATGGCTCCGACCAAAACATGTCTGCAAGTGTGTAGCCAAAGAAATATTTGTATGAGTAAAAAAATTTGTTTTATACATATACAAACATATACATACATACAGATTTTCATTATAAAGTGTAAAATTCGCTAGGTTTACACTATCTTGCATTAAAGAAAGAACTTTATAAACTCTATTTTGACACTTAACTATATAACAAATAATGAATATAATCTTTTGAAAGTTTTTATTTTTTTAAATTTGAAAATGCAATTGCAGCTTTAGAGGAAATGCTAACCCTGGGGAAGGATCTAAAATATTTCACCCAAATATTCCTTCATCCTCCACAAAAAAAAAACTGGGTTAAACTAGGGTAAATATGCCGGTCTTTGATAGATATGTGTTTAAACCGATTGCCGTAGAGACAGTGTAACGATAGACCCCACCACGCACTACTCAACAGCCTTAGTCTGTTAATGCCGTGTCACATGGCTTGGCTTTACGAATGCCTCTCCATCACCACTATTCATAGAAACGCCTTGAGCTTGCTATCAGCTTGCCAAACCAACAGGACATTTGGTGAAACTACCGGATATTTGAATATTGGTTTTTAAAAAGGATATTCTATCTATCTATATAAAACTCAATGTCTGTGTGGATGATATTCGTGTGTTCGCTATAGAAAGAAAAGTTAGAGAATCTACACAAAATCTAAAAGTGTATTCTTATGTAAAATTTACCGGATAAGATAAGGGAAGTGTTCCCGAATCTCTAAGTGCACTCCTAAGGAAGCTATGAGGGCATAACCGTGGCCACCGAGAGTTACTACAGGCCGGTTGGCTAGAAAATGACGTCACTGACTTCCGTGTCAAAACAAGGACCGTAGTAATAACAATAAGAAGGCATTTCGACTTCTCCATTCACTAAATAATCCATCAAAATTCAGGAAATCAACCAATTTAAATGAAATTTTCAGGATTTATTAATTAATGATCACGGAATATAATAAATCCATTACTTTATTATAAAGCTTGGTGCAAATGTATTATTTCTTGTAAACAAAAAACACCTTTACTAAAGTTATTCAAAATATCAAAACATGTTGACCATACGATATTGTAAATATTTAAAACAAAGCATTAGAAAACTTTAAAAATTGCATGTAAAAAAAGAAAAGAAAAGAAAAGAACCCGATTCGATTCATCTTGAAACTGATCTTTATCCAATATAAATTTAAAGAAAATAATAATTCACGATCAAATACTTCAAAAAACTGAATTATGAATTACCATTATTTAAACTTCTTACCCAATCAACCGTAAGTAATTCAGACTTTGAAATTTGTTTAAAAATTATACAAAAAAAAGTTCAATGTTAACTGTCTGTTTAATAATGAAATCACCAACTCCTATCTTGCTATTAAGAGATAGGTACGTGCAAAATCAAAGGCCGATCCCCAAAATGTAAAAACATTTTGACCCTCCCTTCACTTAAAAATTCACCAAAATTCAGGAAATCAACCAATTTTAATGAAATTTTCAATATTTATTAATAAACAAGCACAGGAGATATAGTGAAACATTTTTTTAAAATCTTAGTGAAAATGTATTATTTTTTTAAAAATAAAATACACCTTTACTAAACGTATATTTTTATATATATAAAAAAAATCCATGATTTTTTTAAAATGAAAATAAGATCTGTATATGTTTAAAATATTTTTAAAAAAAAACTATTTCGTATATATTACGGAAAATGCCCCTACGCTCTTGTTAATAAAATCAGTATAACTCGAAGAATTAACGATATTATCATTGAATAAAGCATTGTTTAATTAATATTTTTTGTGAAAATTTTGATTAAATATGATGTTATTATTTCATTTATTTAATCTACAAAAGTAGAGAAAAGATAAACTATGCTACACTTAAGACATCGAAAAAAAGTAATAAAAAAAATGGAACACTACTTTTTTATCAAATAATGAATAAGTAATTCAGACTTGATTTTTTTATATAATTAAAACAAAATTCAAACTTACTACACTATATTTAGTCGGTGTAAACATTATTACGTGTATCCATATTTGCAGTAATTATTTCTCTTTTGGAAATCCAAACATATGCAGTAGGCATTTTAACTTTGTGAATTATGAAATGAAATTTTAAAAAGCGCGAAATTATTTTTAAATTGGTTGATTTCCTGAATTTTTATTCCAGTTAACATTGAAATTTTTTTTTGTATAATTTTTAAACAAATTTCAAAGTCTGAATTACTTACGGTTGATTGGGTTAGAAGTTTAAATAATGGTAATTCATAATTCAGTTTTTTGCAGTATTTGATCGTGAATTATTATTTTTTAAAAATTTATATTGAATAAAGATCAGTTTCAAGATGAAGCGAATCGTGTTCTTTTCTTTTCTTTTTTACATGCAATTTTTAAAGTTGTCTAATGCTTTGTTTTAAATATTTACAATATCGTATGGTCAACATGTTTTGATATTTTGAATAACTTTAGTAAAGGTGTTTTTTGTTTACAAGAAATAATACATTTGCACCAAGCTTTATAATAAAGTAGTGGATTTATTATATTCCGTGATCATTAATTAATAAATCCTGAAAATTTCATTAAAATTGGTTGATTTCCTGAATTTTGATGGATTATTTAGTAAATGGAGAAGTCGAAATGCCTTCTTATTGTTATTACTACGGTCCTTGTTTTGATACGGAAGTCAGTGACGTCAGAGGGGGGCAGGAAGTTAGTTGCTTGGCCTGTAGTAACTCTCGGTGGCCACGGCATAACCCTTCTTAAAACTTCAAATATATCCTATTTTTATGAAATTTTAATTATATGTATAAAATTATCTGAGGAAGACAATGGAAGTGGTCTTACATTTTTATGTTACCCTCTATGTACCAAATATTTAACTGCCTCCACTTCTCAGTAACCCATGGGGACAGAACCTCCTTAAAACTTCAAATGCGTATATCAGTTCTCCAACGTTTTAGCTTCTTCCAGCTATATTAAGGGGCGATACGGGAGCAGTAAAAACAAAGAAAGCAACATGGTGTTGTGAGCATAGTGAAAAAGTACATTGTAGTGATCCTCATTCAATCCTGAACAACCTCGGATCTTTCTGTTAATTAACTATAGAACGAACTAAGGTAATACACCGCGGTAATTCTATAAACACCTTCAATATATAAAAAGGAGTTGCTCAGAGCAGACGAGTGCATGAGAGGATCAGAAGCAATAAAGGTGTCTTCCTTCTCCTAGACTACTTGCCTTATACTAAGGACTAAGGCCTTTTCAATGTACTAATGAGTCACCGCTTATCAAGGCCCAAAGACCATTTGAGGATAAGGGTTACTGTGTTTGTCAGGTGGGCGGTGAGACAACACCTTGAGGATTGGTAACGGTGGTTGAAACGGTCAGAATTTGATTATTAAAGAGACAGCTCAACAAGAATTTGTTAACATTGGACTTTAAAACCATCATGTTGCAGTCAGTTGTCAGCAGCCTCATGGTATTATGTTCTATAGACGTAGTTATTGGAAAGAAACTTTGCTCATGGAAGTTTCGTTTAGTTTAAGATACACAGAGGAAAAAAGGAAAATTATTTACAGTGATTGTAGTTAGACGAGTTTTGATGTGAATGTTTTACAGGGAGGAACCAGTCAAGCAGCTACCATAAAAATAACGATAGAGTAGAGAAAGACTAGCAACCTCTCTTCTGTGAGAAAGAGGCTGTAGGGAAGAGAAGAGGACATCAACTACTAGATTTCAAAGTTGATTTTGTACTCTGTCACGGCACGAAAATGGTAGAGCCTTAGATACATCTGAATCACCGGCATCTCCTCCCTTGCATTGTCCCATCAGACGTGAGACAAGAAGATGCCAGCCGAGTAGACATAAGAAAGGTTACCAATGAGTAACAACTGAAGTGTAGGAAAAGCTTCCTCTGTCATTTCCAGACCCTTACCAACATCTCAGGAAGAAACCAGACTACAGCTATGGACCAGAAAGCTAGAGAACACTCCCTCCTCTCTTATTAGCATGGGGATCCCCCCTCTGAAGCCCTCTCTCCCGACTCAGAAACACCGAAAATCAAAAATTTTCAGATAGAAAAATAATTACCTATCATCATTGGATAAAATGTATTTGCTGTTTACAGATGCCCTTATTTATTGCCCCCCCCCCACAACGAGTGCAGATTTAGACAAGGTTGGGTTTTAATATGGGGAAAATCCAGCTCCCCTAAAAGTGCCACTCTGAATTGGGACAAAGAAAATCTAGAAGAATTTCTCCTTCATTGACCAAGGACAGAAAAGACGAAGTCTAGTATCAGAACAGATGCTACACTTTGCTCCTTGCCAAAAGGCCACAGATGTCTGACCTGATAGTATCGTAAAATCCACCAATACAAAATTATACCATCATTGGAATCCTCATAAAATGTTATTGTAGAAAAGTTGTTTGATCTTAGTGTAGAGCTTTGTTTTCAATTGCCTGCTACAAAGAAGGTAAGCTCTCTCTACCGAGCTAGAAAACTTCTCACTTTTGCTAGTATCCTATATTTCTATAAAGTCACCATTAGCTCATGCATGGAGTATTGTTGCCACATCTGGGCTGGTTCATCAACCACTAGTTTCTCTCTCTGTCTCACCCCCTCTCTCTCTCTCTGACAGGACGCAAAAAAGAAATTCTAACCAAATCGATCCCACACTGTCTGCCAAGCTCTAGCTCCTGTCTCATCGCCGAAGTGCTGCATCCCTGTGCTTGTTTTACAAGTATTTCCACGGAATGTGCTCCAATGAATTTACTGCACTTGTACCTCTTTAAAAATAAATGCCTTCGACCCATCCAACTAGTAGCAAAATCACACCTCTTTAATTTAGAGGTCTCTAAATGCCAGAAAATTGTCTACTCCTATAGCTTCTTTATTCGGACCAGTTACCTTTGGGATTCCCTCACTGCTCCTCCGACTGTACCAACATGCAGAAATTTAAATGTAATATGAACAAATATCTTTTTGTCCAAGTCCCCACTCAGGTTGCCCCCTATAAATCTAGACCGTATCACAGTAGCTCCTAACACTTCAATGACAATATCCCGTGTTTTGAGCGAACAATTGTTAAAAAAATAAATGAAGAAAGAGATATAGTACACGTATAGTATGGATTGCTTCTGTGTGTAGGTAGAATCTACCCACGGAACCTACAATTGCATTTTCACCCAGAGTTGCTCTGAGGAAGTATCTAAAATATTCCACCTGCTTCACCCTCCACCAAAACAAAAGTGTTCAACCCAGACAATTCTTTAAACACCTGCAATATATCAAAGTAATTGCTGAGAGCAGTCAAACGCACGAGAGAGGTGATTGGGGTTAGGTAAGGCATGTACGAATCTGTCAAGATCGCAGAGCCAAATGGATTGTTATCGGGAGGTATTTGGATTTCTGTACAGATGCATAACTACAAGATAGAGAAAAGGTGAATCGGTTAGCATAGTTGAAAAAGCAGAGTTGTCAGAATTGTTATTTTTATCTCTCTCTCATGTTTGGGGTGAACTATGTTAAAATATATATATTATAAAGATTTAAAGTGGTCTGCATAAATCAATGTATGTTTCGGAGCTAACATGCACACACGTCTGGACTGCAATTCATATTGAAATTAAAAAGTCCAAAAGAAAAAAAAATCAGATACTGATCTAGATAGATGAAGACTTTAGGGTGGTGTGTTAAGGTAAGAGGTGCCACCAGTCAAAACTGTCTTTGATTAAGATAATTATGATGCTTATCGTTTTTTACTCGTCGACCCCCCCCCCTCCACCCACTGTTATAACATTAAACCGAGTCTTCGTCTATCTAGATTATCAGTATCTGATTTTTTCCTTTTAGACTTTTTAATTTCTGTATGACCACTTTAAATGTTTATATAAAATGTATTTCTAAAGCTCTACCTTGTATTGAGCACATTTTAAAAAATATTTGTTTTAAGTTAATTGAATATGTTCAAAAGTATTTAAGAAATATATATATATATAATTGAATAACAGATTATTGGTATAGTAGAAAAATAGGATTAGTTTAAGATGAGGACACATTTATCAATGAAAAGCGGGGTAACAAAATGATTTAATGAGAAAAAATAATAAAATGTCTTAAAGGCCTTTTCGTCTGACCCTTTTCAGAGGAGACATGTCAGAAATGATACTAATAAAATGTAAGAAAAACAAATGAGGGAATGAGTGTAATCTTATATGCTAGATAAATTGAGTATTATGTTTGGTATTATTGAGATTTTGGATGCCTTACATGCTCGGCATCTCAGATAGTTTGGCCACGTACAGCGTGCCACCTCCTGCATCAATTCAATAATGCACATGGATACTCCAGGCACAAGGAAGACCAAGGAAAGCTTAGCTTGAGTGCATAAGCAGTGACTTGGCTGCTTGCAACATGACTGGTATCAGCCCACATGGAGAGCAGGTGTGAGACGTTGCCTGGTGTTGCCCACATTGGAGTCCGGGACACTCGCAGTACCTTAAATACCAAAACCGGATGATGATAGCAACGATGATGATGTAAGTTAGAGAAGAAAGATTGGGGGTAAATCTCTCAACTAATTAATTAATGGATCTAAGTTCTGAAAAATCTGTTTAAATTCCTTTTGTTAACATAGACTAGGCTAGGTGAAGAGGAGATTAATAACGATTGTCTCAATGATTATTGAGGTTAAGGTTCAACATAGCTTAATAGCTATCTGTGCAAACAAGAAAACCAACCTTTCAGAATCGGAAAGGAACTAAATAAAGACAGCAGATCTTAGACAAGTAAAGAGCTCGATATCTTATCAGATAGAACTATATAAATAACAAATGATAATAAAATGTACTTATCTCAACATTTTGAAATATATCCTATAAAGGTGACCCCCCCCCCCCGACGTTAGGCCTCACTGGTATCACTAAGACTTAAGACATAAGGCATTGGAGGGACACTATGATGAGATATGTAATGACACCAAAGTGTAGTATCTGTTATGTCTCAGGAGGTCATCATCTCAGGCATTACCTTCTTGAAAGATGACAAAAGGTTTATTCTATTGCCTTTTGTATCCTCCTTTCAGTGGCGCCTATATTCATGACAAAATGCCGATGGGACCGACCAGGCTATTTTTGTAGGTGGACAATAGTCGAAGAGTGCCTTAGGGGAGCTGCATTCCTCCTATAAACTGACCTTATATCTAACTTTGCTGTTGTTGGAGGCAAGAAAACAGATTTGTTCAATCCTTGGCCAGAGGCAATTTTTATTTTCACCCCACTCCAAGTGAACCCCTTTTAGGGGTGCTGTATTTTCCCCACATTAAAAACAGACTTTATGTCTAACTCCTCCCTTGTGGAGAGACAAGTACATAAAAGACAAGCGTGAGTTATTAGTGATTTTCTGTCCCCCAACTTATGGTATGTGCTTGACTGAGCTCCAATTCCTTGTTCCCCCTGTACAACATTCATAGCAAGAACTCGTCTAGCTGCAAAGAACTTTCCTTTGTTGCTCAATCTGAACTTCCATGAACAGAGTTTCTGTCCAAGAACTGCCCATCTGTGAAACACAATATCACAGAACTGTTTCCTTGCTGATTGCAGCATGGTCATCTTCAATGCTTTCTCAACTTATATAATACCGGGGATTCTCATTATAAACGTGACCAATATCTCTGCCAATATTGGACAATCTGACATGAGAATACTTCATCCTAGAAATAAAACCTGACCAAATATTCAAAATAACAGAATTTGAAGCCAAAATAAAATCCCCTTGGCATGGCTACACACTGGATTATACAAGGAATGGTGCACATTCTCTTAGTGATATTACCTCTAGTAACACCACTTAGCTGGATATTCAATCAGCCCAGATGAATTCTGGTTCTCGAATCCTGCAAGAAAATACCGCAATAAACAAACTATGAAATAGTTACGTGGTCAATTGGAAAGAGGAAAAGTAATGCTGTTCAGTTTCATTAACTCAACGTTTGAGAGGTAGAGGAGAATCTTAAATGAATACTCGGATATTTATGTATCTCATATAGAAATCAAGTGTTATTCCCAGGAAGGAGCCCCTTGATTTCTGAGAGCTAACTGAATAAAAATAAAAATAAAATTATATTACTCTGTATTTTTCACAATTGATAGAAAATAAAATAAACGTTTCAAAATCATCCGAGGAGATGTCATAGTCAACAGAAAAAATGTCAGATTCTATCCAGAATGTGTTGTTCCGTGATGAAGCCTGTTTCTGTCTGTCAAGCCACATTAACAGCAAGAACTGCATTCTGGGATCGTAAGCGCCAGATGAAGTTTTTCAAAGGCTACTGCACTCTCAAGTATACCGTGTTGGTCGCAATCTCAACAAAATTGCACAATCAGACTGCTTTGGTTTGAGAATGATGTTGAGGAGACGGTGACCGTCAATAAGGAGTATTACATTGTAGTGCTTACCAAATTCTGGAAGCTACTTGGTGCCCTTTTTGGCATGCGACGAGAGAAGCAATGGTTTTAAACAAGACGGAGCAACTTCCTCACACATTTTATCTCACTATGAAGTGGCTGGATCGTTGCTTTGCAGGTTGACTGATTAGAAGACACCGCACTCAGAAGTGTCACCACATTCACCGGATTTAAACCAACTGAATTTCTATCATTGGACGTTTTGTAAAACTATGTGTACCAGCCGACTACAGCATGGTAATGTCAAGTCCAATGTTAACAGGTTCTTGTTGAGCTGTCCTTTTAAGTAATCAAATTCTGCCCAGATCCAATCCATCCTCTTCAATCCTCATGGTGTTAGTTTCACCAGCCACCTAAGATAAACCATTAACCCTTGTCCTCAAGCTGCCTTTGAGCCTTGGTGAGCACT
>OY744522.1:107573293-107650793 GCA_963556195.1 Sepiola atlantica
TGTTTCTATTTTACTTCAGTCGACATTCTCAGAAATCAAGGGCCCCCTTTCTTGGGGCTAACACTTGATCCCTATATGAGATACATAGGTATTCAAATATTCTATTAAAGTTCTCCCTTACCTCTGAAATGTTTGAGTTAGTAAATAAGTTAATATTAATTTTCCTCTCCCCATCTTTCTTGTGGTCTCTTGGTCCTACCGGATTCCAGGACAAGAATTCATCTAGTCTGGTGGAATATCATGCGTAGCACTGTTACTTAAGGTAACACTATTTTAAAAAGTTGCACCATTCCTCGTATGAGCCAGTGTGTGTAGGTAGAGTAAAATTCCAAACTAGTTAACCGATCACAGTACATTTTTAAACACGCCTGTTAGGCTTGAGGGTCTGTAATGTGAGATATATTTAGTTTTAGTTCATGCATAAGGAGCAATTTTTAGATACTTCCGATTTTGATTAAATTTCAACCCTATGTATTAGACACCAATTAATTGATATTCTCTAAATCTTAATTTCTTTAGAGCTTTTTAAAAAGGTTCTTAAGGGACATAATATGGGCGCAACCTCCCATTTGAAAATTCAAATATTTCAGATTTACATACTTATAAGATCCATAGTTATTAGACACCGATTAAACACGATTCCTTGAATTTTAGACATTTTTCTAGAATAAAAATAGAAATAAAAATTCTAGACATAAAGTTTAGTAACTTACGTATCTTGATTTTAATCTTTGTAAGGGGACATAAAAGTGGTGCAAAATTGTCCTGTTTGGTAAGTAAATTACTGCGACGGCTTACATCCAATGTTATAGACTCGTCTTTTTTCAGAGTGGGAGTGGCTCTGTGCAATGCTTCTCACTTAAAAAAAAAACTTCAGGCACAGGTATCGCTTGAGTTTTAGTGTGTGCGTTTATGTTTTCTAAACGGTTGACCCCGGCCTTGAAAATGGCAAACACAATGTAAATTAATAATAATAATTCATTGGCCAATGAGAATAACGGCTCTAGCACAACGTGTGAAACAGTCTGGCTCGACAGGTGTCTCAGGACACCGTAGTCATCAGGCAACTGGGGAAAGACGTAAGCCTTTGAATGTATGTTTACAGAGGGGTGCATTTATAGCTATGAGCACATCGAATCATACTCAGTTTTCCAATATCTTAGAAGCAAGTCGAGGTAACCTGTTCCATTTGTGCATCGCTCTACCGACATAAAGCAGCCATTACATCCGTGACGTCACTCGATATTGATGGATTGATTTCTAAATCGGAAGTGATGTACAGAAGAGGTTGGCATCTTAAATACGAAATCAAGCTAAAGTGATAGATAGACTCGGCAGCTGATCGACCAACCGACACGGAAAGCTTTTCAGGATCCAAAGACTTCTCGACAGCACGTAAATAGATTGCCAGTTTACAGTACCGGGATTTTTTTGTAGAAAAACCCCACTCTAAAATAGCTCGGCCCGCAAAAAACCCCCAAATATTAACAGATAAAATGATGGATATTTGCATAAAAAGATAGTTTCCTTTATATTTCTGCCTCCACATGAACTCTACACATATAGCTGTCTGCCGTTCCGCGATGCGTTCTAGAGAGGCGTTTATTCAGCATTTCGTACGAAGAGAAATGAGGATTTAATCGATCTCAACGTGGAGATGTGGAACTTAACCATAACATGACGCATGTCTAGACAGGACTTATAAATGTGGATCAAGGGCGTGTGCGTACAACTAGGGACTTGAAAAAAATATTTGTAAAACTTATTTTTTCATTAGTGGCACGTTTCTTCTACAAAAGATCCCAATATGGAAACATTCAAAATTATTTAAATGAAAAAAAAAAAGAAAAACAAAATGAAAAGAAAAAGCGAAAACATATTTAGATGAGTTCTTTCATAGAATAGTGGCTACCCTGGTAAACACTTTATCTTCAATTTAGAACACAAATAAACTATGATACTAGACTTTAGTCTATTAACTTTCATTCTAGTTAAAAGTACTTTCTATTCACTAATTTGAAGGCTTTACAATCACCTTTGACCGTCGAAGACTGGTCGCATATGTTTGTTTTCATTAATCTCTGTATTAATAAAATACACAAAAAAGATCTCGTGTGTGTGTGTTTGTTTCTTGCCTATACGTAACTTCGATAAATAAACATTGAATTCATTTTTTTATTTACTATTAATCGAATATTTATTGGAATAAAAAATAAAACAAGGGAAAACAAAAGAATTAAAAAAATCTATTAATAAAATAAATGTAAAATGGACTACAACGCCGGGTAAACATGGCTAGTCTATTATATAGGAGAAGTTGTCTGTGTGCGTGAGTGTGTATATGTGCGTGTTTATATGTGTGTATGCATACGTATGCGTGCGTGCAGCTAACACTTAAAAACTACAAAACAAACACCATCAAAGTTGATATTTTCTTGATCAGCATTGCCCGGAATAAATAATAACTAACATTCTTTTACCCTAAACTGCCACCGATTTCGTCAGAGCGTGTTTATTTTCTTATCATTGTCATGTACTAAATACAGGGAAGTGACTGATTTTTTTCAAAGAGTTATTTCCCTAGCGCTGACTCGAGTACTCTATAAAAAGTGTATGTTCAGAGAGAGGAATGAGCTAGGCGGAAAAGAAAGAGGATTTGGAGAGAAGGAGAGGGTGAGTGGAAGAGAGAGATAGAAGTTTTAATAGAAATATGTTACACTTTTGCCTCGGGCAACGCCGGGTAGCCCTGCTAGTTTTAAATAAAATAATACAACCTTTTGTTTTGTTTCAGAATTTTTGAGATGAGGATTGATACTTTGTATTGTATTATTTGGACTACTTTTCTTATCTTGATGTTATTCTGACAACGTTTCATCCGATAGCATCTCCGACCTTCTTCAGGCGCACCTTGTCGAACTTAGGAATCGGTACGAATTTTGAACTGAACTTAATCACCACCCAATCAACAGGAGCATACCAAGTAGAAGTCGTCTTAATTCTTAATTCTATTTTTTAGTATTGCCTCCGTCGGTTCTATGGAACGTTCAGTGCAAAATTCCGTACAGATTTCAGAGTTTGACAAGACACACATTTATTTTGAACTAATGAGTCATCGCTTATCAAGGCCCAAAGGCCACTCGATAATAAGGGTGTATGGATTTGTCAGTCGCACGGTGAGACAAACACATTGAGAATTGGAGATGATGGTTCAAACTGGACAAAATTCGATTATTTAAGAGGACAGCTCAACAAGAATTTGTTAACATTAGACTTGAAGACGACCATGTTGTAGAAGCAGTTCTGTGGTATTTAGTTCTACAGACGGGTATTTCTTGGACAAAAACTCTGCTCATGGAAGTTTCGTTTAGCTCCAGGTACACAGAGGAAGAAAGTAAAATTATTTACAGTGGTTGTAGCGAGACGAGTTTTTGCTCCGACTGTTTTACAGGGGCACCAGAGATTTGAGCTCAGTCGAGCACCTACCATTAACAATTAAAGAAAAACTGGCAATGTTTCTTTTGTAAGAAAGAGGCTGTAGGGACGAGAAGAGACCACCCCACTAGATTTCAAAGTCAATTTTCTACTGTCAAGGTAAGAGAGAATACTGAGCGGCACCTCATCAGATGTTGCAACAGTACTCCATCTTAGGACGTATCAAGCTCTTATAGAGATAGAGAATTACGTCAGGAGTGGGATCATTTCTGAAGCGGTAGAATGATCCAATAATTTTTCTAGCGACCTTAGGAACACGTTTCATGTAAGTCTTCCACTTCAGGTCTGAACCGAGTCAGTTCTAGTGTTAATAAGGAAGGATGTGTGAGTGGAAACGTTCAAGGGTGAGAGGTGATACCAGGCGGAAGTAACACACCCACGTCTCTATCTTAGCTGATGAGATTTCAAGGAGGAAAGACGCGTACGTCTCGCTGCTTTCTCCACGGTGGGATTATCCATCTATCTGTAGCTTTCGCCCTCTTTTACATATAATAAACTCTCTCGGTGACTGTTCTGCTTATTTGAAATAAATCTTTTTAGAAACTGGGCATTAGTATTCGAGTAGTTATGTGTCCATAGACATCAACAACCTGGATTCGATCACGACACGGATGTATAAAGGTTTTATACATCCATGGGTAAGCTAAAATTCAACACTAGCAGTTTCTCAAAGCAGGGGGTCTCATCAAGGAGATCGGAGGTTACATCTACCGAAACAATCAGAATAACATCCAAGATGAGAACAATAGTTCAAAACTTAGTTTATTATCAAAATGCACTACGATTCTAAGGTTTTATGACTATTTGAGTACCCATCGAAAAATTGAACAATTTACAACAATGATACAATCTTTTTTGTTATGGTGGGGTTATTGTAAAGAAGCACGTAATTATTATTTTGAGGTCGGGGAGATACATTAGTTTATAATGTGTGAGAATTAAGGATTGCCGAGTCTGTGTTATACAAATCAATGTGACTTTTTTCACATCATCGATTAAATTTTTACATTTCAGCAAAGATAAAGAGATAAAGATAGTACCATGCCATTTCATAGGAGATAGTGTCGGTGACCTTATGTTGCACAAGGACAACAGTGAGAAAATCCTGCCGACTCCTCCGTTCTTCATGTGGTGGTGGTGGTGAATCCCTCAAGCATCTCGCTAGTCTGGCCAACTCTACAGAACGCAACTTTCTGGCTAGCTTTTATTGACCACCGTGTTTTATGTTCTGACTACATTCTTACAAATCAGCTTTCCCCAATATGATGGTGGCGAATCCTTCAAACATCCCACCAGTCTGACCGACTCCACTTGGCTAGGAGTAAAGTGTCGTATCTGTTCTGATATTTCACATCATATTTTCTGTCCTCGGCCGATGAAGGAGTAATCGTTCTAGACTGAAAGAGTTTTAATTTTTGCCCTAACCCAGAGTTCCCTATTTTGGGAGCTAGATTTTCCCCACATTAAAAACCGATCGTGTGTATAACTGCTCTCGTGGGGAGATAGGGACTTCACTGAATACCTTTCTGGCTAGCTTTTATTGACTACTTTGTTTTATGTTCCTACTACATTCGTGCAAATCAGCTTTTTATATTTCTCAAAATCATGAGAGTGCGGCTCTAGGGTATATCCTAAGGTCATTTATGCTAAGGTCATTTATGCTAACAGAACTTAACTTCCTAGATTTAAGGTGTTAAATATTGATGAGGTACATCAACTAGTTGTTGCTATTTAGTACTTATTGTTGATATGTTCGAAAAGGGGTAACGGAAGGATCAAGGAATCGACTCTATTAAGTCATTGGAAACGGAAGCCGATGAAGCAGCGGGACATAATGTCAGATATAACCAATAAAGAAAGCGGCAGTCTAAGGTCCGTCAGTTTTGGTGGGAGCTTTAATGGAGCAAGACGCATTTTTAGATCGTCTAACGAAACGGTAAACAATCAAGCAATGTGCTTAAAACATATGTAACTCTCTGTTGTCCTTCCCGCCCTTTTGATATTTCAGCTACGAAACATTTTTGCTCAATTAAGTCATGAATTTTTGATCTTTTACTCTTTTTACACATTTAACCATATTAAACTTTCGACCATTACTTCCTATCGTTATGCTCTTGGTTAGATTCAAAGCTACACAATATACAACATATCGTCTCTCATGTTACTTTTGGACTTAGTTTCGAGTTGCATCGTTTAAACTAGCTCGTAGACTCCGGTTAGCAACTATTATGAAATCCAAGCGTTTGGCATTTGCTAAACAACATTAAGTTTGGAGAGTTTGATTGGGTTAACACTTTGGCTTCGAATAAATCTATGTGCTTATTAACTACTCACTGGCTTTGCTGGTACGCTATAGCGTTATCTCCTTGAAACAAAACTTGTAAATAATAAACATTTAATTCATAAATTTCTTGTAAACACAAGACAAAAAGTTTTCGCATTTATTCATATAAATAGATAAATATAAACATTTTGGTAATTTTTATACACATTTATTTATCTTTT
The DNA here is from genome assembly GCA_963556195.1 of Sepiola atlantica. NCBI lineage: Eukaryota > Metazoa > Mollusca > Cephalopoda > Sepiida > Sepiolidae > Sepiola > Sepiola atlantica. The sequence goes on from OY744522.1 coordinate 107,579,291, forward strand.
AAATAAGACCAAAGAAATGAAAAGACCAAAAGTAGGAAAAATCAATTCGCCTGAGCGATGGTGTGTGTGTGTTAAAACAATAAAAGAGCAGTTACCCCCTCTCTATGAACTCGTATGCATCATCGGTATATCTTTCTAACTAAAATATATTAGTTGCATTTAACTCATCTCTCTAGATAATTAATGAGCATATTTTTAAAAGGTTTTTGTAATTTATTTCTATTTCATTAACTCACTTTAATTCATTACTGTTAAAATCGACGAAACTATTGTATATATATAGCAAAATAGGACAATAAAATTACAAATTAATATCAAATATTGATCTATTATGAACCGTTTAAAAAAAATAGTTATGCAAATAAAGCATTCAAAGGCCTCTCCTTGAATCGTTTGTCTAGTTTATATACAGTATTGCAAAATATCATGTATTATTGATTTAAATAACAGTTACTTGTTTTGATGGTAATATAGGAGTGATGAATGAAAATAAAGTTTCGTATTTATTCATTCATTTACCACGTGCGTTTTTATTTTTTATTTATGTACTTTTTTCAATATCGTTCAATGCATCTTGGGGGGTCCTCTCCTACTGTCATTTAAATAAGTTGGATGTGGCACTTAACATAAAATGCGGACAGACAAACAGATATTAAAGAAAACATCTAAAAGAGTTCAACTCCTAGTTGAGTTATCCAGTCTCCCACGGAGTTTTGCTGTAATAATATAGAAAGTAGAGGACAAGTTTGGGCATGTTTGACATTTTTCGTTTTGATTTTGGAAGCGAGAATGTTCGAAATCTTCACCGAGGTCAAGTAAAAGTCAAATTTTAAGGAACCATTTTTGTTGAGGGGGACGGGGGCTTTTTTAATTTTTTTTTTAAATATTAGCAAAATACGAGGAGGAGAAAAGAGGTGGAGGAATGATTTGTAAAGAGGTGGAGTGAAATTGAGAGACACTATGAAATGAAGAAGGATTTAGAAGGAAAGTGTTAAAAGATTTGACAGTTGAAAGAAAAAGACAGGAGAGAGAAAAAGTGGGGTGGGGTGGAGTGGGTGGCGATGAAAAGAAACAGAAAGTGGTCCGGTGGGAGGGAAGAAAGTATTGAAAAATAAACGTCAGATGGTGTTTGTGGGGAGAATAAGATGAAGTTAGTAAGAGAAAACAAAAACAAAGTGAAAGTGATGAATAAATACAGTCATCCACAGACAGCTGTTTCGTTGTCTACGACTCATGCATGGCTGTGCTCTGGTCATTGAAAGAAAAATATCCGTCTAGACTGACACAATTTTTATTCTTTCTTGATCCAGAGTGTTCCTTTCCGGGGAGCTGGATTTCTCAGCATTTAAAACCGACCTTGTGTCTAAATCTGTGCCTCGTGGGAAACCAAATAATTAGGGACCCACCAGTGTGTCTAGACATACCGAGATACGAAACCGAAAGTCAGCCCTACCAACTGAGCTACCGAATTTGCTACTGGAAGTGGGAGACATTATACCGTATTTAAATGAAATTATGTATTTTTTTCACATTTTCTTTTACGATACTGGTTACCGATAGAACTCAATTCTTTTTACGGAAGAATGTGGGGAAAAATCATTGCTTCCACTATTATTATTCTCTATTTATATAAGTGCTGTATGTGTATCTGTTCATATATTTCTATGTATACGATTCAATCTTAAAATAATTCATCGATCAGTTTTAATTTTGAAACACAACTGCCCGGCGTAAGGGTGGGTGACGTAGGACGTGTTTATCTAAATTTAGTTTTATGCAAAGGGGTGAAAATCCAGATACCTGCGATTGATTTGAAATTTTTACAATAGGTATGCGACATCAATTAATAAATATTCCTCAAATTTCTGTTTCTTTGGAGTATTGTAAAGGTTTTTTAGGGGGGTATAATATAGCCCCCCCCCCATTTGAAAAGTCAAATATATCAGATTTGCATCAAGATTTGACCCATAATCATTAGACACCATTTAAACAAGATTCCCCGGATTTCATTTTTTTCCTGAAACCACTTTAAGTTTTAAATTTTAGACATTTTCTAGAATCAAAATCATGTCATGGATTTTGATTCTAATTAGAATAACGATTCTAGGCATAAGGTTTAGTAGAATAATATATACTTTTACGAAGATTAAAATCAAGATAATAATGGTGCAAAACTAATTTGTCCGGGGAATTAATTCTACCTATCTTGGTATGAGTATCCCTAACAAAAAAACAAAAACAAACACAAAAAAACAAACACAAAAAAACAAACACAAAAAAAAAAAACACACACAAAAAAAAACACACACAAAAAAAACAAACACACACCAGTTATTCATAGAAATATGTTTCGTCTTCTCTAAAACTTATCAGTATGGCTAGACAGAGCGAGATCTGAAACAGGAACTCAAGTGACTGACGTTTGGCTCGAACGCATCATAAATTATGTTATTTATGTCCTCATAATTGAAAGTATTTAATAATTTTTAAGGAATACCTTTGTCTTAATGCTAAGTGGAATATACATATATATATATATACATATACACACACACACAGTTTTAATTACCTACTAGACACCATCCTCGAGTGACTTCGGTCTCTCTGTACAAGTGGTTGTCAGGACAACCTGACACGAGGACACTGTCCCCTACAAGTAAACTCTGATGAAATATTCAAAATAACATAGTATTCAAATCCCAAACAAGACCCCCCCCCTCCGACAAGGCTATACATAGGCCTATATGAAGAATGGTGCAGCTTATACGAGTAATGTTATTTCAAGTAATATCACTTAGCTACATACTCCACCAGACTAGATGAATTTTTGTCCTGGAATTCGATAAGACCAAAAGACCGCAAGAAAGATATACTATAACATAATTAACTGGTCAATTAGGGAGAGAAAAATTAATGTTCTTAACTTCTTTACTAACTAAAGCTTTTACAGGTAAAGGGAAACTTCAAGTGTTAGCTCCAGGAAGAGGCCTCTTGATTGCTGAGAACTTAAACAGAAGTAAAATGAAACAAAAGTGAATATAAATGTGGGTGGGTGTGTACAGGGTAATTCCCTAAACTAATGAACGAATCATTATTAAATTTGGAATATGTATTCTCGGCAACTCAGGCACATTATTTCTTCCGTAAATGTTACCATTTATGGAGAGCGCGTAACTACCCCCAACTTTAAAAATAAGTTAGATACAAAAAATCTAATAGAGAAAAGAATTGCTCTACATCAAATTTTGCTTTATATTAAGTAACACATTTTTAAAAGGATCGATGCACGCGCGTGAGCGTCAATAATATGTATGTGCTTGGTAAAATCCTAAACTATTGAACTTATTTCATAATGATACGTATTCTAGGCAACAAGGTGAGTAACGTTGGCACATCATTTTTGTTTGTGAACTTTACCATTTACGGAGGTGTGCCACCGAAACCGTAATATACTCCACAAAGAAAGAAAAAACAAAACATTAAAATTTAAGACTAATGTTATATTTATTGTTTATACTTATCCTGGGACAGGGTTTCTACTAGTCTTATATATACAATGGATTAAATATAATGTCACATTAGTCGGACATGAAACTGCGCGCGGTGATATGGAGATATATATATATATATATATATATTGGCATCATGAATAATTAGCTAAATCAAAACGCGAATAAATATTTGAAGCTCTTAAGAAATGGAAACGTGCAATATTTCCAACATGATTAGATTCGGTATCAAATAACACTAAAAGGGTTGATATGCCGTACAACAGTCTGCGCACTTAGTGATTAAAATGCTATTTCAGGTGCGGTATGACCGATGTGTAAAGCCACTCAGAGTGATGCATTAAAGTGTCTAAAAACTAGGAATAAAACGAAGAATAAAAAATAAAACGACAACAACAACAACTTGTGCACACGAAAAGATTGTCCTTTTCTAACAAAGCTTCATTGGCCGATTCCACAGAGAAAGAATTAAGCAGCTGGTTTTAATTCTCCATTAAAAACATTAGTCATAAGTCAGAGTGGAATAAAAACACCTGCCTATATATAAACATATAGAATCTCATATATATACAGGGTGGGCAAAAATAAGGGTCTTATTTTTAAAAATTCATAACTTTTTTATTTATTGATTTAAAAAAATTTTTTTTTTTAGAATAAGTAAAGGACCCCTTCCGAAGCAAGCATGAGCCGTATTAGCCCTAAGGAACGTACCCTCATTTAGAAAACATTATTTTTGCTTAAAAAACTCAAAACAGTGTAAAAAACAATACTTTAGTTTTTGTAAGTTTTAAGAAGTGTTTTTCGGCTAAAATTTGTTTTGTTTATTTCAAAAAATCTCGGAAGGGTCAGTCTACACACACATAAAGTTTGGTGAGTTTAACTTTTATTTTGTGGAAGTTATTCAAATTCAAGTTATTCAAATTTAAAGATAGGACCCTTATTTTGGCTCACCCTGTATATATATATATATATATATATATATATATATATATATATAACTCAGTGTCTGTGGATTTGTATGTTGCCTATAGATAGAAAGGTTAGAGAATCTACATGGAATCTAAAAGTATATTCTTATGTAAAATTTACCGGGGAGACAATGGAAGCCTTCCCGGATCTCTAAGTGCATCCCTAAAGGAGCTATGAGGGCATAACCCTCTTAACAATTCAAATATATCATATTTTTATGAAACGGAAGCGGCCCCGAATCTTTACGTTAACTTCTATGTCTCTAATATCTACGTGCTCCCACTTCTAACAAATGGGGACAGAACCCCTTAAAACTTCAAATACGTATATCCGATTTTAATGAAATTTAAACCATATGTATAAGACACTAATTCGGAGACTTTTCCAACATTTCAGCCTCTTTCGACTATATTAGGGGCGAAACGGTATGAGGGGGACAGTATAAACAAAGAAAGTAATATGGTATTATGAGCAGAGTGAGAAGTACATAGCAGTGATCCTCATTCAATTCTGAGCCACGCCGAGCCTTTCTGCTAGTAATATTATAAAATAATTTATATATATATATATATATATATATATATACATATATATAACTTAGAGATAAAGTTAATTATGTGAGAGAGATAGAACTAATATATATATATATATATATATATATATATATATATATATATATAAATATAAGAGAAAGATACAGCTATATGTGTGTATATGTATATAAAAGAGATAAAGCTATATATATATATATCTATATATAATATATATATATATATATATATATATATGTAAATGAGAGAGGGTAAAATGGGGGATGAGCAGAAATGGAAGCTCCGAGTTTTAATCACTCAGCTACATAATGAAGCCAATCCTGTAATAATATAAAAAGCAGAAAGACAATTTAGATCGAAGTTGATAAACAATCAATTGATCAGAAAGACGTAGAAAGAAGGAGGAAAAAACGTTTAGATCGAAATAAAAGCTGATCTATTCTTAAAAAGTGGGCAGATGTAACCGACAGAATCTTTATTCATCGCTAAATTTAGACCATCCAGACGATCTGAAATGAAATAACAAACTTTGCTTCTCTTCAACGCGAGAGGAAGAAACAATGGACGAAGTTTGTCAGCGAGAATATTACAAGAAGGGTTGCTTCTTCGTCTTCATTTTTTGCCATCTTTTGTCGTCTATTCGTTTGTTTGGTTCCTGTTTGCTTTGTTTTCCCGCGGTTTTATTGGATGTTAGATTGTTTTTTTTATTCGTAGTGTTACTTTGCCTTCCTGTTGGGAGATCTTTGTATTGTAGAAAGAAATTACACGAGTTTTTCTTAAGAAATGTTTCCAGAAACTACGATCTTTCTGTATTATATATAAAGAGTATATTTCTATTCATATAAAGTTAAGCATATGCACACGATTCACTCCTAAACTACGTTACCAATAATTATGAATTCTAGAACACAGCTGCTAGGCTTACGGGTGGTTAATGTGGGCTATACCTAATTTAATTTAATTTAATGCAAAGGATGTAAAAAAGAAGTGGAAGCACTTCGTACAAATTAAGATACTTCCGATTTTTGTGAAATTTAAACAATAGGTGCTAGATATCAATAAATATATATTTTAGTTTCTTAGGGGCATTTTAAAAAGGTTTTTAGGGGACATAATATGGGCGCAACCTCCCATTTGAAAATTCAAATACTTCGGATTTTCATTAAGTTTGAATCATAATCATTAGACACCAATTGAGCAAGATTCCCTTAATTTTCATTTCTTAAAGCCCTTTAAGCTTAAACCTTAGACATTTTCTAGAATAAAAATTGGAAGGAATTTTGATCAAAATTGGAAAGAGGATTCTAGACATAAGCTTTAGTAGCATTATGTGTTGTTTTTTAAATTTTTATTTCGTTTAGTGCAGACTGTTCGGGAAATTGATTTTACCCATCCTGGAACGGGTATTCTTCTTGTTATATATATATATATATATATAGATATATATATATATAGTGAGCCAGACTATCAAAATATCGGCTGATGAATCAGTCACATTTGTTTGATCGTCTATGAGTACGTTCGGTTTCACGGAAACACTGGAAACTCATCCCGAAGGGTTAAAGATACCAAATGTGACCGATTCATCAGCCGATATTTTGATTGTCTGGCTCACTATATATATATATATATATATATATATATATATATATATATATATATCGTTATGTTCATAGTAGGTGCTCCATATTAGTTAATAAATATGAATAGATTTAATACATATTTAAAAGCTGTTTAAATCCAGCCCCAGAAAATACAACTCGTACAGGACTTAACATGTTTCTGAGAACATTTTATTCAGTTGGACATCGTCTCGGTCTATGGAATCGGCTCTGTAAAGTAGCTCTTTTCTGGTTAATTACGCACTAATGTTACCGAGAAAGGCATGGACCGGCAATCCCCTTACAATTATGTGTAAAATAGCCATTTCTCTACGGCAAAACGTATACAATCAATAGCCATTTAGCTTACATGAAATAACTGCAAACAGGTTAATTTGCCGTAATACAGATAAAATTGGTTTCATTAAATGCAGGGAGCACCTTAATGTCAAGCGGGTTAAACATCTGTCTAGTACATTCAAGAACCTTGGACTCTCGCGCAGTATAGAGCCTCTTAATCACGTTGATATTTAAATCAACCATGGTAACTAAACTAGACATGAAATGGGTTATTAATCTCACGTATAAAAAAAAGCTGACGTAGTTTTTAGGTTAATCTGATAATACTCAAATCGTGTTGTAGCGTTGAGAGCCGGATTCTATTCAGGAGACCTTCTGGGTCAGAGTGGCCCAGGTCAAGTCAGGTTAGATGGTGACAAAGAATCACAAAGTTATTAGTAGAGAAGAAAAACAGGTTGACGACAAGCAAACAGGTTTAAGGCGAGCGATAAGCAAGACACTTATGGTTTTTGTCAAGGATTCAGAACAGTGTTTAGTTTAGTTTAATTCTATTACAGCTGAGTTGGGGGAGTTTTTCCATAACCTTTGAAAGTCCGAATATTATTCTATTAAATCAGTTCAAGGCGAGGTATACACAAGAAACTTGGGGGTTTATTCAAGCATTCGAGACTGTTTATTTATCTCTCTACAAGAGGTTAAACACAAGGTCAGCTGAGGTTTTGAAAAGCCACCGCACTTGGTGAAGTGCACTCTGGCCTACAAAAAATGCCTGAGCATCCCCGTGAGCATTTCCCGGTAGAGGCGCCTGAGGCGATTTTAGTTTGGAAATTGTTTCCCTAAATTTATTATACCGGAGGGGTTGGGGCGTTTCTCCATAACCATTTAAAGTATAAATATTCTATTAAATGGAGTGATTTTTTTCTAGTACCGAAATAATATTTATATAGCTACTAGACGTACCCGTGTCCCGTTGGATTGCAAACACCCACCACCGTTTGTTCTACTTTGATTTTTATCCCAAATTCCTGAACTAATATTATTTTAAGTTATACAAAAAGATATGTCTCTTTACTTCTATCAATAAGGAAAATATAGAAAAAAGTAGAGGCTTATTATTTTTAGTTAGTAAAGCGACCTATTATTTTCTCATCTAATTTATATAAATTACTATTTTACTAACGATTCACTGCTCATCAAGGTTCTAAGGCCACTCGAGGACAAGGGTTAATGGTTTGTGTCACGTGGATGGTGAGTCTAACATCTTGAGGATTGCTAACGATGGATTGGATTTGGGCAGAATTTGATTACTTAAGAGGACAGCTCAACAAGAACGTGTTAACATTGGACTTAAAAATGACCATGCTACAATCGCCTGAAAAGCATACCGTGATATTGCGTTCCACAGATGGAGAGTTATTGGGAAAAAACTCTGCTCATGGAAATTCGGCTTAGCTCCAGGTACACGGTGCAACAAAAGAAAATTCCTTACAGTGGTTGTATCTAGACGAGTTTAAACAGTGTGTACGAACACACTATGTAAATTAGATGAAAATAAACAATCACTCTTCCTCTGTATGCTCACAGAGACATTACACAACTATTAGAGAGTGGTTGAATAAACAGTCAGAGAAGGCGAGATAAATACATAGAGAGCTAGGTGAGAGATGAGCTACCTGTTCAGTTAATTACAAATTACAGCTAATTAGAATTAAAATACATTTTTCAAACATAATTTAATCCCAGAACTAATGAATATATTAGCATAGATTCAATGGCATTAAATTAAGCATATAGGGAAAACCCTTTCGAAAAAAAAACTTTGATTAACTCAGCTTTAGTACAATAATAGATAAAGGAAAGAGTTGCAAAGAAAGGAAATAATCTATTAGAGCAGAAAGCTTTCCAGCAGCTGTGGACCTCTGCAGTGAAGGGGTGGGATTATGCTGCTAGTCAGGTTTGTCGGGGGGTATTTGCGTTGAGAGGATATAAATATAGTAAGTTTGTCGGATCACATTCTGTGTAATTACTTGTAAGGGATGCAACACTGCGGCGATGGGACAGGGACTGGAGCTCGGTAGACAGTGCGGGATCTATTAAGTTAGAAGCATTTTTTGTACCCTGTTCAAGAGGTTGGTGCACCGTTCCAGATGTGGCAAAATATTCTATGCACAGACAAATAGTGGCTTTATAGAGATATAGGATACTGGTAGGTGTGAGATTTTTACTAGCTCGGTAGAGAGAGCCTATCTCCTTTGAAGCAGACCATGTAGTACCTATGTATTTAATCCAATTCATATTGTCAGTAAATGTTAGACTAAAGAGTTTGAATTTTGGACTCTCTGGTAGGGTACTATCATCCATGGCAATCGGTGGTTGGAAAGGTTTCTTATAATTGTTAAAGGAAAGGTGCTTTGTATTGGTAGTATTAAGTATAACTATCCATTTATGGCCCATTTCTACTACTATGTTTTTAAACATAAGTTTGATACAACATGTCAATTCAAATCAGTCAATTAATATACATAGAAACATTATCTTTGCAACAGCTGATGCATATGTTGGATTTGAAGCGATGTGTAGCGGCGGGAGGGTTATGCTAAATTAGTGTTGATGATGTAATTGTTATCATGTGCTCGGGGACTTGGAAAGACTAACTTAAAATAATCTACGATTTACGCTTTCTATTTCAGACAGACACCTCATGGGAAAGATATGAATTCACATTTTATTCAAGCTATTGGTAAAATTGCAGGCGCTATACATAGATTAACGACCGGACCACGGTTTGTATCATGTAGCTCAAGGTAGCCCGTGGCATATTACTTGAGGAGTAACACCAAGTAAACCGGATTGCTTCGAAGATACCATCAGCAGGTGGTGGCGTTGTGGAAGCAGACATTGTAAGAAAAGAAAAGAATAAAGAACTCAAAGGGCTACCCGGTGTTATCCGGACATGAATAAGAACTTTTGTCTATCCCTGTGCAAAGGTGAAAATGGCACAAATGAATGAATAAGAAATAATGAGCAGTTGTTCCCAACCATATTCTTAAGCGACCCCATCATGCACCTCACTAGTTTAAGTTGTGTGTGTGTGTGTATATATATATATGTATATATATATATATATATATATATATATATTATCATATTACTAGCATTCGACTGTATACGTATTTTAATAATTTTGATACAAATTTAATTATCTTTTAAATGTGACCACAAAAAGGAAAGAAATCAATTTGCCTTTTTGCTTTCAATTTAGAAATAGATCGTAACTGGTTTAGAATCAAGTCGGCCCCTCTAAAGAAAGGAACATTTGGACACAAACGCTAAATATTTGCTCAGGAAATAAAACAATATTGCCAAACAGAACTATTTGTTATATTAAAAATCAAAACAATCATATAATTAAAAAAACAAAAAAAAACAATAACAAATACTAATTAATAAAATGTCCTGTTTCAAAAGCAATATGCAAATTAGTTAACCTTGTGGTATACGCAGCATATAAATAAGATGGTGCGTCTGTTGTGTAAAGTTGAATTAACTTGAAATAGGCCATTTTGACTTAACCACAAGTACGAGAAACTTTGGCATTTATTCATTTAGAAAATCTGCGAAGAGGTTAAAGTTGTAAAATTAGAATTAGGATAAAGAATGTTATTATCAAGATAAGACTTGTTCGTATTATTTCACCGCCTGGACTTTTAAAATTAAATAATAAAAGTCTGTAAAATACTTTAAAACACAACAAAAATGAGCAGGTAGGTAAAAAAGTAACTTTTATTGGCTGTTGAGTAATTTTTTTAACCTTTTTTTAAAAATTTTATTTCTGTTTGAAATTGTTAAACAAACCCCATATCAAATCTAAACTTTGACAAAAATCTTATTTTGGTACTTTTTAGGAATAGGTGTGTATCCAAGAAAATGTCACTACTGATATCATCAATTCCGAGTTTCAACGGAGACTTCCAAGACTGGCGAATATTAACGAACTTTACCGAACGTATTATGAGGCTTTTATTTTGCGAAGAAGTTATTTAATGAAAAAAAAAAAATTGTTGATTTTATCTTGTATTTAAGTATATTCTGTAATGTTTCGGTACTTCTACACAATACAAACTGAACTGTTTTTTACTCTAACCCTAAACTAACCCTTTTAGTAAAAGTAAATGAAAAGATTTCCAAAGATTCCAAACGAAAAGTTGCAAAAGTAAACAGGGTATCCAAAAAATTACGTAAAAGTCGGAACTTGATCTTTCTAATTGATTAAAAAAATATTCGTCTGCCAAGTAACAACGGTTTTTTTATTTGATGATTTCGGTAAAAGTTGGAACTTGATTCGACTTTCACCGTTCGTAGTCGGAATTGCAAATCTCTGGATACCTATTCTTAAAAAGCACCCTTATTTTAAGTGAAAAATATGTGTTCACAAAATGAATTCGATATGTTAATTAACATATCGAATTTTTAAAATTTGGTTTAAAATTTGTTTTAAAAATTAATTCTCGAATATTACAGATTTTGAATGTTATTTTCTTACCTCCGACAACAAGGTTATGTACGAATCATTGTGTTTCTTTGTGTACATCCTAGCGTCCACATCGCTTGACCAATAGTCACCAAACTTTGTCTAACTTAAAACTGATTTGCTTTTGGGATATCTAGTTCAAAATATCAAGCCCAAGGAAAATGTAAAAGGTTATATTTTTATTAATTGTAGAGACTCGCTATTTAGCCGTATCTTATCTGACCTTAACGTGGAAAATTTCGGTTCAAGTTTAAAATTTTTACAGAATTTCAACTAAGGACTGACTTATGTTCTGTTTTTATATATGTTTAAACTAATTGCGTGGATGAATCTAAAAGGAAACAAACGTTGATTATCTTACACTTAGTATGATAGATATGTATAATGCGAGAGAGATAAAAGGGGAGAGAGAGAGAGAGATAAAAGGGGAGAGAGAGAGAGAGAGAAAAAAGGGGAGAGAGAGAGAGAGAGAAAAAAGGGGAAAGAGAGAGAGAAAAAAAAGGGGAAAGAGAGAGAAAAAAAGGGGAAAGAGAGAGAAAAAAAAGGGGAAAGAGAGAGAAAAAAAAGGGGAAAGAGAGAGAAAAAAAAGGGGAAAGAGAGAGAAAAAAAGGGGAAAGAGAGAGAAAAAAAGGGGAAAGAGAGAGAAAAAAAGGGGAAAGAGAGAGAAAAAAAGGGGAAAGAGAGAGAAAAAAAGGGGAAAGAGAGACAGAGAAAAGGGGAAAGAGAGACAGAGAAAAGGGGGAAGAGAGACAGAGAAAAGGAGAGAGAGAAAAGGGGAAAGCGAGAAAAGGGGAAAGCGAGAAAAGGGGAAAGCGAGAAAAGGGGAAAGCGAGAAAAGGGGAAAGCGAGAAAAGGGGAAAGCGAGAGAGAAAAGGGGAAAGCGAGAGAGAAAAGGGGAAAGCGAGAAAAGGGGAAAGCGAGAAAAGGGGAAAGCGAGAAAAGGGGAAAGCGAGAAAAGGGGAAAGCGAGAAAAGGGGAAAGCGAGAGAGAAAAGGGGAAAGCGAGAAAAGGGGAAAGCGAGAAAAGGGGAAAGCGAGAAAAGGGGAAAGCGAGAAAAGGGGAAAGCGAGAGAGAAAAGGGGGAAAGCAAGAGAGAAAAGGGGAAAGCGAGAGAGAAAAGGGGAAAGCGAGAGAAAAAAAGGGGAAAGCGAGAAAAGGTCAGTGTAAAAAGAAAAAAAGCCAGAACGAAATGCAAATGAAAGAAACAGATTGGACGACACGATTTTATTTATTTAATAAACAAACGAGTACAGCCGGTCTAACCGCCAGCTGACCGGTAAAATGGCGGACTGTTTTCGTTTCGTTTTCTCTTGCCTTTAAACAAAATAAACTTTGAAGACCAAGGTGACAAAAACCGCTTCATGTACAAAGCACACATAGTTAAACATACACATCTTTGAATAAGCAGTTTTATATTCCTGCCATTAAAAAAAAAAAAAATAATATTGGATCACCACTTATCAAGACCAAGAGTCACTTGAAAATAAGGGTAAACGAGATGGAATTATCGTCAGACGAAAGATGAAGAACACTATGGGAGTACTAAAATTGATCTATGCAGCGAACAAAGTTTGATTACCTAGAGGACGGTTTGTGACAAATATTTGACATCGGATTTGAAAATGAGCATAGTGTAGTCTGCATGGAAGCAGTCCTGGGGTTATGTGTTCCACAGACGGGAAGACCTTGCAAAAAACCTCTGCCCATGCAAGTTTCTCACACTAAGCGCATGGAGGAGGAAGCGAAACTATTTTTCAGTTATGGTAAAAGATTAGTTATTAATAAAATCACGAGACAACTTTTCGTGTGTCTGTGTTTTTCTCGTCTGTACGTGACATGCATCATTTTTCATTATTTAGCGAAATTATTTTCTACTCTATATTTTGGTACTGTTTTAGATATTGACCCTAATTTCCGTGACTGCACAGCAGCAGCGAGCCGACAGCTAACGGAAGCGTCCGAGACCTGCCGAGTCGGCAGACGACAACAATGTAAGACGATGAATATACGAAAAAGAAATGCATATATTTTTATACAAAAAATGAAATAAATGAACAAACCCATAGCTGAAATAAATAAACTTTTTTTTAATTAATATTTTTTAACCATTTTTGTAAGAATTTTTGTAGAAACGCTAACTTTTTAAACCATTTTTTTTAACTGAAATAAACTGTTTTTTTTTAACTTTAAAACGCGAAAATAATAGAAACTGTTTTTTTTTTGTAACTTTTGTAAACCATTTTTTTTTTGCAATTACGCATTGTTTTTTTTTGCATTATTTTAGCTTTTTTTGGAGGGGTTTTCTTTTTTTTTGCATTAGCCATTTGTTTCCTTCATTACATTCTTTTCCTGGAGGGGTAAGGGCTTGTTTTTCGTTTTTGGAGGGGGGCTTAGCGAAATACAGGCAGAAGAGGAGGATGGGGTAGTCGTCGCCGAGGATGTGGAAGGAGGCGGAGCAGAAGATTGTTGGTACGCCGCATTCCTTTAATAAGTTTTTCCCGGTCGCCATATCCTGGGACCACAGGTATATCATCTGTTGAAATTGCGAGTTTTGACCGCGAAAAAAACGTCCCCGCTCGCAACGAAATCCAAACCCGGCATTCCTGGGTGGGGCATCTCCAGGCATATTTCTCCGTCACAGTCTTTCGCGGTACTAGCCGGCAAAGTCGGCCGCCGCCGCCGCATCGCATAACTTTTGGCAAAAGTTAATGCACTGCTCCGGAGAGGCAATTGTACGACACAACAATTCGAAATTCATTTTCTGCAATTGGCAAGCGTCTCTCCTTCAATATCGTCTGCCAGCCTCGTTTTCGATTTCGGCAGGTCTCGGACGCTTCCGTTAGCTGTCGGCTTGCTGCTGCCGGGCAGTCACGGAAATTAGGGTCAATATCTAAAACAGTACCTATATTTTAAATGTTTCCAAATTCCTTTCAATTTTCGAAGGGTCACGAAGTAATTAATATTTTGTTAATTGTTGAGAAAAAAGAATGGGCATGGCTGAATTGTTTACGAAGAAACCGAAATGCATCCTGATGGATTTATTTCGTAAGTAAATTAGGATAAAAATCGTTTTATTTTACGCTATTGCATTTTTTTATAATAAATATTCAATTAATAGTAAATAATCCTCCACGCTTTCATTATATAACAAAAGACAAAAGACATGAAAATAAAGGTATAATGTATACCTTTAAATTTTAACCTATCATGAAAGAATTAATGCTCGATATACGAGATAAAGTAATTATACAGACAAATGAAAGCAGAGTAATAACAGTTGTGAAAATGCAAAATCTATTACGTCTTCAGGTGTTGAAAACAAGGTATATTCAATTAAAAAGAAATATTCTGTAATTCAATAAACCTTATATAATACACATGAGTCTTTATTATAAACATCCATCTCATCACGCAAAAGTTAACAAGTAAAATACTGCCGGACGAAACCATTTCTAGTCTTTAAAGGGAGGGAGAGAGAAAGAAAACAGAAAGTCCGACACCCCGCCGCATGAAATGAATTCGGAAAGAAATCCATTACTATTTTCATAATTAGATATTTTCTTGCTTTTCTTTATCCTTTCTACACCGATTGATACGTTTTTTTTAAATTATTATTTTGATAAAAACTTCCAGTTTCTTTTTGTACTAATGAGTCATCGCTTTATCAAGGCTCAAAAGCCACTCGAGGATTAGTGTTAATGGGGTTGTCAGGTGGACGGTTTAAACAAACACCCTGATAATTAAAGAGGATGGTTGACACTGGGCAGAATTTGATTATTTAAGAGGACGGCCCAACAAGAATTTGTCAACATTGAACTTCAAATCGACCAAGTTATAGTTAGCTGGGAAGCAGCCCGGTGGTCTTGTGTTCCATAGACGGGTAGTTGTTGGAAATAAACTCTGCTCATGTTCCGTTTGAAACGTTTTCTTTCTTATTTAGTTCACCGATTGAGACGTTATTTTGTATGAATATGAATATTAGTGCGAACACTGGCGAAGGACAATTTTAGCTGTTATTTTTGACGGAGGGTGTACATGTGTGAAAATATGAATTCAATATGTAATTATCAACGTTAAGTTGATGCGAGCTAGATATTTCAGACTTACACATCCGTTTAATGTAATCTAGCCAATAAAATCATTTGTCTAAGCGAGCGATACCCAACCTTTATTTTATTTACCTCTCAAGGAGGTTAGACACAAGGTCAGGTATTGAGTTAAAAAGTGAGTTCACTAGGATTGGCGCACCCTGGCCTACAACAAATGCCCGAGAAGCTCCGTCGGGATTTACTCGTAGGGGCTCCTCAGGCGATTAGTGATAAACTAACTTCTTCTCAAAAAGGAGGTAAAGCCTGGGAGGATAGACTTTCTTGGGAATGAACAGAACCATACCTCAGTCCGACAGCAACAAAGTCACTGTCGGACGGATTGTCGAGAACGTATCCCCGACGTGTCTGAAATAAGTCGGTTGGTCATGGTGTAGTTTATTTTTAGCTGTGCTTTCAATGGTCATGCATTAAGGATTGCCAGAGACAAAAGATTCCGCGTCAGTCGTGTACTGCGAAAATAAAGCGAACAGTACAATGCCGAGGCACACCCTAGACAGCACCTGCAGTCTATCAGTTGTTAATCAGCCGGTTGTAAGTAGTGCATGAGATCATCAGAAACCAGTCTGGTCGTAAATTGGTCGGGGGGGGGGGGGGCTATCGATGGGAATTGTTTATATAGGGACCAGATGGAGGACAAATAATACAATAAAAAGTAATTTTTGAAATACAACGAATAGCGGTTTATATGTTCTTAACGAGTTAGTGGGTCAGGCAGTTTTCTGGAGGATTTTCCTTGGGACTGGTGACTTGAAACTATCCAACAGTTTGGGACTCCATCGCAAACACACATTTATCATTTTACTTACTAAAAAAGTATATGCGACCGGAGTGAGCATATTATTGCTAGTGTATATGACCAACTAACACACATTGAACTGTCTCCAAAGGAGGAGGTAATGCCTGGGAGGATGGTCTCATGACTACAGGACAGATATCGCACTACCCTCTCACCCTGGATTGAACGGAGATGATGCCCGGAAACATGGTAACATGACAACGGGATAGATACCGCACTATCCTCTCACCCTGAATTGCAAGGAGATGATGTCTGGAAGGATTGTTTCATGATAACAGGACATATACTGCACTATACCATCCCCCTTGATTTGGCGGAGATGATGCCTTGGAAGATGGTCACAATGGGACATATACTGCAATACCCCCCCTCCCCATGAATTGAGAATTAAAAGATAGTAATAGTACAATTTCGGCTTCAGACAGACATATACCAAATCTCCATTAATATTAGATTAGCAATAATATGCTCCTCGGTCGCATTTTTGCTAGCATATTTGACGAACAAACATATTACATTGCCCCACCCCCAAAAGAGGGAATAATGCGGGGTAGGGGATGCCATGGTATGACGAACGAATAGATACTATACTACCCTCCTAAGGAGGAGGTAATGCTTAAAGGGATGGTCTAATGAGAACAGAACAGATACGACACTACTGTATTTGTGCATTGAAAATTGTATAGTGAACTAAATTGAGCATTAAAAGATAGGCATAGTATAGTTTCGGCTTCAAAGAGACAGATACCAAATCTCCATTCGTAATAGATATAGGCATGTGCATATTTATGAAGGTTTGTTTAAAGGCAGGCGACCATTTTATTTATGTAGGTATTATTCTTTGTCTGAAAACCACAGGTAAGCCATAAAAACTGAAGGAAATAACCAAAGATCTGATCTAATATCAGCAGAAAGCACTTAAGATTTAAGATTGCGATTCCCCCTCCCCCGTCCGCCGCTAACGGGTATATCATATAGTGTGCTGTCTGCTTTCTGTTCCCCTCCGTGAAGCGTCTACTTCGAAGAGGGGAACACGTCAATATTGATGATATGAGTGATTTCATCGCGATTCGATCTGCCTTTCTGTAGCAGGAAAGCGACGGTGTACGATAAAGCTTCAGATATGATGAACATTGCAACTTTTACAAAACGGGACCATTGGAAGTTATTTTTGACAGTTGCTTTTTGTTGTTGGTACTCGTATTTGTCTAGATAATGTCATTAAGAGTTAATTTAGTCCATAGGGCTGGGAATAAACAAAGAAACCTAGAAAGTTTAACACGATACTCTTACAGGATTCGGAGGCACAGGTTTGAATCCTTTACGAGTCATTTTTCACTTTGTGGTTTTCTTTATCCATTTCGTGGATTTATTAACCGTTTATTTTATGATATTAGCTACGCAAATCAGAATGTCAACAAAAAAAGCAACATGATATATTTATATATGAGAAAGGAAGGATGAGAGTAATCCGACGTAATGGGAAATGAAAAAGGAAAAACCAAGAGATATTTTTATATATCCATCAACGTTTCGTCTTTATTCTAAAACTTCCTCAGGATGATAATTTTAAGAAAAATGTCATGCAAGTACATCGAAATATTGGGCTGACATGAGAGGTTGATGAGGAAAAGTAGTAGCCGTGGCTACTAAGAGTGCTGGATTTTTCTTAAGATTATCATCCTGCGGAAGTCTTAGAATAAAGACGAAACGTTGATGAATATATAAAAAATATCTCTTGGTTTTTCCTTTTCCTTTTTCATTTCCTATCTCTCTCTCTCTCTATATATATATATATATATAACAAGCATACACAAATATATACATATGACAATAATAAATCATAAAAAAGTGTCTTTTCTTTACATTTTATTGCAATTTCGCTGTAGACCAGATTGTGGGAAGCGTATTTTTGTCCCCCTTACGTGTGTGTAGTATTCAATGCATATACATACATACATTTACCAAAGGTTTCACGCTCCTAGCAATACTCAGACAGCCTAGAACACGAACTAAGTTGTTTACTTTGACCACTTCCGGTTTCTCGCGCCACCATTCAACACATATCGGCGGCTTCTGATTACCAGAAATCATCCAGATTCTACGATCTGTGATAGCTTCTTGTTCGTTTTCAGAGTTGGTTCTCTCCTTGTTCGACACTAGCTACCATCCGTAATTAGGTTTGCCAATTTTCACACGGCAATCCCGACACATCACAACAGTAGCATCACACTTATCTGCTGGTAGTTTTACTATGTTGCTGTCAGTAGCCTGTAGATGATTGGACATTATGGAAACGATGAATGACACATTATATCCATATAAAATAATAAGTTTTTATTGACAACTTAAAACAACGAGGGATAAAGAGTTCGTTGGATACGAAAATTCAAAAAGTCCCAAAAACGTTCTGGTGAAAGAAGAGTTCTTTTATCTCTAAGGAGAAATTGTTTGTTTCGGTTGTCGCCTTGCGTTTTTACATGTGTGTAAGTGGGATAGGCATGATTATGTGCGTGCATATTAGCGTGTCTGTTTTGCGAGTGAGAGAGTGTATGTATGAACTTTGTATATCCGTTCGGTGAGTGGCGTGTGTGTTTGCAGTCGTTATGTTGAGTAGTTTGTAAAAGTCTATCGTTATCTGTGCGTTGCTTCCTAGGAGGCCTTCACCCCCAAAGGGGTTAGGCAAGATTATATCGTGCGCATATTATTGTTATAACTAAAAGAAAAGAGGAAAAGAAAAATAACGCTGTGTTGGGGTTTTATAGTACGCACGAGAATGAATATTTCTTGCACTGATTGATTAAAAGAAACTACTGATTGGAGCCTTTGTCCAATCGATAGTCGATACTTAACATTCACTGCAGCTGCTACTTCAGACAAACTTATCTCGTCGGCCGATGTTTGATACCCGATGCTTGACTTTCTGTCTTATTTCATTTTAGTCTTTGGGATTTTTAACGTCACCTCCTTCAGATGGATTATCATGTCTCAGTATGGAATACCCTTGGTGGTTGTCGTAAAGTTGAGACCTTTATTTAGTATTGCATCCTCATAGTAGCTCAGCTGGCGGCTGCGAGGTTTGACGACTGATCGGTGGTGATTGGTGGCATTATTTCTCTTGAACTGCGGGGCTTCATGATTTGGAATGTCTTGACTGTCTCGCATTCCAGTTTGTATCAATTTATTTAGATTCAATTGGATTCGCACCTGACATTTCTCAGTTACTTTAGCAAGGGACGACTTCAGGGTGTTTAGGAACTCGTTTATTAGTTTTTATTTATTCCAGTAGGTATGGCAGATTCGTGCTCGGGCTATAACACGTCACGCTCTTTCTGTGACTCTACGTGCCTTCTTATTGTAAACTAACTTGTCTCAAAAAAAGTAAGAGAGACAAACAGACAGACATAGACAGAGAAAGCGCGTTAAAAAAGGGGATAATGGGAAAGGGAAGAGACGAGAAGAGAGAAAGACGGTGAGAGGGTGACAGAAAGACGGAGAGAGGGTGACAGAAAGACGGAGAGAGGGTGACAGAAAGACGGAGAGAACGTTACAGAAAGACGGAGAGAGGGAGTAAGGAAGAAAAAAAGTAGAGGGGGTAAGGAAGAAAAAAAGTAGAGGGGGTAAGGAAGAAAAAAAGTAGAGGGGGTAAGGAAGAAAAAAAGTAGAGGGGGTAAGGAAGAAAAAAAGTAGAGGGGGTAAGGAAGAAAAAAAGTAGAGGGGGTAAGGAAGAAAAAAAGTAGAGGGGGTAAGGAAGAAAAAAAGTAGAGGGGGTAAGGAAGAAAAAAAGTAGAGGGGGTAAGGAAGAAAAAAAGTAGAGGGGGTAAGGAAGAAAAAAAGTAGAGGGGTAAGGAAGAAAAAAAGTAGAGGGGGTAAGGAAGAAAAAAAGTAGAGGGGGTAAGGAAGAAAAAAAGTAGAGGGGGTAAGGAAGAAAAAAAGTAGAGGGGGTAAGGAAGAAAAAAAGTAGAGGGGGTAAGGAAGAAAAAAAGTAGAGGGGGTAAGGAAGAAAAAAAGTAGAGGGGGTAAGGAAGAAAAAAAGTAGAGGGGGTAAGGAAGAAAAAAAGTAGAGGGGGTAAGGAAGAAAGAAAGTAGAGGGGGTAAGGAAGAAAGAAAGTAGAGGGGGTAAGGAAGAAAGAAAGTAGAGGGGGTAAGGAAGAAAGAAAGTAGAGGGGGTAAGGAAGAAAGAAAGTAGAGGGGCTAAGGAAGAAAGAAAGTAGAGGGGCTAAGGAAGAAAGAAAGTAGAGGGGCTAAGGAAGAAAGAAAGTAGAGGGGGTAAGGAAGAAAGAAAGTAGAGGGGGTAAGGAAGAAAGAAAGTAGAGGGGGTAAGGAAGAAAGAAAGTAGAGGGGGTAAGGAAGAAAGAAAGGAGAGGGGGGTAAGGAAGAAAGAAAGGAGAGGGGGGTAAGGAAGAAAGAAAGGAGAGGGGGTAAGGAAGAAAGAAAGGAGAGGGGGTAAGGAAGAAAGAAAGGAGAGGGGGTAAGGAAGAAAGAAAGGAGAGGGGGTAAGGAAGAAAGAAAGGAGAGGGGGTAAGGAAGAAAGAAAGGAGAGGGGGTAAGGAAGAAAAAAAGTAGAGGGGGGTAAGGAAGAAAGAAAGTAGAGGGGGGTAAGGAAGAAAGAAAGTAGAGGGGGGTAAGGAAGAAAGAAAGGAGAGGGGGTAAGGAAGAAAGAAAGGAGAGGGGGTAAGGAAGAAAGAAAGGAGAGGGGGTAAGGAAGAAAGAAAGGAGAGGGGGTAAGGAAGAAAGAAATGAGAGGGGGTAAGGAAGAAAGAAAGGAGAGGGGGTAAGGAAGAAAAAAAGGAGAGGGGGTAAGGAAGAAAAAAAGTAGAGGGGGTAAGGAAGAAAAAAAGTAGAGGGGGTAAGGAAGAAAAAAGTAGAGGGGGTAAGGAAGAAAAAAGTAGAGGGGGTAAGGAAGAAAAAAAGTAGAGGGGGTAAGGAAGAAAAAAAGTAGAGGGGGTAAGGAAGAAAAAAAGTAGAGGGGGTAAGGAAGAAAGAAAGTAGAGGGGTAAGGAAGAAAGAAAGTAGAGGGGGTAAGGAAGAAAGAAAGTAGAGGGGGTAAGGAAGAAAGAAAGTAGAGGGGGTAAGGAAGAAAGAAAGTAGAGGGGCTAAGGAAGAAAGAAAGTAGAGGGGGTAAGGAAGAAAGAAAGAGGGCAAGAGAGAGAAGATATGTATATATGCTAGTGAGAAAATTAATTAGCTAATGAGAGAGAGAGGGGCGAGGGGGAGATAGAGGAAAGAAGAGGAATTACGACGTATGTTAAAAAAAGTGAATATTTGTGGAGTGTATGTAAATGAATACAAGAGAAGCAAAATGTGTAGGTGTTTTTTTCTTTAAAAACTGAACAAAAAGACATTAAAACCAAAAAGTTAACAAAAACATTTTCCTTTCCCGACAACGCCCGCACCGTCACCCCCACCCCTGCACCTCCCCCCGAAACATTCAAATTAATTTTTTTATATATAAATTAAACAAAAAAAATCATTATCTGAATTCTATTTGTGATAGGTGCCCGTTTCTTTCTACGCGGGTGCACACGAACGAGCAGGTGTTCTTGTAAGGCAAGTCGCGACTGAAAATAAAGGCAACTGCATTTGTATTGATCAGAAGATGTCAATACTCACCCACACACACAAGGTGAACAACACTGGAGGTAAGGTCGAAAACGAGCATGCCGGTGAACGAGGTAAAGAGAATGAAGTCATTTAAAAAAATTATTCGTTATATATATGTATAATGATGTTTAATACTTGTATGGCAGACCGACATAAATGCTCTCTCAAACTGAAGCATGACTAACAGACAGACGGACAAGAGCTTTTTATGCAGGAGCATTTAGCCATCTACAAAATTGCCGCTTTCTTATTTAGTTATTTTTTGTTAGTTATAAACCCTCAAATTCAATTTTAAATTCTATATAATAAAGTAAAGTCGGTTGGTTTGTCGATCTTCGTAATGCATAGCTTTGATTCCAAAAACAAATAAAAAAATAAATTAATGTTTGATTCTGGCTAGCCATTTTTTTTGGACGTTGGTTCATGTTAAGAAACAATACAATGTAATTAGAGTTAATTCTTCCCAGAAAATAATTGATACGGTCGGATTTATTTTCATATAGCCATTCGTTTTTTTTAAAGGAGGCAACTCTGTATTCGTCACTCACAGATTTACTTCCCTTTTTGTGGAACAAAAATAAAAAAAATAGAAAAAAAGAATTACCCAACACATCATAGTATAAAAAAAAATTAAAAAAGTGAAACACATGCATGTAAACATGCTACTGGTGCAATTAGTTAATTAAATTTATTCGTTAATCAACACTAAAAAGATAATATATACTCGTTAATCTTATATATACTGTAGCAATTACATAATTATGATCTATTTTCTTTGGCACTCGCATGTCCTCACTCGCGGTGTGATTAATAGTACTTCTGTAAGAACACAATTGCACGTTCTCGCTCGCGGAGTGATATATATGTTATTCGATAAGAACATCGTTTGCGTTGCGCATGAGGCAACTTCCGCTTCCGCTGAAACTTTTTCCCTCGATTTATAAACAGTCCGAGGTTAAGCATAGTATTGACACTTAGTCATGACTTGTTGAGACGAGATAAAAGTCCCGGACTACATCTTAATTTTATAGTACATGCACACCTACTGACTCAATCTATTTTGTAATTCCTGTTTTTCATAACTCTTTCCGATCATGTGTTGATGAAACTGAATAACATTGATTTGAATTATAGAGAAAGATGTTTGTCATTTCAACCAAAACTTGGTAACCCGTTTTCTTCATATCCAACAAAACCAGAAGAATAGATATCTAGTCAGCAACCCCTTACTACAAAATGGCGATGGCGATCTCAATCTCTTTCTACAATAATAATAAGTTATGGTATTTTTGCTGTTTATTCGTACGCAATGTGATTGGTTGACAAATCAGAAGGTTTTCGATGTCAATACCAGAGTTCGAATCTCAGGTAAGTCTAAATGATTTTTTTTTTAACTGGATACATATTTTATAAATTTAAGGATATTAAGATAGCATTATATAAATATTCTTTTTTTATTAAGTGATCTTTTCTTTTAAATCCACAAAAAGTAGACATAAAGGGTATTCGGCATTACTTCAAACAATTATTTTTGCCAATAAAAACAATAAGTAAATACATCCATTGTAGTTACTTACTCTGTCATACAAACACTAAATAACTTTCTTTCTACAAAATTTCAAATAGTTTTTTTTCGTACGAGCTATAAAGCGGTAGAAACTAGTTTATGATGGCAATTGAAATACCCAATTACTGTACTAACAGCGCTCAAGTATAGACTAGGCACAACTAACTGGCTCAATTATAATTAAGGCACCTAAGAATGACACATTTTGGCTCGACACCGGATTCTTTTACCTCTAGTTAAATTCCATGAAAAATGCCAGTATACTGAAATCATGTGCCCTTAATAGGGTTAAGATGAAAATTCATATACACTAAATGTACAAAAGCAAGGAAATTCCCAAATTCTTACACTTTTATTGTCATTAAGGGTATGCGAGCACAACAGGGCTATGTATTTTACTGGTAGGAATTTTTCTTTAGCGCACCCCACACACTTCATCCACTCATGCATAGAGATTTATACTGTAGTGATGTGATAATGAAATGGTTTGGTTGATTTATTGTCATTAAGAGTATGACTACATAAGTGTAAAAATTGGGGAATTTACTTGCTTTTGTACATTTAGTGTATATGAATTTTCATCTTAACCCTATTAAGGCATATGATTTCAGTATACTGGCATTTTTCATGGAATGTCACTACTTTTGTAAAGGCTATGCCTCAATACAATGCCTTCTCATAAGTTTTTTTTAATTTTCTGGAAAACTAAGGTATATGGTAAACTGAAATTAAAATGCCATCAACTAGACCCTATACCTCTATTTCTGCCAAAAATCAGCTGAATCCATCAAATAGTTGATGAGATACAGGGTGGCACATACGTACGTACGTACACACAGATAACATGAGTTCATGATGAAAGTCTATTAAGGGAGAAAAGCGCTCTCGCGCCTCCCTTGATTATAAACACAATATGAGTAATATGCACGCACGTTTGCCTCCGTAGATTTTTTTTACAAAACGTTTTGCCTTGTAAACTTTTGTAGATTTATATAACAGAATTAATTAGGAAAGTTACACTTTTTATCAAACAATATTCTTTATAATTCAACCGGAAGTAGAAGAATAAGACAACGATGTTGAGCAAAAATGTGCACTTTTCGTCGTTTGTGGTGCTGTGGTACATCAAGTATAATTGATCCAAATAATTAAAAAAACCGGTATGGAAAAAAGTTGAGTATTTCCATGCTTGCTATCGCTTGAGCTTCCATAAGAGGCATTCGGCAAGGCGGATATTAAATCTCAAGTCAATGAAATAATAACATAGTTGAAATAGTTACAGATATTCTGATACTTGCAGCTCAAAATGGCGGAATGCGCAGTAATCCAAGTGCTTATTTTCAAGGCTTATACGATTTTCTCTCGTGGGATTAGTGCGACCCTATTATCTTACTATTTTAGTTTCTACTAAGACAACAATCGGTTGAAGTGAAAAATCTACTTGATGACGACTTCCGGGTTTTAAGTTCGGAAATTGAGAAGCAATGTTTATGAAAAAATAGTCCCTCATAAATTTATAGCGCTTAGATTTTGGTGAAATTTTTAATTTTTCTATTTTTTTAAAACATTTCGTTAAGTGAGTTAACACCATTTCTTTTACCACTAAGTTCAAATTAAAAGGTCGTAAAACCACACATAATCGCCTAAAAGTACAATGCCTCCCCAACAAAAAGTTTGATTTGATTATTTGTTAAAAAACAAATCCAATTATAAAAACTAGTTTGATCTTATGTATTAAAAAAAAAATGTTAAAAACAAATTATTAATCTCCCCCCAAATACTACCTAAAATATAATGGGTAAATGGTTTTTGAAAAACACCGCTTGTCAATTTCTGATTTCGAAACTGGAAGCCGTAATCAAGTAGACTTTTTCATTTGAAACCAAAAATTCATTAAGGTTAAGTTAGTCAATTTTACGGCATATCGACACTTCAGGGGACCATTTTAATGCCGCAATAATACCTATTATAAACGACCGGTTGTAGACGATTGTTACGATAACACAAGTTAATAGTAGAATATTTACCCTAAAATTGTTAACATTTGAAACAAAAATGAACGAGGATACATTTGTTGCGTTTAATATTTCGCATATTTTAATAAAAAATAAATAATATTTCTATGAACATTGCAGCGTCATGCTTGCGAAATGTGATAACGCGCAATGGCGTCTTGCAATATGCGTTTGAAAAATACAATTACATTTCTCTTTACTGCTGAGTTTCAATTTATATTCAAAGAGAATATGAGGATGTATTAATATATCTTTGACAATTGGAAATCAAGTGAACCTACTAATGTGTTACGTTAACGAGAGAAAGAGAGAGAGACAGACAGAAAAAGAGAGAGAGAGACAGAAAGAGAGAGAGAGAAAGAGAGAGAGAGACGTTCGTAGATGTACAGAAAAAAATAAGAGTTCTCGATTATGGTAGTAAGAGCATAAAATTTATTTATTTATAAGTATACAGACCTACTTTTTCTGTAAACTAGCCCAGGATCTCATCGTTAAACCGCAGTTGCTTTAATGCACTATATATATATATATATATATATATATATAACAGACATATGAACGATTCGAACCCTGGACCCGAATAATTCCAATGCAACATGGCCACCATGACAGTTATATTTAAATGTGAGAGAAACAAACGCTATATTTTATTTACGAACATAGGTCTCATAAAGTGTTCGATCTCCAAGGGAGACAACTAGCAATATTGCTTAATTATAAACTTTATATTTCTCTTTAAGTGCTAGACTTGAACGGAGCGTTAATATTTTTTTATAAATAAATCATTATCCAGAGTGAGTCAAAATGCACGCAAATTTGTACTGTACCACCTTGCTTTGCGATCATCTCATCCCTCAGTTACAGAGAAAGCGTAAAATGAGGACTTTTAACACGACGGAGCTCCTCCCCACTATTCGTCGTTGGCTCGATATGTTCTGGCTTCAAAATTTCAAGAACATCATGTTATTGGCCGAGTATACGGAACACCGTAGTCACCAAAGTCGCCTGATCTCAGCCCACTGGACTTCTATTTTAGGGGGCATACTGAAGGCCGGCGTATTCCATCAATTTCGGTCTAACAATCTTAATCGGCTCACAGATCGCATCATTTCAGAGGTAAATAAAGTTTCCTGTGATGAACTTAGGTGTGTCGTAAATAATTGAGTGAAACGTATCGAGCTGGTGATTGAAGAAGAAGGAAGTATAATTGAACATTTGTTGTAATGTTACATACCCGATTAATTCTGCTTTCTTTTGATTACATTTAGTTTCATTTAGTATGATTTAATATAGACTTTATAATTTGCATGCATTTTGACTCACCCTGTATATCTAATATCTAATATATCTATCTATAGATATCTATCTATATCTAATATATATCTATAGATATCTATCTATATCTAATATATCTATCTATAGATATCTATCTATATCTAATATATATCTATAGATATCTATCTATATCTAATACATATCTATAGATATCTATCTATATCTAATACATATCTATAGATATCTATCTATATCTAATACATATCTATAGATATCTATCTATATCTATAGATATCTATCTATATCTAATACATATCTATAGATATCTATCTATATCTAATACATATCTATAGATATCTATCTATATCTAATACATATCTATAGATATCTATCTATATCTAATACATATCTATAGATATCTATCTATATCTAATACATATCTATAGATATCTATCTATATCTAATACATATCTATAGATATCTATCTATATCTAATACATATCTATAGATATCTATCTATATCTAATACATATCTATAGATATCTATCTATATCTAATACATATCTATAGATATCTATCTATATCTAATACATATCTATAGATATCTATCTATATCTAATACATATCTATAGATATCTATCTATATCTAATACATATCTATAGATATCTATCTATATCTAATACATATCTATAGATATCTATCTATATCTAATACATATCTATAGATATCTATCTATATCTAATACATATCTATAGATATCTATCTATATCTAATACATATCTATAGATATCTATCTATATCTAATACATATCTATAGATATCTATCTATATCTAATACATATCTATAGATATCTATCTATATCTAATACATATCTATAGATATCTATCTATATCTAATACATATCTATAGATATCTATCTATATCTAATACATATCTATAGATATCTATCTATATCTAATACATATCTATAGATATCTATCTATATCTAATACATATCTATAGATATCTATCTATATCTAATACATATCTATAGATATCTATCTATATCTAATACATATCTATAGATATCTATCTATATCTAATACATATCTATAGATATCTATCTATATCTAATACATATCTATAGATATCTATCTATATCTAATACATATCTATAGATATCTATCTATATCTAATACATATCTATAGATATCTATCTATATCTAATACATATCTATAGATATCTATCTATATCTAATACATATCTATAGATATCTATCTATATCTAATACATATCTATAGATATCTATCTATATCTAATACATATCTATAGATATCTATCTATATCTAATACATATCTATAGATATCTATCTATATCTAATACATATCTATAGATATCTATCTATATCTAATACATATCTATAGATATCTATCTATATCTAATACATATCTATAGATATCTATCTATATCTAATACATATCTATAGATATCTATCTATATCTAATACATATCTATAGATATCTATCTATATCTAATACATATCTATAGATATCTATCTATATCTAATACATATCTATAGATATCTATCTATATCTAATACATATCTATAGATATCTATCTATATCTAATACATATCTATAGATATCTATCTATATCTAATACATATCTATAGATATCTATCTATATCTAATACATATCTATAGATATCTATCTATATCTAATACATATCTATAGATATCTATCTATATCTAATACATATCTATAGATATCTATCTATATCTAATACATATCTATAGATATCTATCTATATCTAATACATATCTATAGATATCTATCTATATCTAATATATATCTATAGATATCTATCTATATCTAATATATATCTATCTATATCTAATATATATCTCTATCTCTATCTATAGATATCTATCTATATCTAATATATATCTATCTATATCTAATATATATCTATATCTAATATATATCTATATCTAATATATATCTATATCTAATATATATCTATCTATATCTATCTATATCTAATATATATCTATAGATATCTATCTATATCTAATATATATCTATAGATATCTATCTATATCTAATATATATCTATAGATATCTATCTATATTTAATATATATCTATAGATATCTATCTATATTTAATATATATCTATAGATATCTATCTATATTTAATATATATCTATAGATATCTATCTATATTTAATATATATCTATAGATATCTATCTATATTTAATATATATCTATAGATATCTATCTATATTTAATATATATCTATAGATATCTATCTATATTTAATATATATCTATAGATATCTATCTATATTTAATATATATCTATAGATATCTATCTATATTTAATATATATCTATAGATATCTATCTATATTTAATATATATCTATAGATATCTATCTATATTTAATATATATCTATAGATATCTATCTATATTTAATATATATCTATAGATATCTATCTATATTTAATATATATCTATAGATATCTATCTATATTTAATATATATCTATAGATATCTATCTATATTTAATATATATCTATAGATATCTATCTATATTTAATATATATCTATAGATATCTATCTATATTTAATATATATCTATAGATATCTATCTATATTTAATATATATCTATAGATATCTATCTATATTTAATATATATCTATAGATATCTATCTATATTTAATATATATCTATAGATATCTATCTATATTTAATATATATCTATAGATATCTATCTATATTTAATATATATCTATAGATATCTATCTATATTTAATATATATCTATAGATATCTATCTATATTTAATATATATCTATAGATATCTATCTATATTTAATATATATCTATAGATATCTATCTATATTTAATATATATCTATAGATATCTATCTATATTTAATATATATCTATAGATATCTATCTATATTTAATATATATCTATAGATATCTATCTATATTTAATATATATCTATAGATATCTATCTATATTTAATATATATCTATAGATATCTATCTATATTTAATATATATCTATAGATATCTATCTATATCTATATCCTACCGTCAGAAGTGAAGCATACTATTTTTTGTATCAAAGTGAAACCGGAAGAAATAAGAGTTATCAGCTCATGTTTATTTATTTATAATTTATATTTTTTAACTATTACTATATTTTGTTTCATCACTGATAGAAACTTATTTTTTCTATCATTCTTATTTGTTTACTGTTTTTTATATATTAATTGCTAATTATTTGTACACTAAAGAACAATTAGTTTTGTTGTTCTCTCTCATATATATAAATATATATATATATATATATATAAGTGTTTTAAGGTTCATATTTTTTTTCTTTCTAAAAAGCATCTATTGTTAAATTTAAGAAGGAATAGGTAAATAAATACCTTTTGATATCGCATCTTTATGCTTCAAAAGGTATTTATTTACCTATTCCTTCTTATATATATATATATATATATATATATATATATATATATATACTGGCTACACATTTGCAGATATGTTTCAGTAGAAACTGCAAATCAGCTGAACTTCGTCCAGCAACTTACATCCCCACCTTCATACTAGGGAAGTGGCTTGGAGTTCAGCTGTTTTGCAGCTATAAATGAAACAAATATGTATCCAAATTATGTTTGTATAAATAAAAGACCTTTGTAACAAGTAAACAACTCAATTTATTATTTAGCACTATTTTATAAATACAGTAAAGATTCTCTGGATTTCTTTCAACCGTGTGGATACAAACTTTACTTGGATTACTAATGCATATATATATATATATATATATATATATATATATATATAGGAAACATTAAATAACCCATAGTGTTTTTGCTTGATAAAATTTCGTTCTTCTCTTTGTTTTGAATTTTCCGAATAGTCAATTTAGCATTTCGGTCAAATTGGTGTATGTAGGTTTTATTGTTCCAGTTTTCTCTTCTTTTTCGCGCGTACTTTCGATTTAATTCGTCAAATCATCTTCAGGCGGCGATCGTCTAGGTGTATTTACAAATGTTTTTACTGTTGTTTTAAACAGCTAGTTATTTACAACTTTAAAAAGAGCGTCTATAACACTGAGATGTAACATGCGAACGTGATTACATTCTAAGCGCGTGCAAGATTATAAAGTATGATTACTTAACGGCTAAGAATTTGGAAGCGTTAATTACTATGATAGACACTTTAAAATGTTTTAAATGGACTTTTAAATGGACTATTCGGAAAATTTAAAATATTAAAAAAGTCTTATCAAGCAAAAACACTCCGTGTTATTTAGTAATGTTTTCCGAAATGAAAATATGCTGCATAAATGCGCACGCGCACGCACGCACGCGCACACGCGCACACACACACACACACACCCCTAATAATTTGGACGATTTTCCAATTCTAAAATTTAATTTACTCACTCTTGGCTTGCATAGCAAAGCAAGTATTTGTTTGTGTATCTGCATTTAGCTATACATATTTGTTTTTTTTCCTAATAATTCGATTGGTTTTTGAAGTTTATGATTTTATATTTTTCCTGTAATCATAATTTATAGCATGGTCTAACTTTTACATTTCCTAATTGATATCAGAGCTTATGTATTTTTTGTTATTATACATACAGGATGTCCCAAAAAGAAAACTTTCTTTTAATCTCTAAATAAAAAAGAAAATGATAAATTATTTTTTTTACGCCAGACAGTAGTGTTAAAAAGTGAAGAGTACGTTCGTTAGAACATATCTGATGATTTAGTAACGTTAGCACTACACACCAAATCGGGATAATGGGCTCGGCGTATGCACCTCTACCTTCTGTTGCTAGAAACGGATGTGAAGTCGCATTGCTCAAAGACAACCTAAGGGGAAGAAGTAAAGAGTTCGTTGAGAAGCTTTGAGCGGACAGCATGTGTAAAGAAATGGCTCAAGAATCAATTACAAACTCAGGGGCCAGGGCCCTCAGATATCTTTTGCCCCTGAATGCCCCCTTCGCCGCTAGCAGAAAAGAAGGCAACGTCAACAGCTTAAGAAATTACCCTTCTCAAAATTCAGAATATTTTTTTATTTGGTTCTTGTGAGACTTTCAGCAAGAACGCACCCCACGAAGGGGGGACGCAAGGTATGATTTAATTGTGCTGTTAAGATTTGTTGGTTTGCATTCGATGGCAAACATGTATTTTATTTGATCGTTACATTAGACCTTTCCCCCCTCCAGAGGGGAGGTGTATGCAACAGTTGAACTATAGAAAGATTAAATATAGTAGATTTATGCAAAAGTCCGTTTAATAAATTTGTTCAATCGCATGAATTTGTTGTACATCCAGTCATATTTTTTTTTAATTTTCTTCCAAAGCGCCCGTATGGGCGTGAAGGTAAACGTTGATCGTGATCGATGCTATTCTGCAAATGGAAAATTTCCTACTTTGGTCATAAGATAAATGAAACGCGAAAAGAAGCTGGTAAGGGATCATTTCTCCTGTTCTGTGTTGATTTGATGCTAAGTGGCAAAGGGAAGTACCTTGAGAATTTGTTATAAAATTTAGTAAATCTCGACTTTTTGTTTAATGCATGCATTTTTGTAAACTTCATGACTAGCACTTTTCGATTATATTTATATTTCACATATATCTTAAAAGCAAAATGGAAGCTAAGCATTAACAGTTTCCTTTCGATTTGTGACATCTGTACACACGCACGTAATTTAATAAATGCAACAATTTTGAGGTTAATGTTTTTGTTCTGGGTGTAATTTAATTGTAGATACAAATTCAATAAGAAAACCTTTTGAAAACCTATCTTGAATGTATTATTTATCAAGACAAAATCTGTTTTGAAATCAGCAGAAAAAACTGTGGATAAAGTTGTTTTTAAAACAGTAAATTCGGAATATTTATTATATTATTATATATTATATATTTTTGGTGTAAATGTAAAGGAATTTAAATGTATATATTGTTTATTTAAACGAAATGTTACAGAAAATTACATCAATATCGTGCCTTAGGTTTCAAGCTGGAGGAGCGGATCCAAGCGAAAATTTCTGGGTTTTCTTGAGTTTTAATTATAACCCGTTCACTGGCTTTTGTCAGCAATATTTTGACTCGTGAGGTTTCTTAAAAGATGAAAGCCAGTGAGCTGTTTATAATTTGAACTCAAGAAAACCCGGAATTATTCGCCTGAGTCTGCTCTCCTAGCTGGAAACTTAAGGTACCATATTGATCTGAAGTTTTGTAAAATTATAAATACATATAACGCTCTCATTAAATAGAGCACTTTATTGAGTTTCTTTCTACCCAATGTAACCAAGAATTATATATTTATATTAAAAGTTTATTATAAAAATCTAGTTATATTTTCAAAGATATTCTGAGGGGTGGTATTCAATAATATCATAAGAAGTCCTAATACGACAGTGAATGCTCAGTATTGTAAATAGAGCATTAATAAAGTTGGAGAATATATAAAGAATATATAGATAAGAAACAAAAATATTATTGATAAACAATGAACATACTTAGTCATAATCACTTCAATGTGGACATTTCGAAAACACGATAAAACTATTGTTTTCGAAATCTCCACATCTAAGGGATTGTGACTCATTTTAACATACAATAGTAGATAAACAAATTAGTATGTTAATTGTTGAAATATATATATATATATATATATATATATATATTACTTGACGGACCCGTAGTAAAAGTGGGCTTAACCCTGTAACATTTATACTGAAGCTGGATTGTTGCTTTCAATTACATCTCGGGACAGACAGACATACAGCACAAATATAGTATAGACAAAGGTTAGAAACTTATATAAAACAAGCACACACACACATCCATATTTGTAACCTTGCTCGATCAGACAAGGTTAAAATAAAAGAGATGAGCTTAACTTTTAATATAAAAAAATGGAGGTATAATCAATCTTGTTTGTTAGTAAAATATCGATTTCCGATAAATATATGGAAAGAAGAAAGAAAAAAAGCCATGAAAATCGAAAGGAAAAAAATCCTCAAAAGATTAATTCTAAAACTTTACATTTTTTTTACAAATCGAAATGGCCGCACACGTTCCATAAAATTCCCACAAACATTGGTTCATGAAAATCAGACTTTTAGGAATGATCAAGAAAAACTATTTTTCCAAATCTCTCCTTTACACTGTCCCAGTTTAATAATACCAAACTAGAAGTTACAATTAGGATATGAACGTAGAATATCAAATATAGATTTAAATAAATGACGTTAACATAGGCGTTCTTAAATCTGTAAGATAAACGAACAAGATCATGAAGACACCGAAGAAAATAACCAGCAGCAAAAGAAACCGTGGGAAAACAGCGAATAATATATATATATATATATATAGGCTGGGCACTGTAGCGAGTAGTATTAACACAGCCGTCATCGTAGCTTTAATGCATGTCCTTCATTAGTTGAACACTGTCTATAGTAGGTTTAAACTCTCGCTGATTTATCTAGTTGTTCATAGTGGCCGAGTGGGTTAGGACGTCGGAATAACATGACTCGTGTTGCGGGGTTTCGAATCCTGCGACCGGTACGAATAATCATCTCTACACTGACGATTCCCGAAAGGATGAAACCCATACGTTTGTAGATCAACAAATTTATAATTATATATATATATATATATATATTATACATATATATAAAAATAAGCTGCATGAAAAAATACACATAACTAATTATTATTTCATATATCTTTGATGTATCGATTTTCAATATTTACTTCAACAGTGCTCAATACGTGAGGTAGTAAGTTATGAAAATATATTTATGGCAATTAAGCTACAAAGAAGCTTCCGCGTTTCATCCCCGTAGGGAATTGTCAGGCTAAAATGCTTGACTTTTTAAATACATTTTCGTTGCTAGAGTTGTTGATAAACCTATGAATTAGGAATCTGTTTCATGATTGATGGGAGGCAATTGAACTTTGAGTTTACGTATATTGTATTAGCGTCATCTTTTTAAATATTGCTCGTAAGTATTTTCATTTAAGTTTAAAGTGACATCTAAAAAGTGAGTTATTTTAGAGATGATTGATTAACTATAAGAGATTCCAACAAGGTCAAGGGAGAAAAAAAAACAAGAAAATGATATATATGGAACTGAAAATATTAGGCCTAAGACTGGAAGTACTCGCTAACATAAACACATGTATGCGGTATTCTTGAAATTATCCCATGGAATTAATAACTCAGAAACTATTTATCTGATCAGGCTGAAATTTTTTTACGGTGGATACTATTATAAAATAGCATCATACCCATACATCACATTGTGAAAAAAATCAGAAGTTTAAATTCCGTTAAAATTTCGACCTTAAACTTTTCAAGGTCAATGCCATAAGATGCGGGACATCATTGGATACAATATGGACCAAGTGGCGAGGCTCTACGATGAGCATAACTGAAGTTATCGCCAAAAATCACTTTCACCCTTTTATAACACCTTGACCTAGATATCCCTAAATTAAATCAGTTCTCCGTTAGACCATGACCAATATTTTGACCAGGTTTGATGACGATTGGTCAAGCGATGTGGACGTTATACTATACACAAACAAATAAACAAACAAAAAAACAAACTCGGTCAAAACAATCTCCTTGGCGGAGATAAATAGGGAGAAATCGTTAGTCAGAATCAAATATCGACTCGTCAGATGCATTGCTATTAAGGTTCATCGAAAATCCGACTAGATAACTTTATCTATTAGACTAGCAGAAATACACGACGTTGCTCAGGATTGAATGATGAACACTACTATGTCGTTTTCACGATGTTCATAACACCATATTACTTTCCTTTTATCTACTTAATCCATCCTCTCGTATTCGGAAGAAACTGAATTTTGAGAAAAGTTTAAGAATTAGAGTCTCATACATATGGTTTCAATTTTTATTAAACTCTAATGTAGATATTTCAAGTTTCAAGAAGGTTCTGCCCACATGTGTCATGTAGAGATTCGGCACATAGAGGGACCGCAGAGATTCGGGAACACTTCCATTATCTCCCTTCCCCAGGGGAATTTTATACATATGATATCAATTTCGTCAAATTAGCATATATTTAAAGTTTTAAGTGCACTTAGAGAATCGGAAACACTTCCATTGTCTTTCCAGGTTAATTTTACATAAGTATACACGTTTAGATTTTATGCAATATAGGAAACACCCATATTGAGTTAGCCGCTAGACAACCCACTGTAAGTGTAGTATTAACACAGCATGACGTCGGTTGCTATAAATACATCGTTCCTTTCATTAAGTTGAACGCTCTTATGACGTCAAGTCGCCGAAATAAGTGTTAAAATTATCTCTGTTTATTTAGCTATCCAGCGATGACCGATTGGTTCTAGGTGTCGGGATTTTAGTTGTAAAATACTCGTAGTTTCGAATCACGCGACCAGTAGTGAATAGTAATATCTCTATGCTGATGAGTCCCGATTAAAAAGGACAAAACGTATACGTACATAAATAATACACATAAAAACAAATATATATATATATATACGTTGTTATAGGATAATGGTAATGGCAAACGGATTTAACACCCACTCAGTCCTATTTAATTATACGGCATAATCACGTTGACACACCAATTCACGTTTGATAACCGAAGTTAAGCAACGTTAAGCCTTGTTAGTAACATATGGGTAACCATTTTGGAATACCAGACGCTGTGTGTAGGAGAACGTCGACACCTCCCTGCAGGAACTGCAAAAATCTAATACGTCATCTTTCCTGACCGGGGTATATATGCGACTGGGGACCGCTTCTGAACTATATATTACATAGAAACTTTCTCCTCCGAGGGAAGCCGATTCAACCCGCCTAGGGTAAATGCCGCTTCGTTCGTTCGTTCCTATTAATTACATTGTATTATATTACCTTATTGACGAGTTCTAATTGTGTGGTATATTTCGTATTTTGAATCTTTTATGGCTGTAAATTACAAGCACGAGAAGATTACTGAAATATAAAAGTATTTCCAAATGGCAACAGGTGGATAAAAAAATAAATACATTGATAAATAAAAGGAACGAACAATGAACAATAAAAATATTTGTGGCAGCTGGTAAAGGTTAAATCTATTATATTTATTTATTTACCAATTGAAATTAAATGCTTTCAAAATTTCAACCTAGCATATTGTTTGTATTATTATTGTGACATAAATAAGAAAATGACGGGGGAGAAATTATGCTTCACCAGTGGTCGCACTCTGCTATTTATCTAGATACATTACTAGAACATTTATAGAAAAATCATAGAATTACCTCAGTAATTTAATTTTTTATCTATATAATAATACGCTAAAACATTTCCTGTTCGTACGTAAGTTATCACTTTCCACACCCATATATTTTAATGAGATCTTCGGATTGCCTAAGATGAAATGCAAAAATGTAATTGAAAAATGTACTGACGTTCTGACTTTATCCATTTTAAAATGAATTGTTTCAAAATCGAATTCTGTCGTTCCGTTTTATCTTTATAAATCTACTATGCATTTTCTTTTACTTTTTAATACACACCCAACTGTTACATTAAAAAAAATAATAAAGACATATTCGTTCTTTAGTTAAATTTTAGCTGACAATGACACTTATGTTTACGGAAGAAGAAAGATAAAATATTTATTTCTATTCATGTCATGATATAACCAGTTTTTAATGGGGAATTCCTTTTAATATTTATGCTTATACAAAATCAAATCCCTCTACTTTGAACATCGAAAAGACCATATCAAATAACCCTTTTTTGTTTTTTTTCATAATTCATAAAATGATACTATGTACATACACAGTAAATCTCTTCAACATTGGAATACATCTAATAACACCATGAGAATGATCTTTTTTTTCTTTTCTTCAAATTAAGCAACCGTGGAAATTCTATGGTGCTTTCTACATTAATCTGTATAATTTACTTTTAATAAGAATATTCCTTTTGAAATAATAAATGTCAGGGTGAATACTATTAAAAATGACTTTTCTTCGTTGTCACTAGCAGCTAAATATTCTTTAAATAAATAGTATCTTCTTTATTTATTTAAAATAGTTGCAATTATTTTGGAAAAAAAAATCTGTCTTCTTACCGTAAAATAATTGTCAACTAAATATTCTTCAAATCAGTAAAACGGAAGTTACTTTTTGAAATGTATTTATTTAAAGCTACCTTTTCAGACGACGGACGATAGGATTTAATTTTGGAACAATTCATTTTAAAATGGGTAGAGTCGGATTTTATTTTTTTTACTTTAGCGGCATTAGATTAATTAGCAATCACCATCTTTACTGATCGGACGACTTTTTTATGTGTGTGAAAGGTGATAACGTACGCATGAACACGAAATTCTTTAGCGTATTATTGTTATATAGATCATTTATGATTGCATCCACCGTTTAATTTTTATTAGTGTGGCGGTTTTCTTTTCGTATTCACTTTAGGCAGCGTGATAGGTCTGAAGTGATTGTGTGACTTGATATTTGCTTTATCGCTTCTCATAACTTGAAGTACTCGTTAACGTTTGCGTGACGGGATGGAAGTACATATATTTATTTATATGCAAATAAATACACATCAGTCTTTATTATATAGTGGAGGGCGTTACATAGCGGTAATATGCGTTTGGAGCTAAGCGTAGAATCAGGTGATAAATCTATCGGGATAGAAAACTTATCACACCTGCCAGTATCCTATACACCCATAAAGCCACCATTCGCCCGTGCATGGAGTATTGTTGCAGGGCTCATGCATCAACTCCTAGCATATCCTACTTCGACAGCACGAAAAAAAGAATTTCTAATCTAATAGGTCCCGCACTCTCTGCTAAACTCCAGCTTCTGTCGTTAAATCACTGTGATTGTTTTACAAGTACTTCCACGGAATGTGCTCTGATGAATTTACTGCACTTGTACCCCTTCAGCGAAAATACCTCCAACCCACAAGACAAGCATCAATACCCCACCGCTTCACTGTAGAAGTCCCTGCATGCCAGAAACTTATTATTCTAATAGCGTCTTCCCTAAGACCGCTTGCCTTTGGAATTCTCCCTTACTCAGTGTTTCCCCTACCGTACCA
Organism: Sepiola atlantica; assembly: GCA_963556195.1. Lineage (NCBI taxonomy): Eukaryota > Metazoa > Mollusca > Cephalopoda > Sepiida > Sepiolidae > Sepiola > Sepiola atlantica. The sequence continues at coordinate 107,618,260 of OY744522.1, forward strand.
ACAAGCAGACATTTAAATGTAATATGAATAAATATCTTGCTGCCTAACTTCCCACTCAGGTTGCTTATCCTTATAAATCTGGTCTCTAGCACAGTAGCCCCTAACGTCCTAGTGCCAATATGACTTGTTTGGGATGAATAAGAGTAAAAAAAATGTATGAGGCTACTTAGGTATGATTGACGAATTTTTACACGAGGGTCACCTAACGTCTGATACGAAACAAGAAAGCCGATTCGTTAATTTAGTTATGTGATATAAAAGGATTTGCAGTTTCAAAACAGTTACGGTTTAGGACTTCAAGAGAGGGATCTGTTTTACTGCGAAATCATTACTTATCAAGGCTAAGATCAAATCGAGAATAAGGTTTAATAATGCATGAAGACAGTTTATGACCAGTGTTATTTGAAGAGGACCACATGGTAACTCTCAGGGAAGGAATCTTGTGGCAACGTATTCTACAGATGGGAAGTATCTGGGAAGAAACTTTCTTCATTGAAATTTCCTTGGATGTTACGCACACGGAAGAAGAAGAAAGGAAAGTTCTTTGCAGTGATCATAAGAAGACGAGTTCTTGCTGTAGAAGTTTTATAAGGAAGAATCGGTAATTTAAAATCAGTCGAACACGTTCGATGAAAATAACGGTGGAGTAGAAAAAGACTAGCAACGTCTCTACTGTAAGAAAAAGGGTTTGCAGAGAAGAGAAGAGATCACCCCCCACTAGATTGCGAAGTCGGTTTTGAGAACAGACATGGAGAAATCTCTTGTCCTTATATAAATGATCTGCACTTTTCTAATTTTATTACATTGATCCTATATCTTACCTTACAAATTTCTCTCTCTCTCTCCCAAATACACAGACACACACACGAAGGTGTGAAACTGAATCCCAGTGAAGCTGTTATGACAATTTCTCTAATAGCATTTGTAAAGTTATGAATCCAGTTCTTCTCCAAGCTATTACTGAAATAGTTGGGTAGGCTGAACCATAGAACCTCGGCTAAGTGATGGAAAACAATGAAAATAAACAACAAAAACAAGACAAACAAAAAAAAACTGAGGCTTGTTGTTTCTTGTTCTGACATTCCTGTACACAACTACTTTGTTAATAAAAAGGTCTGTGTAGTGCTGTGCAAGCCTCACAAAACGTTAAACTTATTCAGTGGCACAGGGGGACTGACCACAGGAAGAATTGCACACAGCGTCCACTCATTCAGCTGGATTCGAAAACAGGAGCTAGCATTCTTCATATACATGACAACTTGTGTATTGAATGTATTAAATTTCGGTGCTTCTTGACAGAATAATTCCTAATAAACACGCTAAATAAAATTCTAATTTTAGGAAATGTTATGGTGATTAAAAACCGATAAAAAAATGTTTACGGAAAACAATCCAATAGCTTTTTGTTTTTGTTTTTATTAAAGATATGCAATTTATCGAATTCCTGTTGCTAAAAAGGAATTCACCATTTTTACCAAAAGCGATTACTCCTCTGATATTAGAAAAAAATATGACGGCTCTAAAGTCATCTACTGATTCGAAGGAAAAAAAATTGAAAACTACTCGATTTTTTCCGTCAAATTTGTTTACGATTTCTTTTTCACCATAAGTATTTCTGAAAATTAGAATTTTATTTAGCGTATTTAGCAGTGAATGTTATGCCAAAAAGCACCGAAATTTATTACATTTCACATGGAATCCTCCGAAAATAGACTCTTTTGGAACTGCTTGATAACAAGTTTGTAGAAGCACTGATATTCTTCCACAATCTTCTTGTCTATTAAGTTACCAAGTTTGGCTTCGTCTGGAACAAAGCCATAAGTTGTTTAACCTATGTTTACCCCAAGGTGAATCACAGATATAAATATAAGTATATATATATAACAAAGTGAACATTTGTCTTAATGGTTTTCGAGCGATGCCAGATGTAGTTAGGAGATTATCCAATAAACTGGAAATTAAATTTTTTTTCTCCGGTCATTGAACTTAAATATTAAAAGAAAAATGAACAGGTGTTCGTAAGCTGCGTCCTACAATCTGTGCATATATCAATGGAAATTCTATTTCAAACTTAAACGTGACAGCGCGACCAACGGACGGACAGAAGCTCTTATCGAAACGTGTGTAACCCCCTTACCCCCTGTAAAAAATAACGGAAAAAAATTGTGCTAGTGTTCTCACTAATATTAATATAAAGTAATGTCTAAATCAGTGAAACAAAAATATAAAAAGGAAAACGTCTGAAACTGAAAAGTTTAAAAAGAAAGAAAAACGTATCAATCGGAATTAAGAAAACGTCTCATTATGAAAATGGAGTTAAGAACTTCTGTCTGGATTCATTTAAGACGACGGGGGCGCTGGTTTCGGACTTGCTATTTGCTTTCCACTAACTCTTGAATTTGTTTCGTTCGGCAGTTTTTTTTATCGCTAATTTTTGCGTGACAGGACGGAACTATATATACCAATAAATGCACATTGGCCTTTATTATAGAGTGGGTGCGTTTAAATATGCTATTTAAAACTTGAGAATAAAAGACCAACGAAAATTCTATCTCAAACTAAAGCGTCATAGATCTACCGACCGACGGACGAAGGCCCTCAGCGATGCGACGTCAGAAAAGATTAAGGTGTTCTTCTTCCGAATAAATACGAGGAGTAACCATATCGGGTTTCTGTAAATTAGAAGTCGCTAAAAGGGTCAATAACTTATTTTAGTCCTGATGTTACATTTTGACTTACCGACGGGTGTATACACTCTTATAATCGTTGTAAAGCCAGATTCTATTTGTCTGCTGATAAACCCACTCGGACGCCGATGTTTATAAAAAAGGTTTATTTTAAAAGAAAGATAGTTACAGAAAACATCAAAAGTAAAGAGAAAGAAAAGAGCTACGAAAAGTTCAAAGGGGTCTAAACTCAGAGTATTATTTTTGCTCCATATTTGCATAACATTGTGTGTGGGCGAGTTTATGAGTGTAGTTTATGAGATCGTGTATACACTGTCGCTATATATTTAGTAGCCCATGACTGTGACTTGTGTAGTTTGCAGAGATGCCAGTAGCCATGACTAGATTTAGTACGCCTGTAAGTAGTTTGTGTCGCAGTTAATAACACCGTTGTGATTGACAGCAGTTCGTGTGGAAAGTAAAGTTTACCTGGCGGCAGTGCTGGGATTGTTGTTTATGTAGCAAACATCGGCTACATTACAACATTTGTAAGGAAGTTTACCTTGTTTGAAATTAACTCGGTGAGGCTGCAGACACGGACAACGTCCAGAGGTCGTCGTGGCTTTCTGCAATCGGACTCTCATTCTATCCCGGTTATCCGCTCTCACGTAGCTGACGGACATAGAGGAAGCGAATCCGACACCGAAGGGGATTTAGTTAAATCGATTTCATTAAATCGAACGGCACAAGATAGATCAACGCAGATCAATCTTGAAAGATCGCATTAGGCAGTCGTTTCTTAATAACCGAATCATAATCGAATCCCCAAGCCTAGAAGACGATCTGTCAATTCTCAAATAGAGGTTCCAGTGCCGTTTAGTTTTTCTTACGGCATGTCAACTTTTTACGGCATATCGACCTCCTTTGTGATCATTTAATGCATATCGAGAACGGTTACCTGAATTCACGTCACTGTTTTACCCATGGAATTTGTAGGAAAATCGTGGTTTCATGCCTTTACCAACGGTACTAGTGCGTAATTAAAAATAATTAATTGTATTTAAATTCGGCAGAACTGATTTCATAGTCTGCAACAGTATCCGTTGCCTCTCAGTTTCCTCGTCCCGAGCACGACACTAAAATGCCTCGGTCAAGGTGTTCGCCGAACGATATCCTATAGTAATCTCGCGTTAAACCATGATAACGGTAAAAAAAGGAACTTATCTTATATATATATATATATATATATATTAGTAAAAGCCAAGAACAAATTTACTCCATTAATTTTAGCACTAAAAGATTCCATTACTCTTTTAGTAGATACAGTTTGAATTCTCTGAAGTTCTAGTTACTTGAATAGAACTGGGCAGAGTACACTGCATGATCTTTTGCGGACAGCTGCTGAGTCACTGTCGATGTCCCCACCTTCATCACTTTGTGCATCTTATCAAGGTATATCTGTAAACCCAATTTCAACTCCAGCTGCTCAGGAAATTACGTGTGTCCATACAAGCACACATACAGATAGTGATATGGGACAAGCGGGAGAGAGTAGACATTCTAGTTGAAGTCAGTGTCCCCAATGAATCCGGCCTAAATAGAGAAGAGAACTAAATACGAAAGTCTTATCTACGATATGAAAAGATACTGGGACCTTAAAAAGATTACACTCATTTCAGTAATCATAGGAGCCAGTGGGTTCGTAAAAAAAACCTTATAAAACTACCCTGCAAATATATCCCAGTGCAATAGAGATCCAAACACTTATAGGGTACAGTTAGCACTGCACCCCATCGACTGGTATTGTCTTGACCTTCGGGGCTTGATTTACGCCGGTCTATGGGACAGTCCTGTGCAGTTCTAGGAGGTCCACCCTCCCAGGCTTTGCCTCCCCACTTTGGGGAGGAGTAAGTTTATTGCTTACTGCCTAAGGTGCCCCTACCGGGGAATGCCGACGGGGCTACCCAGGCAATTTTTAATGGCCAGAATGCTCACTTTCTCGGGCGCTGGCTTTTCAAACCCCACTTTCCCGACCCGATCTTGGGTTACATCTTACTTGTGGGAGTAAGATAAAACTGGCCTTGTGCCTAACTCCTTGGGAGGAGTAAATAAAACCCTAAAAAGATCTCCCCGTTAGAGTCTCTGAAATAGCGGGTGAATGTCTGGTATTCGGTAGGATGCCTCACCCCCAGTAAAATCAGAAGAAAAAAAAACTGAAAAAGAAAAAGAGAAACATACATGCATCGTAGTTTTGCCAGTTTGAATGAATGTATGCGTTCATATTTTACGCAAGGTGTTTAATATTTTCGTCATTTCACACTGCTAAAGATCAACGCAGTCAGATTTTTTTATGTACATTAAGCGCGCAATTAGGAATTATTAATAGCACTTTTATTTTTAATCTTGAATTGTGTAAACAAAAACATGTCTATCTGTCTGGGCGTTAAGTACTTTCATGATGTTTGGCCGAGAAACATGAAATTGGGTATAAATTAACCTTACATAAACAGTGCGGTATTTCTATACAATAACCCCACCATAAAATGTACGTTATTCTAAATAGTTCAATAATAAACATGTAGTTTTTATTCAGAATTAATCTTTACTTATTACATACGAGCTGAAGTACCCGTCAACGGCGGAACTCACAGGTTTTTCTTCTGCACGTCAGTTAAAAAAAAGAAGTAAAGTTTACGACCATAGTATACAGCGAACCGAAGGCTCGTTTGCATTGATTACTACGCCGAGTGTAGGGCGACGCAACACCTTTCACAGAGTTGCTCCACTTATCCTTAATCTTCACCTGATGACTGAGTGTTTAGCAAGGGGGCATCAAATATCATGTACGTCTTTGGTATGACTCACCTAGAATTGAACCCTGATCTATCGGACTATGCCAAACAGTAAAAAAGTGCATTGTTCAGGTTTATGATGATGATGATCGATATTGATTAGGAAATAACTAGAAAGCTATAGCAAGAAAAAAAGAAAAAGAAAACTATTGTTTAGTGTGAGATTCTAACTCTGAAAGATGGCATAAACTATTGAAAACCGAGACGAACGCTTCATCCACACCACCACCGATCAAACGAAAATATTTTGTCTTTTTAACCTATTTGTTCGGTCAGCTAATCAAAATAATCAACTGGAAACGGAACGCTAAAAATGGCGGAAGATTTGTTTCTAATATAATTTTTAAGTGCATTTAATTTTGTATAATGAGTTTTTAAAAAGTTCAAGGACTTCTGACATTGATAAGGAAATCAGATTGAAAGTGTTTATTTTAAATATTCGGTTAGTTTGGCTCTTAGATCAAACGTTCAACTGTGATAACGCGACACACATACTTCTACTGTGCCTTATATATGTATATATAAGATTATCTGTCATCACATTACGGCAGCCTAAAGCTGATGTTTTGGGTGCTTGCTAAACCTTACTTTTGATGATTATTGCACCGAAAACGTCTGATATACTGAACGTGTTATGCTTCCGTAGTTTTAATACAAACACAAACATGGCGACACGCGGAAAATAAATTAAAGTTAAATAAAAAAAAAGATATTTATTATAGAAACGCACTGAGATTGTAAGTTACTTAAGACTTCTACCCGGTCATTGTTGACGGAAGGAAAGCAAATTAATGGGTCTCTTCGACATAACGATTCCAGAGTTCTATAAGACGCACCTGAAAAAGGTTTGAGGTTACATCGGACGAATCGTTGTGAGAATAAGATCCAAGATAAGAACACTAGTCCGAAAAATCTAAATTATCAATCCTCATCCCAACAATTACGAAACAGAACACCTTGCACTTGTTACAGGGTCCAATGATGCAGCCGTGTTATGGACCAGTTTTGGAACGGATACGTCAGCTAGAAACTTTCATCATTCCACACTACCACTCCATCACCCCCAAAGCCACGTGGAAGGAATATTTACCATGAACAATGCTGGAGAAATTGCCGAACATAAATTACTTAAAAGACGTCATCAGGTTGTCTACAAACAATTATTTTCAAACATTCTTTGAATTTTTCAATTTTGTTTTATTGTGCGTCAAAAAAATAAGTGGAGTAATTGATTAACTGCACAAATACAATGGAATCCAACTTACGCGTAATAGCTAATATTTTGTCTTTATTTGTCGAAAAACTTCAGAGTGAAAATTAAATTACAAATTGAAAACAAATTATACGTAACAGATATGAGAAAGTCAGAGACGGCCCATTTGGTATGATGGTAAGTGTTTGTTAATGTGCTAGGAGATCAGGGTTCAATACTTAGTTGAATCATACCAAACTGAAAAGAAATGGTACTTGATAACGCCTTACTAAACATCCAGCCTTATAAGGCGTAAAAGATTTTAAAAAAAGCTTACCCCAAGCAGACTGGGTTAGTGGTACGGTAGCTCTATTTTTTATGTTTGAATATATTTTATGCCTGAAATAAGCGACCACGTAAAAAACATCAACGAAATCGTTTAAGTAAAAGTAACGAAACAAATTTTGAAATGATAAAACTTAGTTTCATTAGTTTTAAAACTATTCAGGTCGATGGAATATTACATTTTCTATCGTTTTGTTACAGTTATTTGTAACATATTTGTTTCTTTCCCTCAATTTTCGTTGTTAGCTAGACTACACTGTTGCCATTTTTCAAAATTTGTAATGAAAGCTTAACTCTGATGAAGTCGTTTTACGAATACAGGCGAAATAGTTATTGCCCACAAGTTTCACTTTGACATAATTTTGATTGGAGAAAAATAAGTAAATAAGTCGAAAACGAAATAATTAAACATTTAATGCATGCAGATTTTTTTTAAAATCAACAAATACGTATTTCCTAAATTAGAATTTAATTTAGAGTATTTACTGGGGAATTGTATGTCAACAAGCAACAGTCTTTTTCTTTAATAGCTCCGAAAAACTTTAACCCGAAAATTCTAGCAATAATGGATTTAAACAGCCGACTTGTTCACTATAACGTGACCGTTCGAAAATAGGAAATGATTTTGAGGCTTTTAAACTGTCAATTAGAAAGTAATTTCTGTCGTGAATTAAGTTTGACAAAAAGTCAAGTACTATGGTTGTTTTGTGCATCGGAACAAAAGACAGGCACACAATGCTCTACCCTAATTTATTTTGCGTACTTCTATAGGCGAGGACCAAATGCGACACGAATGTTTCCGATTGCGATTTACGGAACAGATCGGAAATAGTCGAGCCGTCGCCGAACAGTCAATTAGTAAAGGCATTAAATGAAACAACTTCATTTTCCCCCTTAAGGTTAGGTGTAATTACCCCCACCAATACACATGCGCGCGTTAAGAAAAGGTTTAATAAATTTCTTAAAATCAATAATTGAATCAATTTTATTTCTTTTCAAGGAAGCTTTTACCACCTTTTTTGGTTTTTGTTGGGGGGTAAAAATTCTATTTACCCTAACATTACACTTTTGCTTTTTTGCATTGTCGTCTGCTTTTTTGCATTTTCTTCGCAGTTTACAATTTGAAAACTGCTTCGGCCATTTCCGGTTAGTTATGTAAATCACAATCGGAATCATTCGGGTAGAGTTGGGTCCTCTCCCATAGAAGTACTTTCTTTTGTTATGGTTTTATTTGTCTATTAGGTAAAGAAAAAAAGGTACGTTCGACAGCGTAAAAATACGTTCAAGAAAATACTATAAGCTGGAAATTCGTTAAAAACGACTGTGATTTGTATATTGTTAAGTAAAATCAGTCCACACCAAAGAAGATAAATAACCGATCGTCGTTATCCGTTCAGCGTAAAATAGCCACCGACTTAATAGCCGGTTTAGTGAAACACTGCATGAAAAAAAAAATGTTATTTAAAACTCCGATTGAAAAGTAATTAGATGTTCTTTAAGAAAATCGGTGCACAAAGTATGGATTAAAAAAAAACGTGAATTCGCCGACCTAAGCACGTATAGACATTAGCAGCATTTCTCGGCTATAAAAATAATCGATTCCCCGATTAATTAACTTTGAAAAAATTTGAATGGCACCGTTACAGGAAATTGAATATTATTTGAAATACCGATAAAAATAATTTGGGTGTTAAACAAGCTTTATGTATTTGTTGTCACAGAATGTAAACAGAAAAAAGAGCCATCATCTGCTGCCTGCGCATGCAAACCGAAGAAAATACATAAAAACGTGACACAACATTATTTTCATTGTAAAACAACAAATACTCGTCTAGCTACAACCACTGTAAATACTTTTCCTTCATCATTGTGTACCTAAAACTAACTGGAACTTTAGTTGACTATAATATGGTCGTTTTCAAGTCTAATGTTAAATCTTTGTTGAGCCGTCCTCCTAAATAATCAAATTCTGCCAAGTTGAAATGATCGTTACCAATCCTCAAGGTGTTGTCTCACCATCCACCTGACAAACTCATTAACCCTTATCTTTGAGTGGCCATTGAACCTCTATAATTGGCAACTCGTCAGTACATGAAGAAAATTAGTGGAGGAGGACTGATCATTTGAAAGAAGTGTTTCTTTCGGAAAGTTATTGTTTTTTTTGTATTATTTATATTCGGAAAAAATGTACTTTAGTTACGTGTTTTAGTCGCTTATTTGCTAGTCGGTGTTGTGATTCATATTAAGTGGTCTAACGCACGGTGCGATCAGAAAAAATAACTCATTGGATTTCTTGTTTAATACTATGAACAGGTTAGTTCCCTTGACTCTATATGATATTAGTAATCGAAACAAAAACTATTGATCAAATCAAATATAAACAGTGATAAATTAGTATGAAAATGGATTTAAAAAATTTTTATTCATTAATTTATGTTTTAAAACACGGGCAATAATTAACCATGTCACTGATGTAAAAAGATTATTTTATTTACCTTTTGTTATTAAAGCTATTCCGCTCAAAGATAGAGGGAGATTAGTGTCCTTACTTTATATATAAGAAGATAATGGTTTATTTATCTGTTAGACAGGTTCCGAATTTAGATTCTTTACCAAGTCTGTTGTCTTTTCCGTTGTTGGAAGTCTGCCGTTGAAAGCGCGATATACCGAGTATCGAAAGAAGAGTGACAAGTTGGTTGACTGCCAGTTGGTCATCATGAATGACCAGTTAAAACAAACATGAATAAATATTAGAAGTTATTACAAACGTGAAAGTTACAGACTTTTGCCAAAATGGCCGTATTCGAGATTAAATAACCGAAACAGTGATGATGTGCCGTAAAACAAATAAACAAATATAAACGTACGAACAATACATGTTTTTTAAAATTTATTTTAAAGTAGTTCTACAGAGCCCTTTTTATTTGATACTAGAAGGAAGACCCGACGTTGCTCGGGATTGAGTGAGGATCACTACGATGCCATTTTTCACTATGCTTATAATACCATATTAGTTTCTTTGTGTTTACTGCCCCCTCCAGTTTCCTCCATAATATAGTCGGAAGAAGCTGGAAATTTTGGAAAACTCTGAATAAGTTATACATATGGTTTAAATTTCGTTAAAATCGGATATACGTATTGAAAGTTTTAAGTGGGTTCTGTCGTAATTGGTTATTTATGGGGGTAACGTAGATATTCGGGACCACTTTCATTGTCATTACCGGAGAATGTTATACATATGATATAAATTTCATAAAAATAGAATATATTTGAATTTTTAAGGGGCCACGCTTACTAATCTCCCTTAAGGGTTCACTTAGAGATGCAGGAACACTATTGTCTTTCCCAGTAAAATTTACATATAATACACTTATATTTTATGTAGATTCTCTAACCTTTCTTTCTATACGTTAGGTCTGTTCTTTTAATGCGCGTATTCGCTCTAGTGTGATGATGTCTAATGGAATATATATTTTTTAACTTGTACGGGACGGCACAATCAGCCAATGACTGTTTTCTTTAGTTATTCCAGTTAGTTCAGTTCAGTAATCTCACCGGGTGATACTTGCCCCATTCCGATGAAAGAACTCGTTTAGATGTCCATCACTCTCGTCAAATTATGATTAGAGATGTGTATTAGATGGAAACAGAATGCTGATATTAGTACGAGTAGCTAAGAAGTACGCACTTGGCTTCGCTTATATATGCGTAGGTGTGTGGACACAGAGAGCGGAGGATATTGTTATAAGTCCCTTTCAGAACATTGAAGTTGAGCCCGGTTCGGAGAGTTAAAAATAAACTATCACGTAGCTATATGTCATGTTCCGACAACGTCCATTGACACTATCGGTAGTCTACTGTCAAAGCATAAATAGAACTAAATTTCCTTTCTTTACGTGGTAATTTCTCGTGGCCGTTTTGTTAGAGCGCTTGATTGCAGAGTCTAGGGTGATTCTGTAACTGGGTTCGAATCTTACGACCGTTTGAAATTATCTCCAACACTGATAGCATAAGCTTAACACGCCGGCGTATGTAGGTAAAATAATTTAATATTTACTTTAATATGCATAAACACGTATGTGTATGGAGGGAGAGGGAGAGAGAGAGAGGGAGAGGGAGAGAGAGAGTATACCCCCCCATATATATATATGTTCGCAGATGTATGGGTTTCTTCATATATGCATGCATGGTATAACTTCTATTCGTATGCTAATAAATGTGTGAGGGTTCAATGACTGACCTAAACATCGAAAAAGACAGAACGTCTGAAAGGTTCACTGAAATACTTGAAGATTGACCATAAATATACATGAAATGATAACTATCACCGAAAAGACATAGGGATGGAAGAGTGAGTGAATATGTATATACGCACTAGTGTAGGAATGTGTTGGTATATTGTTAAGTAACTGTGTTGGAGCTGATACATACCTTGCCTCTTCCACTATTCCCAACTCAAACCAAAACGGTATGCAAGAATGTATTTTATCTATTCCTCCTAGTTCAGTTTTCAATGGCCCAAAGAAGTTAGATTTTGAATAAAATCGCAGCTGAAACGTGTATGCACATATGTAGCCTATAATGTTTATATAAATAAATTACTATACTATAATACAGCTCTTTCTGTTATTGAGCACTATCTGATAAACATTTGAGTTTAATTGGATTGACATCTAGGAAACAACAACTATACACGTACTTATATATATGTTAGAGAGAGAGAGAGTTTGGATTATCCAAACTACTGTTCTCGTCTTGGATGTTATACTTACAACGTTTCGGCCGATGTAACCGCCGACATTCGTTAGGTGCGTCTTGTCGAATTCGAGCATCTGTAAGGAATTTCGAACAGATCAATAGTCCAAATAATCCAAATTATCAATGTTCATCTAAAAAAATTGGGAGTGGGAGTGAGTGTGAATGCTTGAAGCCGTTTCGATGTGACCTTAGAACACACTTCAATTCTGTTCACTTGATTGACCTTTATACTGACCTTTCATCAGCGATCATGAACAAAAATATCAATAAGGAAATCCAAACGGAAAAAACATGAACGAGAAAATAAAACGTGGCGGCAACGATCTTTCAACTGAAAGCATAGGTTGTTGAACATTTGCTCTTCGAATTGTTGACTACAGAAGTCAATATTTAGCCGAGAAATGGTTAGCAAGTCAATCTACGCTCATTCTCTCATCTATCTGTATACTAATTCTACTTTCCCGTTCCTTAGTTTGTTAGCACGACCATAACGCTGCCACTAAATATGCGGTAAATCAAACTGATATAATTCATTAATACTTGAGTCAGTAATAGTTTTATAACAAGAAACAGACAACTGATTTTTTTTCTATGTTTTTCTTTTCCCGTTCTTTTCTCTTTCGACATTTTTCTTTTTAATTTTTCGTTCTTGATAAATTTGACTGACGTGTTTTTGCTTTTTGACCTTTTCATTAGAACGGGAATTTTAAATATTCATTATTTTTCTTTCTATCTTATATTATAAAGTAAACGTACGTGTGTCTTGTACACTTCACGGTAGATAGAAATAGAAAGAGGTAGTGAGAAGGGAGTAGAGATAGAGGGGTAAAGAGAGAGAGTGAGAGGTAGAAAGAGAGAGAGAGAGTAAGAGGTAGAAAGAGAGAGAGACTAAGAGGTAGAAAGAGAGAGAGAGAGAGAGAGAGAGTGAGAGGTTGAAAGAGAGAGTGAGAGGTTGAATATGAGAGTGAGTGAGAGAGAGCTCAAGTTTGAAGTAACAATAACATTAGTTTGGCCTTTTTTGCGATTAGTTTTGTCTTTTTCACCTCCTTTTTCTTAGCGATTAGTTTTGTCTTTTTACATCATGTGTTATTCACGATAACGCAAAACGGCAACCTCATGCGCGGGAAAGATATATGAGTTGCTAGAAGTGTAAAAGCTAGAACATAAAACATAAAACATTTGAAAAAATATAATCATAAAATATACCAATAACTTAACATATGACTTATTGCATGTTATTTTAATTTAAAATATGCATTGATAAGGTCTTTGTCGAACTATTGGATAATTCGAAGATGACACAGATTGGAGCTAGTTAAAGAGCACGGTTGCGAAACCCCCCCAAAAAACTCTAGCAACTTTTAACCGTCAATTAGATAATGGATGGACAACATTGACGCACTTTCCAGTAGTAAGGGAAAGCCTTTATAACAATTGAATGCCTTCTCTACTGGTATACATTCTTTAAAGTAAGTGACTTTCGCCTTCGGTGTTGGGAAAACATCCTCAGTCGACAGCAGGTACACCCCGGTAAGTCAGCCGTCCTTTTCTATTTTTTACACTTTCAAACATGTATTCAATAGGATTTGAACTCGGATTGGCCGGTTCAATAGTTCACAACATGCAACATTGTCACTCGCATATATTTATATACTATCTGGCTTTGCCAGCTCGTTATCGCTTCGCAAAGTTCGCTACTTAATTTATCTTTTAAATAAAACCGCAAAGAAATGCAAAGAAAGAAAGAAAGAGAGAGAAAGAAAGAGAGAGAAAGAGAGAGAAAGAAAGAGAGAGAGAGAAAGAGAGAAAGAGAAAGAGAGAGAGGGAGAAAGAGAGAGCAAGCAGTCAGTCACCCTTACTGAACTCTTGCTTATGCCTCGTATATATTTTTTTCTATTTAGTTTAATTTAAATAACATCTGAAAATTAATTAGCGCTTATTTTAAAGAAAGGTTGGTACAGCTATCGATCCTGACCCCATTTCCGTCAGTAGTGTTCGAGCATGCTACGTAAACACCAGAGACATGATGAGCCGAATGGTGGCAGAGAGATGCCTAGCGATTAGTCAAGCAGCTGTCAATAACCAGACGACAATTTTTCTAATCAGTATTGAAATTCATTAAAATCAGTAGCCATTGGTCGAAGCCAGTGCCTGTTTCTTTCTTGTTAAATAAAAAGAAAACAAAAGAAAACAAATGAATTACGAAGAGCTGTGTAGCAGAGTTGAATCTTGCCCCTTTCTGCCAGGAAAAAAAAGCTGTTGACAAAAAGAAAAAAAATGTCCGAAATATGTGCCGCTTGATAGAAAAGGTTTTTTCAATCTTTCTTAAAAATAAAACTGCAAAATAATACGACGCAGTATCGAAGGTATCGGCTGCAACCATTCGGCTCGTCATCCCTTGGGTGTTTACGTAGAATGCCCGAACACTGCCGACGCGACGTTCACGGAGATTGGGTCAGGATCGATAGTAGTACCGAAAGGTTTAATAATTTATCCTTTATGTATAAAATCAACTTTCATTAATTACTGTTAATATCGACAAAACTATTGCATATATTTGAAAAATAAAATGGGATAATAAAATTACGAATGAATGACTTAAAACATTAATTTATTATGAACTGTTTAAAAAATAGTTAGGCAAATTAGGCATACAACAGTTGAGCTGTTCGTCTCTACGATGTATACAGTATTTCAAATTACTATGTTGTATTATTTATTTAAATAACAGTAACCCGTTTTGATGGTATTATATTAGTGATAAATAAAAAAAATATTTCGCATTGATTAAGATTGCAACAACATAATATTATAAAAGGAGGCATTTTAGATTCGATCTGAAGTTTTTTACGATGTCTCATACACCGGGTTGACTGCTCAATTCCCATTTAAGAGCAGATCGATAAGAATCAATATGGATGCATTTTCGTAAGGTGGAACCGGTATCGCCATTGACGCCTTAGTCATCATAGTATGACAGCAGCGTTACTCAACTGTTCACAGAATACTATTATCGAACCAGCTGATTCACTTGTGTACCAAATATGTTTAACATAATTACAAGAACATACAATGCGCTTCAATGCCTCCCCCCTACTGTAAAATATTCACAAGAAGAACTCGTCCAGCTACAACAATAACAAAGAACTTCTATTTCTCTCTGTACGAAAAACTAAACGAGGCTTTTATGAACAGAGTTTCTTTCATCGAACAACCCGTTTGTAAAACCGGATGCCTTGAGTCTGCTTCTCAGCTGACAACATGGTTGTATTCAAGTCTAACGTAAACAAATAACTGTTGAGCCATCTTTTTGGATAACCAATTCCTCTTAAGTAATCTTCTGCCCATTCCACCTACTGTTTCCAATCGTCTTGTGGTGGCGATCGTCGTTCAACCAACAATCATTTTAACCCTTATACTCGAGTGGCTCCCGGGGCTTGATAAGCGGTGACTCATCAGTGGAAAATAAAATAGTCTCACATACATGAGATTGTATACCTCCGTCTGGTAACGTACGGATGGGGTCAAAGTCTTATCTGGGCCTTACTTCTGAAGTTATAGCATGGGAACGTGATAACACAACTACTATTTTGCATGGTCAAAGTCAAAGATCAAGTGTAAGATGATATACGATGCGGGACTTCATTGGGTACAATACGAGTCAACTAGTCTACGATTAACACAACCAACGTTCCATGACCAATATTTTGACCAAGTTTAGTGACTATTGGTCAAGCGATGTGCACGCTAAGCTGTACACCGTGATAAGCTCGACCGAAAACATAATCTCATTAGCTGAGGAAACTAGTAGATGTACCAAATATGTCCAATATTACTAATCATACTTTGAGAAGGTTGGAATCGCTTCATTCTGCCCATTCATTGGTTAACTTGGGCGACTACTGTTCTAACAGATCATTTCCATCATCAAAGTATCCTTAACATTAATATGCAGCTAAACAAAGTAGAGAGTTGAAAAGAAAGAACGAGAGGGCGTGAAGGAAAGAAAATGAAGAGAGGAAAAAAAAAAAGGTAAAAACAGAAAAAGTATGAAAGGAAAAATGTTTTCGTGCCTTTCGACCGCATATTACACATGTTTCAAATCGCTTTTTTATGGCAGAGGTTAACAAGTTATTAATTAGCGACATAAGTTTGAAGATATATCCATAATAATCTACTTCAACAGGTAGCACGTACACTAACTTCCTCCTCTCGAGAAAATGACGAATTATTTATTAAAAATATGCCGCCTCTCTAATGTCACATGATGTTTTTCATCAACCACACTCTCAGATCTCCCTTCGAGGGTGGAGTGGGGAAGACGTGTCCACAGAGTTGCTTGTTGTTCAACGTTGTCCCGTATCGCTTCGCTGTTCACAGCTGAATTTCGAAACGGAAATTTGTTCCACTTTTACACTTACCTTTTAATGTCTTGCGACTGACGTGTGCGCCATGCGGATACAGCAGAGATATCGATCAGATTGCAATAAAATAATAAACAAAAAAGAAACATGGAAGACATGAAACATCGAGTGGCATTTTTTAATGCGATGATTAATTGAGAATGTATTTAATTACTTGTGGTGGTTGCAGACGAGCAACTAGCGGCGACATTGTTGAGTCGAAAAAGAAAAAAAGACGAAAATAGATACCATGCGTCTTTCATTGACACGTGGTATTCTATAACCTCTCTACAAAGCCGCCATTCGCCCATGCATGGCGTATTGCTGTCACATCTGGGCTGGTGCACCAACCGATAATCTTTTCCTCTTAGACAGGGTCCAAAACAAAAGAGTCTAATCCAATCGTTCTCACACTGTTTACCAAGCTCCTGCCCTTGTCCCATCCTTGCAATATTGCATCTCTGCTTTTTTTTTGAAGTCCTTCAATGGAATGTGCTTCGACGAACTTGCTGCACTTAAGCCCACTGGACGTTAATACCCCCGACCGACCCGAAATCAGCTAAATCCACACCTTCACGGTAGAGGTCCCTAAATCACAGTAGCCCATTAGTCTAAAGACATTGTGCCTTGTTTAGGGTGAATTAAAGGTTGAAAAGTGAAATTTAATAAAGTTTTAAAAGACCATTCTTCACTGGCTGAAATGGCATCAGAAAGTGAGGACGATCACCAAAGTATCACAGTATATCATTGAACTTCTCTAAAAAAATGTAGACAAGTCAAGTTTAGATATTGGTGGCATTTATTTTTTTTGGGGGATGGGGTCAACCTGTGTCTTTATGGTATGTTTGTCTGTCCGAGTGTGATGCCATTAAAGGGAGCCGCCTCCTTCGATAGGTTATTGAATAATGCTTATCGAAAAATTCACCATAGTGAGATAAGCGGACACGTAAAATTATATGATTGCATTTTTTCTTACAGAAAACCTAACTGGATGCAGGTATGACCTAAGGGGTCAGGTATTCATTCGAGGGAATAACTGTTGATGTGAGAACCTGTCCACTGTCTTGGAAGAAAATGGGTTTATTAGAGAGATAAAGAAAAAGATATAGAGAAAGGGATAGAGAGAAGTAGAGATAGATGGATAGAGAGAAGTAGAGACAGAGACAGAGAAAGAGACAGAGAAAGAGACAGAGAAAGAGAGACAGAGATAGAGAGACAGAGATAGAGAAAGAGATAGAGAGAAAGAGATAGAGAGAAAGAGATAGAGAGAAAGAGATAGAGAGAAAGAAAGAAAGAGAAAGAAAGAGAAAGAGATAGAAAGAGATAGAGATAGAGAGAAAGAAAGAGAAAGAAAGAGAAAGAGATAGAGAGAAAGAAAGAGATAGAGAGAAAGAAAGAGAAAGAGATAGAGAGAAAGAAAGAGAAAGAGATAGAGAGAAAGAAAGAGAAAGAGAAAGAAAGAGAAAGAGAGAAAGAAAGAGAAAGAGATAGAGAGAAAGAAAGAGATAGAGAGAAAGAAAGGGAAAGAGATAGAGAGAAAGAAAGGGAAAGAGATAGAGAGAAAGAAAGGGAAAGAGATAGAGAGAAAGAAAGGGAAAGAGATAGAGAGAAAGAAAGGGAAAGAGATAGAGAGAAAGAAAGAAAGAGAAAGAGAGAACGAGAGAAAGAAAGAGAAAGAGATACATAGAGAGAGATTGAGTAAGAGAGCGAGACACTTTTTGCAATAGTATAAGAATAAACTGCATTTATGCGGGGGGAAAATGTCGAATAGAAGTACCACGTGTCTTCTATATACACGTAGTATTCTGCAGCTATCATCTTCGTGGGTTTAAAAGGCGCCAGAAAGGCCAGAAACGCGGTTTCCATATTTTCTTTCGTCACATAATTTAAGCTGTGTATAGTTCTTGTAAGCGTGTAGAAAAGCTAACAAAGTGACAAGATTGCGCAATTATCTACTCTGTGTATAGCTTTAATAAAGGACTTGTTGTTACACGTTTCCCCCTTGTGCCAACTGTCGCCGATGATTGCGAGTTACTAGCAACAGCGAGAAATCGAAATAATAATATTCAAGTGAAGTGACCCAGGCAATTCTGGATATGACAGCAAGGATAAGAGAGTGAGAATTACGCGCGGAAGATAAACTTATAATTGCTGGCTAGTTGATCGGTCAATACAGGTTTCTCTGTACTTGCTGGGTTGCAGGACTTCTTACTATATATATGGTCTGTTCGAGTTTAAATTTTCAGTTTAACAGTTGAGTTTTGACGTTTGAAAAACAAACTCCAGAAAGAGATCACTTACTAAGACGGTCCTCTCAAATAAACTCCCATCGCGAGTATTCGCAATACTACGTTATCCGGGTACGAAATACCTGGACATTGGATGCCGTAGAAATTGAATAGCTATAAGAAAAATCTCATCGTTTTCTACCGTTTAAGAAAATGACGTCTAAACTTCAACGGATAGCATTGGACTATCGGAGATATCCCTTCCAAAACCCCTCATCTTAAAACAAAAATAAAAGTAAACAAGGCTTTTATTTTTTAAATTATTATTTTTTTATTCACTCCAAACAAGGCATATTGCCAGTGAAGCGTAATAGCCTACTGGGGTAGGGGCCGGATTTGTAGGGGCAACCTGGGCGGGGAGTTGGGCAGCAAGATGTTTGTTCACATTACAGTTACATTTTTTTCTGCATGTTTGTATTGGTAAGGGAAACGGGGTAAGAATGGAATTCCAAAGGTCCGAGGAAAGAAGCTATCAGAGTAGAAACTCTGTCGGCATCTAGAGACCTTTACAGTGAAGTGGGATTTAGCAGCTAGTCGGGTGGGTCGAGGCTATTTTCGTTTACGGGCGACAAGCGCAGTTAGTTTATCGGAGCACATTCTGTAGATGTACTTATAAAACTAGCACAGAGATGCAACTGCGGCGATGCGAGACGGGCTGGCGTTTGTCAGACGTCTAAAACGAACAATTGTTGTTTTATTTTGATATTTGATCACGTGAGAATGAAGGGCGAATGGGCCAAGAAGTGGTGGGAGGAGGAGAATAGAAGAAAGGGTGTATTAAACACAAAGGTCTAAATCTGAAGGCCGTGAGTTCAATCTCCCTACAGGGCAATACATGTTCATCTTTTCTCCAGACCCCAACATAAATCCCAGTACACAATATCCGAGAAGAAATAGGTGATGTGAATAGTTCTTTGTTTGAATGTAAATAAATTTATTATGATATAAAGTTTTTGCTTGTTTCTTTTATTTCAATGTTTTTTGACGGAATAGATACTTGAGTATACTAATAATTAGCCGAAGTAACTGTCTGCCGGGCTTCTAAACTTTTATTGAATTTTATAGACCAAATTAGAAGTTAAACATATCTTAAATATTTTTAATTCATTTTTTATTTAAAAAAATTTATTCAGATGATCGATATTGGCTAGGAAACAACTGGAACGATATAGCAACAACAAAACAAACAAAGAAAACAAAAAGCAATCGTCTGATGCGAGATTCGAATCCAAACTTACGAACGACAAAATATTGTAACTGAAGGCGAACGCTTATCCACGAGACCATCAATCTAACGAAAATATCGGCTGTTTTACCTATTTAAAATCAGTTCCGCGAAGATCGAAAATAGTTTGTCTAGAATAGACAAATATGAAAAACATTCTTATTAAAGTAAAATTAAATTAGTGAACATTTATCATTTTTTTAAGATCCATCTTTAATAAAAAAAAAAGAGGATAAATGTTTTCCTTTCAAACTAAATACGTCAAATACGTACGTGAAAAGTAGTCCAGGCGACTAAAAGGGAACGCTAAAAATGTCGGAACATTTGTTATTTTTACGCACATTTAATTTTAAATAATGAGTTAAAAAAGGGTTCAAGAACTTCTGCTATCTGATCGAAGGTGCTGATTCCAAATCTGCGGTTAGTTTGGCTCTTAGATCAACCGTTTAACTGTGATGCCGCGACACACATAAAACAACTTTGCCATATATATGTCTAGGTTTATATAGATAATATATATTTCTTCAATAGGACATCCTAAATTATTCAAAGTACAAGCTCGATGAAAATTAGGTTACAAAGTTCAGAGTATATATAATGATTATTTAAATTCCAATGAGCAAAATTAAGCCTATGCTCATATCCTATTTTTTGCAATGTCAGAATTGACGATTGTCTTACAATTGTTTCGCAACGTGAAATATGCTACACTTAAACGCAAATACACTCTGTTCTTCAGCAATCACAATGAAATGCATTTATAAAGATGTCATATCGTGCAGAAAGTACGTGAAAAAACAAACATAAAAGATTCTCATATATATATATATATATATATATACAGGGTGGGCAAAAATAAGGGTCCTATTTTTAAAAATTTATAACTTTTTTATTTATTGATTTTTTTTTTTTTCTTTTTAGAATAAGTAAAGGACCCCTTCCGAAGCAAGCATGAGCCGTATTAGCCCTAAGGAACGTACCCTCATTTAGAAAACATTATTTTTGCTTAAAAAACTCAAAACAGTGTAAAAAACAATACTTTAGTTTTTGTATGTTTTAAGAAGTGTTTTTCGGCTAAAATTTGTTTTGTTTATTTCAAAAAATCTCGGAAGGGTCAGTCTACACACACATAAAGTTTGATGAGTTTAACTTTTATTTTGTGGAAGTTATTCAAATTCAAGTTATTCAAATTTAAAGATAGGACCCTTATTTTGGCCCACCCTGTATATATATAAATATATATATATGTTTTATTTAGTAGCGTAATATGCTAAAACTGTTGATAATGACAACGGTATTGATACATAGATGTTCTGGTAGTGTTCTGCTAGCATGAAGGCAGGTAAATGCCTCCGCAAGGTTATAAGGGACATTAACGATTCTATCGCATGATGAAATACGTACATAGATCTTCAAAGGGGACCGACAGAACGATATTTACGTTAGCGAATCGTTTAAAAAATAATAATTGCAAGAAGCTGGGCGTCTTCCATGGTCGGTTGGTAGCCAATCTCAATTAACAAACACATACGGAAGCAAATATAAAACAAAAACAGGTATGTGAGTGCAGTTATTCATTTTAGGCTTTTATCTGGCGACGTTGCTATATATTGTAAAGTTGTGTGGCGAAGAAAATAACGTTTTAGCCGAAAAAGTTTCGCGTTGTACGTGCTGTCTGCATAATAATTATTATTTAAAAACATTTTCCAGATACGCAATGCAAAATATGGCACATGGCCGATTTTGGAGAGTCGATTATAAGGCAGGCTGGACTTCTCTATCTTAATATAACTAGGATAGCAGAAACAATTAAACGAGTCATTTTGGGCACTAAAACCAGGCTTTTATCTATTATTATACTAAATGTGAGCTAATCAAAGTTTACTTCCTGAAGATTTTTACCTATATACTTTAATAACATCAAACACATGCTAAAATAGACCTTAATTCTGGGATTGAGTTATGTTTTTATGTACTAACGAGTCACCGCTTACCAAAGCCCATAGGCCACTCGAGGATAAGGGTTAATGAATTTGTCAAGACAGTGAAACAACAAAGTGAGGATTTGCAACTATGATTGAGACTGACCTGAATTAGATTATTTAAGAGGACGGCTCAACAAGAATTTGTTAATATTCGATTTGAAAACGACCATGTTATAGTCACTTGGGAAGCAACCCCGTGGTATTGTGTTCCCCTGACGGAAATTCCATTTAGTCTTACGTACACAGAGGGAGAAAAGGAAAATGATTTACAGTAGTCGTAGCTAGACGGGTTTTTGTAGTAAATGTTTTACAGAGGAATTCTAGTTTAATTGTTCGAATAAGTCGTGATTTATAATTAACTGAACAAGTCGCCCATCTCGCTCTTAGCTATACATATGTGTAGCTCATTTATCTCTTTCCACTCACTATGTTGATTCGACCACTCACATTTTATAATGTCGCTGTGAGAATTTTTAAAGAGATCGACTCTTTTTTCCAGCGTATTTATCTAATTTACATACGTGTGTCTCTACACACCACAAACACTTATGTAAATTAAATGGAAAAATGATAATTATATTTAGTTCGATGAATGCAGTGATTATAATATAGAATTCTCCGTATTAGTAAATCCACATAGGAAGAAGGGGATATACGATATTCTGATGTAATAGAATCCAATGGTACATTTCTTATAATTAAAAACAGATACTGTTTTACGTTGCATCTTCGGCAATCAAGCGATCCCATCTTAAAAAAGGCTGCAGGGTGATAACATACGTACGAACATGAGACCTAAACCGTTTTGTTATTCTGATTTGACTCACATAACGGCCATTAAAAAAATATTCCTGCTAGCAAAAATATCCGATAAGCGGTCGCATATTTTTTTTGCTAGTATATCACTACTCTCTTCCATAAGAAAAAGGCGATGGTAATCCATGGGAGGATGGTATTATAGCCACAGAACAGATACTACATTACGCCCACATCCCAAATAGATGAAGTAATGCCTAGAAGGATGATATCATGATGAACGAACATATACTTCTCTGAATCCTCAAAGAATGAGGAAATGCCTGGGAGGATGGACAACAGAACAGACATTACACTACCCATCCCTAAATACGGCATTGAAATATAGTATATCAATCAGAAATAGTATATTAAACTGAATTCAGCATTAAAAGATAGTACAATTGTACAATTTAATAGAAGTAATCGTATAGTTTCGGTTTCAGACAGATACCAAATCTCCATTAGCAATAAGTGGACAGTTCGATCTTAACGCTTGAAGTCTTATGCTAGACAGTTTGAAAAACCTACAAAATACAAGAACGTATATCTACACAGATAGACTAGTGTCAACATACGTATCTGCGTAAGAGATAACACGCCCCCACAGAGATGTCTCTTAAACTGCGTCGAAATATGCATGAGCTCAGTTCTTTATGCCTATGAGAATATATTTACTACCTATCTATATATAAAGCAAGGATATGCGTATGTCGACGCGTCAGTTGTCAATGGTTGATCGGAGAAAAACAAACGGCATATTTAGAATCAGCACTTCCTATAGATGTTTTAGACTGGTTTTAAATGATTCAATGTTTTTATATTATAAGAATATACAGGATAGTAAAACTATCTTGTTACGCCTACACCCCCTAAAAAGTAACAGTAATAGAGGAACAAGTAATAGAGGAACAAGTAAGAGAGGAACAAGTAAGAGAGGAACAAGTAATAGAGCAATACAAAGCATATGTCTTGGATTAAGATTATTTGCTTTAATAACACTAACAAAACTGTCATTTCGGCTAGGAGCAAAGTGTAGTATCTTTTCTGATGCTGCACTTAGTTCATTCTGTCCTCTGTCAGTGAAGAAGAAGTCCTTCTAGACTGAGGTAATTTTACATTTTGTTCAAATCTAGAGTACCCTTTTGGAGGAGCTGGATTTTTCCCCACATTAAAGAACTACCTTGTGTCTAACTTTGCCCTCATGAGAAGGCAAGTAAATAGGAACAATAACAAAACTTTATAACACTAGAACAAGTAATACAGTACTAAAAATGAACACGAAGAAGAAAAGAGAGAGAGAGAGGGGGAGGGGGAGCTCACATCACGAAGAGATTGTGAGAAATTGATCGCAAGGTAGAAAAGGAATGTTATTAGCACATTTATCGCGGTTTTATTAATTGCCGCCCCTTTTGCTTTCCATGTCAAAAATGAAACTCAATTTCCTCCTCTCCATCGACAAGCAGGAACGTTTCTCTTACCTACATCCGATGTTGCGCTCTTTACAAGTAAACGAAGAATAACTATGCAAATAAGTTTGGCAATAATCACCAATGACAAAAATGATTTAACAAAGCCGCCATATTACTAAATGCCGGGAATGATAGAACAAACTAATATATATATATATATATATATTGTTTTCTTTTTTTTTCTTCAAATTAACCCATATACATATGTGCTTCATTCCAAACCTGCAATCATCAGTATGAAAGGCGACAATCCCTGCCGTTCATATGGTTCAAACCCAATACGAAAATCATATTAGACTTAGTAGTCGGAGCGCGTACCGATGTACCCACCACGCATTGTCTGGAAATTGGAGAGTGAATTAACGTATAAATGGCAAATTCGGTGGCCATCTAGCAAGTCGCCTAGAGTATCGCATTACGCTATAAATAACGGCTTGTTAACTTACTTAAAGTGCTCAATCTCGAGAGAGCTTTGAATAATTATTTTCATGCCATATATATATATGATTGTGAAAATATGTTTTAGCATATACTTTCAATACTTTATGTTTACCAACCTCTTCCAATTTAAGCTCGATGATTGTCAACCAGTAACAACAGAGCATATATAGGTAAGCATGACCTTTGTAATTTGATTTACATTTTTAATTGAATTGATTCAAATTTTAATTTGTAAATGAATATACATATATACACACACATACATACATACATACAAGAGAGATAGTTATCCTCAGACTTAGCAACGCTTTTCCGTAAAAATAATTGAATACTTTTATATATGAGCATTGTAAATTAAAATATAAAAAAAAAATATATGTATTAATTAATTTACGTACACAAAATAAATTTCTTTTATGTACTTCAATTAATTAAAACAATGACACGCCCAATTAATGGCGACTGAATGCAATATTCTGCATATTCTTAACCGCTTAGGAAGTTGAAAAATACTAAATAACAACACTGTTCTATCGCCAGTAAAAACAATGACAAAACTATCTATATACATATATATACATATATATATATATACACTAAAACTCTGGATTTTGCTTGCTTGCTTGTTATTTTCAACCTGTGCGCACATGATAAAATTGTTTTGTGACGTCATCCATTAAAACAGGTAGGGATAATCGAGCACAGTTGATAGTCTGTACCGAAATACAACGACAGAACAATAGTAAAAGAAATATAAAAAAACTGGTAGCCACCTCACATTCCTATGCAAATGTCGTGATCTAAAGCTAGTTCAACCGGGCTTAACCTTGAAACAGTTCCAAGAGAACACAAAGAGTTTCAAGAAGAGTAGGTTTCGAGATAGAATCTACAACAACTGCTGGAAGAAACATTACCGACCGAAATCAAGAAAATTCATGGAAAGTATATCTCCTTTTTTATTTTTTATTTTTTGCTCGGGGCTTCTTGGCCTTTTGGCTAAGATCAAAGTGTAGTATCTGTTCTGATGGATAATACACCCCATAAACTGGTATTGTCTTGGCCTTCGGGGCTTGATTTACGCCGGTCTATGGGTCTGTCCTGTGCAGTTCTAGGAGGTCCAACCTTCCAGGCTTCGCCTCCTCTCTTTGGGGAGGAGTAAGTTTATTGCTTACTGCCTGAGGCGCCCCTACCGGGGAATGCCGACGGGGCTGCCCAGGCAATTTTTAAATCCCACTTTCCCGACCCGACCTTGGGTCACATCTTACTTGTGGGAGTAAGATAAAAACTGGCCTTGTGCCTAACTCCTGGAGGGGAGTAAATCAATACTCGCTATTCCGGAGACTAACTGAGAGATCCTTTTCGGATTCTACCATCCCTTTAAGTGTACTTATTTGGATCTCTTTAGCATTAGATTCACCGGGTATATTCGCCAGGTAGTTTTTAAAAAATTATTTTTCATGATGGCTTCTATGATTACTGGAATGATGAAGATCTTCCTAAGATTCCAGTTTCTATTTATGTCGTACATACTACCTTGATATTTAGTTACCTTCTCCCTCATAGATCTGTTTAAGCCAGCATCATTAGAAACACTGACTTCAACTAGGGTTATTACTTTCTCCTTGTCCCATATCACCATGTAAGGTTTAACAGCTCCGTTTTCTAGATATGTAGCGGTAGGGATTGCATAGTCATAGTGGATGGTGTATGATTTATTTCCAACAGTTCTTTCTGGTATATGTTCTCAGGACTTGCTAGTACACTGGATATTCAATTTTTTACAGATGGTCCAGTGGAGATATCATTAATGGATGATTGAACCCGTATCAAATGATACCTATATATCTTTATTTATATAGTTATACACGTGTATATGTTTATATAATTGAATTTATATGATCCATTCATAAACTAATTAACCTATTATAAAGAATTGTGGAACACATCTGCTAGGCCTAAGACGAGGTAATGTGACCTATACTTCGTTTTATTCGTGAAAATTCAAATACCTCCGATTTTTAAAATTTTATCAATCCTGACACGTGATCCTACCCGACCAATCAGAACCTTTGCCATTCACCCCCCCTAGTTTCTATCTAATAAGTGACAGCCTAGAGAACTAGAGTTTCTGTCGTGTTTACACACGCACCTTGAATAAATACAGGAAGAAGGACGCATTGGAATGTTGTGGCTCTTGGCACCGCCAGGTGTTTACCAAGCTTAGTCTCGGATAGGTTGGGAGTTGGGATGGGATGAATCTTTAACGAAAACGAAGGTCAAAGATTAAAAAGTTGAAGCTGACAGATCGACTTGTGAATCCATCTTTTCCTGAGGATTTCTTCTGTTATTTTCGACTTTAACGGTCATGCAAAGGTAATCTTATTGCGTACGTGGAACGTCTTTCAGTTTGCAACGAGATAGCTAGATAAAAAGAGATGAAGAAATAGTAGAGAACGGGTAGAAATAAGGAAGTATTAGAAAAATGGTTCTATTCATTTTATATAATATACATGACTAAGTACAAAATCCACTTCGCAATCTAGTGGGAGGATAACCTAGTCGTGCCCTTTCACACAGAAGAGATGTTGCTAGCTTCTATCTACTGGATCGTTATGTTCATGGTAGGTGCTCGACTGAGCTTCAATCTCTACTTCCCCATGTAAGACATTCATAGCAAGAACTCGTCTAGCTACAATTTTCCGTTCTCTTTCTCTTCACAAAAAACCAAACGGAACTTCGATGAACAAAGTTTTTTTTCCGAGAATATCCCATCTGCGGAACAAACTACCACAGGTCTGCTTCACGACTACAGCATGGCCGTCTTTAAGTCTAATGTAAACAAATACTTGTTGAGCCGTCCTCTTTGATAATTAATTCCTCTTAATATTCTTATGTCGATCTCAATCATTGTTTCATGTTCTTTCGTGGCTGCGATCATCGTCTAACTGGCAATTTCCTTAACCCTTATCCTCGAGTGGCTCTTAGGCCTTAATAAGCGGTAACTCATTAGTAAAAAACAATCATGTCAATAGCAAAGACGTCGTTTTTATTTATAACTTTACAATTACATTGTAGACATGGCAATAGTGGATACAAGGATGGTAGCAGGAGTTACCACAGGAATCCCTTTTCCACAGCGGAGGTGCTTGTTAATCTATATAATAACAAATATTAAACATTTATTTATTAAAATAAATAAAAGCTCCGTTCAAGTTTAGCACTGGAAGAGAAATATGAAAAGTTTCTAATTTAGCAATACTGCGAAAGTTCTTTTCCTTGGCAGATCGAATACTTTCTTAAATTTACTGTAATCGTAACTAAAATATAGGGGTTATTTCTATCACATTTAAATGATTGTTACCGTGTCCAAATGGTTAAAAATGTAGGACTGCAGTAACTGGGATCCAGGGTTCAAATCGTTTGACTGGCAGTACAGTTATACAAGCCACACTGATGATTGTTATGAAATTTATGCCTAGAGAATATTTATAAAAATATAAATAAATGAATGTAATTATATATATATATAGTTATGAAAATGTATCTATGGTAATTAAGCTATACAGAGGCTTCCGCGTTTCATCTCGTAAAGAATCGTCAGGCTAAAATGCATGACATCCGTGTTACCGGGTGTTTTTTTTTATATATACACGTGGTGTTTAGTTTAGCTAGCTAACCAATCAGATTCTTTGTTATTCCATCCTATGTGTTAATGTTTCCATTAGCAAATGGCAGGATTTCTCACAAACAAAAATTCGGCTGACTTTTACTTCATTATATATATATATATACACACATACGTATAAGTGCACACTATCCGTCAAAAATGATAACAATTTTTTTTATCTATATATTACTAAAATATTAATATAAAATCAGACTTAAGTCAGTAATTTAATTTTTAATATATAAATTTTCATTTTTGACGATAAAAAATTAAAAAAACTCACAGTTGACTTTTATTATCGTGTTGAAGATTTCTTTCCGAATTCATTTCAGGCGGCGGCTTAACTCTGTAGTAGTTGTCTGACTTGCTATTTGCTTTCTCATTTCACCTCATCACGAACAATGATTTCGTTTGGGGAGACTAAAAAATCCACGTGTTTTTATTCGCTAAATTTTGCGTGACGGGATGGACGTACAGCTATTTATTTATATACAAATAACTACACATTGGTCTTTATTATAGAGTGAGATATACATATATATATATATATATATATATATATATATATATATATATATAGCGTAAATCATTACTCTTCTATATCAAAGAGAGTTTTCTACGTAACTGGTATCGTCGAATTTCAACAAAAGACATAAGTGCTATAATCTTTCGTACTGTCGGTGGGGAGAGCCGTAGTGTACACACTGCCGGAAGTGATCTGGAGATCAGGTTTCGAATCTCAACGTGAAAACGCTGACCACGTTCAGCCACACTGAAAAACAACTGGATATATATATATATATATATATACACGGGCCCAATTTCTAGTATATATTATATATCAACGTGTTAATCGTCAATACGTAGAGCAAAATAAATTATTTGGTAATATTGAAAGAATTTCGAACGCTATTGATAAGGTTTAACCATTCATTCATTTATTTATATGATCGCTTATGTTTGAATTCATGTTCTGTAACATGGCGTAAAACATAAATCATAAATCTTTGATGTCACATCATGGCTATAATTATTTTGTTACGGTAATGTTTTAAGAAAATTTAAATAGCTCAGTTTGTAGAACATCAGACTGAAGATCTCAAGATTTCGCTTTCGATTTACGGTCATGCCACCCACTTCATTTACTGTGAATTTATTATTTGATATTAATGAAATATCTTCCATTTCTAAAAGAAGTCAAGATATTTCTTAAAAAATCTGCGACACCCACACATAACACCACACACAGAAAATGCCCCTTATATTATGAGTGGATAAATAAAATACATATATTCGTTTGTATGTACACCCCTGAGTTGGCATTTAATTTACAGATATAGCCCGATAAAGCACACAAATTGCTGGAGGAGGAGACGTCGGCAGTGACCCGGGTGCAGTCTAGAAAGAGCACGCAGTGTACTTTCCTTAGTCCTACTCAAGACACAAGGACCAACTTTAGAGAATTCAAAAAATTATACAAGCAAGATGTTTAGTGCTTGGTGTTTGTGACTGACTTTTGCGCGAGTTTTCTAAACGTTCTTCAAGGTTCCACGATTGATAGGTTAAATTTGACAAAGCATTGTGGTCAGTGAAAGCTGTTTACTGTCTGGAGCTTAATTGTGGCCACGTGTATTGAAACCAGAAACGAACGTACGTTTTGGAGAACGCTGCGCACATCATAGGGTGTACATACAAACGAATATATGTATATATACACAATTCGGCTTATACAAGTTCTAAGTCTACAATAGACGAATTTAGTATGTCCTATTGTTTAACACCCCTGAGAACCGTATATAAGTGTTCGGATAGTACCACTGTCACATATAGAAAGAATGTTTCGTTATTGTTAGCTATGAAATCTGTTTCTGTGAATGGCCTATAAGAAATTGTTTTTTGTTTGCAGTGTATTATGAACGTTAAATGATTTTTTTCGTGTATAAATGACTGCTAAAATCTTTCAGTCACCACTAACTGTAAAAGTCCAACGTCCTAGCTGTCTCGACCGACTTGCTAGTTGTGATTTTATCTACCTCCTCTCTAAGAGGTGTGAGTTTGATGAAAGTGTTTCCGTGGAACGAACTGGATTCGAACTTGGTACACTCAGGTTTCCAGTCAGTGTAGTTAACCACTTATCCACCCTAGCTAGTTGTTATAATTTAGGAGAAATTTACCTTATTTAATGATATTAACTGACATTGGTTTTGCGAACGTAGAAACCGTAGCAGGTTATTTGGCAAAATCCTGGAAGTTGAGAAGGACAAAAAAAAGAAACAATTACATATAACTATATATTGTAAATCTAGACACATTCGAAGCTTTTTATATTTTTTGTATGAAAAAGGTTCGTTTTGTTTCTACTTATTCCTTTTACTCTTATGAAACGAGATTGTTTCAACCAATAAGACTCACGCCTTCACTTATTAAATATAATCGAAGAACTTGCTATCATGCACATTATGTATGCGTGTATATATCTTATATAAATAGAGATTTTGTGCGTCTGTCCGAATTTTTTAAAACGTAATAAATACATTGCGGAGTTTGTCTCATTCCGAAATATCAGAGATATTGATTACATTTAGAAATGGAGAATATTGCATTAATGGTAAATAATAAATTCCCAATAAAGAAAGCGAATGCCATGACCGTAAATCGAAACCTTGAAATCTTTCGTTTGATGTTCTACCAACTGACCTATTTGGACTTTCTTATAAATATGGAAGCGGCTATTTTGCCGGTCCCGGCAAAATAATGAGGGGCTCGTTATTTTGCCGGCTAATGTTTTTTTTAACCTAACTGTGATGGCCTTGTGAAATAAAGGGTAATGAAATAAATAAGGACAAATATTTAATAACAATTTATTTTCATCGTCATCATCAGTTGTTATTCTTTCGGTTATTTAAATCTTTTGAATAAAAAAGAAATATCTGCTTTTAATACAGAAAACATTAAAAGTAAAGATTAATTAAATGAACGAAAATATTACAGACAATTAGATTCTTTAGTCGGATTTAGAAGTAATTTGCGTCGGATAAAAAATAGTTTTCATTCATTGATAAAAAAATAAATAACTCTTGTTAAGACATCTGATTATTAAAATAATTAAAATGTTAGGACTATTTCTCATCATTTCACTAAATTAACCATTAAATTGAATGTTTTTCTTGCGATAAAATAACAACAGTAGTAATTGTCAATAATTTCAACTGCTACATGTAACGACGAATTTTAATGCAAAGTTGAATTGTTTTACAAACAAACATTGTGAGGTAATCCGGTAGAGAGTTATATTAAAAGAAGTAGCAATAAACGGGGCTCAAAACGAATTATTTGTACTTAAAAACATAATTTGTATTTTTTTTTACAATAAAAACAAAACGTAAATGCATTTAAATGGACATAGAAATTCATCGTAGTTACAGTCTATGGTGAAATAAAATTTATTTTTTTCCTAAGTCGTGGCGAAAATCGCCGTATAATGTATTTATTTAATTTTTAAAATAGTCAGAAGTTTTAATTATTTCTTTTTTTATTGGAAAAATGTTGAAATAAAAATAAACCGACAGTTCAGTTGACTCTAGCAACACTATGCAACCGGAAAGAACATATTTACTAGTTTATATAAATAAAAATAAATAAAGTATTAAATAAAAATTATACCATTTTATGATTTAAAAATAATTTCAGAAGAACTTTTATTACAAAACGAGGGTTGTGTTTGAATGGAAACGTTTGAGTGACACTTAAGGGTCAAAGTTGACTCCAGAACGGAAGTCGATGAAACCACGTGACTTTTGAACAAAGATTGCACAGGTAAACTTCGGTATCTCGAACACCCATGTCTCGAATACAACGCAAATCTCGAAGTCAGTTGGCGGTCCCGACCGTTTATTGGTGTCAATTTCAAACTTCGATTTCTCGAACCCTCGTATATCTCAGGTTTATTTTCAGTCCCATCAAGTTCGAGATACAGAAGTTTACCTGTATGTCTCTTCTTCAAGCAGAGAAGACGTGTCCATGGGCTATCCCTAACGGAGGGAGCACACAATGTAACTAGGTGTAGCGATACGATCTATCAATCTATCTCACGCAAATAATCAGTCTTTCTGATTTTTTTCTATTACCGTTCTTCTTCTCTTAATAAACCTTTTTATAAATAAACATCGGCGTCCGAGTGGGTTTGTTCAGCAGACGAATAAACCTTGAGATCGGTAAGCGAAAGTGCAACACTTTTACACATGTTTCTAGAGGAGTGGACGGTACACACAGGTAATCCAGGCAGGTTACCTCAAAAACACTTACTTTTTTATCTCCTTGCAAGAAATGAAGGATGGTGACTGTCTATCCAATGTTTTTACCTTGATTTTCGGACTACTATAGAAAATCTTTTGAATTTCGCACTTTAAACACTTTACAGTGCTTTGGGCATTATTTGTTTATTT
>OY744522.1:107655793-107908293 GCA_963556195.1 Sepiola atlantica
TTTTTTTCTCTTAACTTTACAAATCATACATCACCAATAATCTAAATATAATAAAATAGAAAACTAGGCACAATTAGATTGTTATCGGATTTTGACATGAACTCTTTTTTAAATTGTTATTTTTTGCTCGGAACATGTATGGATATAATCAGAGGAATAGATAGAAAGATATAAATCGTGAACACGTCTATTATCACATTTTTGATCACGTGTACACAAACATACAATACTACATTTATATTACCAATACTTTGACCTACTGATCATCACATTACTTTACCCACACTAATATATATATATACATATATATATATGTGTGTGTGTGTGTGTGTGTGTGTGTGTGTTTATACCAAAGGACACTTCTGATTATCGGTGAAAACCATAAAACTATAGTAAAGTGTTGAAAGATAATTTCATATTGTTAAATGAGAGAAAATGTGAAAAATACAATCTTTGATTAAAGAGAATACATTTAAGTGTTTATTCATATATATATATATATATATATATATATAAAACTGATACATTTATACATGTATGAGCTATCTTATTTTATTCTGAAAATCTTGGGTGGACCATATTTCGAAGAATTGCGAGTGCACTTCTCATGGTGGCTTCTGCATATATTTGGGCATAATTCACACACATTGTATCCCCCACCCACGCGATTGTGAAATCGTAGAAGATGACGCCGATGACGGGTTGTTTATTTGCCTCACTCACTTCTTAGAATTCTTCCTTTTAGAATTTCCTTTCGTTCATAGTCGTTAAGTGTTACTTTGGAAGCGCGACCTGTGTGTGCGCGTGTGTGCCTTACACACACATGTATATATATATATGTATATATATATATATATATATATATATAGTAGCATGAATATATACTGATGGCGGGTAAGCTACAGATAAATATATATTGTGTATACATATTTTTAGTATTTATTTCAACAGTGCTCGATACGAGTAGAGCTTAGTAGTAGCATGAACATATATCCATGGAAAGTAAGCTACATAGTAACGCGTGTGTGTATGTATGTATGCGTTTCATTTCCAGCGGAAATCATCAGGTACTCGGCCTGATGAGCCCGATTTTTACCGGGAATAAAAAGCCAATGTTCTGTGTAGCTTACCAGTCATTAGTATATTTTCTTGCTACGACATTACCCTATTCACCTATTGAATTAAACACATATATATACGTAATATATTATAAGTGTATATACATGAAATATTAAAGAAATATATATATATATATATATATATATATATATATATATATATATATATATATATATATATATGAGATATTATATAATTATTTTGACAATCAGACAAAACGCCGCAGCCCCCACAAACAATGGAAGCCACAGACCGGAAGACTCGCATGCAAGTGACTCGGGTTTCGAATCCTGAGTTCGGATGTGTCTTACTGATGGGGCGAAAGGCGGGCGAAACCGTAGTCTAGAGCTTCCAGTTTGTGGCTTTCATGGTTTGTATAATAATTATATATATATTAATGAGTCACCACTTATCAATGTCGAAAACCACTCGGTTATTGAGATCGATATTTCATTTCGGAAAACATTACTAAATAACACGGAGTGTTTTTGCTTGATAAGACTTTTTTAATATTTTACATTTTCCGAATAGTCCATTTAAAAGTCCATTTAAAACATTTTAAAGTGTCTATCATAGTAATTAACGCTTCCAAATTCTTAGCCGTTAAGTAATCATACTTTATAATCTTGCACGCGCTTAGAATGTAATCACGTTCGCATGTAACATCTCAATATTATAGACGCTCTTTTTAAAGTTGTAAATTACTAGCTGTTTAAAACAACAGTAAAAACATTAGTAAATACACCTAGACGATCGCCGCCTGAAGATGATTTGACGAAGTAAATCGAAAGTACGCGCGAAAAAGAAGAGAAAACTGGAACAATAAAACCTACATACACCAATTTGACCGAAATGCTAAATTGACTATTCGGAAAATTCAAAACAAAGAGAAGAAAAAAAAATTATCAAGCAAAAACACTATGCGTTATTTAATGATTCCTATATATATATATATATATATATATATATATATATATATATATGAGATATTATATAATTATTTTGACAATCAGACAAAACGCCGCAGCCCCCACAAACAATGGAAGCCACAGACCGGAAGACTCGCATGCAAGTGACTCGGGTTTCGAATCCTGAGTTCGGATGTGTCTTACTGATGGGGCGAAAGGCGGGCGAAACCGTAGTCTAGAGCTTCCAGTTTGTGGCTTTCATGGTTTGTATAATAATTATATATATATTAATGAGTCACCACTTATCAATGTCGAAAACCACTCGGTTATTGAGATCGATATTTTATCAGTTGAATGGTAATGAATACTATGAGAGGATTGACCACACCCACCCACCCACACACACACACACACACTAAACAAATTAATTCCGGATTACACAGAAAAGAAACCTACTTTTATTTTTTGTGAATAGCAAAAATACATGTTCGAATTGTTCTTTCTAAAACCAGATTTAAATGTTTTAAATGCGCGTTAAATCTATTCATCTGTAATTTTATATAACAACCCAACGACTCCATTCATATTCAACTCTTGTATTTGATATATTTGTGGTTTTCATTGCAAACCATTCTTAATTTCGACAGACGAGGGGTGGAATCAATGCAAGTGGCGGAGGCTATGCGAGGAGCGCCAATTTCTACTATGTGGTGTTGTTTTCGGCCAACGGATGAAACAGTGAATTTCAATTTATTCTCTTGAAGATTGCATTTTTAGAATTTTGTTCCTCATTTCAATTGCATGTAAAGTATAGATCCATTTCCAAATAGAAAAGTAATGCCACCTTTTTATTTGCATCCTCCCATGCACTCTTTTGGAAAATGAGAGCGCCCCAGGTTACATGCAACATACCATTTATTCTTTTCTTCCAAGAACTGAGAAGAATAGTTATGGTAAGATCTCCCATCCCCCCCCCCCCAAAAAAAAATAAAAATAATAATAATAATAATAATAATAATAATAATAAAAATAATAATAATAATAATAATAAAAATAATAATAATAATAATAATAATAATAATAATAATAATAAACCAACAACAACAAAAATACAATTGTTATGAGTTGTCGATTTTTGCAACACTTTAAATCATGTTTCGAAATTTTTTAGATGGCGATTGATAATTTGGATTATTTGGATTATTCGGATTACTATTCTCATCTTGGACGTTATTCTCACGTTTCGGCCGATGTAACCTCCGACCTTTTTCAGGTGCGTCTGGTCGAACCCAGAAATCTGTACGGTATTTCGAACAGACCCATTGAGGTAGCTTGCCTTCGTTACATTAAGTAATTCGGAATTGTATTCTTAGTATCGCCCGTACTGAAGACTGAAACTTAAACCTGAAGAAGACTGTCACTAAGAACTGATTATTACTCATCACTTTATCTGTTACGCCACGAATCTATGTGGACCCGTATAAATTAATATTTTCTTTCATTTGATATCATATATATATATATGTCTGTCTATTCACACTAAGGAGTCGTAAATGACAAAACAGCTGTCTATGGATTATATATATATATATATATATATATATATATATATATGTGTGTGTGTGTGTGTGTGTAAAATTCGAGTTTAATCTGAATAGAAAAGGTCAGTCCAATATAAAATTATATATACTTATAAATAAATATCAGACATCATGTTTTCAGCTTGAGAGCTCAATGTATTTAGCGTACTTAGAGGTTGTTGTCAAAATATTCTAACACATTTACAGACATTACTTATTTCGGGAAATATAAGAATTTGGAATGAAAATCCATTGTGACTTGATAAGGGCTTCTTTTTGCTCGAAATAATTTGTGTCTGCAAATGTTCTAGAGGCTTGTGCCTAAATATCCTAATTACATGTATAATATAATATATATATATATATATAGCTTAGCTGAAAATGTATGCACACAAGAAATGTCCGTATAAATAAAAATATAATTATATATATCTGTCGGGGCTGCTTCATCACTTTAACTAATACTCCTGGGAAAGGTATGAATCCATATATCATCCGTCCAGCTATTGATTAGAGTAGACTAGACACCCAAGTCATGGTTGTGCAACTAGTCTTTATCTGCATATCCTGGACTTCACCTTGCCACTTAACTCAATCAATGCCGGTTCAGCAGAGAGCTGCGGTTGGGATTGCGCAACACTTGATTTATTATAGTCTGTGCTTTAGCAAAATTACAAGGGGCATCCATTGTTTTTCGAGATTAAAAGGAGGCCTTCTCAATCTCATATAGATATTAGTTTTATGAAAATATGCTTATGATACACGGATTTCTTGCGATTCGCTTGTATGAGCTCATCAGTTAAAATGCATTTAAGTTTGGTGAGCTTTTAAAGCGAAACGTAAGACATTCTGTACAGCTTGCTTGTCATAAGTATATTTTCATACAACTAAGAAGCTCTACTCATGTACTAAGTGCTGTTGAAGTAAATGCTGCAGCAAATATACGCAATATATTATGCATTATTATAAGAGCATATCATAAACACGTAATACATATGGATGTAGTGATATATATATATATATATATATATAGATAATATACTAGAATAATTCATAGAACATACGTTTTGAACCACTTTTATGGTCACAGACGAAGATTAAAATCAAGATACAATGCTATTGAACCTTATGTCAAGAATCCTTATTCAAATTTTGCTCAAAATCCATTATATGATTTTGATTCTCTAAAATGTCTAATATTTAAGACTTAAGTTTGTAGGGTCTTAAGGAAATATTGAAATCCAGGGAATCTTGCTTAATTGGTATCCAATGATTATGAATCAAATTCGTTGCAAATCTGAGATATTTCAATTTTCAAATAAAAGATTGTGTCCATATTTTGCCCCCACTATAAAACCCTTTAAAATAGTCCATAGAAACTTACATTTGGGGGAAATTTATTAGTTGATATCTAATACCTATTGTTAAAATGTCACACAAAGCGAATTGATCTGAATTTTCACGAGGAGCTTCCTTCCCTTTCCCATGAAACAAAATTAAAATAAATATAGCCCACCTTTGCACCTCTTACAGGTTGCAGCAGTATTCCGAAATTAATAATCGGTTAATTAGTTTAGGAGTTAATCCTGAACATACAAATATATAAACATACCATACATTACTTTTTCAAATATAGCTATAAAATTATATATTACGTATACATTTTTGTTTCAGCCTCGCGCTAGTGTGTTTAATTTGTATACTACTACTAAGCTCTACTTCTATATTAAGCATTATAGTGATTTGATTAATAAGTAGAGCTTAGTAGTAGTATAAAAATTAAACACACGCCTTTCCGAAACAATAACATACATGCTAATAATGGCATAATTTCTGTTATAGAACTTTTTTTTTAATATAAACTTATTCTCAGGTGAAAATTAAGTAATACACTTATGTAATTATAAAAATAAATAAAAATGCACAATCTAAAAAAAAAAATCAATACACTTTGAATCTACACCCATATTCTAAAAATCCTCGCTTGTTTTATTGAACATATAAAGAGACAGGTGGTTTCTTACAAGTCGACAAAGCTGATCGTACATAAACTCATTTTAGCAAATAAAAGTATCCGTACAGTTAAAAATAAATTGTTATTTAAAAATAATAATTTGTTATTTGTGCAACAATAATGCCGTTCATATGATCGCCTTGGTAGTACGCACACAACTATGTTGTTTTGCAGTAGACTTAGCAATAGTTATGACTCGCTGAGAGTGTTGTGCCCGCTGCTATCAAATTTAAATGTTTTATTGTGAATGTAATAATATATATATATATATATATATATATATATACGTAGACATAAACGCTATAAATCCCTTACTATTTGGTCGAGTGTAATAGGGTAAAGGGCTAGATTGCGGATCACAGTTTTAAGTGAAAACACTAGTCACGTCTAGCCACACCGAAGAGCTGTAATACGGTGAAAGAGATGTCTAAGCCCCCCTTCTTCTCATGTACATGCAGATACACATATACAAACACACTTATATACACATAAAACACACACACACATATATATATATATATATACACACACACACAGAGAAAACAAAGCTCTGAAAATCGGAACAGAACCGAATGAAGACAATAGATATTAGACAAATAATGGGATCGATATCCTATTGGATAGAGCTATATAAATAATAGGCGAACACTTTACTGTAATTTTACTGTATCGCCGAATTTCGACTTTCATTAATGATGATGCCGGTCGGAGACACTTGATGATCGCCGATACAGTGACACTGCAGTAAAATGCGAAGATAAGTGCAGTTTAAAAATACACTTATCTTTGCATATATATATATATATAACTATAACTAATTCTTAAATATACTTATAAGATAATATATAAATTGTTTCAGTATTAACTTCAAACGTGCTCAATACACGAGTAGAGCTACATAGTAGTATAAAAATATACTTATGGCAAGTAAGTTACACACAAAGGTTTGTTTCATCCCCGAAGGAATTCTTCCGGCTCAATGCTTTTAGCCCGAGTAATTCCTTCGTGAATGGAACACGAACGTAGCTGTGTAGCCTACTTGCCACAAGTACATATACACTTCTGATGATCGGTTATACCGTTGATCCGCAGTAAAGTGTTAAGCTATAAAAAGTTATTTATATACACACACAAATATATAGAATACATACGTACTCACATACACACATACGCACTCACACACATACATACAAAACATACACACACAAAATATATATCTAAAACAGTTACAATTAGCGATATTCACATTGGTAGAGGAAGGGTAAAGTTCGTTGACGATATTCGTAGTAGCAGCTGTCATATTTAAAAATCACGAAGCGAGCGAATGAAACGGAAGTGAATGACTTTAATATTATTAACCTCTTCCACAACCCCGTAACTAAGTAGTATGATCTTTGTTACCGTAATTGAGCGCTATATTACATGATAACCCCAATTAATGGCTGATTAAGTACACACACGAGTTATGGTTACAGAGAGTAACTTCATGTCGCGAAAGCGCCCTTCACTCAAAGCACTTCACGGGTTTATGACAGTAGTCGTAGTAAGTGGAGCACATTCTAACTAAATCACACACCATAAAACATGTTTCTAAATAATAAAAAAAACTACTATATTTCAATATATACATAAACAATACTTAGACCATCGTAGTAAGAATACAGCATCTTTGTATAGCAAGCAAGCTGTGTTTTCCTGATGTTGCCCGGTGAGAGTTTCTTTTTACTTATTGAGTCACCACTTATCAAGGCCAAGAACCACTCGAGGATAAGTGTTAATGAGACTGAAATAATTGCCATCTGAAAAATTAGGAAAACTATGGGGCATTGGCATTGATCAATGGTATGAATTGACTATAAGACGGTTTTTGACAAGCATTTGTTAACATTGGATTTGAAGAAAACCAAGTTGTAACCAATAGGGAAGCAGCCCCGTGGTAGTGTGCTCCACAGATGGAGAGCCCTAGCAAAGAAGCGCTGTTCATGACGCTAGACACAAGCAGAGAAATAAAAGGTTTTTTTTTGATGTTGTTAAAAAATGAGTTCCTGGTGTGAATGATTTACAAGAAGACATCGCCGGGCGGAGGTCTTAGAGAAAAATAATTAAAAATATATTAAAAGTCACACCCGATTTTAAGATAGGATTTAAAAAGAATATTTTATGCTATTGCAGTTTTGGTTTCAATAAATAAGATTAATTCAAGATGCAAGATACTTTGAAAAGATGAGAGATAGAGCGAGAAAGAGAGCGAGAAAAAGAGAGAGAGAGAAAGAGAGAGATTGAGAGAGAGATTGAGAGAGAAAGAGAGAGATTGAGAGAGAGATTGAGAGAGAGAGAGAGAGAGAGAGAGATTGAGAGAGAGAGAGAAATTACTGGTCTTGAAATAATTTGAACTTTACATCGTAACGCAGTGTGTGTGTTATATTTTCTCCGTTAGAATTTCCTGCTCACCTCTCGAGCGCTGGCTTTTAAAACCCCACTTTCTCGACCCGATCTTGGGTCACATCTTACTTGTGGGAGTAAGATAAAACTGGCCTTGTGTCTAACTCCTGGATAGGAGTAAATAAAACTCCTACTCCACTTTTCGAACATTGAGTAGTGGTAGTAATTGCGTAATACCTGCTTTTCTGCAACTGACCACTTCTGGGATTTTAGTCCCCTTGTGTTTCTAGTTTTGGTCGTTACATATGGTGGTAGCTGAGGGCCAGGCCCTTTATATAGGCTTGGTGACTGCCCATGCTTGTCCTCTGACATATCAGTTGTGAAATTGTCAGATAAAGAAAAGTTTACACCTTCACATACCTCTTCCAGCCTGGTGTATTGACGAGTTGAGGGGCCCTTTTTATCCTGTGCGACGGCCTGCCAGTTTGTATTTTTTGGTTTAGTCATTTTAAAAAATATTTATTCCTCATTGTCCACGGCTTTTTATTCATTATTAAAAGCTTCCCTCAAGAGAGGGGGTGTCCCCATCCGCAACCTGGGAAACGTGTTGGATGGCCTGAGGAGACGGCTCATCGATTTGAATATTTGGTCAGGGTTTACTTCTAAAGAGAAGTATCCTCATGTCTGGTTATCCCGACAAACCCCTGTACAGAGAGACCGAAGATACTCGAGGGTAGCATCTAGTAGGTAATTCAAACTGTGTGTGTGACACGAAGTTTTCTAGTAGGCGCGAATTAAAGAAATTGTGAGAAAACTTTTGTGTTACATTTTATTTGTTGCTTTATTACAGAAAGTCAATCCTCATTTGGCTATTTATAGCAACATACGTGTGTGTAGACAAAATAAAATGGAAAAAATGACAAACCACACAAAAAAAAAAAATAAAAAAAAAATAATCTCGTAAAGAATAAAAGCACACACTGTAGACTAATATTTCGCTTGTTTATTTGATGAGAAGCTTCAATGGTGTGGTATATTTGATACATATTCATACAGAAATTTATCAATTATTAATTGAATCAAATTGTTATAAAACTGACTATTTTTGTCAAGGTAATCTTGTTTTAATCTTCTTTCCCTGAAGTGTTCCACTTATTACTTTTCTCATATCGTTGAGTGTTTAGCTTATAGGGATTATTTACCATTTTTTGTTTGTTTTTGGTATGACTCGACTTAGGATTGAACCCTGGTAAACGAACACTAACCATTGTGCCAAATAAAACAAATTGGTTTGTTAACCTACTGATTCTATTCAGACATTTTATGAACATTTTTTCTGAAACAAAAATTTATTAATTAATTTCTTTTTAATATTTTTAAGAAAAAAAAACCCCTTAAAACAGCTGGTATTTTGAAAAATTAAAGAAAAACGTAATAAAATTGTAATATATTTGTTTTTAGTATGGACGATACCAAACATAAAATGTATTATTTAGATTAGACGGACTACTATTCTCATCTTCGTCAGTTGTGAACAGCGTTTCGGCCGCAGTATCCTACGACCTTCTTCAGGTGCATCTTTTTCGAACTTTGGGAGCTTCTAATTGAACTTGGGAGCTTGTACGGAAAATAGTAGTCCGACTCATCTAAATAATTCAAATTTAAAAATAAGTTTTTTTTTCGTAAATTAGGATAGCTGAAAAACAAAAGATTTGTTTATTTTTAAGTAATAAAAGTCAACAAAAATTAAAAAAAACTTCAGCAATAAAAGAAAAAAAAAGATATATAAAAACAATCTTTCTTCCGATTTGGAAACCACAAGAACGAGAATGAAAACATCAATTAAGCCATCGAAAAAAAAAAAAATAATAAAACTATTAGACAAGATCTCGCGTGTTTGTGTGTATTTCTCGTCTATACGTAACTTTGATGCATACGCGTTTACTTTTTTATTGATTTACTATTAATCAATTTTTTATTAGATGGGTTATCAAAGTTAAAAGCCACTCGAGGATAACGGTTAATGGAATGGAATGATTATCAGTTGAAAGATGAACCTTATGAGAGGATTGGGAAAGATTGATGGAATTGACAGAGTTCGAATTACGAGTGGAGACGGTTCATAGCAGGGCTGTTTACATGGAATTTGAAGAGGACTATGTTGCAATCTGCAAAGAAGCAGTCCCGTAGTATTGTGTTCCACAAAATTAAAAACAAAGAAACTAAAACAAAAAAATTAAACTTTTAAAAAAAGTATAAAATTGATTAGGTTATGTAAAATTGAACCCGCGCTTTTTATTCGTTTCGATTGTATTGTGAAACAAAAGGTTAGATGGTTAGAATGTGGGAGCAGTGATAAGTACACAACCCATGCTATCCGTAAAATCATAATTTTAACACAAAAATCTATAATAATACAAACATGCACATGATATCAGACTTAGACACCTCATTGAGTCCAGTTTCATTTCACAAACAAACAAAAGAAAACGCATAGTACAAAGACCTGGTTTATTTCAAATATGTTCATTCAAAGAATCGTAAACGAACAAAAACTAACCACTATTGATACTGAATAACCACATTCCAATATTCCCGCTTTTTTTCTGTTTCCCACTTTTCGTTTTCTTGTCTTGCTCCGTTCTTCCCCGCCCCTCTCTTCGCACAACTCGGCTTCACACTACCAAACATCTCCAAACGTAATGGGTAACTAGTCTCACTCCCCCAAATACTTATCACTGTTCCCACACCCTGATAACCCATTTCTTCACTCCCACTTCTATTACCTTGCCCATTATCTGTATACTTAAGTAGACTTCAACTTGATAACATTTATTCCATGATTAAAACCTATCATGGGTCGAAATATTGCACAAATTGAACATTTTATATTTTCTGTTAATATTTTTGTATAGTTTGTTTCTTGCTTATTATCTCATTTCATAAATTTATGATCCATAGACAGACTGTTTTGTTGCATCACATATCTTCAGTGT
The DNA here is from genome assembly GCA_963556195.1 of Sepiola atlantica. Lineage (NCBI taxonomy): Eukaryota > Metazoa > Mollusca > Cephalopoda > Sepiida > Sepiolidae > Sepiola > Sepiola atlantica. Next base: position 107,666,793 of record OY744522.1, read on the forward strand.
TGCTAGACATGCGAGTGCTTCAGACTGAGATTGAAACCCAGTCGTGTTTTCGACAGTCCAGGCGAGACACGTAAAACTTACAGTTTATCTAAACAATATCAGCAATCAAAGAGCGCTTCATTTGCTTTTATGGACATCTATGTATTATAGCAAATGGCAACTGGCGATTATATTTCACACGGCGCTCAGTCCTTTCAGGGGTGGGGGACATGTATATAGTCATATGACGATCGGTAATACTGTGAATCTACAGTAAACTTAAAGCTAGATAATTTCGTTATTATTATTAGTAGTATTAGTATTATTATTTAGACACACACATATACCATGAAGAGCTGTGATACAGCGAAACAGTGTCTCTAGATAATGCTCTCCCGATGCTACTTAGGCTTAATATCTACAAGGGAAAAATATCTACACCGTAGCAGCTATTTTGGCTTGGTATCGAAAAGGAATAGATTACTAAGCCTTCAGCGATTTGGCGTTGAATAATTGTCATAAGTGTCGCACGATCTCTACTTTTAACGTTAGGGTTCCAGGCTTTTTAGCCAAACATTTTTTTCAAACAAATTAGGAGAATGGTTTTCTTTGCTCTTGTACCGTGTTGATTGCAATATGGGGTGTAGATCGCTTAAAGTAGATACATGGTACGTAGATAACAAGCCAAAGCGGGACTCGTCTTTCGTAATAAATATATATATATATATATATATATATATATATATAGATATATAGATATATATATATATTTTTTCAAACAACACTTAGCCGACCTCCCACCAAAAATAAAACATAGTCGTCAAATTTTTAGCATATAAATACCCCACACATGGAAAGCTTTATTTCTGTTTTTTAACCACACTAATTCATTTGCGATGAAGAACGCAGGGCGTTTGAAATATTGAATTATCATAATAAAAGTTAACGAAATCGTTGCATGCTACAGCCACAACTATACTATCTAGGAGCATACGTGGAATATAAAACTAATCTCTCTCATACATATATATATATATTCCCCATAATTCACCATTAGTTTTTCCGACTGAGAATGGAGTATTTCTCAGCCCAACATCTGGACTTCACACATCTTCTGAAACCGCCGGCATCAATGATTACTAGAATTTTCACTGTATGGCATTATGCATACTAAATAGATATATAACAATAATAAATGAAAAGAGGCTTATTTTATCTTATTATTATTCATTAATTTTTGGTCTAAAACTCTCAGAAAAGGTATCGAGCCTACTGCTATTTCGGATTGGAATTTTTCCGACTCAAAACAGCTTTTTTCCCCAAGTTTTTACTGTATATATAATATATACATACACACTATATATATATGTCATCAACAGACAGCTGTTTCGTCATATCATGGCACTTTAGTGTTGCTATACAAGTGGATACTCGTAGCTCGAGATTCGCAGTAGTTTGAATCATTTAACACTACCCTACGAAGTAAGTGGAAATTATAACGCTTATATATTTACGTTTACATTATCGACTGCCTAGAATGCTCAGTTTTTTGTACCAAGAGATATAATTTACGCTTAATGGCAACTGTTTATTCCCTTACTAGCGAGCTCAACTCACGCGTGGAGAACAAATATATACACACATATATATATATATATATATATACGGAAGTCCAATTTATAACAAAATAAGCAAACGTCTATGCTATTATAAACACTAAGATCTAACTTCTGATGTATTAATATTATTTTGTAAAGCATATTTTGCCAAAGGAACATCGCTGAGCAGATTATGCGAGGAAGCGACATATCGGATCTGATGTAACGATACCCGAAATCCGTGATGAAGCCAGTGTGACATCACTTACGACCTCCGCCGTTTCATATATATATATATATATATTACACACACAAGAATGTATCTAAACGTTTAGACCAACTATAACGATAGCTTTATCGAGAGTGACAAAAGACGAGAATACCTCTGATTTGGGGGGATATAAAGTTATTATAGCATAATAAATGTAAATATGTCAAAAGAAAAAAGGTAATGTATGTACACACACACGTGTGTAATATATATATATATATATATATATATATATATATATATATATATAATATGAATATACTAAAGAGTCACCACTTCTCAAGGCCCAAAATTCACTCGAGGATAAGTGTTAACGAGTGTCAGGTAAACGATGAGATACCATCGTGATGATTGGTAATGATGGTGGAAGTTTGACAGAATTTGATTATTTAGGAACACGACTTAGGAATTTGATAACATTGAACTTGAGAACGACAATGTTGTAGTCAGCTGGAAAGCAGCCCCGAGATATAGAGTTCTACAGACGGGTAGTTCTAAAAAAGAAACTTTGCTCATGGAAGTTTCGTTTAGTTTTAGGCACAGAGAAGGAGAAATGGAAATTATTGCTAGTGGTTGTAGCGAGGCGAGTTTTTGTTGTGAATGTTTTATAGGCGGGGGGGGGGCATAGATTGAAGTTCAGCCGAGCACCTGTCATGCAAATAATGATAGTGCAGGGAAAGACTAGCAACGTCTCTTCTGTGAGAAAGAGATAATAGGGAGGTGAAGACGACATCGCCCACTAGATTTTGAAGTCGGTTTTGTACTCTATCAAAACAAGAAAAGGGTACTCTGAGCAGCAGCAGCAGCATCTCCGCAGATGTGACAACAGTACCAAATCTTAGGACGTATTTGCTCTTAGAAAAATAAAAATAATATGAAAAAAAAGAAAGAAAAAACAATAAAAGAAAAAGAGAAAAAAAAGAAAAGGAGAAAAAAGAAAAAAGGAGAAAAAGAAAGCGAAAAAGAGAAAAAAGAGAAAAGAAAAAGAAAAGAAAAAGAGAGAGATTATATTAGTTATGTACAAGGATAAAAATAATAGAAGAAAAAAAAGAATAGTCAAAGAACATTATTTTAACCAGGGAATTATCTAGTGTCTAAGTGCATGTTGTTTTCTTGGATTTAATCTTAGCTAGAAGGGAGATACACACACATTATATATATATATATATATATATATATGTTATTGTATTGATGCTTCCTATATGCTTTTGAAGAAACAAATAACTTACTTCTCGTAAAGACACCATTAAGAGGAAACTAACGAATGAAATACCGTAATTCTTGCCATACCGGAAGAGATGCTGATCTTATGAAACTCCAGTGTTTATATTATAGTGCTCAATAACAAGTAGAGTTGTATTTATAGTATAGAAAGAAATGACAACTGAAACATGTATGCACATATGTAGCCAATAATGTTTGTATAAATAACAGAATTTATACTATATATATATATATATATATGATTGGCAAACAATAATTAAGCAGGCAATTTTTAAGATAACGGAGGTTTTTTTCTCAGCTTTGCTAGCAATGTACTGAGGATCCAAAGTTAACGATCGCAGTTGGTCCATCTCGAACGCTTTCGAACATTTGCGATTGTCATCAGATATTTTGCTGTTGCTTAGTGTATTTAATTTATCGGTGAATCATTCCTGCACCAGAAGATTGCTCCCAGAGTCGAGAAAAAAATGTAAACAATACAAAATAAAAACAAAACTGTCATTTTAATTAAAGCTGTCTGGGTTTATAAGTTATGAAAATATATGTATGATAATTAAGCTATACAGAGGCGTCCGCGTTTCATCACCGTAAGGAATCGTCGGGCTAAAGTGCACTTTAGCCTGACGATTCCCTGCGCGGGTGAAACGCGGACGACTCTGTGTAGCTTAGTTGCTATAAATATATTTTCATAACTTACGACCTAGCTCTACTCACGTATTTAGCACTGTTGAAGTAATAACTGAAAATCGATAAAAATAATATATTATATCTCCTTATAATATGTGGATATATATATATATATATATATATATATATATATATAATATGAAAATAGACTATGACAATAAGCTAGATAGAAAAATTTGTATTTCATTCCCGGGGAAAATCAAGTTAATTAGTCTGATGATTTCCTCACGGAATGAAACAAACGATTCCATGTAGTTTACTTAACATAAGTATATTTTTATTCTACTACTAAGCTTTACTTATATATTGAGCACTGTTGAAGTAAACACTATAAGTATCTATATGAAATATATATTTATATATATATATTAGTTATCTACACATATTCGTTTCGTCGTCTCTACGACTCATTATGGCTAGACCTAGCGATATAATATAATTATATATATATATATATATATATATATATATATATATATATATATATATATATATATATTATTTCATGTATACACGTATAAGGTGATATAATATATTGTGTATAGACTTTCAAGATTTACTTCAACAGTGCTTAATAAATACGCGAGTAGGGCTTAGTAAAGTATGAAAATATATTTATGGCAAGTAAGCTACACAGAAGCGTCCGCGTTTCATCCCCGCAGGGAATCGTAAGATTCCACTATGGTGAAGGAAATAATATGATTTCCACCTAACATTAAGGCAATGCTTTTCCGTAAAACTAATCGAATACTTTTAATTATCCTCATTATAAATAACAAATATAAATAAATAAATGACATTATTTATATGGAAAGTTAGTTGATGGAAAAGTGGATAAGCAAATAAACATGCAAGTAGAAATAATAACACAAACATCTCATTAAAGCTGGGCCAAGATATTTCGGTCGATTTGTACTACTTAATATAACTAACATCCCTTAAGAAAAAGAGACTATCTTTAGAGAGGAGACCTAAGGTAGTTTTTTTTTTATTTTAAGAAAGCTAGAAAACTAAGATAGACATGGATTTGCCTCATTTTAGGGTCACAGAGGACCATAAATCAGTTTTTTGAAGAAACAAATAACTTCTCGTAAGAAGGAGACCATTAAGAGGAAACTAACGAATGAAAGACCGTAATTCTTGCCATACCGGAAGAAATCAAATGACGACGACGACAAAGATATTTAAGCTGTCCGACATCTCAACTGGTCATCAAAACAAGGACAACGTCTGCGCAATGATCACAAAAAACAAAAACAAACAAAGAACTGGGAAGGAAGTGCTCGACTACGGATACGCGTATCCATTGAATTAAAACTGACATCCGTTTTCAAATAAACCTAAAATCTAACGTAATTTTTTTTTACGATTTTACGTCTTATTGAAGATGCATACGTTACATAAACACATATATGGGAGGTCTTAAGAGTCAGAAAAGAAGAAAGAGAAAAAAGATCTTGATTTGTTTTTGTTTATTTATTATTTATTAGTATTATCGCCGAATAAATGAAGAAAAAAGTTATTTTATATTTAAACAAGATATGATCTTGTGAATGACGTAAGAAAATAAGTAAAAATAAACGTACGTATATAAAAGTAAATGTTTTACATTAAAATTTATTCAAATTAATTTTTATTTTAAATATATATAACATGAAGTCTTAGCAGTGTAAGTGAAGCAATGGATTATAATTAAGAAAAAAAAATGAGTGATTTGAATATATTTGTCTAGTAGTAAACAGACCTACTCCCACAAAAAAAAAAAAAAAAAAAAAAAAAAAAGAAAAAGAAATTCCAAGAAAACTCCAAATTTTTAATTAAAAAACAAAACAAAAACGGCGCTTCTATAGAAGTTAAATCGAACCAAGCCCACTTTTGCCTAACTTATGCTTAGGTTAGGGTAAAAAAATCGTTTGGTTCGTATTTTGTAGAAGTGGTGCAACTACTTTAAATACATGACGAAGTTTGAGAATAGAGTCCCCTTCATCTTTTTTTTACATCCCCTTTCCCCAAATGCTGATTGTTAATTAACACGCCGAGAACACAATTAGTGAAAAATACGTTTTGAAACACCAAGTTGTAAAAAAACAAAACAAACAAAAAAAACAAAAAAAACAAAAACTGACTTTATAGCTGGTGTAACTGAAATGTCTAATTTGTACGTTAAATACGCATCGGTAACGACGTTCTACATGTGAAATAAGTGATTTCAATTACACCGGCTATAAAGTCAGTCTCCATTGTAAAATGTTTGTATAATAGCGAAGTGTACGGCATTTCTAGATAAATGACGATAAATAATTTTTATAGACATTTATTTTTTGATAATCGACAATATTTCCAACAAAAGACCGGTGCGACCTCTATTCCGAACCTCCAAAAATATTTTAATAACACGCGTTTTAAATTAAGATTCTATTAAATAAGGTTCTAGCTCTGCAGAGTGGACACAGCCACTTATATTCTTAGACATCGTTTGTTCGAAAGCGGTTTCAGTAATATATATATATATATATGCTACGCGTTATGGAGACGGACAGTTTTGGTAAATCGTAGAAATATTACAGATTACACGTCAAATACCTTAAGATAAAAGTGTTGTACGTATTCGTATCAAACTCAGCACAGCATTCGACTTTTAGATGTCTATTAATTGTTTTTAATTCAAACAAACTCAAAGATTCTACCAGAAATGTATTTTAGGCGTTTTCAATTTTTGCAAAATAAACATTTTTTTTTCGCTAAAATAAAATAGATGAATCATAAAAAAAATAAGAAGTCTTGGATAGTTTCTGTTAGATTGTTCGTAAATACGTTATCACTTTGCGATTAAAAAAAAAACAAAAAAAAAACGGAACATTTAAATAAATTATATATTAAATTTAAGATGTATGATGAAATTCGACAATATGCGTCATCTTTGTAATTATACAATTATCAGACAATATATTGTGTGCCTGTATGTTTCTCACCTATACGTAACTTTTATAAACACACATTGTTTTTATTTATTTAATATTTATCGAATATTTATTGAAAAAAAAAAAAAAAGTTACTTCTACAGAATTTGAACCGAAACAAATAAACGTTTACCGAACTAAACCTAAAAGGGTAGTTTAGGGTTAGGTTAAAAAACAAAACAGTTCGGTTCAAATTCTGTAGAAGTAGCAAAAATAAAATATAGGAAAATTATGTCGAATTAAAAAAAAAAAAATCTTATTTTAATAAATTGTAAACCTGGCAATATTTTGAATTATATTTCTCTAAGCACCCCAGCAGCCAACGCCGGAGAGTATAGGTAGTATTATATACAATAATCACAGGCATCGATCTGTTCATCCATATCTTTGAGTGCAGAAGAAAAACAGATACTAGACTTTGGTTAATATGCAAACTATGCTTAGAGTAGTTCTTTGGAATATTAAAGGAACCATTATACTCTGTAAAAATAAAAATAATTTGCAGGGGAACCAATATTCCATATTAAATTTTGGCACTTGTACAGTTTAACACCTCCCGACAAATTTAGAAAGCCATTCTTAACATTGAGAAGGGGAGGGGGCTTTGTTAACATTTCCCCTGCCGTGGACGGAACTCTCCTAAAATGAAAACAATTAATTTACCGGGAGATGTTAAACTGTACAAGCGCCTATTTTTTTCTAAATTGTATTAGTATATATATATATATATATATATATATATATATATACATTAATTTTATTTCCAAAAAATTGGTATTTTTTATAGAATCAGCCCCCGTCTTCAAATCGTCTTTTTTCCTACGTAAAAAAAACAAACAAACATTTTATTCAAATAGATCGTAGATTATTAGCTTGCAAGATATTCATAGTTTAAATTAGGGTTAGGGTTAGGGTTAAGATTTAAATAACCCTTCCCATCCACTTTAATAATAATAATAATAATAATAATAAAGAAAAATCTTACCGTATTTTACAGCTTTTCCATTGTTATCGTCTATGATTCGAATTGTTGGTATTTCCGCCGACGGAGAGGTTGGCGACGAAGTAGGTAGAGATCCATAATCTTTGACAGGTGGAGCTGCGCCACCCGATTCTTCGACAGTCTCACCGATGCTTTTAGTTGGACTCGAACTACTGGCCCCTTCGGCCGCAAGTGGAACCTCTTCTTCGTTGGCCTGGACCACGGTGAATCTCTGTGGCGGCGAAGACATTTTTATTTCCGTTTCGGTGAAAACGAAAAGATTTTCTTTTTCTTTTTAAAGATTTGAGCTGTTGATGTCCGTATTTTATAAATGAAGTAGATGTGTTTGCAGGTATCCTCGTCGTTGTTCCGTATGTATATATGTATACATTTATGCTTAAATATATAGGATGTATGATTTTATAAAAAGAAAGCCGTGCGCCTGGGAGGCTCGCACTGGTTCGTCCGCGTGCTAAAACTTCAGTGTGTGCGATTGATACAACTGCTGCTGGGAAAAGGTTTGTGTAGTCGTAATGTTTGTATGGTCAAAACTCAGTAACATTAGTTAGAATATAGTTTGAAGAGGAGACATAGACGGGGTTGCAGCTAGAGAGACCCGAAAAACAGAAGAGGAAGGGGAAGATCTATCGGGAGAGAGAGAGGCTTACATAGTAACGATTGTTGAAAGGAAAGCAAGACGTTTACTTTTTTCCGGGGAAGGAAAGAGAGTAGGAAAGCTACAGAAAAAAAAAAAGATATATGTAGAGAGAGAAAGAGAGAGAGAGCGGTAAGAGACTTTTTTTAAAGAAAGAAAGGAGGGGATTACCAAACAAGAAAGAAAGAGCAAGAGTTTAAATATAAAAAAGGGAGAGCAACTATGCAAACATTAAACACAAAGGAACTGACTGTATAAAAACGTGGACGAATTAACTTTCAAAATTGTACACAAAAACGGGGTTCATACGAATACATATCCCATGAAGTACGGCGTTATTTTTGTTTTGTCTATTTACCCCCTCGTTTTTGTTGAAACGGTGAACGAATTGAATACGTGGGACCACGTATAATACCAGAAGAGCAAGGACGCCCCGTCTTGTTTTCAAACAACGATGACGAATATATAATAGTAGATCTCATAGTTGCACCCGGCAATCTAGCAGTACAAATAATACCATCCGATTTGTTGTTGTCAAAGTAGCAGTAGTTTTAATAGTTATTTATTTACATCTTAATTCGGCCCACGACGAATATGTAGCCGAATATAGGGCCGGCGTGACACAAGGCCGAGCTTAATATGCGATACGCTATGAACACCAACCACAAGGTCCGATATCGAGTACCTATGAAAAATGTCTGAATCGGATCAGTCAGCATTCCCCAGTTGGACCTCTCCAGGCAATCGGCGATAAACTATGTCTTCTTAATGTGGAAGACTAAAGGGTTAACCCTAATAGCCGCATCCAGAAGGAGGAGATAATGCTTAGGAAGATGACCCCCTGAATCAGTTCACGAACCACAAGTTAATCCTAATCCGTGGGCCAGAAAAATAAGGCCGATGCTATATATCCCCTACTGAGATGAGCCCAATTCAACTGGTGACCCACAAAAGGAATGGTTTCAACACAGCCCTGGAGGCCTCCTTAATTTTATTCGTTATATCGTTTCTTAAAATCTTAGGGGAAAATATATATAGAGTCGCTTTTAACAGTAACAACATATTCATTTTAAAGTATTACCGCACACGAATTACATCACTTATATAGGTTTTACATAACATAGCTAAGATGTTATAATATTATATATAAGATTACGCTTTGATATTTTTGCTAATATTACAGATGCATTCATGGACTTATGCTATCATAATACGCAGAGCCGATGCTATCTACCTCCGAACCCATCAAGGGTAGAACGTTTAAGCAGCCCTCTGGAGGCCTCCTTCTTTTTAGGTTTTACTGTCTTACTTAAAATCTTGCAAGAAAAATTATTTATAGTTGATTTTAACAGTTACGACTAGGGTTGCGGAGTAGGAGTCGGAGTGCTTGGAAGAAGTCGGAATCGTAAGAATGCTAGGAGTTGGAGTTCGAGTAGTATTTTTTAATCTCCGAAGAATCAATAGACAGTTTGAATATTGGAATACTTTAAAATAAGCAGTTGGATATTTTGGAATTGTTGGAGTCGCAGTCGGAATTTTTGGAATCCTTTTGTTCTGTAGCAAGATGTTTGTTCACATTACATTAAAAATTCTGCATGTTGATAGAGTTGGGAAACAGGGACTTAGGGAGGGAATTTCAAAGGCAAGAGGTCCGAGGAAAGAAGGAGTATAAAGTTTTCCGGTATCTAGTGACCTCTAGATTGAAGGGTGGGATTTTGCTGCCAATAAGGTGGGTTGGGGATATTTACGTTACAGGTGCTGTAAGTTTGTCGAAGCTATTCCGTGGAAGTACTTGTAAAACAAGCACAGGGATGTAACGCTGCCGCGATGAGAGAGGGGCTGGAGCTTGGCAGACAGTGCGAGACTTATTAGGAGGAGTCGGAGTCGGACCGTATACCTCCCGACTCTCCAACCCTATTTACAACATAAGAAAAAACATACAGGTTAAAAAACGTTTGTATTATTCGGACAACTGTCCATATCTTTGTTGTTATTCTCACAACGTTTCGACCGACAAGACACACGCGAAGAAAGTCGGAGGTTACATCTGCCGAAACGTTGTGTTTTCACAACCGAGATGAGATAGATAGTCCGAATAATCCAAATTATCAATCCTCATCTAAAAAATTCCGAAACATAAACTAACGTCCATGCGTACACTTAAATTCCGTTAGATTCCACTTTTTTGTAAAGCATTATAATGTTGAATGTAAGCATGTATTCTTAATAAAATATACTATTTATTGAATGCTGAAGATTTAATTAAAATTGGATAATTCTATGATTTATGGTGCTCACAAATATTAATATATTGGTTTTGTTTGAAAACAGTTGTCGCCTAGTGTGTATGATGGTTGAGGGAGACATGATCCCCGAGCACCGACACTACAACCATAAAACTATAAACTATTTGCGTTCGGAGAGTGCCTATTATGTGATGATAATAATAAATGTCGATTATAATGTTAGTAAATTAAATGTTTCTCTTGATGGCCAATGGTGGTCCGCAGCAGAACAGAAAGACAAGAATAAACCTATTATTAAGCTGTATTATTGGTGCTATTATTATACAGGGTGACCCTCCTAAAAATGCCACCGATGGAATCCTTAATAAAATTCACATTCCTTTCTGCAATTAAACAATATTTAGTACAAATGAAATTCAATATATGCCTGACTTGCCCACCAAGTTTCAGTCATTAATGTCCAACAGTCTTTGTTTTATCGTCGTTCAATGATATGCGCACCTGGATACGACGTACAAAATTGTCAATAACTCTGACAAACTCCTCTGATCTGATCTGTGACGGTCCTCTTCCGTCCAGAAATAGTCTAATGAATATTTTGATAGACATTATCTTTGAGATAACTCCACAGATAAAAATTGTGTGGGGGAAGTGGTTACTATCCAGTGAACATGAAGCCCAATCAGGATCACACCGCATTCGTCATGAGACGACCACCAAAGTGTCTCCCATATAATTGACCGGCAATAAAAAAAAACTGTTGGACATTCATGACTGAAATTTGGTGGACAAGTCAGATATAGATTAAAGTTTGTTTGTACCAAATATAGTTGAGTTGTAGAAAGAATAGTTAATTTTATTAACTATTCAAACAGCAAAATCCCACCCCTTCAATCTAGAGTTCACCAGATACCGGAAAACTTTTTACTCCTTTTTTCTCGGACCTTTTGCCTTTGGAATTCCTTCCCTAAGTCCCTTTTTCCCGACTCTACTAACATGAAGAAATTTAAATGTATTTTTTTAGGGAAAACAGGGTGTCACCTCGTAGATGCACCGATGGGAAATCCATAAACTTAAGATAGTATAACAAAGTTTGTAGGCAGATTGATAGGTAGGTATTAATATATTAATGATCTTTTTAAATATAAATATTTTTAACATATAATGCCCTGACTCAAACAACTTAGATGTTGTTACTTATCTATTTTCACATGCCAAAGAACTTAGATAAATGTAGCGTACACTTTTAGTTGACGGTTTTGAATCTCGAAAGTAGTTGAAAAGTAAAGAATCAGCATTTATTCGCTGGTCAGTCCTATGGGTTAGTATCAGTTAATAGAGGTTGGTAGATACGTAGGAATGTTTGTGGGTAGTTATACCCGTATTAATATAGATTTCTTTGCTATACTGTTAGAACGTCCACCTGTTATGTAAATAAACACACTAAAGGAGAAAGAAAGAGAGAGAGACAGATATATATATATATATATATATATATATATATATATATATATGTATATATATATATATATATATATATATATATATATATATATATATATATATATATAGAGAGAGAGAGAGAGAGAGAGAGAGTAGCTATTTAGTGTTTCGACAGTCGTGAGAGTTCGATCCTAACCGAACATTAGAGCCACTTGCGGGTCCCACTCAAACCTGTGATATCCCACTAGGAGACTATTCTTTGTAAAACAAAACTTATGTGTTAACATTTGTAACAAAAAAATAAATGAATCGACCGTAGTCGATAGCGACCCAAAGACTTCTTTTCAAATGCCTACTACTCTGAAATTTAGGGGAGGGCGCCACATTTTCCCCTTAATTTCGCCACTTACCCTTGAAACTTACCTTAAAATGCTGAGTGTTTGGCAAAAGGCATCAAGTACCATTTTTTGACTTTTTGGTATGACTCGACTGAGTATTGAACTCTAGTCCATCGGCCCATTAGGGAACACCATGGCCATTATGCTAAATCGGCCGAGAATTATGCAATTTTAATGAAATTTCTAGCATTTATGTTATAAATTATATAGTCGATAAGGAAGACACGTTTATAAATTTAACACTATAGCGATTTTAATAAAAGTGCACATTTCTCGGATTTGAAGTTTCGGCCAGATTAACATACATGCGCACTAACGTTATTTTATATTGGTTTGTTTAACTATGTTATAACCAGTAGAGACAACTCTAAATCTTTATTCACTTAATATTTTAAGTAAGAGGTGAATAAATAAAACTAAAGAGGCATTCAGAGCTCTGCTGAAGCTATTCCACTCTCGGACTCCTCTACAGTTTTAAGCGCCTTCTGATGGGGGGGGGGCACCAGATCTGTATAACTGCATATCCCAGCTAACAAGGACTGTTTTAACAACGTTGCAGATACGTGATATATTTTGGGGGCGGAGGGACGGTATGTGACGTTGTTGCGATGTTACTCTAACTTTGAAATCAATTATTTATTGATTCTCCACTAGCAGGGGTACCTGGAGTTGCCCGGTAATGACAGTGAAAAACTTGGTTACTGCATCAATTTATGAAAGTTTAATTATCTGAATTTGGTCATAGTAACTTAAATAAAACTGGTTGAAGTACACTGCATTGTCTTTTCGGACTGCATCCTAGTTACTGTCAACGCCCTCCACCCACATATCTTTGTGTGCCTAATCGAGGTGTTTCCGTAAACAAGACTCTGAGAGTGTTTTTTTATTGGCTCGGATTTTAGTGTAATGGTTTCGTTACGCTTACTCCACTTGTTTTACTATGGACTGACCCCCCCCCCCCCCCGGCCACAGCCGGGTTCACCGGAAAATGTTAATTAGGAAATAGTTCACTATACAAAAAAATGATGAAGTAGATAAGTGAACGACAATAAAAAGACCTACCAATCCATTGAACTCCCTAAACGGAATGACGCCCATGTCAATTTGGTGTTAGCTTTTGGGTGGCCAGATGGGGATGGAGAGAGATGGCTGATAAAAAAGCGGATGAGGCCAGTTCTGATGGTGGGTTGTTAAAAAGACAGGACACTTGGGATTTTCGGTCGAAGATTTGCATATTTAGGAAACAGGGCAGACGTGGGGGTGTTAGAGTTGTTCGAGGATACGAAGCAGGGCGGTTCGAGAAGACGATAAGACAAGTAGACGAGTAGATGACTTCGAGCGGACGACAATAACTGGTCTCGTTTCAACAGGCAAATGATCTCAGTTAGGTTTTAGCTGAAATCCTTAATCTGGGAGATGGGAAACCTAATTAGGATGAGTGAACGCCAATGGCACACACCCAGGTTCAACAAGTCAAGTTTATACAATATCTGTGTCTGCATCGTTACTTGTTTTGAATGTAAACTGTAAACCAATGCTTGTTACTTCGGCAATCGTCACTACTAGAGTCGATGCCACCAGGATAAGAAGATGAAAATGAAGATAAAATCACGGCATATCGCGTTATTGATAGAATATAAATAAACACAGCGTTTTAGTGTTATTTGGAATTAATCACAGCTATAAACGTAACGGAACACTGTACTCCCAGACCTTTTCAGCTCCTGTAGACGGGTTTATTTTCCTGTCGTCCGAAGCATTGTAATACGCGAGGGAGTGCTGACTAGGTCAAGCAGGACATTTTCGGGCAAAATTGACTTTTATCAGACTCTATGATTACAAATTGATTTTAACGCCTACTACTCGCGTACCGCGGCGTTTTTGTTTTATATAGAATTCATCACAGCTCCAAAGGAAATGGGAAGCAATCCTTTTAGGTATTATCACCTTATTTCAGAGGGTGGGTGGTTTGATGTATTGCAAGCCAACTGATAAACTCTCGACAGTGAAGGAGTGCCTACTGGACTGACCAGAATATATTTGGGCGAAACTTACTTTACCACTCTCTAAGATTATAAATTTACTTCTAACGGTTCCATTACGCCAACTGCACGCTTACAGTTTCCACCTTTTTTCCCATTGCCACCCAGACGTAAGGTTAGACATCGGATATAAAGAAACACTGAATTTTTGTATTATTTAGAATTTGTCTCAGTTGCTAACGTAATGAGAGACCATTCTCTCAGGCAGTACTACCTCTTTTCAGAGGGTGATAGGTTTATTGCCTGTCGCCCGAGGTGCTCTCAGTTGCAAAGGATTGCCGACTGGACCGACCAGGATATTTTAGGGCGAAATTGACTTTTAATAGTCACTTAGACTATACATAGACTTTTACATATTTCGTTACGCCCACTACGTGCACAACGTTCCCTTTTTTTCGTATTACCACCCGGACTTACGGTTGGCGATAAAGTTAATGAAGGGTATGTATTTTTCTTTTTTTTTCATTCATATCAAATATTACTTTCCTTCCAGTGTTCGTGTATAGATACAATTAATTTACCCACAACTCCAATAAAAATTTCCTCGCCGCTATGCAAGTACGTTGTTGCGAAGATGCTCTTTTGTAGTTATGACATAATATGAAGGTTTAATTGTTCATTATTATTTACAACTTTAATACTTATAGAACACGACAATTAATAGTTATAGCTAAGTAAACATCAAGTAAAAATATTTATAAGGGGTTCAGAGATGGGAACATAAGTTTCTTGTTATTTTTTGTCTTCCCGGACAACGCCTGTGCACGGATCCTGCGAGCTATTACTTAAACATTAATGTCATATTTTGTTTCGGATTTCTCCGGAATTCGGTTTCAGTTTGCGCGCGCTCGCACCGCGATAAATGAACTCTAGTATAACAAAATGACGTCGAGGGTCAATTTTAATTACGTTATTAGCTTTCTTACACACATTCGTTCCATAGGGGGAACGTCTATCTACTGCCATATTGATTTCTATAACGGACAAACAACCCCTCTCTTTACGCATTGGCAATTCGTTGTACATATAAACACATAGGCATACATACAGGCGCCGTATTTTATTTTTTATGCATGTTGATAAACATAAGCATTGCCCATCAAGATAAACATTAGAATCCCTCGCCTTCAAATGGCAAATACTTAATTGTTTAATCAATGCATATTCCCAGCTAAGAAAGGAAATTCTTCCAGCGTTGAAAACGTATTGTATTTTGTCTGGAGGCATATACGCAGTAGTGTTTCTAGCTATTAGAAAATGAGGACTCACTTGCGGCCGAGATTGGAGGGTGCATATGTTATATAACGAAACCTCGCAGCTGCAGTGGAGAGAATGATTGACAGATCAGGGTTCAAAACAATGATCCCAGCGTGTAAACGGAAGTTGGGGAAATCATGTGATCTCTGAAAATGAAATTCCGTCTTTTTTGCGGTTGACATTGGAGCGGGACAGTCGTGCAAAAAGTTGTTCGTCCTGAGAAATCAAATTGAGGGTAGAGACTGGATCGCACAATGTGAACTAGATAGCGCAGTTGTTCGAACCGACCCCCCTCTCTGTCTGTCTGTCTCTGTAATATACCTCTAAACATATACCTCTCTGGTCCCTGTAATTTGCCACTCTGTCTACGTCAATAAACTTCCATTAAAATAAGCCTCGGTTTCCGTGTGAGTTGGGAGGGACCGCTGTGTATAACGGGATTGTACACATCTCAGAGAAGCGACATCGTAACATATGAGTGTAGGGGTAAATCTGCAAGTTTCACATCAGATAGCTGTCTGGAGGTTTGCGATGACGGCAGTGCACCAATACTGATCCCTTTTAATGCACCTAGAAAATGTATTTCTTAATTAATATTTCTGTTACAAACAATTACGGCTGGGAAGAGACGAGGTGGCAACCTGGGAAGATACCTGGTGACATTTGGCAACCCCGAAAAGACGGAGAGAGTTGCTAGGATAGTCAGTTACCCAAGTTGCATTCTTCAAGAGGAGTACCCCTAAAATTTCTACGAACAATCTTACCTTATCATACTCCCATGTGGTCCGGAGAGGAGGTGGAAGAGCCCCAACTAGGACGGAGTTGACGGAATCAAATGGAAATGCCTAATCGACTATGAATATATACAGATGCGGCAAGAAATGTTAAAACAAGAGAGGCTGAAAAATACACCAAAGCCGGATGAAATGCTTTGAGGCGAGAATAAAAACATCATAGAAAACTTTGACACCTCTAAAGCTTGTGGGCCTGATCTTATACCTTTAATAGTAATAAAAAAATGCTCTGCTGAACTGGCCTCTGTCCTCTCCAAACTCTACAATAAATGCCTAGCTGAATGTTGCTTCCCCGATAGCTGGAAAATTGCCTCTGTGGTACCAGTCTAGTTCTGGGAATAGAACCGACCCTCAGAACTACCGCTCAATCAGTCTACTGCCGATCTTTGCCAACATCTTTGAATCCTTAATCAATCTAGCGATAGTACCGCACTTAGTTAATGCAAAACTTCTATCTGACCGCCAGTATGGATTTAGACAAGTACGATCTACTGCAGATATCCTAACGGTAATCTCTGAACGTATGTATCATACACTCGACAAGGCAGGTGAAGCTAGGGCAGTAGCACTTGATATATCCAAAGCCTTTGACAAGGTATGGCATAAAGGGCTTCTCCTGAAAATACGCTCATACGGTATTACTGGACAACTACTTAATATAATTAGATCCTTCCTAAACAAAAGAAAAATCCAAGTTGTCCTCGATGGCCGTTCATCTAAGCAACATGACATAAATGCTGGTGTACTCCAGGGATCTATCCTTGGACCTTTGTTGTTCCTGATCTATATAAACGATCTCCCTGATGACATAGAGTCTGAGATTGGTTTATTTGCTGACGACACCACGCTTTACTCTCGTCATGCTGGCAAAACAGACGCGATCATATCCGAAGCAATGGCTGAATCCTTAGAAAATGACCTCCAGGCTGTAGTGGATTGGGGTCATAAATGGTTGGTAACTTTTAATACTGCAAAGACAAAGCTCCTTTCCTTCAATAACTCCAAGAAACCTTTCCAACCACCGATTGTCATGGCAAATAACACCCTACCTGAGAGTTCATCATTCAAACTCCTCGGCCGAACCTTCACAGGTAACATGAATTTGAACAAATACATTGAAGACATTGCCAAGGCTGCCGCAAAGAAGGTTGGCTCCCTCTACCGTGCTAGTAAACTCCTTACACCTGACATTATACTGTATCTCTACAAAGCCACCATTCGCCCATGCATGGAGTATTGTTGCCACATCTGGGCTGGTGCATCATCTACTAGTCTCTCCCTCCTTGACAAGGTCCAAAAAAGAGTCGCCAACCTAATAGGTCCCTCACTTTCAGCCAAGCTCCAGTCCCTGTCCCATTGCTGCAATGTAGCATCCTTATGTTTGTTTTACAAATACTTCAATGGATTATGCTCCGATGAGGTGCTACTCTGGTGCCCCCTCGACGTAAATTCACTAGACTAACTCGACAATCAACTAAATCTCATTCATTCACTGTGGAGGTCCCCAGATGCCGGAGAGCCTTCTACTCAAATAGCTTCTTTTCTCGTGCTGCTGGCCCCTGGCACTCCCTCCCTGCCCCCTGTTTCCCCGATAGTACTTACATGCAGAAATTTAAAACTAATGTAAACAGACATCTCGCTGCTCAGATCCCAATTTAGGCTGACCCCCCCCAACCTTCTCCCCTTTTCTTTTTCTCAGTAGCCTCTTACGTCTACAGTGGCGGCCTGCCTTGTTTGGAGTGAATCATGTTAAAAAATTTTTTTTTTAATTTCCGTTCTTTTTAGCTACATCTGTTTTTTGGGGGTGGAACATGTTTCAGCATTGGAAACTAAGCGACTACCAACGATCATATATCATGGAAATCTGGTGAGGGAAGATCTCTTCTTTTCTCTGCAGCTCATTTCTCACAGAAGAGCCGTTACTAGTCTTTCTCTACTCTATCGTTATTTTCATGGTAGGTGCTCGACTTAGCTCCAATCTTTGGGTTCTCCCTGTAAAACATTCACAGAAAAATTCATCTAGCGTCAACCACTGTAAATAATGTTCCTTTATTCTTCTGGATATCTAAGACGAAACTGATCTATCATGAACAAGCTTTTGTTTCTAAGAACTTCCCATTCATATAATACAATACTGCGGAGTTGTTTCCCAGTTGATTACAACATGGTCGCTTTTAAGTCCAATTAAAAAAAATGTCCAATGTTAAGAAATTTTTGTCGAGCCGCCCACTTATTAATAATTAAATTTTGCCCAGTTTCAAACATCATTTCCAATCTTCTCAATGATGTACATCGTCAACCGACAATCTCATAAATACTTATCTTCAAGTTACCTTCGGGCCTTGATAAAGGTGAAACATTAGCATATATTAAAAAACTGTTTACTAGCTATCAGGCTATGGTTGCTTTTAATTGGAGTTATAAGGACGCTGGGCTACAGATGGCCCTGATCTCTTCTAGTACGGTCGACTATAAACGTTACAAAAACCTTATTTTTAATTTCATCGCATGCAACTGCGGACATTTGCTTGAAGCGTTGAACTATGTTAAAAAAAAAAGTTGTATCTGGTTAGGAAATATACGGCGTTACTGAAAAAGTTACAATTAACTATTTCCGGAGTCGATATCACCGCTCATCCACAACAGTGTTGCAACCCACAACAGTGTTACAATCCACAACAGTGTTACAGCATTGCGAAATGTTGTAGTTGAAAATTTCAACACTGGTCAAATTACATCCGAACGAATTTGCCTTAATAATGGATGAGATTGTTTGAAATCTCACACTCTTTCTCTCCCTCCCCCTCTCTCTGTTTTCTCTCTCTCTCTCTTTCTCTCTCTCTCTCTTTCTCTTTCTCTCTCTCTCTCTCTCTCTCTGTATATATATATATATATATATATATATATTATGAAAAATATATAAATATTTATATCTTTTCTCTATTTATTTCTTATTTGTTGACATATAGGAATACAAAATGTCTTTTAAATAATAGGTTTTTCAAAAAGAATAACATTTTTGCTCGTTCCTTCGGGGTATTGAGAGGTATATGTGTGCACGGTGGGTGTTGGTAGCATAGTAAAAAAGGATAGCCAATGAGGTGAAGAAATGTTTAGATGTGACTCGTGTGTGTCCACCCCAGCATCTTCGTACTTAAAGAGGTAATCAATTTGGGTTGCGTTGTTGTGGACTTTTTTCCAAAACATAACTGATCCATAAAAATGTTAAATGGTATATATATATATATATATATATATATATATATACACACACATACATATATGTATGCATATATACATATATATATATGCACCCCCCCACACACACATATATATATATATATATATAACTACACCCACAAACATAATAAACTTAAATACACGCATACATACATACACATATACATAATACGCACGCACACACATATATATTTCATACATATATATATATATATATATATATATATATATATATATATATAGAGAGAGAGAGAGAGAGAGAGAGGGGGAGAAAGAGAGAGGGAGATATAGAGAGGGAGATAGATGTCCAGACAAAAAAGGTTCCGTTTTTTAATTTTGAGGGCTCATAAAATGTCAAAAGGCTGCGGACAAGGGTAAGGGGAGATTGAAAACACCTCTTCTTCCTGCCTAGATTTGCTATGCAGGTGGAGAGGAATTTTTTCTATGTTAGGGTTATTCGATAACATATATATATATATATATATATATATATATATATATATATATATATAGGCTCTGTGATTTTTGTGAGTGGGTAATGTCATGGTTTTAGAAAAGATTTGAAAAAATGAGATGGTTTGAGAGTGTGAAGGATGGGTTGGTAAGAGTGTGAGAAAAGTAGTCGAAAGGGGTAAAAGGGTGAGAGAGGGAGAGGGGGAGAGGGAAGATTTTGTTGCGGTTATGTGTGAAATGTTTGGAGAGTAGGGGTGTTTTACTATCTGGCTATGTCAGGAATGTGTGGAATGAGTAAGTTAGAAGGTTTGGATTCGTGGTGAGGGAATATTTGTGTGCGGGGGGTTGTGTGTCGGTGTGTATGCGGAGACATGTGTGTGAGTGTAATAGAAATTGAAGAGAAAAATAAAAATAAAGGTCATCCATGATCTAGGTTGAGTTTTTGTTCAGTCAGGATATTTTTTCTTATTAAGGGAGCTAGATTATAGAAACCATTACGTTGTCAGATGGTGTTAGAGGCTGTGATTAATGCGGTTTTCAGTAGTCTTCGCCGAGCTTTGTTGTGGATGTATTTGGTTATTTTGGCTTGTTCAAATTTGAAAGCATGATCGTGCTCTAATGCATGGGAGAAAAGTGCACTGAGAGAGTTATTCTTTTTTATGTCCCTTTTGTGTTCACTCAATCTTTTTTTCAATTCTCGTTGTGTTTCTCCCACGTAAATTTGATGGCAGTTGTTGCATGGGACAGTGTATAAGCCGGCATGGGATGTGGGTTTTGTTTGGAAGTGTCTTAATGTGTTTAATGTTTGTTTTATGGATTTTGATGTGGTTTGTACTGTTGGAATGCCTAGTTTGTTAAGTGTGTTGCATATGGATGTGTTATTGGAATGCGTGGGTAAGAGAACGGGATCTGTCTATGAGAGAGGTGTTTGGTGTGTTGTTTTTGGAGAATATTTGAAAAGCTTTCTTCTTGGCATTTAATATAAAATGTGTGGGGTATTGCAGTGTTTTTAAGGAATTAATGATGCATTTTATTTCTTCATCTATGTATTGGGGACTACAGATTCTAAGGGCGCGTAGGAAGAAGCCTATACTCATACCTAATATAAGAGTGTCAAGGAATGGTATCGAGCTGTCTATTTCAGTCTCGTGTGTGAATTTTATGGAGGGTTCTACTGTGTTGAGTTTGTCTTTGAGATTATTGATTTGCATATCTCTTTCCCCACCCCTTCACTTCTTCACTCACAGCCAGCCACATTATTTCCGTTCACCCCACCCCTTCACTTTTTCACTCAGAACCATGCACATTTATTTCATTCCATGCTACTGACTTCACTAAGCTCGGACCTCGGTCCTGCGCCCCCAGCAGTGGCTACTACTTCTTCTCATCAACCCATCATGTAAACCCAATATTTTCACGTACTTGCATGAAATTTTTCTTAAAATTATCATCTTGAGGAAGTCTTATAAATAAAGACGACACGTTGATGAATATATAAATAACATCCTTTTTTGTGTTTTTCCGTTTTCATTTTTCATATATATATATGTATATATATATATATATATATATATATATATATATATATATATATATATATACACACACACCCACAGACACAAATACAAATACATAAATATTTATATACATGTGTACGCGCATGCGCGTGTATACGAACATTGAGAGTGCATAGAGAATGGTAAAATGCAATACATATTATATACGAGAGTTGGAATATAAAGAAGATGAAATCTTTAAAAAAAGAAAACATTGGGGAAGAAAGATTGCTAATGAGGAAAGATCAGTTATTCCCCCATCGTACATACTCCCCTGTAGGAAAATGTTCTTGGTCAGTTTGTGTGTTTATAGGATGAATAATCATTGAGCGGTGCTCACTGTTTGTTTAGTCCTATGATGTGGCTGAAGAGTTTTAGAATGATTTTGGCTTCGTGTTTTCGTCTCTGTTGCTGTGTCTTAAAATTGGAGGCTATGGGGATGCATTTGATGTCTTTTATGGTGTGGTTAGGGGCATCATAATGCATGGCTACTGGGTACTGTATGAATTACTCAGAACCCCCCCCCCCTCCTTAAATTCCTATTGCGGACCGAAGCCACATTTGATAACCTGGTCATCACCCCATCTCAGGTCAGAGACATAAAAAACCTGACATCTCCAAAGCTTGTGGGCCTGATCTTATACCTGTAATAGTAATAAAGAAATGATCTGCTGAACTGGCCTCTGTCCTCTCCAACCTCTACAATAAATGCCTAGCTGAATCTTGCTTCCCCGTTAGAAAATTGTCTCTGTGGTACCAGTCTACAAGAATTCTGGAAATAGAACCTATCCTCAGAACGACCGCCCAATCAGTCTACTCCCGATCTTTGCTAAAATCTTTGAATCCATAATCAATCTAGCGATAGTACGGCACTTAGTTAATGCTAAACTTCTTTCTGACCGCCAGTATGGATTTAGACAAGCACGATCTACTGCAGACATCCTAACGGCCATCTATGAACGCATGTATCATACAGTCGACAAAGCAGGTGAAGCTAAGGCAGTAGCGCTTGATATATCCGAAGACTTTGACAAGGTATGGCATAAAGCGTTTCTCCTGAAAATATGCTGATACGGTATTACTGAGCAATTACTTAATATAATTAGATCTAAGACAAAGATCCAGATTGTCCTCGATGGCCGTTCATCTAAGCAACATGAGATAAATGCTGGTGTATCCCAGGGATCTAACCTTGGGACCTTTATTTTTCCTGATCTTCATAAACGATCTCCCTAATGACATTGAGTCTGAGATTGGTTTATTTGCTGACGACACCACGCTTTACTCTCGCCATGCTGGCAAAACGGACGCGATCATACCCGAGGCAATGGCTGAATCCTTAGAAAATAACATCCAGGCTGTAATGGATTGGGGTCATAAATGGTTGGTAACTTTTAATACCGCAAAGATAGAGCTCCTTTCCTTCAATAACTACAAGAGGCCTCTCCAACCACCGATTGTCATGGCAAATAACACACTACCTAACATGAATTAGAACAAATACATTGAAGACATTGTCAAGGCTGCAGCAATAAAGGTGAGCTCCCTCTACCGTGCTAGTAAACTCCTCACACCTGACATTATCCTGTATCTCTACAAAGCCACCATTCGCCCATGCATGGAGTATTGTTGCCACATCTGGGCTGGTGCATCATCTACTAGTCTCTCCCTTCTTGACAAGGTCCAAAAAAGTGTCGCGAACTTAATAGGTCCCTCACTGTCAGCCAAGCTCCAGACCCTGTCCCATCGCCGCAATGTTGCACTTTTGCGCTTGTTTTACAAATACTTCAATGGATTATGCTTCGATTAACTGGCTACTCTGGTGCCCCCTCGACGTAAATTTACTAGACCAACTCGATAATCAGCTAAATCCCATTCATTCACTGTGGAGGTTCCCAGATGCCGGAGAGCTTTCTACTCCAATAGCTTCTTTCCTCGTGCTACTAGCCTCTGGAACTCCCCTCCTGTCCCTGTTTCCCCGACAGTGCCGACATGCAGAGGTTTAAAACTAATGTAAACAGACATCTCGCTGCGCAGCTCCCAACTTAGAATGACACCCTAAACATAGTCTCTAATTCTCAGTAGCCCCTTACGTCTACAGTTGCGTCCTGCCTTGTTTGGGGTGAAATATCCTAAAAAAATACGTAGGCGGAACTCCAAGCCTGTTTTCGCAACGTAGTTGCCTTTTGTGCATCTGGTGCGGTATATTATGTAAACCACATTTGGACTATTGCAGGTGAGAGGGGGGAGTTTAAGTTTGATGTTGGTGCCTGGAGCTGTGAATGTGTCGTTGATGGTGATATGTTGATATATTTTGCATCTAGAATCGTTGTATATTTTGTTTCCTTGAGGTGCGAGGGTGTGGTGTATTTAGTTGGATGTTAGTAGAGAATATAGGTTCGGGGGCTGTCGTTTTGCACTGATGGAGAGTTTGTTTATATTGTATTAAGGGTGGGGTAATTTTGTAGCTGTTTGAATATCTGTTTAAAGGGTTTGTATAGTTTGTTGGTGTTGTGGTTGAACTCAAATACCATTGATGTTTGTGAGGATAAGTGTTATTTGTTTTTGTAAGTTGGTAGATTTTGTCTGTTTATAGTTGATGCCTATCTAATAGAATTTATAATTATTTTGAGGAAGTCGTTAGCTGGAATTCCTACCCGTATGTCATACTCAATTAAATGTGAACATACCTTTTTGGTGCGTAGGCATTGGCTGTATATGATTGATCTATTTCTGGTGATAGTGTTAAAGCTCTAAAAATTAAGGTAGCCATTTCTGTCGGTGGGTTTGGTGTAGAGTGATGTGGTCATATGCTTGTTGGCGATGTTTACTAAAACGTCTAAAAATGGGATGTGAGTGGTGCGGTGTTCTGATGTTAATTTTATGCTGTTGTGACACTCATTGAGGTGTTGGCAGAAGTCCATCAGTGACTCTTTGCCGTGTGGCCAAATAAGAAGGATGTCATCTATATATCTGTAGTAATGCAGTTTTTTAAAATGGTAGGTGTGTATGTATTTCTGTTCAAATATATGCACGTAGACGTTGGCATAGCTGAGAGCCATTTTTGTTCTCATAGCTTTTTCACTTGTGAAGTTGTTGTGGGTCAGGATGAATTTATGATGTTGCATGTATCGTTAATGTTAGTGTTTTGTGGGGTTTGGGTGTGTAAAACATTCCTGCATGCAAATATTAATTCCTCAGGTGAAATGTTGAAATAGAGTGAGTTATTTGGTAGGTTTCCTATCACATGTATTATCTGTAGGAGGTGTGTGGTGTCCTTAAGGTGTCTGGAGATGTTCGACAACAGAGGTTTGAGGATGCTGTCGATATATCCCGAGATGTTTTCTGGTTAGGGTTCCAATACCCGAAACGAGAGGTCAACCATGTGGTAATACCTGGAGAGCATTAACTATGCGGTATGTTTCTTGAACGTTTGGTTGTGGCGGAGTTGGTTGCTACTGGTTGGTTTTCTTTAAGTTTTATTATTCTGATGTAGTATTCCATGTCGTAGCATAGATCCTCTGTGTAAATGTTTTTGGATAAGCAGAATGAAAGTCCTTTAGCTAATAGGATGGTTTCGTTTTCCGAGAGTCGGTAGTCTGATAGGTTGGCAACGTTAATATGGTGTGTTCTCTTTGGGATGTGACGCGTGTTCTTAAGTCTGAGTAGTCTACTGAGGATGTACGTGTTCTGTTGGTTGTAGATGTGTTTCAAAAATTTATCCTTGTTGATTAATGTGTTTAGTTTTCGTGGTTAGAGTTGCAGGCATTGGTAGAGATGTCTTCAGTAAATTGTGTTGAGAGTTTTCGAGGTTTCCGTAAATGTGGTGTGGGTGAGTAAGTCACGGAGATTAGATTCGTTTCTATCGCATATGTTCGAGAGTATTCTTTGTGTTGCATAAAATGTTTTTATAGCGAGGTTCCGTAATTTGGAGGAGGCAGCCTCATATATTTGTTGTGCTCTGAATGTGTGGTTTGTGTTGAATGCGCATTGGAAGTGGTTCTTAATCCTAAGCCCTGTGGGTATGATGTCTAATTTCTTGCATGTCGTGACAAAATAATGGTTGACCTGATGTGTGCCATTTTCCTCAGGGTTCCCTCAAGTTTTACTAGTGTGAAGTTCTTAACCGTGTACGTACATAGATAATAAAACCCAAATATTTATCATATATATATATATATATATATATATATATATATATATATATATATATATATATATATATATATATATAATATTTGTTTTTATTATCTATGTACGTATACGGTTCGCCTTTTATAATCGGGATTCATCAGCATAGAGATATGACTATTCACTACCGGTAATGCGATTCGAAAACCCGGATTCCGAGTATTATACAACTCAAATCCCGACGCCCAGAACCACTCGGCCAATGCTAAATAGCGAATAAACAGTGATATTTTTAACACTTTATCTGGCGGCTTGACGTCATAAGAGCGTTCTACTTAATGAAAGGAACGATGCACATATAGCTAGCGACGTCATGCTGTGTTAATACTACACTTACAGTGCCCTTGTACACGGGTTTTCTAAGAGCTACAAATAATAAATATTTGTTTGTGTGTGTGTGTTTAACGTTAGTGGGAGAGAACCCCAACAGAGTGCTCAATTATTAAGAAATTTAAAAAATAAGAGCGTAATATTTATTTATATATGTATTACAGAAGATCAAAACAACATTGGTACCGTCTGTTTCAAATCCAAACAAAGAGGACTTAGAATTAGTCTCCTTGACCCGGCTCTTTCCAGCCTCTGTGTATGTCTGCCCCTCTAGAAAACATATATATATATATATATACATCACAGGATATAATTCCAGTTCATTCAATAAACATTTTATTTACAAGCAATTGCTTTTGCCCATTTTGTAAATATACACATTTATGATACATTTTGTAAATCATTAATATGTATATTTACGAAATAGACAGAAACAAATGTTTGTAAATAACATGTTTTATGAATGAAACGGAATTATATCATGTTAAATTAAGAGCTACTATATAAACCTTTGGGTGAACTTAAAGAAATTTATATATGTATCTCATATATATACATATGGCAATGTTTTATTTGGGTGAACTTAAAGAAATTTATATATATATATATATATATATATATATATATATATATATATATATATATATATATATATATGGCAATGTTTTATTAAATAACCATTACATTATTTTTAACTACAGACGCCAGCGTTTCAAGCGTTTTGCTGCCATCATTGTAGGAAGTGACAATTTAAGACGGTCGAAAGGTACTAAGCCAATACACAATTAACATAGACTCCGAAAGCTAGCGTTTTAACCTCACGGCCACGGGAAATCATCACATAAAGAAGCGAAATTAAGTTTTATGAGTGTCTTAAGAACGCGGGAAACCGACAGTAGACATTCGAGAGTGTTCAACGAACGTTATCGCAACCTGGCGTATAGCTAAGTGACAGTCTATTCTTAAATCCCTGAACAGGATTCAACTTTAATTTCTTAACTTGGCTTAAACAATATTTTATTAAATAAATATTACATTATTTTACCTACAGACGCAAGCGTTGCAAGCGTTGCAAGCTTTTTGCCATCATCAGTGTCATAAGTGAACATTTCAGACGGTCTGACGACACGAACCCAGTACAGAATCAGCCTAGACTCCGCGAGCTGTCGCTCTAACGAAACAATATATATATATATATATATATATATATATATATATATATATATATATATATATATATATATATATATATATATATATATATATATATATTTCAAGATTTATTATTATATCATTTAATAATAACTTACACCCAAACGGAGTCATCTGATTTACAGTTGTAGTTTACCGCAAAAAACAATTTGTTCTCTTCAGAACCCTGGAACGAAATGTGCAAACAGAGAGAATTGAGGTTCGTCACATACAGAAATAAGAATCCTTCACTCCAAAAGAAAATTTAGCAATGGTTGTGAAAAATGTTCAAAGAGTAAAAAAAAAAAAGAATGCAAATAAAGGCTAATTTGAAGTAAAAAGTAAAACAGGCTAATTTCGATTACTTATGCCTTCTATGCGGATGTCCTAAAACAAACATTGGAAATTTTCATAAGGGGAGATAATTCAGCATAGATAAATACATTTATTTCATGTTGAGGCAAGGGAGATAATTCTCACGTCTAAATTGCGTTAGATCAAAGATGCGTTTTTTCCAAAATGAATTAAATTTATGTGTTCACTAATTTACTTAAAGCCATATTTTTATTTAAAAAGTATATAATTATAATTAATTATAACATGAATAAACGTACATATATATATATATATATATATATATATATATATATATATATATATATATATATATATATATATATATATATATACATACGTACATAAATATAAATAAAATATTTAAGTAAAATATTTTTTTAAACATAATAAAAATTAAATTACAAATTAAAAAAGTAAAAATAATAAACAATGAAAATAAAACGTAGTAAAAAACTAATATATATATATATATATATATATATATATATATATATATATATATATATATATATTGAAAGGTATGCCTTTGTACGGTGGGTATTGATAGCAGGAGAAAAGGTATAGTCAATGAGGTGAAGAAATGTTTACATGCGACTCGTGTGTGTTCATTCCAGCATCTTCGCACTTAAAGAAGTCAGCAACTTGGGTGACGTTGTTGTGGACATTTTCTAAAATATAAGTGGGCCATGAAATGAAAAATAAAGATATAATGTATACCTTTAAGGTAGAACCTATCATGAAAGAATTTATGCTCGATATACAAGATAAAGCAATTATATAGACAAGTAAAATGATGATAATCAAGATAGTAAAAATACAATATATATTACATCAGCAGTTGCTCAAATCAAAGTGTTACAAATAAAATAAATTTATCATTCCTCTCTTAATCCATGGCTTTTCAAAGAATGACATTTTATCGTTAGAGGAAAACAAACAGATAAGTCAGTAAGGGAAATTACCAAAAGTCATAATTTGAAAATATATAAAGATTATATAAGATAAAGAGAAATATGAAAAATGTCCAATACGAAGAGAAAAGGTTTAACATATAGGAAAGCGTTCATCGTAAAAGGCGGCATGAAAATTATAGCAATAATTTGAAAAACGGTCAATCAAGGAAAGATTGGCGTCAAAAATTGTATATCCGTTGAATTCTTGGAAAGGCCAAACCATTAAAATGCCCAAATAATATAGTTAGAAAAGGTTGCAATGTAAAAGTTTAGAATGTAAATTGTGTATTAAAAGCCACTTTAGAGACTTCCATGGGCTTTCCAGTTATGGGTTTTATGGAGTTGAATTCAAAATGAGATAATAAGAAGTACACCCAAGCATATATGCACATTCATACACACACACACATATATATATACATACATACATACACACATACATAAACTTACATACATACATTCACACACACACACACACACACACACACACACACACACACACACACACACATATATATATATATATATATATATATGTGCTTTTTTGAAAGCTTACCAAAGCATTCTGTTCAGGAGCCCAATCAACACTACAAAAGATTTTTACATTCAAAAATTATTTATTTATCATTTTTCAAATTAAAGTGTTTATTACCTACACGTGTTTCACTACCAACCAGGTACTTGCTTGGCAGATGATCAGGGAAAATTAAGCACCTTAAATAAGAGTTACAACAACCGGCAATACACAATGTGGTGTTGCTTTTCTTGAGGTCACTTAAGAAGGGAAGAAAAAAATAAAGTAAGATAGAGAAGAAAAAAAAATATATAAAAAAATATATATATATAAAAAAATATCTATTAAAAAAAATATATAAAAAATAATAAAAACAAAAATATATAATTTGTTCCAAATGCCCTCCAGTGAAACAGTAATAATGAGCGAGAATACCCCCTATTGACGGGCGGCACAACTATGACAAATATCCCCCCCCCAAAAAAATATAAAGACCAAACAACAGTCAAAACTCCGTTCCCAAGTTACCATTCCAAGCCACTGATCTTATTGGCATTCCAGATCTATTCCATCCGAAGGAAAAAAACGATACAATTGTCCTTTTTTAATGCCTGCTGTCGTGTTGTCCCTATTTCCAGGTTCAATTCGCTCCTTTTCGAGATGGACTCGCAACGAGGCGAATTAATGACGATCCTGCAGAGACCCCCCCCCTCCTAAGAAAAAGCTCCCAAAATGGTAGACATAAAATATTTATCCATAATACATTTCTTAAAATTCTAGTTTCTATTTTAAAAATTATTCTCTATAAAAACTAATTATCTAGTTACATCTTTTTTCATTCAGGGAAAGTATCCATTATTTAATTTACTGCCGATAACTACCTTGTTTATATTTATCGAAAAAAAATCATTCATATATTATATATAAAATATTACTATCAAATGTTTCTTACAAAAATCTATTTTCTATTTTAAAATTTATTCTTTATAAGATCTAATAATCCAACGTCTGAGAATATCTTTTATTTAATTTAATTTTCTGCCGGTAGCTACTTTACTATTCATTGAAGAGGACAGACTCGCAGTTATCATTCTGAAAAAATCATTCCTATACTTTAAATAAAGTCTTACTACAAGATGTTTCTTACAACAATCTAGTTTCTATTAAAAAAAAACTATTCTTAATAAAAACTAATTATCTACCGTCTGAGACGTCATTTTTCATTCCGGGAAAATATCTTTTATTCAATTCACTGCCGAGGGCCACCTTGTTGATATCAATCGAATAGGACAATCTTCATCCCGTAGCAATAGTTTTGAAAAAATCTTTCATATACTATAAATAAACTATTACTACAAAATGTTTCGTATTTTATTTCATATAATCGAATTTAATTTAACCTAATTTAATAAATTGATGATATCTTTTATGTTGTTATTTTTTATGTTTTTATTTTTTAACTTATTCCTAGAGTTGACCTAATTCCTGTCAGCAGTACCCATATGAATGGTCGAGTGATCCCGTTTTCGCGGAAAACACCTTGGATGATCCTATATATCCCTTAAATAAAATATATTAATGCCGCATATTGCTTCTAAATTCCATTACCATTTTAAAAGTACCTTCCAATTAAGACCCCATTACATCTCTTCCCCCAGTGATGGAAAGATCATGCTATTGTGTTTATGCTGGTACATTTACATCAGGGATAGTCATAGAAATGTGTAAATGATCTTAACTGTATTGAAATAAAATTTGAAATATATATATATATACACAACACATACATATTAATATAAATATTGTTTTCACAAGTCTAGTTAATACTTTAAAGACGTTGTCCTTAGTTGTTGGGGCGGTTTACAACATACTAGGGAAATATTAATTTATTAAACTATGAATGCTTCCAGCATACTGCAGAACGACGCAGATGGAGACAACACCATTCTATCCACACACAGGGGGGTGGAGTTACCTATTAATACCATTTCGCCCCTAGTGCGATCTATGCTGGTGCAACTGTCTCCAGCCTCGTCACTTCTGAAGTTTTTAGCTACATTTACTGGCTTTCCTTTTGTCGCCCTACCCTACCCTATATCTCCCTTTCCCCTCTGTGGAGCTGTACTTGGGTATTTTATCTATTAAGGAATTTTCGGAATGGGTGAATTATCATGCTTAAGGGCTACGTAGAAATAGGTATATGACTTCACTGTCCATCCCTCTGATTCTACAGAATTATTAACCTCACATTACTGCCATACACCAACTACATGAAATTCCCAATGCCTTCCGTATGCTATATCTATTTCCACGAATAATTATGATTTATTATTTATTATCCAATTATCTATTTGTATGTAACCAAATTCCCCCACTCTACTTTGCTGAGTAAGTATTTACTATTGTTAATCTTCAATGGTACATCCTCCGATAGAATATTTTCACCTAAAGATCCCCCCACCCTATGTCCCGATTTCTACTGATAATCGAATCAATTCATATCTAAGCCTAAGTACATGCTGCTAGCTCATATCCTCTATATTATACGGTAAATTTAAATGCTCTGTACCCTGTAATCGAGTATCATCGAGCTTGTTTTTATTGGAATAATCGCAGTCTTCACTGAATAATCTTTTTTCTAAGTGAAAAATCCAAATCTTTCTCTCTCTCTCTCCCTATATATATATATATATATATATATATATATATATATATATATATATATATATATAGATGAAGTCTTATAAATAAAGACGAAGCGTTGATGAATATATAAAAAACATCCTTTTTTGGTGTTTCCGTTTTCATTTCCCATTACGTCAGATTACTTTCATCCTTCCTTTCTCATATATATATATATATATATATATATATATATATATATATATATATATATATATATATATATATATATATATATATATATATATATATATACCAGCAAAACCTTTTGGGCAGCAATAAATTGAGGATATGGAGCGGGGCTATAGTCATGTTTACAATTTTAAATATTAATTTTAAAGTTGTTTTTCCATTGTTAGAAAATACTTGTATGTAATTGAGGGGTACAGAAATATAATGTTTAAAGCAATGTTTAAAAAAATACCATGGAAAAAATACATAATTAAACAAAATTAAATAAGAAAGTTTCCAATTCAATTCCGTCCAGGAGGAAAGAAATAAGCTAACCTAATTTCAAATACAGATTGTGTGTGCGTGGTTTTAAAAAAAAAATATTTTGTGAGGATAGAAAGTGATTTAAAATAAAATTTACCTAAGATATTGCCATACGTTTAAAATTAAATCAACTTTAACTTCCTTTTTAAAACTGTTTGGTGATGATTCAATAAACATATAACTATTTAGTGTTTAATTTAAATTTCTTTTCTTTTTCTTTTTCTTTCTTTCTCCATTTCATTCTTCCCAAATATGATCTAGAATTAAGATCGGATTCTAACTTTGCCTGATGAGATCTCAGTTAGTAATAGCTGTTGATCGATAACATCGACATGCCAGTGTCGCAGATTTTGTACATGTCTGTGTAAATAAAAATAATTATATATAAAATCTCTATTGGATATTGAGCACTTTTTATAAACCCGGTTAAAATTCTTTGGATTACTACCCTGTGGATGTTTTACCTGGATTATCATATATATAT
The DNA here is from genome assembly GCA_963556195.1 of Sepiola atlantica. NCBI lineage: Eukaryota > Metazoa > Mollusca > Cephalopoda > Sepiida > Sepiolidae > Sepiola > Sepiola atlantica. The sequence continues at coordinate 107,699,775 of OY744522.1, forward strand.
ATATATATATATATATATATATATATATATATATATATATATATATATATATATATATATATATATGTGTGTGTGTGTGTGCGTGTGTGTGTGTGTGAAAAAAGACAAACGGAAAACAGGTTAAAATGCAGGAGAAAAAGAAAAAGAAAAGATTTGACCGTTTTCGTTCGTATTAATGAACGTCTTCAGAAAAAGTTAATACGAACGAAACCGGTAAAATCTCTTGTTTTTATTTTTCTCCTGCATTTTAACCTGTTTTTCGTTTGTCTTTTGAAACACATTTTGTCTACCAAGGCATTTCATTTTCATGACTTATCGTGCACCTGACCCCATACATATATATATATATATATATATATATATATATATATATATATATATATATATATATATATATATATACATTCATATATATATATATATATATATATATATAAATATATATATATATATATATATATATATATATATATAGAGAGAGAGAGAGTATTTTAATGTTATTCAAACCACATGAAATGCAAGGAACAAATTCCCACCAATTACACAAAAAATTCAATTTTTATTTACCTGAATGATTACCTATTTTTTACGAGCATTGAAGATAACCTCCCCAAGAACTAAATGTTTGAACACTTGGAACATTATTATATGCATCTTGGTGGTAGGCCGAGAAAATGATATGCTGCAAACAAAAAAAAAAGGATTTTTTGTTGAAATTGGTGAAAATTTTTCTCCTTTTATTTAGTGTGGTTTGAATAACAATAACGTATTCTCTATTGCAGCTCTAGTCCAACGCTATTGAGCTATTATAAAACTTTATGTTATAAAATTGATATCTGAAATAAAAAATTATATATATATATATTGTGCGTAACGCGACCTTTTGGTAGATATTTGTGTTTGCATAGGTAATACCGTTATTAAATCAAACGGTTCATTTATCTTCGGAGATATTTAATATTAATTTAATATTAATTTAATATTAATTTAATATTAATTTAATATTCATTTAATATTAATTTAATATTAATTTAATATTAATTTAATATTAATTTAATATTCATTTAATATTAATTTAATATTCATTTAATATTAATTTAATATTAATTTAATATTAATTTAATATTAATAATGATCTTTGACATAAGAATACGCACTGTTACTCTATTTAAAAGTCCGTCAAATGACGGCTTTTGGACGAGTTATCTATGTATTCTGCTTCAATATCACCTCGGTCAGATTTTGATAAAATAAATTACTGTAATATTTATTCATTTGGGAGGAGGTAACCAGGGACTAGATTTGTGACTGCGCAATCAGATAACAATGTTCTTTCATTGAATAAATCAAAGAAATAATTCCATATATTGGTAACAAAGTAGTGGCAATGTTAGTCGGTAAGGATGGATATATTTTTCTATGGAATTCGCTCCAGACAAGGCGTGAAGCCACTTGAAGTAAAGAGTTAACATTGTTGCATAATAACAAAATGGGAGAAGAATGAAGAGCTACTTCAAAACAAGGTAGTCTTTTTTACTGAAAGTGATACATTCAAAGGCAAACTGATCGAAACTAACGCCGAAATATTAGCATTGCAGGGGGGGGACACATCCATCCGCAACATAAAACTTGAAAATACCCCCGACCTTTAGCAAGCGGTGATGGAGATGCCTTTCTAGGAGGTAGCTCTCAGTTAAGTCTCCTGTAGTATGATACGGGGAATTGCCGACCAGAAACCGCTATAACCTCGCCCTTTAACAAGGATCTTCATTATCTGTCAGTTATCAGACACACCAAGGCTGAAAGAGACGCCATTACCAGCGTTCAACACCAAACAGGCTAGCCAAAAAGAAAACCCAAGGAAGGGGTTACACGGCTGGCTGACAAAAAAAAGTCTACCCAACTCGTGTCTATCAATAATCACATGGAAACGAGAGGGAAAATAGATGCCAGTTACAGGAAATGATGGTAAAACCCTAAACCTGGAAGACATAAAATTAAGAACGCATGAAAAAGATGTCCTTGATATGAGAAAGCACTGACAGGTTGAGCTTTGATAGATAGCAATGCTTTCCGGTGTAGCGAAAGTGTTTTAATAATGTTTTTCTAATATAACGCTTCATGATTCATCATCGCCGTTAGAAACCCTTTGCCTCGTAGCGAGAATTCAATGTCGACACAAGTCCTCCATTGAATACGTCTCCGGCATTTCTTTCCAGCCTTCGTTAAAATGTTTCTCTGTTCCGTTTCCCGGTGTTAGATTCTACACTAATATATATATATATATTTATATATATATATATATATATATATATATATATATATATATATATATATATATATATATATATATATATATATAGTAAGCTATGAAAATATATTTATTTCAATTAAGCTACACAGACGCTCCCGCGTTTCATCCCCGGGGGAATCTTCAGGCAAAATGCCTCTGTGTAGCTTAATTGCCATGAATGTATTTTCATAGCTTACTACCTAGCTCTACTTACGTATCGAGCACTGTTGAAGTAAATACTGAAAATTGATACATAAAAAAAGTATATCTCCTTATACAATTTTATGTGGATACATGAAATACTAATATATATATATATATATATATATATATATATATATATATATATGCGGTAAGGGACACGATAAGTCATGAAAATGAAATGCCGTGGTAGACAAAATGTGCGAAATAAGAAACAAAACGGAAAACAGGTTAGAATGCAGGAGAAAAACAAAAACAAGAGATTTGACTGGTTTCGTTCGTGTTAACGAACGTTTTAAGACACATTGGAAACAATTTTATTTTGAAAGCACCCACATGGGAGAAGGAAAAGATGGCCCGATTGGACCATATGGAAGACATTTAGCGACATTGAAATATGATTTGACAAGTAGGTGACATATTCTTCTTTATTTCTTATTCTTTTTTCTTTCTTTATATTTCGATTTATTTTATTTTCTTTTTTTCATTTTCACACCTATTGAGCTAGTATAGGGGAGGCGGTAGGCGGAGGGGGTAAAGGCGATAAGAGGGAAGAAGACAGAGAAACTAGCCAGGATAAACACACATAAAGTGGAAGATACATATATAAGCATGCATACATATTTGTATATAGGCTCGTTCCGTTGTTCTTTTATGCCTAATTGACAATCTATCTAGTCTTCGGCTTTTTCTTCATTATTGCGGGGTCATGCCCTTAGCCCCCCCCCCCCCGTGACGTCTTATGCGTTAGGACTAAACATACCTGCATCATTATTTTACACTATTTTATAACAATTTTATTCAATGAATACTTTAATACTTTAATGACCAAACAATACCGTAATAATTATATTATTATTATTATTATTATTATTATTATTATTATTATTATTATTATTATTATTATTATTATTATTATTATTTGTACTCACTAGATGTTCTCACACAAGTTATGGTCAGTGATTGCTCACCGACAACTACCAGTGATGTACCCTGGAGTCTGAGTGACAACAATCCTCCCCAGAGTCACAGTACTCTCCCCCTCTTTTTGATGACCACCGCAGATGACCTTGCTGTATCGCAACAGCCGCCTACCATTGATTTCTCGCTGACACCGACCATTGGTATTCCTGGGGATTTGGGTGGCAATAAACGTCCCCAACGTTCCAGCACTCTCCACACTCTACGAGTGGAGGCCTGGTTAGTGCTGTCCCTTCTAGTTCTTTCCATCATCCTTGATCCTCTACGACTATTTTGTGTGGTGTCAGTCGAGACCGGTGCCATTTCTTTTTTTTGGGGGGGGGGGGGCTTATGATGTTTATTGCAGTTTATGTTCCTTTGTTCGTGACATGTTATGACTTCCATGTGACTGGTTACCATTCATAGCTTATGCGAGTTGGTTTCCGCATTCGAGGATTTTCCTTAAGATTGCAGCTGTTTTGATCATTGCCGTCCTTTGTATGGTCTCAGTGATCCTTTTCATTGCAATTTTTCCCAGTCTTTTATCCAGGTTGTTTGGGACTGTTCTTAGCGCTCCTACGATTATTGGTATTATATTTAAAGTTCTGACTAAAAATGACCAGATTCGGCATTAAATAACCCGAAAACTCCAGTTATGCCGTAAAACAAACCAGTTAGGGATTTTTGACGCCTAAAACGTGTTAGATTTTTAGTAAAGAATTTTAAAGAAGTTAATCCACAGAAAATTGTGAAATCTTTACTACAAAGCTCTTACCTGTGGTCAGAGTGTAGTTCTCAATATGCAAAATAAAATATACGTAAAAACGAAGAAAAAAAGGACCGTCCGGATATAATATAACTTAAACCAAGAAATACTTTTTAAAAGAAGAAACATCTTTTTTATTCAGTGTCAGTTGTTTTAAAAGTTGTCAAATTTCAATAGAATTTGATAGATAATGGACTGTGTTTAAATTTCTACCCTTTGACAGTTTGACCAGCTTTCAAAGGTGCTTAATAAAATTGACTGGAGTGTACTTGCCGATATTAAAATGTACAAATTAAATAATATCGATTTAATATTATTTTTTCTAATAACAAAACAATCTTATTATTTTTAAAAGAAACGGCATGTTCAAAATATGTTTCTCTGAAATTGTTGACAGAGGATTACTTTATGATCAGCTAGAACCCCATGCGCAAATTCGATAGTTTATTAGTTGACTTCAAAACGCAGGGGATATTTGAAGTCAAAGGCAGTTGCTGGCAGAAACTTAGCAAGACTACACATCATATAAGATCCTGATAAATAAGAGCCTTAAAACTCCTTGTTCTTCATAGGAAAATAGTTCAGAAGAAACTCATAATTATAGAAAATGACCTGACCATGTGATGCTAACTTGTCACCGATAATCATAAGCAACAATCGAATATATACTTACTACTAAATGTTTTATTACATTGTAAGCATTTGCTTATAATCTTCTCTCTATATAAAACTCAATATCTGCGTGTTCGTGTTATGCTTATGTGTTCCCTATAGAAATAAATGTTAGAAAACTTACATAAAATCTAAAAGTGTATTCTTATCTAAAATTTATCGGGGAAAACAATTGTAGTGGTTCCGAATGTCTAGGTCAACCCTAAGGGGGACTATGAGGGCATACTCCTCTTAAAACTTACAAAATATCCTATTTTTATGAAATTTAAATCATGTGTATCAAATCATCTGGTAAACACAATGAAAATGGTCTCGAATCTTTAAGTGCCCTCCTAACCCAAGGGAGTTGTGGGGGCCGACCCTCCTTTAAAACTACGAATATAACCTATTTTGATAAAATGTATGTCATATGTATAAATTTTTTGGAGAATACTAATGGAAGCTGGCCCAAATCTCTATGCTACCCTCCATGTGCCGAATATCTACGTATATCCAACTTTAATGAAATGTATACCGTATGTATAAGACGCTAATTCAGAGAGTTTTTCAACATTTCAGATTCTTCCTACTATATTAAAAGGACTAAACGAGAGGCGGGAGGGGGGGGGGGCAGTAAAACATATAAGAATAACAGTTCAAATAATTTTACTTTAAAATATACTTTCTTCTTCGACAATGTTCTATTGTACGCGCGTGCTGTTGCTGTCTTAGTCCGAGGACCTAGGATAATACATTAGCTGTAATAAAAGCCATCTATGCCTGTAACGATATTTGTTCAATTAATTAATACGATACGATCTTCTATTCATCAGCTGTTGATCGTTTATTTGGGCGAGGGCTGACAAGAAGAGAGCGAACGAGAGAGAGAGAGAGAGAGAGAGAGAGAGAGAGAGAGAGAGAGAGAGAGAGAGAGAAGAGCTCACTTATTCACGCGCATTGTTAATTTTTGTAACATTTTGTCTTCTATTGGGACTCTCTCGATTGCAACCACCACTCGCTAAATCGTTTATATGACGCCACTTCCTCCGCATAAGTGCTATCGCTTCATATTCTCATGTAAATTATGCTTATCTTGAAAAGTAACCCCCCATAAACTATTCGTGACATTTTGTTTAGTTTATATCCTGTTTACGACCCCAAGGTAGGCCCACCTGCACAAAACATATTTAATTAATATTTGTACTAGCAAACGTACCCACGCATAGTTAATATTGTGAGTACATTGTATTCGTGATATTATAGTTATATGGATTTAGGTAAAAAAAGTATACCTGTGAACACATTGTATGTATCATCAGCATATATGCAAGCGCATTATAGAAACAAATATTAAACCGACAATATATGTAAAAAAAGAAGAAAAAATGACCATCCAGATAGAATATAACTTAAATCGAAACATCAAACAAAAGACATATTATTTAAAAGAGGAAAATCCTTTCTGCTCAGTATCATCTGTTTTAAAAGTTGTCGAATGTCAATAGTATTTGACGGATAGTGGATTGTGTTTTGATTTCCACCCTTCAACAAAGTGACCAGTTTTTAAAGGTGGTTAATAAAATTGACCGGAGTGTACTTACCGATATTATAATGTACACCTTGAATAGTATCAATTTAAAATCATTTTTTGTCGATTGTGCAGTATATTTAACAAGAAAAAAGAAGTGGAAAGTAACAAATAGACAACAAATAACTGTTTCTAAACACAAAGAAATTTTACTTTCTTTACTTACCTATATAATTTCACGTGTGTTTACTGATTGTAAGATTTATTATCCTTGCCTTTGTTATCGCCACTTTTACTTAGCCAAGAACGCGTGCTTTCCAACATGGCCGACAATTTGAGGGGTAATTGGTCGCAAATTTTAGACTTAAAATATAATTAAAAAAATAAATAAGGAGATTGGTTGAACCGTAACCCTAAGTCCAAGAGTGACTGCCCATCAGATTAGGGTAAGTTTTAAAAAAATTATATTATCGATTAGGGTTAGGTTAGAGTTAGAGTTCAGGTCTCTATTTTGAGATTGATGAATACTTCATTTATCGTCGTATAAAATGCAGAACAAACGCTAATGTAGAATGCATTGTGGACAGCTATCCGTGTGAGCTTTTGTAAAAGCAGAAGTATAAAAGTAACGATATTTTTATACAAATACCCAATGCCATGAATGGATTCCATTCTCTTGTGTAAGTAATACAACTTTTTAAACTACAATCCGCATTTTGTTTGTTTTCGTTTAGAGGGGGTATTTTTTCGGGCCGCGCTTCTCTAAAAACCAAATCATAAATGTATAAGAGCCTATCTTAGCATTGCCCGCAAGACAAACTCCTCTAATAGCTTTGTAACAACGACAGGATCGTCAAACGAAAGGAAAACAAAGTCCTCATTATGAACAACAAAAGGGTATTGGGTGTAGGTTGAAGAAGGATAATACAGTGTCAGAATGAAGAAATGAATTTAGTAAGAAAAGTTGTGGGCTGTCGAAAGTCGACAAGCAGTTTATCTTCCAGTGATGATAGCTGATACTTGGGTGCCACGTTTACAGAGAGGTAGAAGAAAGGAGACGTCTTTCTTCGTCGGTGCCAGGGATCTCTCTGGGGCTGCTGTTCAAATCCCAGAGGGTCTGAAGTAGTCCTTCAAAGTTCCTTTTGAAATAAATACATCATGGAGTTTGATTGGTCCCCGTTGGGCCAAATCACCTCACAGGAGAAGCTCTCCGCGAGAGAAAATAAATGTTAAGGTTTATGACTGTTACAGATGTTTTTAAATATACTCTCTTTTCCAGCCAAGAGACAACGGTAGCGTGAATTTCATAAACCCAACATTCGTATGGAGTCAATGAATTAATAAAATAAAATAAAACAACAAACTTAGGACTGTGTGCAAACTGGCTATGTTAAGCAATTACTTTGAGGTCAAACAAGAGTTTAACCTGGAAACATAAAAACATAATCAAAATATACGAAATGTTTAGATCCAGACAGGCCTGCTAATCTGGGCGAAGGCGCCGGAACTTTTGTTGTTAACAAGAGGGAAAACAAACAGAAAAAAAAACTAACGAACACAATATGCCGGACAGGAAGCGCGCCTGTTCCAACATACTATAGCGGAAAGATCAAAGAAAACGAATAAACTAATAATACCGTGGGTAAATTTACATTAGACTCTACAGGCCAGATGCAAGCCTTTAGGGCTCCCTATCCATCTAGCTCCGAATTAATAGAATTTGGAAACCACTTCATTACGTATACTTCTCACTAACATTTTTTTTTTTTTTTGCAAAAAAGCGTAAAACTTCCGACCTACTTCAGGTGCATCTTATCGAACTACATAATATTTATGTCGAACTCTGGAATCCATACGGAATATAAACACAACCCTTTATTTAATCCACAGGGGTAGATTGTTTTCGTCCCGTCAGCCATGACCGAGTGAAGTCTTAATCAAATGTTTTATTATGATTATCTTAGCATCGCCTGTGCTGAGGATTTAAGCTTCAATCTCCAGAAGACTGACACTTAGAACTCAACACATTATCCGTTGTGACTCGTGTCTATGGAGGTTACATCGGCCGAAACGTTGTGAGAATAGCATCCGAAATGAGAACAGTAGTCCGAATAATCCAAATAATATAGATTTCCCCTTTTCTTATATTTAAAAAAATTAAGAATAGAGGAACTTTGACTGCTTCTTTCGTATTGCCCGTAGGCTAACCCAGCACTGCATTTATTAATGAAAAAAAAACCCAGAGCAGCGTTGAGATCAGCCACTACTTAGACGAGTGATTATTGTGCTGTAACTTTAGAAATAGAATGGTTATCTTCTAAAACACTATTGGGAAGGTATGAAGCCATTTTATCTAATTTGACTCCACATAGATTTGTATCTCCCAGTCTCATGTTACTCTCTCCTCTGGGTATTAAATTTAAACTACATCCGGTGATGAAACCCACATTTTAGAGCTTTAAGGGGTGTGATCTCACTTATTAGATTCAACTATCTTCAGCCATATTTTAACTGTAAACATATACAATGGGGCATGTTTAGTGGGGTGCGTATTTACAATGCACGCGAATGGCGAACCTTCGGTGGGAGACATATTTAGCTAAGAGAAGGTCACTCAATAAATGGTCTGACCTTTGAAATAGTAATGTCTTCTTGGATACGAGGTTCTATGCTGCGATTATAACCCACTTGATATTTTCCAAAAGTAATGTTCATACACTAGGGTGGACATCATAGTAAGTCAATTTTTTTATGTCTCTAGGCTAACAGCTGAAAACTTCGAGTATTTTCTCGGTGTGGCCCAAATGATATCCATATATATTCCAGCAGAGGGACAGAGCGGGACAGTTGTGTTTCTGATAATATATTGTTTTCGGTTAGCAGATGTGTTTGTCTTGATTTGCAGGCCGGTTGTTCATTAGGAGAAAGCAAGTATCATTGTAACGTCTCTCAAAATAAAAGGCTGTTACTGTTTTGAACAAGAGTTGTGGTTTTGTTTGGAGAGATAACTCTTCTGTTGCAGCACTGACCGAAACCACATGATTGAAACTGCGACTGGTGTCGAAATCGAGCACCGAATTCAGGCGTGAACAACAAGTGGACGATCGCGGCTTCTGCAGCGAACGCACACATTGTCCGGTGTTGTAATGCATGTGAGTTTCTCATCTACGGGTTAAATGCGATATTTTACTGGGTATATAATGAAACTAAATCCGGTGATTAAGTCAAAATTTGGTAGCTTTAAGGAGTGTAGGCGCACGCATTAGTCGCCATTATTTTAAGTACACTCTGACCCGGAGTGGTAGGAGTTGACCGGCTCCTATATTTGGTTTTACAATGGCATGAAACTCAATCCGGTGACCAGTGTAGCAGACATTAACATTTACATTTCTTTCGTCTTGCAGTGAGCAGCCCCTGAAAGGGGATTGGATCACACGGTAACGAATCGGCCTCCAGGGCTTACTAATTTTGACCGAATTATTGAAGGAGTACTTCCTGACCCTTTGGAATTTGTAGGTCAACGGGGAGTTACTCAACACCAACGAAGAAGGACGTCGTCTCTCTCCTGCTCCTGTCCACCGTACAGCTGAGCAAGGCTATTTTCCATTGGAAGAAATACAGATCGAGGAAAAGCCGTAGCTGAACTTTCTTACTTTATTCCTTTCTTCACTGTGACATAGTCTTAACTATCGGCAACCTACACCCAACAATGTAGGTTACTTAAATAAATACATATCATGGACGGCGGCACCGGGGGAGGGGGCAGGGGGGCAGGGGGGCTCAATCCCCCCCCTTTTGACTTGGCCCCCCCACTTTACGGTCATCAATAATGAAATATACAGGGTGTTTCAAAAGTCTTGGGAACATAACGATTTTTAATAACTCAAAAACTATTAGGAGTTGAAAAATGAAATTGGTACCGTTGGAAAGGTTAAAGTTTCAAGTTTTGTGGGGAATCTTCAAAGTTGCTCAATATGAGCACCATTCGTCACACGGCAGACATCTAGTCGATAGTCCATTTCCTGCCAAACGCGTTCCAGCATCTTGACGTCAATGGTTCCCACAACTGCCGTTACGCGAGCCTTTAGTTCGTCAATATCTCTTGGAAGGGGCGGCACATAGACTTGTTACTTGACAAAGCCCCAAAGGAAAAAGTCACACGGGGTAAGATCTGGAGATCTAGGAGGCCAGGGCATGAGAACGTCATCACCTCGCCCAGATCTTCCAATCCATCTACCAGGCAGCCTTGTGTTAAGAAACTGCCTTACTCTAAGACTCCAGTGTGGTGGTGCACCATCTTGTTGAAAAATGAAGTCATCAGATTCTGCTTGTTCCAACTGAGCCATTAACCAGTCTTCCAGCATGTTGAGATAGGATTCACCAGTGATAGTTGCCTCTTCAAAGAAGAACGGTCCATAGACACCTTTCTTGGAAATTGCACAAAACACGTTCACTTTTGGTGAATCTCGCTCGTGCTCAAGAAGTTCATGAGGATTCTCAGTACCCCATATGCGAGTGTTATGCTTGTTAACTTTGCCATTCAGATGGAAGGTCGCCTCATCGCTAAAAACAAGCCGGTCATCAAAGCCGTTATCTTCCAACTTCTCTTGCATTGCAATGCAAAAGTCACGGCGAAGTGGCTTATCAGTGTCCTTCAACTTTTGGACCAACTTGAGCTTGTAAGGTACCATTTGCAGTCGTTTCCTTAAGACACGCCAGACAGTTGCTGGAGCAAGCTGAAGTTCCCTGCTGGCTCTTCTCACTGATTTACGAGGGCTCCGCTGAAAGGCTGCCCGAACTTGCTCAACTGCATCTTCTGAAGTTGAAGGGCGACCTGTTCGCTTACTTGGGCACAAACACCCATCTTTCAAAATGCCATCTGATAATGGATTTCCTTTCAGGGGCTTCTTTTTTAAATTTCCTGCGAAATGCACGCTGAACACATGTCCACGATTCAGTCTTTGCAAATTGGAGGACGCAAAATGCCTTGTCTTGTTTAGAGAACGCCATTACTGCACCTGGAAAGATAACACGAAAATCATTAGTATGACCAAAAACTTGATTAAGCAAGCTTTAAAATGGCACCAGTTTCATTTTTTTACCTGGAATAGTTCATGAGATATACGCATTTGTAATGTTCCCAAGACTTCTGTGTTTAACCAGGTCCCCCCACTTTTTAGGAGAGCACCACCACTTTTATAACTGTCCCGCCGGTCCTGCATATAGTTTTTTTTTCATAAAATGGGTTTTGTTTTATTTTAGTTTGGCGAATGTTTTGTTGTTACAAAATATAGCAGTTTGTTTTACTATCCACGCAAAGAGAAGCTCTAATATATCAGACCCCAACTTGGGAGCTTTAAGAAGTGTAGATCGACCTCGTAGTAGCCATTACTATCGGGCCCACTCTGACCCGCAGTAGTAGTACCCTCCATAGCCCCATCTATGGTGTAAAAAGAATTTATATTTTAACACTATTTGCACGCTTAGAAAATAAATAATTAACAAACCATTCGTATATAAAGCATAAATGTAGTTTCCGCATAAAAGGATTTAACAAGCGTTGCCATAAAACCTAACCAACCATAAAAGACAACGGAGATGAATATTACATTTATCGAACAAATCAATCAAACAGTGAAACAATAGGCACCTTTGTTTATATAACAATAACATTCATTCATATTCGAACAATGAACTATTTACATCATACTTATAACAATTAGCTTCATCACAATTACCATTTATAATCAACGACTACAAACATTTATTTATTTATATATTCAGTCGGCCCACGCTACATTGTGATTCGCTTTTCGCTCCTTCATTAAATATATAATTTGATATTGAAGATGTGTCGCTGTATCACGGTTCTTTCGAAAAATATACATAACAAATTGATATTTTAATTACTTTATGTAAAATATACTAAAAGTAAATACCAAATTAAAGTATATATATATATATATATATATATATATATATATATATATATATATAAAATATGAAACTAAAAGTATACTTTTAGAGGATAGAACCTATCGTGAAATAGTTTAAGCTCCGAGATACGAGATAGAGCAATTATAAAGATAAAAGAAAGAAGAGAGATAAATATGTACGAATGACAACTCTAATTTAACTTAGATTGTTCAATGTAAGGTGTACTCGGTAAAAACATGTTTATTTTTCTTTCTTTAAGCCAAGGCTTTTCAAAGATTAAAATCTTATCATCAGAGGAATGACATAGATGGATATATTGGCAGTGGAAAAGCCAAAATTCAAAATTTGAAAAATATAAAGTAATTGAGAGTAAGAGTGTGCGTGGAAAAATATGGAGTCTGTCCAGTTGGTGAATGTCCGTAGATTAGGTGTTCGGTGAAAGGAGATTTAAAAGATGAAAAAAGGGTTTCGTGAAGGCAGCGTTGAAAATTTTCAAAAATGAAGTAAATCCAATAGAGTACACTTTGCATTGAACAATCGAAGTTGAAATAGATTTGCCATTCGTACACATTTATCTCACTTCTTTCTTATATATATATATATATATATATATATATATATATATATATATATATATATATATATATATATATATGATTATTTTTATTTACACAGACATGTACAAAATCTGCGACACTGGCATGTCGATGTTATCGATCAACAGTTATTATAAACTGAGATCTCATCAGGCAGAGTTAGAATCCGATCTTAACCTTAGATCATATTTGGAAAGAATGAAATGGGGGAAAAAAGAAGAAGAAAAGAAATTTAAAATTTCAAAGTTTGGGAAATCACATGGTTGGGACCGTTAAGAACAAAATCCAAATATAAAATAAAATTTAAAAAAATAATTACAACGATTACAACTGATTTGAGAATATGCGATTTACCCTGAGTTGAAAAAAACTTTCAACAGTTTTTTGACACATTCTGTTGCATGTACATTCCCTTTCCACTACTTCTGTCTGAATCAACAGACGATTTCATTTTTTCTATCTATCTACCTATCTATCTTTCTATTTATCTATCTATCTTTTTATTCTACCCTTTTTATTATATCTCTCTCTTTTCACTTTATTTTATTTTATTATATATTATTTTATTTTATTCAATGTTAAGGGAATTATAAACAATATTAAACAATTTTTATCCACATATGTTTCATACGTTTTCAGGAATCATCAGTGTGGAGGATGACTGTCCGCCGGTCGCACGATTCGAAACCCAGACCTAAGTCACCTTTAACCTACAGGTCTGAACTCAAACCGATACGACCAACCCAACAACCATGGGCAAAAGGAGAAATTAAAGTCTATTTATGTCAATACATATTTTAGTATGAAGTCATAACTCAAAATATATATGTTCGCTATATATATATATATATATATATATATATATGTATATATATATGTGTGTGTGTGTGTGTGTGTGTGTGTATACTTTTAGGTAAGGTATGTTCATGTTTATTTGTACGTACGGGAATCACTCCTAAACTAATTAACCGATCTTGATGAATTTTGGAACACAGCCACAACTGTAAAAAGTAGCGAGTTTTTTTGTGGGTTATATATAGTATAAATTTATTTTTTATAGAGAGGGAATAAATAAGAGTGGAAGCCCTTTGTGAAAATTCAGATACTTCCGATTTTTGTGAAATTTTAATAATACGTGTTTGACATCAATTTATAAATATTCCCTTGATTTCAGTTTTTCTGAAGTATTTTAAAGAGATTTATGGGACACAATATAAACACAACCCTATCATTTTAAAAATTCAAATATTTCAGATATAAAAAAACGTGAATATCTGTAATATGGGGAAATATATATAGTGATCAGGGTATAATGAATTTAAATCTATGCACATAGAGAATATAGAAAAATACGTATATACATTCATATATATCTATATCTATATATTGTGTGTGTAGGCAGCATTTTCTAATTTATGCAAACGTTAAAAATAACAGAATTCGTCTTTTTGTATGTTTTAATTTTTCTGATGGTCTTTTTTGTATTAAAATAAAAAAAATTAATAAATGTTCCAATCAATAAATATCGAATCATCCTCAGGTGCCAAAAGCAAATGAACAAAAAAGCTGGAGAAATGAGGAGAATTTTTAAATATATATATATATATATATATATATATATATATATATATATATATATATATATACAGAGAGAGAGAGAGAGAGAGAGAGAGAGAGAGAGAGAGAGATAGAGAGAGAGAGAGAGAGAGAGAGAGAGAGAGAGAGAGAGAGAGAACAAGCGAGAGCGAGATAGATATAAAAAACTAAAAACAAATAAAGGTAAATAAATAAATATATATATATATACAATAATATTTTTATAAATAAATATTAATTATTTAAATACCTACAGACATCGATGTTTCATGCTAATGCAATCTTCAGTGTAGGAACTAATTCTCAACGGTCGGTGGGCGCGAACCCCGAACACACATCGCCACTGATTCGTAGTCGAGGATCTTATCCATTGGCCATAGCCAATTAGTTAGTAAATATAGAGGAACTTTAAATGTAAATAGCGAATCGGTGGCTATGTACCAGGCAGTTATAGAGTGATCTACGAAACGGCGTTCGGATCGTGCATATAGCTATTTGCACTGCTTGTTATTAAAGTTATATATATATAGATGTCGTATTAGCAAAAACGAAAAGAAGAATATGAGAACAAAAAGAAAACCCAAAGGACATAATCTAAAAACAGGGAAGCACCAGTTTATAGGTTTATATTGGGTAAATTAGTCGTTTCTTAGCCAAAATGGCGGACGATTAATCCACTGTTTTTTTCTGACTTTTTCCGACCTCACAAATTAGTAAGTAAACCCAAATATATTGTTTTGGACTAATTTCCCAGCTGTATTTCCTTTAAAATAGTTTAAGGTAAATTTGAAATTAGTCCCAAACAATTTATTTTGGTTTATTTTGTTAGGTCGAAAAAAAAAACAGGCGATTCATTGCCTGCCATTCGGGCTGGGAAACGACTAATTTACCTTATATTGATTTCATTGATAATAGCTTTAGAGAGGTGGGGGACATAATAGAAGGCAATCTTTTGTTTAATTGTATGTTTTGAGTTGGCTATGATAGCTGGTTCGATTAATCGTCGTGTAGATTTGTTTTGTATGGATTTAATTGAAGTGGTGTTTGTAACATCGATTAAAGCGGCGTTTTTTTTTTACATATATCTATATTTATTATACCCTGATTACTAATATATATTCTCCCAAATTACATACTTTTCTCGTTAACTTTTGTCTCTTGAAAAAGCCCAGGCAACAGTTCGGCGAAACGTTGAGTTTTATGTCTTCCGCTTTTCTATTTCAACTCATACCGTCAGATTTATTTTATTCTTATATGGTCATATATATATATATATATATATATATATATATATATATATTAATTAATCAAGTCAAAATATATTGATCAAATGAATTTAAAACCAATATTTTTTCAAAAGTGCTCAATACAAGCGCGCCCTTTAAGAGAAATGATAGAAGTCGTCTAATCTAAGCTACATGCAAGTTCATGTTTATGTGATTCGTCGAACACTATAGATGACGGTTTACTATGGTGTCCGCTTGAAATCACATGAACAGGGTTTATTTCTCTTCTGACGTAATCTGTTTGAGCGTTTTGATTTCAGTTAAAGGTGACTCGTGTCCGGGCGTTCGAATTGTTCGACCAGCTTGAACAGTTATCTCCACACTGAAAATTCCGCATGGATTAAACGTATACGTATGCGAATAACATATATATATATATATATATATATATATATATATATATATATATATATATATATATATATATATATATATATATATATATATATATATTTGTGAAGCCCAACGATTGGCTAAAATAGAACAAGAAAGAAACAAGGATGTCATCCTATAAAAAACAGAACAATAGAATAGGAAATAGGAAGTAAAATCAACCAAACCTTTGTTTTGTGAGAGGCCCAACGATTGGCTAAGAGAACAACAAAGAATCTGATTGGTTAACTAATAATAATGATAATGATGATCATGATGATAATAATAATAATAATAATAATAATAATAATAATAATAATAATAATAATAATAATAATAATAAGCACTAACCAACAATGTGGAAAATCCTGACGGAACAACTGAGAGAACAAACTTACCAATCCCTAAACAAATGTGGACTACTGGAGACAACAGAGGGCATCGACCCCCCCCCCCCAATCAAGAGAAAATGAGGGCGCTAGGCGAACAAATATCTGGGAGTTCTGGAAGTAGACACCATAAAACCTACAGAAATGAGAAAGATTGGAAAAGAATATTTACGAAGAACAAGAAAACTCTATTAGAAACGAAATTATATAACAGGAATCTAGTAAAAGGAATAAACATCTGAACAGTATCACTAATAAGATACTCTGGACCATTCATAAGCTGGACTAAAGAAGAACTCAGGCACGTTAACCAGAGGACTATAAAATTAATGACCATGCACAACGCACTGCACCCAAAAGACGATACAGCAGACTCTACATGAAAAGAAACGAAGGGGGGAGAGGACTGGTAAGTATAGAAGATTGTGTGGAGGACTAAACAAAAAAGAGCTGGAGAAATACATAACTCAGAACACGGAAAGGCTAATCACCGCAGCAAGAGACACTGTTCCAGAAACAAAACGACAAGAAAAGAAAAGTGGGAAGAGAAACAACTACATGGACGCTTCAGAAGACTGACAAGAGAAGACACCAACGAAAATAGCTGGGCATAGCTAAGAAAATGACAGAGAAAAAGAAATCTTTACTGATGGCTGCACAGAACAATGCGATTAGGACAAATCACATTAAAGCTAAAATAGATAAAAGCCAGGAAAACAGTAAATGCAAACTGTGTGGACAAAGAGACGAAACAGTAAATCATATAATAAGTGAATGTAGCAAATAAGCCACAAAAGAATACAATAACAGACATGACTGTGTGGGGAAAGCAGTACACCGGGGACTGTGCAAACAATTGAATTTTGAATACGCAGACAAATTGTACACACATAAACCAGAAACAGTACTGGCAAACGAAAAACACAAAATCATCTGGGATATGGATATACAAACAGTCAAACTCATACAAGCAAGGAGACCGGATGTTATAATAATCAACAAGAAGGAAAAATCTTGCAAAATCGTAAACTTCGCCGTTCTAGCCGGCCACAGAGTGAAGATCAAAGAAATAGAAAAAAACGAAGAGAATACACAAAACCAGCCAGAGAACTGAAAGAAATATGGAGCACGAAGAAAGTCAGTATAATACCAATAATCGTAGGAGCACTAGGAGCAATCCCCCCAAAAACTGGAAAAAAACTGGGAGAAATTGGAATCAGAAGGATCTTTTAAACTATACAAAGGACGGCAATGATCAAAACAGCTGCAACCATAAGAAAAATCGTCGAATGCGGAAACCAACCCGCATAAGCTACGAAGGGTCACATGGAATCTACAACAGGAAGAAAACAAAACCACAGAAAGAACACCACATCACAAACCAAATTTTCCGTTTCTACGGGTGATTAAAAGCGAAATAAATACCTTTCTGGCTCATGTTTTCAACCCTGCTGTAATTATTGCTTTTAGTAGCAGTGGTAGTTGTAGTAGCAGTAGTAGTAAAAATTATACTTTTAAAAGTCGTTTTTTGTCCGGTTGAAAAGCTGAACGTTTTTTTGTTGTTATTTTGTTTTCTTAGATTTTGATAGTTACACAAATGTTATATTTATTAAAAAATATATATAAATTTATTATTTAAAAATATTTATATATTAGTAAAATGTTTCCACTGTATAGAATGCATTTAAATTTTGAAATTTGAAACGGTTTTTAGAACCAGTAAAATGCAGAGGCTTTTTAAAAAATAAACATATTATTTATTTAAATTCAAACTTTCGATTCACACAGGAATCTTCATCAGGATAATAGACAATATTTTTTTTTCTTCCTTTTTTTGTTAAACGACATGGTGTCGCTTGATCTTGTGCTTCAGTTGTTAACAAAGCTTGTTGTGTAATAATATCCACAAGTGGTGTGTGTGATCTTGTCGCACGTTATAAGTATTAGTAAAAAGTTTCCACTGTATAGAATGCATTTAAAGTTTGTAATTGGAAACGGTTTTTGAAACCAGTAAACTGCAGAGGCTTTTTAAAAAATAAACATATTATTTATTTAAATTCAAATTTTCGATTCACACAGGAATCTTCGTTAACAACTGAAGCACAAGATCAAGCGACACCATGTCGTTAAAAAAAGGAAGAATAAAATATTGTTTATTATCCATGTGTGAATCGAAAATTTGAATATATATATATATATATATATATATATATGTGTGTATGTGTGTGTGTGTGTGTTCATCCACAGCCAGCCTGTTTCCCCGTAGCACGTTGCCTCTATATGTCTATAACAGACGATTGCCTGAAATTGATATTTAAGACCCAACCGCTTGGCCTGTAGTCGGGAACACTTACCCGTTTGCTATTAACCATCGTATCCAAGTAAGGGAATCAATAACGCTTATATATTCGCATTATAGGTTATCTAGAGTGCTCTAGTCTTTTATGAAGAGCTATTTATTTGCGCTAAGTCGGAGCCAGCCACCTCCCTTAGTATAGAGATCGATCCACGCGGGATGAGGAGCACATGTATTTGTTTATTAACAGATAGCCTGCTTCGCCGTATTATGTCTCTTCACTTAAAGCAACCCGATATATTTTGCTTAGTTTAAGAAAAAGTAATTAGGAATTTGGCTGCCCTCTGACCATTCGCTGATTGTCTTAATTAGCGAGTAGCAAGGGGACTGGTAACCTTTATTTGACGAAGAGACTACTAGCTGGCGGGAATTACTATATCATTATTACAAGAGGTTGGATCATTTCCTTTTCATGTTTGCGCATTACAAATCTATTTGACTAGGCTCCAAAACCACTCGTCAGAATTGGACTGAATTTGGCATACAACATCATGACGATGCTGAGTGCGTTATAACGGAGTACAAATTTTGTTACTACTACTACTACTACTACTACTACTACTACTACTACTACTACTACTACTACCAAAAGCAATATCATTACAGTCAGATAGAGTGGGAAATGATACTCCCTTTCTCTCCTCCTCCTCCCTCTACTACTACTGCTACTACAACTACCACTGCAACCAAAAGCATTGATTACTACAGGGTTGAAAACTATGCAACCAAATTTAAAGTTGCTCCAAGTTTAATATAAATTATCGTTGAGATGCTAAAAGTGTCATATATATCTATAGAGAGAAATATATATATATATATATATATATATATATATATATATATATATATATATATATAGAGAGAGAGAGAGAGAGAGAGAGAGAATATGGATGTAACTACTACTACTATTACTATTAAAAACTATAAGGACTCATACGCTCTAAAATCACCCGAAAGAATTGCAGCAAATGGGCCATGAAGGAACTGAAATGTCATAAGGGTAGTATACATGTTATAATTACAAATACTACATTAGTCCTGATGCTACTAAACCAATAGTCAATAATGTGAATTCCAAAGTCGTGTGCGAAGGTGTCAGGTACGCTTTCTTACGAATAATGGAAGCAAGTAGAAAAAAACAAACAAATTAGCTCCATTACTTGCTCTGGGGTTAGATTTACTTTTTATAGCAATTTACAGTAAATACATCAAGGTAAACAGCATCTGCTCGGTCACCCCCGTAGGGTTAGTGCCAACCTCGAAACCAGACGTTCGTTCCCTTTGACGCCGAACACCGAAAAATTCAGAATCGATCTCACGTCGACTGTCATGATGCAACTTGCGGTGCACGTAGCTCTATTGACTTCTAATGAAAAATTCCATTCCCTCACTTAATCTAACCTTATGGAAATTTCCGTTTTTAACCTTATTTTTACGCATTCGCCTCTTACTGTGGAGAACTTGAATGCCTACAGGGGAGAACTTGAATGCCTACTGGGGGAATTTGAATGCCTACTGGGGAGAACTTGAATTCCTACCAGACACTGTCCTCGAGTGTCTAAGGTCTCTCTGCAGAGGAGTTTGCCAGGACAATTTGGAATGAGAATACTTCACTCTACTAGTAAACCTTGACCAAATATTCAAAACAACATAGTATTCGATACCCAAATAAGGTCCGCTCTGTATGACTACCCCACACTGGCTTATACGAGGAATAGTGCATTTTCTTTAAGTGATGTTGCCTCTAGTAATACCACTAGGTTGGACTCTCCACCAGACTAGATCAATTCTTTTCCTGAAATCCGGTAAGACCAAGAGACCACAAGAAAAAATATACTATAACATAGTTAACTGATCAATTAAGAAGAGGAAATTAATGTTATCAACTTCTTTACTAACTCAACCATTACGCGGTAAAGAAGAATATCTATGTATCTCATATATAGATAAAGTGTTAGCCACATGAAAGGACCCTTTGATTTCTGAGAACTTCAACT
This sequence comes from Sepiola atlantica, assembly GCA_963556195.1. Classification (NCBI taxonomy): domain Eukaryota; kingdom Metazoa; phylum Mollusca; class Cephalopoda; order Sepiida; family Sepiolidae; genus Sepiola; species Sepiola atlantica. The sequence goes on from OY744522.1 coordinate 107,720,703, forward strand.
GAAGTAAAATGAAACAAAAGAAAATCCAGAGTGACACTATGTATCAGAGTTCCAGCTATGAGTAAAATAGAATGTCTTGGGTATGACATGAAACTGCATTTACATAAACGTACATAATCACTGACTAGTTACGGTAAACACTATGAATAAATATTTGAAAATATTAAGAACTTAGGCTAAGTTTAAATCCTTGTGCCATACATGGAATTTCATAAACATACTTTAGTTATCCGCTCGTCCCTGCACGCTTCTCTTAATGTGATCTTACCCGACTCAGGAAACGCCGCCTGGAAACAAGTTCGTTCGTGCCCCTAAAATAAGGACCAAGTCAAGACAACGGTTGAAGACAAGAAAAGATTTATTCGTCTAGGATCGTCTGATCTAAATTACTGACACGTGGGCTGGGAAGAGTGGGAAACGAAAAAAGTTGGTAATTACTGGTTTATAATATCCGCAAGACATTTCTAAATCCACGTGTTCGCATTCATAGGCTTCCGATCGAACTGCTTACCTCTCTCCTCACTCTCTCGATAAACCATGTGATGTCAATCCGTTCCCAGCACACATCAGTTCGATAACATCTGAGTGCATATGCTGACCCCTTGACCCCGATTTCCTGTGTACGTGTTAACGTTGCCCCGCGAATCTAAATCATCAGATATGTACTAGCGAACCTACCTATTATTATTTAACACTTAAAGCATAAACACTTTTATCAAAATTTCTTAACTCAGCATTAATAACCAGAAATCTTTTCCGTTTAATTTCTACCACGTGGTATTTTCCCATAGTATCTGTTCGTTCGTCATCATAGTATCTCTCAAAGTAGTACCTCATCCTTTGGGGGTAACAGTGTAGTATATGTTCGTTCGTCATGATACCATTTTTCCAGGAATTACCTGTTTATTTGAATGGTAGTATAGTATCTTTTTAGTTGCTTGAGACCATCCTCCCATACATTATCTCTTGGGATAGAGTTAGGGGTTGCTAGGATTAGGGGTGAGTGTTAGGATTAAGAGCATTGTAGTGAAAAAATCTCCATTAGTGGTTGACATTACACGGAAAAGATCCAAGAATTGATATTCCGTAAAAAGATTCACACTGCTTTTTTTCTGGTAAGGGGTCCGAATGCCGACTTGGACTTTGGAAGCGGTTCGGCCGAGTTCAAATCCAGTCGGATCTATTGCATTCATTCACACTGTAATAGAGGGTGACGTTAAAGTCTAGACGCATAGGTATGCGTCCAGACTTTAACGACACCCAAAAAAGTAATAAGTTTACTTGCTTCCCACTGCAGCAAGATGGGACACAAGACAGGAAGGCGGGGGAAAAGCCAGCTACCTTAAGGTGGGGCGCATTGGTCGGGTGCAGAAATAGACGAAACGGACTCGTCGACATTCTCATGAAGGGGCGATCGACAATAAACCAACTATCACCTTCGAAGAAGAATCTAATGCCTGGAAGGTTGCACCTCTTAGGACAAAACCGACAAATACCTTATTCCGACAAAGACACGTATGACGGGTCACGTCAGCCCATAGGTTGTCAAAATGATGCCAAACTGAAAACTGGCGAATATCTATTTATCTATGCGTCCAGATTTTACGGACATCTTGTAGAATTGGGGAAAGGTATGAACCCATTTCAAGCTATGGATGAAATTACAACTTGTGTTTAATAACTTGTTTCCTGTAGTTTTTGTGTTTCGACATTAAATAGCAGAAAAGTGTTGATATGCGGTAAAACAGACAAAATAAAAGTAACTTCAGGCTAGGATCAAAGTGTAATATCTGTTCTGTCATCAGTGGGTAGAGAAGAGATCCTTCGGTAATTTTATAGAATCAATCCAACTTTTAATTGCGTTTTATGGTGGTTTTATGGATTTTTCTAGTCACCCAGAACGATATCTCACCCTAACGCTAAGTCTACCCCTGACCGTAAAAAGAAACCCCGAGTGGAGACGAGAGCGATTCTATAATAACCTATTCTTCTAGACTGAGGCAATTACAATTTTTATCCTAATCTAGACTGCACCTATTTAGGGAGCTGGTTTTTTCTACCATCAAAAACCGACCTTTTGCTAACTCTGTTTTCGTGTGTTTTTTTCTGTAGTTTTATAAATATTTCGAGTACCCTAACCCTAACCCTAACCCTAACCATAACGATAAAACGCCCGATTGAAGACGGAAGTGATTCTATAAAAAAAAACTAAGATGGATTTTCCCTAAATTAAAAACCCACTTTATTTCTAATTCTGCGCTCATGGGGAGACAAGTAAATAGGAGCAAAATAAAAGTAACTAAATCACGCGGCTAAATATATCGAAGGTGAGACTGTGACCATACTGAGGCCACTGTCTTTTTTTACTTAAATACTTGCGAACATTTCTGAACTCTTGGGAGACTTGCTTTCAATCAAACTAATTAGATGCCACCAGTTACTCATCTTGCTTTAAGAGGTCTGAATAATGAAACAAGAGAAGTAACCCGATTCAGATGTCGTGCATGAAAAGGAAGACAACGTGCGAGATATTTAACTCCACTCTACCGGACGGCCGTAGAGAGGAGCGGAAATAAAGTGAAACTCGAGATGATTAGCTCGATCTTGCTAGAAACAAGCATTCAAACAAGGTCATAACACAAAAGATGCGTCGAGTTAGAAAGCTGGGTACTTGTAATTAATGGGTAGCATAACGTGTTCGGTGTTTACGACGTCAGTTCCGGAAATGGCCGAAGCAGTTTATGATTTTAAAGGCAAACGACACTAAGCGTGTGAAGAGTTAGGGTTAGGGTTAGGGTTAGGTTCGAGTTAAGGGTTTAAAAGTTTTAGCACCTAAAATAAAATAAATAACATTACAAAAACTTCCTAAAAGAAAGAAAGTGGCTGTTTTTTAAATTTTGTTCACTCCAAACGAGGCATATTGCTACTGAAACGTAAGAGGGCTACTGTAATAGGGGCCAGATTTATAGGGGGCAACCTAAATGGGGAGTTGGGTAGCAATATTTTTGTTCACATTGTGTAAAAATCTTTGCATGTTGGTACGGTCGGGAAAACGGGGAGCAGAGAAGGAATTCCACATTATTAGAGTAAAAAATATACCGGCATAGAAGTTAAACTATGATCAATATTTTGGCCAAGTTTGGTGACAAGCGATGTGGACAATGTGAAGGTGTGGGATTTTAATGATAGGCGGGTGTGTCGGAGGTATTTTTTACTGAATGGGGTACAAGTGTAGCAAGTTCACTGGAACACATCCCGTCGAAGTACTTGTTAAAAAAGCACAGGCATGCAACACTGCGGCGATCTGACAGAGACTGGAGCTTGGCAGAGAGTACGGCACCTATTAGGTTAGATACTCTTTTTTTGCATCATATCCAAGAGGGAGAGGCTAGTGGTTGGTGCACCAGCCCAGATATTTGTCAAATCGTAACTGTTTCGGCCATTTCCAGGAATAACTCTGGATTCTCGATGAATAGTCAGGATTGACTTCGTAAGTACTGAAACCTTCCGGATACCCATTCATTCCCAGTACTGTAATCTGAATTAAAAAAATCCGATTAAAAAAATATCATTAAATAGTTAAGTTACAAGGTCATAGCACAAATAAAACTGCGGCCAGTTAGAAGGTTAATTATAAATAAGCTTTAAAAATGTAATAAAATAGTAAATTAAACCAGATACTTAGTAATCTCTCTCTCTCTCTCTCTCTCTCTATATATATATATATATATATATATATATATATATACACTCCTGCATGCTCACCAGACTTGAATCCAATTGAAAATATTTTGGGGACGTATGACAAGAGATGTTTCTCGAAATGGCACACAATATTCAACACAAAATGAACTTCGTGAAGCCATCTTCAGAAGCTGGAGCAACATCCCCCGCACCTTAATGGAAACGCTTATTTCTAGAATGCCCCAAAGAATTTTTGAAGTCATCAAAACCAGTGGAGGTAGAACTCGTTATTAAATTTGGTTGTTGAATGTTTTCATACACTTTTCGTACAATTTCGTAGAATTTTTGTCTCTGGTCTTATAATTTGGATCAAGTGTAAAATGCCTCATTTCATAAAAATGTAAATTTCTGAATAAAATGTTTGGAATGTAGCTTTTTGTTTCCATAACCTTTTAGATTGTAGTATTGGTAACCTTAAGTGGGAGGAGTTTAACATCTATCCTTAAAAAAAGGTCTCTTTTAAAAGATTTTCAAGTGGTCTGAAATTTTTGATTAGGAGGGTATATATACATATAAACTAGCAGGAAGAGCCGACGATTGAATAAGGATCACTACTATGTACTTGTTCACTATGCTCATAACACCTTATTACTTCTTTGTTTTCACTCCCCAATTCCTGTTTCGCCCATTAATATAGTCGGAAGAAGCTGACATGTTGGAAAACTCTCCGAATTAGTATCTTATACTAGGGGTGGGACGTAATGGGTGAAAATTTCAGATTCATGCGAGTAGTATTTTTTGTGTTCATTTATACATAAATAACACTAAACAATCAAACATTTTGAACATTTTGCAAAATTCAGAAGGTGCAGGCCAATAGTTTTCGGCTATTTTACATTCATGAAAACCCTTTCACAGCCTGAAAATGGTCCTAATTTAAAGTACTATATCAGATTTAACCATCTATATCCATTCATAGCTTTTGAGGATGTTTTAGGACCGGCAATGTCGCATGAAACCACTTTTTCATCGAAAAATGATGGATTTTGAGTCCCGTGGAGCCCTAACGGATATCTTTGGCCTGCACCTTCTGAATTTTGCAAAATGTTCAAAATGTTTGATTGTTTAGTGTTATTTATGTATAAATGAACACAAAAATACTACTCGCATGAATCTGAAATTTTCCCCCATTACGTGCTACCCCTACTTATACAGATGGCTTGAATTTCATTAAAATGAGATATATGTATTTGAAGTTTTAAGAGAGTTCTGTCCCCATGGGTCACTTAGAGGTGGCGGCACGTGGATATTCGGCGTATAGAGAATAATGTAGAGATTCGGGACCACTTCCACTGTCTTCCCCAGGAAACTTTATACATATGATTTAAATTTCATAAAAATAGGATATATTTCAATTTTTAGGGGGCTATGGCTGCACGTTGAAATTCGTGAGAACTTTCATTGTCTATCCGGTAAATTTTACATAAAGATACGCTTTTAGATTTTATTTAACTTCCTTGATCTTTGTTTCTACAAAGAACCACACAAAGATCATATACACACAGACATTCAGTTTTCTATAATTAGAAGATCTATGTGTGTGTTCCCTATGGAAATAAAAGTTAGAGAATCTACATAAATACTAAAAGTGTATTCATATGTACAATTTTCTAGGTGAGACAATGAAAGTGATCCTGAATCACTAGGTGTATCCCTAAGGGGGCTATGAAGACAGACCCCTTAAAACTTCAAATATATCTTATTTTGCTGAAATTTAAATCATATCAATAAAATTTTCCGAATAAGACGATGGAAGTGGTCCAGATTCGCGCTTATCCTAAGAGAGCTGTAGGGGCCGAACCTCTCTTAAAACTTCATCGGGGACGACAATGAAAGTGGTACTGAATCTCTACATGCTCGTTCGTGTGCCGAATCTCTATCTGCCCTTTATGGGATATATATGGTCAGAAACTCCTTCGTATACGTATATCCGATTTTAATGAAATTTAAACCATATCTATCAGACACTTATTGAGAGAGTGTTTCTAAATTTAAAGTTTCTTGTGACTATATTAGGGGCGAAATGGAGGGCAGTAAAACATGTAAAATGGTGTTATAAGCATAGGGAAAAAATAATACTAATGTTCATCATTCAATCCCGAGCAACGTTGGGGTTTCCTGCCAGTAAGAAATAACACTAACAATATGCATTCAGTAAAAAAAACGTAAACGTATGAATCAGCGTGGTACGACTTTTTTTTGACAGACCCGATTCTATCGTTGGCAGTTGTTTCCTTATTTCTTTCGAGAATCGGATACTTATGTAGCAGTGATAGACATTGGCATCTATTTCATCTGGCGGAGAGCAATCATAATGCGATGGTTTGATCACGCGATGACCAATCAAGTCATTCGGCGTGAAAAGTTCCATCGGACCTTTTTATGACTCATTCCTGAGACTCTTTTTGGTTCGTAGACCAGACAGAGAGTCTCCAGATAGCTAGGAAGTAGTACGCCCACACTCTCTGATGCCATTTGTAAGCTGAACACCCCGAGCACGGCTATCATCACTTGACAAATTATCGTCAGCCAACACATACCCACTCTAATTAATTTCTTTCAACAAACGGACAAATTCACAGATTTGACTAGTAATGGGACGATTCCAATATTTTCCCCGATTCCGATCAAATTATCGATTCTGTTCTAAATTTCCGATTTCGATACAATTACCGATTCCGATTCCAATTCTAAAATCGCCTAATCGCCAAAAAAGTAGAATTTCTATCTTTTTATTTGGAGGGGGGGGGGTGGAGGGAGTGTAGCGGAAAGTCCTCATCTACTTTTAAATGTAGATCTAACTTTTTTATAATTTAATAAATTTCTTTCTTTTTTTTTAATGTATTCTATCCAAGATTTTGATAAACTCATTGTGAGATTTCCATCTATATTTTTTACCTGTGCTATTTTTTCTATTCATCCACTCGTCCCATTTTTGTCTGTGCCATTTTGACCGGGCCATTTTTGTCGGTGCCATTTTTACCTAAATTCGTTACTATAATCTATAAATTTTAGTTTTACTGGTAGTTTAAAATTGATAAATATGTATCATTTTATCGGTAATACAAGCAGAAAATTAAGTTTTAAACAACAAAAAAATAAATTAAAAGAATGGTCACCCATCTGGTACTGACTAGGTCATCGTCGCCCAACTTTGGTGATCTAACGAGAACCTGTGTGTCGTCATTATTATGCCGCATGTGGAGACTGTTTTGATGGAAATCGTTGAGATTGTCTGAAATGTTGGGGATATTTCTGGGTTATTGATTTTCAGTGAAAGCCGCCACTTACAAATTCGTGAAAACTCAATAACAATGATATTAATGGCCAAAGTTGCAGACAAGACTGTTAATAAATTTGATAAACATATTTGAGTTATTGAGAAGACTTGGCTTAGTGAAAGAATTATAGACTCAAACACTACAGGCGTGTTTTATTGACATATGATGGTTTTTTTAAATTTTTACTTCAGTCAACGTTCTCAGAGGCTCCTACCTGGGGCTAACACTTGATTTCTATATGATAATCGAATATTCTATTAAAGTTCTCTTTTATCTCTGAAACATTGAGTTAGTAAAGAAGTTAAGAATATTAATTTTCCTCTTCGATTGACCAGTTGATTATGTTATAGCATATCTTTCTGTTAGTCTCTTGGTCTTACCGGATTCCAGGACAAGAATTCATTTGGTCTGGTGGAGTATCCAGCTAAGTGTTGTAACTTGAGGTAATATTACTTGGAGAAGGTGCACCATTCCCCATATGAGCCAATGTATAGCTGTGTCGAGAGGATCTTATTTATGCTTCGAATATTATGTTAGTTTGAATATTTGGTCAGGGTTTACTTGTAGGGAGAAGTATCCTCATGTCAGGTTGTTCTGACAAACTCCCGTACAGAGAGACCGAAGACACTCGAGGATGGTGTCTAGTAGATAGTTCAAACTCTCCTATATATATATATATATATATATATATATATATATATATATATATAAACATTTAAATCGGCTTACGCAGATGCAATTACGTTTCAGCACCCTAGTTCTTTGTGGGAGCCGAGGGATGATAATGACAATAAATTCGTGCAATGGATACAAAAGAAACAGAACCAGAAATCCGAAATAACAAAGCTCTAAAGGAAGATAACGACAATAACACCAACAACAGCACGACGGGTTTCAAATCACGCTTTCTTATATGAAACAATTATAAAGATCTACCTAGTATTGAATACTTTTGAAAAAATATCGGTTTTAACTTCATTTTATTAATACATTAAGACTTGTTTATATATATATATATATATATATATATATGCACATATATATATATACACATACATATATGTATACATATATACATATATATATGCATATATACATACATATATGTACACTCACACACACACACACACACACACATATATATATATATATATATACATATATATATATATATACATATATATGTGTGTGTGTAAAGCTGGTCTATTTGTCGAAGTTTGATCCATTGATATATAACAAATCAATATTTGATTATAAATAGTTATTTGTTTGTGTGGCCTGTGTGTGCCATGTTCTCAAAAACAATAAAATATAATTCGTGTTAATCCCTTTCAGAAAATACTTTATCTAGCTCGGAATACTTTTGATAATGAAGCCATCTTTGCTCACAGCAGCAAATGAAACTATTAATAGTAAATACTTATATCTGTAATATTGTATTTTTATTTATGTAGAAGAAAATGTGGAAAAATAGGTAATCGCTGTAGGCTTTCAATTTCGGATTCACATAAGCTACATAACCGGTTCCTTAGAAAATGCTTCTTCCATAGTTAATCAATGGGGTATTGTTCTAATACAAGTCGTCTGATCTTGGTAAGGTGAGGTTAAATATTTACGTCTTTTTATGATACTTGAATTGTAATTGTTATTTTCTTATTTTATTTTGAAAACGAAGATCGCAAAGTTTACACTCAAAGCATGAAAAACACGCAACACACTTAAATACACTACCAGGCAGTACCTTATAATCTTCTTATATATTTTCAAAGTCATAGATTTCTGTCTTTGTTTTTATTACTCCATTTTAAATATGATTGAAACTAAATTTGTTATGTTAGACCAATAAAACAAATCATGAATATTTGGTCACGCGATGTGCTTTCGCGATCAATATTAAATTATGTCAAGGTTTCATTTCCCCACCTAAAATACACATTTTCTTCTATTGTACTTCGGCTGTGCTTAAAATAATGACAACACACGGATATATAAAAATATAATCATATATCTTTATTTTCGATTCACGATATTAATTTCGGGTTGATATTATATCAAAATTAGTGACACCCACGCCTCTACCCGAAACACCCACTGGAGGGACTTCGATGTCAATGTAACTACGCCCCCAGAGCCTCTCTTCGGCGACGGGTTATTTTCTTCTGTAGCTCACCTTTGCAGGTGGTTGCAATAAACAATCATTTTATTTCCGATAAGCCACCATGTTTGTTTTTTTCGAACTAGGTGGCTTGACTTCATCCGACAATTATTTTATTTTCAAAAATCAATCATGTTACTTTTTCCAACCAGGTGCGTGTCTGTGTCAAGTGCACCTACTTTTGACAAATTACTTTTACTCTACACCCTGCCTGGATATTTAACACTTCCAGCGATTCGAGATAGTTTACTTGTTCAGTTGTCAACGGTGTCCATTAAATCGAAACCAAGCTTCTACAAAAACGAGCTTAAACTACAACATTTTAACTAACATAATCTTGACAATAACTTTTCATTTTCATTGTACGCTTTCTCAATTTAATCTAAACCACTACATAAACATAATTAGATTTTCAGTTGTAAACTTTGTCCATTAAATCTAAACCACTACATAAACGCGATTAAATCAATACATAAACTCGAGCTTTATGGCATTTGTTTCTTTTTAAAGATTATTATAAAAACCTGGATGGTTTCGCTCCGGGTTTTTTTTTCTTAATCAAAATGTATTAAGCGTTCTTCTTTCTAAACATATGACAACTAAAAATTAAAAGAAAATGAAACTTAACTTAAAATGTAATTTAATTTTTAATATCCTATTTAAATAATAATAATAATAATAATAATAATAATAATAATAATAATAATAATAATAATAATAATAATAATAATAATAATTTTGTAAACAAAACACCACAGGTTACACGGGTAATACTACGTAGTAAACGCTAATTTTACTCTCTCTCTCTCTCTCTCTCTCTCTCTCTCTATATATATATATATATATATATATATATATACTAGTCTTTCGCTTCTAGGTACATCTAGATCTTAATTTCCCTTAATCACGTGACAGTTTCCGGTAACCGAGAACATATGGCGACTGCTTGCAGGTTCTAGGTTGACCATGTGAACCTGGTTCGTCTGAAATTGTTACTTTTTGCACTGATGAGAGCAATAAGTTTGACACGCTAGCGTCTGTAGGTATAAATAATTTCATATATATATATATATAAATAATTTCATATTTCATATTTATATATATATATATATATATATATATATATATATATATATATATATATATAGTTGAACAGTTATCTCCACACTTAAGATTCTGTTAGAATAGAAACGTAGGATACGTATGTGGATAATAATTGAATATTTATTATTAGATAATTATTTATACTCCACTTTCGGCCCAATTCAAAAGAAATAATATAAGCTGTCTAATTTAAGCTAAAATATAAGTTTCTGTATGTGATTTGTTGAACACTGTTAAGACGGCTGACTATGTTGTCCGCCGTAATTGACATAAATAGGGGTTATTTCTCTACTTATTGCACCATGGGTTGAATTGGCCTAATCCGTTAGATCATTCGGATTTGAGTTAAAAGTGACTCGTGTTCCGGGGTTCAAATCGTACGACTGGTTTTAGCAGTTATCTCTAGACTGAAGATTCCTTTAGGATGAAACATATACGTATGTGGATAATAATAATAATATATATATATATATATATATATATATATATATATATATATATATATATATATACATACTAGCAAACACATGATCCTTTCAGTCACATATTTTTGCTAGCCTGGGAGGATGATATACTGCTGAACGAACATATTCAACACTGACCTCTAAAGGAGGAGGTAAAAACTAAGAAATTTTGATGAACTCATTTGCCTTCAAAAAAGGAGATAATGTTTTGGAGGATGTTATCATGATAACAGAACGGACAGTACACTATCTCTTCCCGCCAAATTGAGAAGATAATAATGGAAGGATGCTATCATGAGAAATGAACATATACTATACTGCCCCTTAAAAAAGAGGAGGTAATGTCTAGGAGGATCGCCCCCATAAAAGGAGAAGGTAAGGTCTGTGTGTATGGTTTAATGGAAACAGAACATATACTGTACTACCCTAACCCCTCTCCACAAAGGAGAAGATAGTGTCTGGAAAGACGATCTAATGACATCAGAACAGATACTACATAACTCATTACCTCAAAAGAGAATGTAATATCTGTGAGGATTACCCATACCCCCTAAAAATGAGGAGGTAATTCGTTGGGGGACGGTCTTATGACAATATAACCAATACTACACTACCCGCCCCTATTAAAATATAATACAATAGATTTAATCATTTTTTTTCATCAATTTAAAAATACCTCGCCATAAAAACATTATTTTTATGGTTAATCGACCTTTATGCGAAGATCAAAATGTAGTATCTGTTGTCAACATCATAGCGACATCAGACTATCGATGACAATATAGCGTATGTATATATATAAGAAAATCCGAGAATGCAAAATTACAACTGTATAATGCAGAATATTAATTTATTAAAAGCTGTTTATAAAATCAATATGCAAATTAAGAAGATCAAAGGTATTTATAAGTATTTTCAGTGTACTATATATACGATATTAAAAATACTATTTTGTATCATAGAATTAAATAAACACAACCTGTTTTGATCTTAGATTTAAAAAAAACTTTCGCATTGATACATTTATATATATATATATATATATATATATATATACTAAATTTAAGAATATGTTCAGATGATAGCAAGTGGTGACATCATTGAAAAATATCGTTATAATTCGTGTTTTATCTTAGTTTGAGATTTTATTCAAATGTATAAGGTTATTTTGTAACACTTATGCATGAAACGTGAAACTGTTTATTTAAAAGAAATAAATATCTCTATTTATACCAGAAAATACGGAATCTATATCAAAATAAGTTACTCCAATCCATCTCTTTCTAAGTTTCTTACGTGTAAGAATGTGAGTTATATTTAGCAACAAAAATCGATGCTTTGGAAATATTCTCATAATCCTAGAATAATCCCCTTACTTATTCCCTGTTTTCAAACAACGTTCGGAGTCCCAAAAATAATCCGAAAATGGCTTCCGTGTCTTATACATGATCTTTTAAACGGTTATCGACACGGCCATTGTTGACGTTCGTTCTTATTTCTTCGTATACAAACACCAAAGTAAACGTCTGCTGATTCGCTAAAGTAATTAAAAAAAATCCTTTATTCTCCGTATAAGCTTACCAGATCTAATCGTACTGTGATTCCAGGTTCATCTCCCTTGGTTATATTTTTTCTTTTAACTTGAGCAGAGCCCTACTAGCGCGAGACTTTGTACTCTCGTTCACCAAGTTGTGGAAAATTCGAGAAACGAGAATCTGACTCTTATTGTCGTGACCTTCAAACTGGTCGGACGTTGTCCGAACGAGCTATGCTGTTAAAATGTCTTTTAAAACCCCACTGATCTTGCTGAGTGGCGCATCGCCATACTTGACACTCTGTAAGCAAATGTACATTTTTCTGCATTCTCACACCTTTATTTCGCCTCTTTAAAAACAACAACGTATGTATTGTCATATAACAATTGTAATTTGTGTTTAACATTCATTTCCACTAGTTATTACACTTGTGTATGTCCATGCAACACATGTCATTAACTGTCCTTTACAAACTGTAAATAAACTGTAAATATTATTGTTAGCCAACGTTAAGTTCGATTGTCGCACGTGACAAGGTAGTAAAAACCAAACAAGTAAAAAGCGCTGCAACAGAAATGTGGTGACAGCTTTTGTGAGAAAGAACAGAAAAATTGTATGTAATTTTACTTGACAAACAACGATGGTATATACATACAACAGAGACTGGTGATTGTGCAGAAAGGAGGTAACGTTATGCTATTTTTGTGAATACGTGTCTCGTGAGAACTTATCTACTTAAGAATGTTCGAGTAACAGCTTGCTCGTTGGCGTCAATCAATTCTGGCTTTCTTCGTGTGGAAGTAAAGGTTTTTCTGTGCGAACCGTCTTCGCGAGCTTCTGTCGCAATGCAGCTATAATAACCAAGGTTGGGAATCCAGTAATGACTGATGGCTAAATCCGAACCGCTATTTGAAAGACTTGTCGAAAACAGAGGCTGGAATTCAGTGTGCAATGCTTTTTATAAGCTGTGTCACACGATTCATAAAGGACCCGGTATTGACTAACACATGGGGCGGTAAATGGGACAATGGAAACAGCCAATCAATGATTGTAACATAAATACATTACACTACAACTATTTTTCTATCATCTTTTTTGCGACACACTCGTGTATTATAAACGATACTACACACGAGCGATGCCTACCATGTACGCAGAGGATAAATATTCCAAACAACTGGTCAGCTAAAATTAATATATAAAAGTTGAATATCCAAGTCAAATTTGGCAAATATTCGTTGGTATTCTTAAAACAAAAAATTCATTTGAAATTGATTTCATCAAATTTCATATTTAATGCGAGCAATAGTTTTTGGTTTGATTATTAATACAATAGAAGAGTCGAACGAGCTAACCCTCACATAGTTCAAAGTCCTCTTTCTGCAAATCAATGGCACAATGAAAAATCTGAAATAAAGATAATTGTACGTTCAATACTCTATATTTTCATACGAAACACGGGACGTTTTATTTTCCTACATTTTTTTTCTTACGGTATGTGGTATTTCTGTTATACCTAAAAGAATGACGACAAACATTGCTGTATACAAATATAATGATACATCTTTACTGTCGGTGGTGGTGAATGAGTGCGGGTTAGTGGGGAAAGAGGACGCATATAGTAATTGACAGGGAGGTTTTCTCGGACCCGATCGCCAGTCGACTATCAATCTCAATATCGGTCTATTTTATACAATAATTTGTGACACATCAACCTGTAAACACACGTTTTAAGATTTTGCCTTCGATGTCAATGTAGCCACGTCCTTAGGGCGTTTATTTAGCGACGGTGTATTTCCTTCTGCAGCTAACATTTTTGGATAGCATAACCTTTGCATGTGGTTTTGAATCAATAAACAATTATATTTTTTCCGACAATCGACCGTGTTTTTTTCTTCTGTTCATCATCCGTGTTTTGGTGCGTACGTTTTAGTTTTTTCTTAGTGACATTTCCGGTACACCCGCCCCGGATATTATACATATATATAGTTGAAATTCGTTTAATTAAATTATGTTGTGAATAAATTTTTTTTTTCTAAATTGGCTTTCATTAATGTTTGGTTTATATCAATAAATAATGTGTAAGTAACGTAAGTGTTCCGTTAGATTTTACTGGGTAAACAATAAGATAAACTAATCGTTCGAACCACCAACCTTTCAATTCACTGGCGAACTAGAAAACCGTTGCGCCGTGAACGAAACCTCACAAAATTCTCAACGAAAGAGATGTTGTAACTAAGTTGAAAGGGTACTTGAAAATATAAACGCCGACTCTTGTTGATTTTGGTGAAACGTAAGGCTACTGTGTACACAATCAATCTGCAAATCCGGTAGTCTGGTAATCTAGAATAACAAACCAAAGTCGGACGATTTTACTGGAATAATTATTTTATTTAGTTGATATTTAACAGTGAGAAACATTTTGGTTGGCTAATCCACGTAATGGTTTATACATTTGACCAATCGCTGCGTTTACTGATCTCCATTTACAGAATACAAGAATTCATTTACCTACATTATTTAGAGTCACATGGGTTTACTTTAACCACGTTTTAGTATAAACACACAATAGAATTAAAAACATTATCTTCTTTCCTACAAAATTGCTGAATTGCTTAAAATAAGTTACTTTCATTGACATATTAATTTAAATCTTTCTTTTTCACACCCTAAAAGATATGATAAAGTGAAAACCAAATCGAAGTTTGGGTAAAAATAGACTAAGGCAATGCGCATATGTTAATTTTATTGATATAACAATTTAAATGTTTTGCGTAAAAAAATAAACCACAATAGAAATCGATCGAATTTCGGGCCAAACTCTATATAAAAATCTTAAGTATTATTCGGACTACTGTTCTCTATGGTATTATCACAACGCTTATTGGCCGCTGTAACCTCCGACCATCTTGAAGTGCATCTTGTCGAACTCGGGAATCTTTATGTCGAACTGCAGAATCCGTACATAATTTCAAACTAAAGCTGTGATTTAATCCACGGGGTAGATTGCTCGCGTTTCGTCAGCCATGACCGGTTAGAAATACCTCTTAGTAATTCTTAATTATGTTCTTCGTATCGCCTGTACTGAGGCTTGAACCTTCAAGCTCAAGTAAACTATCACTTCGAACTGATTATACTTAACACTTTATCCGTTGCGCCACAGATCAATCTGGATATTTATAGTATTAGCTTTGAGAGCTGTAAGCCTATTCTTGTGTTAAGTGTGTCCGAACAACGCAAAGCAACCCGTGGTATTGTGTTCCACTGACGGATAGTTCTTGGAAAGAAACTTTGCTCATGGAAAGTCCGTTTAATTTTGTGGTACACAGAGGAAGTTAGAGAAATTATTTGCAGTGGTTGTAGGTAGACAAGTTTTTGTTATGAATAGTTTACAGGGGAAAATAGATTGGAGCTCAGTCGAGTATTTACCATGGAAGTAACGATAGAGTAGAGAAAGACTAGCAAACTCTCTTCTGTAAGAAAGAAGCTGTAGGGAAGAGAAGAGACCATCTCCCATTGGACTTCGAAGTTGATTTTGTAGTCTGTCAAGGCAGGAAAGAGTATAGATGTGGCAACAGTAATCAATCATAGGACGTATTTGACTCTTATACAGGTAGAGAATTCCGATACGTGTGAAATATTTTTCTGAACAGTAGAATGATCCAACCATTTTCCTAGTGACCTTAGTAACAGCTTTGATGTAAGTCTTCCATTCCCAGTCTGGAGTGAAAGTCAGTCCGAAAAACTTATCAAAACAGAGGGGCTTCCTCAATGATAGAGCTATTCATTTCAATTAGGGTAAAATTAGGATCCGAGCGTTGGTAGTGAAATGAGAAAAGCTTGATTTTTAGACGTATTAAAAGTGACAAGCTGCATTTCCCCATTGCACGACGCGCTCCTAGTCCGAAGAGAGAGAATCAGAAACATCTTGATCATTAATGCTGTTCTTCGGTGTTGCCATAGATGATTGTGTCATCTGCATAAATGTCAACGAATGATCTTAGAATGTAATTTGAGAAATCATTTAATGAATGCCAATCAACGATTACTTTTATAAACCTATGAGAGATAAAGAATTTGATGGCTGAGAAGACATTTTTAGACATTCTACAGATAGCTAGCTTGTGAAGTGAATCTTTCTGCCAAACCA
Source organism: Sepiola atlantica (assembly GCA_963556195.1). Classification (NCBI taxonomy): domain Eukaryota; kingdom Metazoa; phylum Mollusca; class Cephalopoda; order Sepiida; family Sepiolidae; genus Sepiola; species Sepiola atlantica. Next base: position 107,737,136 of record OY744522.1, read on the forward strand.
TATTAAAACCCTTTGATATGTCAAGAGCTATTGAATTTGATTTACTGACCCTGTGTGAGAATACAATCAGCACGCCAGCTGTTTATCTTGCATGCCGAAATCCATATTACTTGTTACTGAATAGATTGTGGTTGACAACTTCTTGATCATCACAGATTAAAACGACTTACTCATGCCACACAGGATACTGATTGGTTATTACTGAGATACAGAATACTTTTGATCGTCCCATTCACGTTCTCAGGCGGTTGAATGTTTTCTACCAGAGCCAGGGTGCCTCTAAACCAGGGGGCGAGCCACAGAATGGAGGATTCCCATGCCAGAAGGTAGGGAGCCATTTTCTAGCCGTCTGGTCCAGAGCTGTAGTCTGGTTTCTTCCTGAGATGTTGTTTGAGGTTCAACATGGCCAAGGAAGCTTCTCCTTGACTTCAGTCGTTGGACCATTGGTTCACGTCCATGAAGGAGATGGTGTTCATCACTGATCTCTACTTGGTTGACAACTTCCTATCGCACATCTGAAGGGGCACATCCAGTGAAGAAATGAAGATTGTTTAGGTGTGTAGCCTTCAGGCAGCTAGTTATCAAGCGGCAGGTGTTGTTCAATGGTGAGTCTTAGTTTTTGCATGCGTTGATCTCTCTCAAATAGGAACAAGCATACTCAGCAGAGGAATAGCACAGGGCTAAGGCTGGTCAATATAAAAGCTTAATGAGTGTTAACATCAAAGAACAGGGCATATATGAATAAACAATGATATGTTAAATGACAATGACCAAATCTTTGTTCGTATTTTTTCTTGCCGAATTAAAAATAAATTAAATTTAACTCTTAACAATTTCTTCACACAGAAACGAGCAACCAGGAATACACATATAGTCACCAGGATCTTTTGCTATTGAAGCTCATCAGAAGATCGCCGTATCATTTCCGGAGAAAATCCCTAAACAAAACAAACTCCCCAAAAGCCCACAACCTTTTTTATGCATCCCCCACCGAAAACCGTCCCCAAAAGGGACCCTAAGATCAATTCATAATAGACGGTCAGCCATTTTGTATCTCCAATTTTATTTCCAATGTCCAATATATATATATATATATATATATATATATATATATATATATATATATATATATATATATATATATATATATAGTAAGTTATGAAAATATATTTATGACAATTAAGCTACACAGAGGCTTCCACGTTTTATTATCGTCCGGCTAATATGCATGGACTTTCTCTCTCTATATATATTTAACAAGCTGTACCATCCCAGCGTTGCCAGTGTGAACTCATTTTAGTGGTTGATTTTTAATTTGTTTGCACAATTTAAACTAAAGGTAGACAACTTCTATTATATTCTTCAATTTAAAATGAATGTCCATCCTGCTGATTTTTTAAATTTTTAGTTGATTATTTAAAATCTTAACATGCATGTTAGCATTCGTCTTGGTCTGACTAATTATTTGTTTAAATAAGTTGTAGCTAAGAACGTTATTATATTGCTAATAACATAGCACAACAATAACAAATGAAAATTGGCTAGTCAGAAGAAGTTTTTATTTAGTTAGCTAAAACGTAATTTGGGCTTGACTTTGAAAATTTGACAAGATGGCTTTATATAGATGCTGCTTTGGCTTGTTATCTACGTCTGATGAATCTACTTTGTTATGCGATCTACACCTTCTTTTGCAATCAACACGGCACAAGAGTAAGGGGAACACTTCTCCTAATTAGTTTCGAAAGAATGTGTGGTTATCGATCCTGGAACTCTAACCATAACTCATACCTCTAACCCTAACCCCTAACCTCTTACTCTAACGTTCAAAGAAGAGACAGCGCGACACTTGTCAAGTATTCAACGAGAAGTCGCTGAAGCCTCAGTAATCTGTTCCGACGAATGGAGAACTTACGCTAATTTAAACCAACTCAATTTTCGTTATTTTTCCGTAAATCATCAGCAAAATTTCATCGATCAGAACACCGGAGCACATACACAAATAATTAATAGATCATGGCTTGACGCGAAGACACGTACGGTGTAGATATTTTTTTCTTGTAGATAACAAACGGAGGCGGCCCCTTTCATATGTTAGCTGAGTGTACGCATGTTTTATTTAAAATACGATGCATTCAATACATATGACCTTTCGGTAAAATCTTTACCTTCTTCAGATATGTAACTACCGAGAAAAGTCTTAACTTGGAGAAAATATTACAATATAAATGCGGTCAAATTAAGAGGAGTGAGGGAAAAAAGACAAAATACACGTGAGGATGAAAGAGAGAGAGAGAGAGAGAGAGAGAGAGAGAGAGAGAGAGAGAGAGGGGGAGAGAGAGAGAGAAAGAGAGGGGGAGAAGGAGAGTAATATGCAGAATGAGGTGAAAGAAAATGAGTGGTGACGTTTAAAAAATCTGTATTGGAAAAATTAGAAAAAAATGTCTTCCAGACTTGTGACGTCACAATCACAACGTTCGCGAAGAAGAATTCCTTACCTAAGGGGTGGCAACTTCAGAACAAAGAGAACAGAATTACTTAAATTATTGAAACAGTTGAAAGGCACTTAATCAGAGGCGGTTTAAATAGCCTGACACGGCGCCTACAGCCCACGAAACTCTATTTATGTGGTGCGCAAATATACTCGAAAGTTTACGAGACACACGCGATTCGTTGAAGGAAAACTGCGTTTATATATATATATATATATATATATATATATATATATATATTATATAAAACATCAAAAGAAAAATGACTTCGCTTTGGGGAGTTCCTTTTGATATTCAGGGGTCATTTGTTTAATATATTTTTTTGTTCTTTTCTATTTAGATTGTTTACCCGTCTTAGATCATGAATATATCTTTTTATATTTTACTTATTGTTTTTTTTATATCTTACCTGTTCATGTCTTTAATTTGCTTTTCACTTACTTTCGTTTATTTTCCTTGTTTCGGCAAAGTTATTTTTCTGACAACATGATATCTAAGTCGGCGGTACGTGTGAAAAAATGACGCCAGTCAGTGTCTTTGACAAAACAACCAGCATTGGCGTTCGCCCGTAAGTCTCCTCGGGGAATAGCCTCTGTCTCACATGCCAAAAAACATTAAAAAACATTAAAAAACATTAAAAACATTAAAAAATGCAAGTAGTTAAGGTAGATAAGCTAGATAAGTTTTGAAACAGATGTCGGTACCAGGAGCATTATTAAGCTGAGTGAATTTTCTTTTCGCTAAGAGCGAAGTGTAGTATCTGTTTTGATACTACACTTTATCTTTGTGTCCTCGGTCAGTGAAGGAGACATCCTTCTAGACTGAGGCTATTATTATTTTTGTTCCAATCTAGAGTGCCTGTTTTGGGGGAGCTGAATTTTTCCCACAATAAAAATTGACATTGTGTCTAACTCAACTTTTGTGAGGAGGCAAGTGAATAGGAACTCAGTTAAAACAGAAACAGGTTCTGACCTCAGTTGTAATTATTGTTGGTACTTCCAGAGAACTTGAACCGATCTGTTTTTATTAACCGTAACCCTAACCTGTTGTTTATGCAGAGTAGAAAGTAGACCTTAGGTTTACTTTCGACAGTCTCGTAACTCTTGCTTCTCCCTATTTTACAGTCACATTCCATGAGCGATGTTTCTTACAAAGAGGGAAGAATTGCTGTTTTCTGGACCAACTGTTGTTTTGAGTGGGTCATATGTGGAGATGTTCAATCCTTTCTTACTATTCATCATCGTTCAACAGTCACTCTATCCATCTCATTAATTTGTATCCTCGAGTGTTTTTTAGGCTTTGATAATTTGTGACTCATTAGTAAAAGCCATAACTTCAACTTTGAAAGTTTCAATTGAATACCCCCCTCCATTTCTCACCTCTTGTAAAGTAATTAATCCTAATTTCCTGGTGCTAATATGTTGTATTTTACAATTTCTTTTGTTAAATTTTCAAGTATCTTTTTTAAAAAGTTATATTCACACAAAAAAGCACATTTATAGGGGCACCATAAGTCGGGAGTTGTGCAGCGAGATGTCTGTTCACATTACATTTAAATTGTTGCATGTTGATGCAGGGAGGGAATTCTATATGGCAAGCAGTTCGAGGAAAGGAGCTAATAGATTAGAAAGCTTTCCTGCATCTTGGGAACCTCTACAGTGAAGGAGTGAGCTTTTGCTGATTGTCGATTTGGTCGGGGGTATTTACGCTGAGGAGGAACAAGTGTTACAAGTTCGTTGGAGCACATTACATTGAAGAACTTGTAAAACAAACCAGGGATGCAACATTGCGGCGATGTGACAGGGGTTGGATCTCTGTAGATAGTGTGGGACCTATCAGATTAGAGACTCTTTTTTGGGCCCTGTTTAAGAGGGATAGACTATTGGTTGATGCACCAGAATAGATGTGGCAACAATACTCCATGCATAGGCGAACGGTGGCTTCGTAGAGATATAGGATACTGGCAGGTGAGGGAAGCTTTCTAGACAGTAGAGGGAGCCTAGTGTCTTTGCAACAAACTTGCCAATATGACAACTTATTTAAATCCATCTTTATTATTAATTCTGGTAATACTTCAACACGTAGTTCAACGTAATCAGCAAATAGTTTAATTTCTGAATTACTGCAGAATTGTCTGAGTTATATCATTTGGACTTGTTCTGGCGAGCGTTAGGGAGTTCAGTTTCCTGTCTGGGGGTTAACAAGAAACTCATTTTACACATGCGGAATCGAGAACGATATCTTAATCTCTTTCTGGCTTCTCTTTCTAAGTCACCGGATATGGGATGACTGTCTGGCCATCTTTGCATAACCTTTACGGACCTCTGCACTGCGTCCGTCAGTCTCCATTTCTGGTAGCAGTCGTATGAACTTCAAGACAACCACCACGAAGTAAATACATTACTTATGCATTGTTCGCGCATTCTCTCTATCTACAATCCTGGCAACATGTGTCGTTCTCATTGTAATTGGGACTGTAATGTATTCTTTTCTGAGTAATTATTCTTGTGGTTTACTCCTCTGTAAATCATATCAAGTACCGCCTTATATGTTTCGTATCCCTGTTTTACGTTTGTCTTCGACAAATTGTTTATCTCTTAATAAATACTCCCTTTTTTCATTTTAGTTCAATCGAAATTCTCAGAAATCAAGGGCCCCTTCCTGGGGATAACACTTGATCTCTATATGAGATACATAGATATTCGAATATTCCATTAAAGTTTTCCTTCATCTGTCATACGTTGAGTTAGTAAAAAAGTTAAGAACATTAATGTTCCTCTTCCAAATTGACCAGTTAACTATGTTATAGTATATCTTTCTTGTGGTCTCTTCGTCTTACCAAATTCCAAGACAAAAATTCATCTAGTCTGGTAGAGCATCCAGCTAAGTGCTGTTACTTGAGGTAACATCACTAGAGAAGGTGCACAATTCCTCGTATGAGTCAGTGTATAGTTGTGTCGAGGGAATCTTATTTGGGCTTCGAATGCTATGTTATTTTGAATGTTTGGTCAGGCTTTACTTATAGGGTGAAGTATCCTCATGTCAGGTTGTCCTGACAAACCCTTGTACAGAGAGACCGATGACACCCGAGGATGATGTTTAGTAGGTAATTTAAACTTAATTCAAAACTATATGTGTGTGTATGTAAATGTGTGTTAATAAAACTGTTTCTTCTGACACTCGTGTGTGTTATCCACGAAAAAGCAACATACAAAATGGCGACCTCATCTAAGGGAACATTAACAGGTGGTCTCTAAACACGTAAACTCTAGGATATAAAATATTTCTTAGCTTTTAAATGATGAGTTTGAAAAGTTTAAACTGTTTAAACAGTTAATTGTAATAAGGGTGTCTATTTACTTCTGACATGTTTGTGCATACTGAATGATCAGGTGATAACACCCGCGGCTTCGTCCACCTATACTGTAAAGAGTAGCGGACCGAGTGCATCACCTTGATAAATTTCTGTGGCAGAAGAGATTGTATTGTCTGAGGCGACCATAATGCTCGGGTGACTATACGAAAGAGTTCGTTAATGGCAAACTTACAGGTTGTGATTTCTTCCGGAAGCATTTTTAATATCTCTTTTTTTTGTTGAACATTGAGCGAGTATAATTTTGTTATGATCATGACGGTAACTAGGGTTCGGTAAGGATCAGCTAAGTGTGCTCGAAGGTCAGCTCGACCTACTATTTGAATTGCTAGAAGCAGACGTGACGTCACATGGTTCAAAGACGTATGGACAGAGAGAAGTATGAGTGCGATCGGAAGCTTAGTGGCAAGAAAATGTGCGTTGATAAATGTCCTGTTAAAATGTGATTAACCAGTAATTAGCCCCATCTTCTCTTTTTCCGACTACCCCACTGGTCAGTTATTGAGAACAGACGATACCTTTTCTTATCTTCAACCGTTGTCTCTTCTTTGTCCTTTTTTTCGGGGTGTGAACGAACTTTTTAGCAGTCGACGTTTCATCAGTCGGGCAGGATCAACTAAGGAACGCGTGCTGGAATGAACTGCCAGCAAGATGTTTTATGAACGTTCATGTATTTTACTTCGTTGTAACTAATGAAACATTAGATTTCCCTAAGAAGGGGGGAATATATCACATTTAAATATGTGGAGAATCAGGTGGTCTATTCTAGAAAACTGTTCTTGCGGTATAAAAATGTCATCACATCCATCCTGTATACCTGACTGGGACAGGTGGCAATTGCTGCCCTATTTTCTTTGCAATAGAACTACGTCTATGGGGCGACGAAAATTGTTATCCACAGGGCAGTGGCCTCCATTTTTTTCTTTCTAAAGTCATGAATTTGGCGGAAAACAGTAAGTCGTGAACGTGTTGGGATAGCTTTACCCAGAGAAGTTATAGATCATTTTAAAAATTTATCAGCTTTGGCAGTATTGTTACGTATGTCTCCCATTCTTAGGGGAGTTCTAATGTCTCACGAGTCACAATCAATTAAAATACATGAACGTTAATAACATACATTGATGACTGTCTGTTCGACACGCTTCCCTTATGTCGTCTTGCCTGACTGAGGAAACGTTACCTACAAACAAGTCCGTCCATAACCTGAAAATAAGGACAAAGAAGAGACACCCGGTTGAAGACAAGAGGGGCTTTATTCGCATTGTTGTTGTTCCAAATCACTAACCAGTAAGACGAGGGGGGGGAGACAGAGAAAGGTCGATTATTACTGCTTAATTATATCTGATGCGGACATCTCTAAAACCACAAGTTCACACGTGTGTGCTTCCAAACTGACGACTTCTCTCCCCTCACGCTCTCGCTTACTTTGGTTCATGTGACGTCATATCCGTTTCTAGAACATGGGAGGTGTTATCCGAGTACACTAAGCTGACCCTGACGTAACCCTGTTTCCTGTTATTCTGAACTAACAAAATTACACTCGCCCAATATTTAATAGTGTGCGCAGCAATTAGGTCTTATATGTGGCCAGGTTGTAATCCACTTCGACATTGCTACCACCTGAGAAAGTTTATATTTTTCTGCACACTTCACCAATCCCTCTAGTCAGGAAATCATTTGTACTGTTATACCCATTCAATATTTGATCAAAATCCACCTAGCCTCGGTATATAGCATCATATAAATATTAGTTTTGAATCTATCTCCTTTATTGACACAGTCAAACGTCTATAGCGATATTGTCTTATATTCTTCCTCTGCAGCGATGTTTTTTTTATACACACGCATTTTCATTTCGTGGTATTTATTGCGTTCTTTCTTTGTTGTAAACTTGTGTCTGTCTGCATTCAATGCGCAGGTCGTGATCGTCTGTTTGTTGTCTTCGTGCGAGTTCTGTTCTTGATTACTACGACACCTGTCGCAGTGTCAATCATGTCGTCTCTGTCACTGCTGTACAACAATGATTTTCCTTCCAAACAAAACGACAACTCCAGTACAAAACAAGTAATAATGTTTTATTTTGAGAAGTTAAAATAATACTTGCTTTCTCTACCGAACGACAGACTTGCAGTCACGACAAACATCTCTTCCACCCGAACACAAACAGTCGTTTTGCTCTTTATGGATGCCCGGCGTGAACGCAGACCACACGGTATAATCGCAAACCTTCCTAATACAAAATAATTACAACCATCAGAATCCTCATAAAATGTTACTTGAAAAAATGTGTGTTATATTTTGGTATATGGCTTTATTTACAATTGCATCGTCGGACAGGCAGGCAGACAGATAGAGAGACAAAGATACAGTCGAAGGTAGGATACATCTAGTATTATAATATATGACTTAAATAGATTTAAATATTTGATTAAGTAAATAGTGAATTTCATTAATTAAGTTAAGAAATAAAATGAAAAGGGTTGTTTACGATTGATAAGACACTAATTGCACTACCTGGTGTCGGCCGCGATTCATTAATGCGATTTTAGTTTAATTTTTGTTTGTACATTTGTAAAGTTATACACAACAAGCACATGTTTTTTTAGTTTTCTTGTTGTGTTATTTCCATGTATACTAGATTAATAGTAAATGAAAAATAATAATGCTCATATAAGAAAGGCAACTCATATTTTAACCTTCAGGTTTAAATAGTAGTTATATCCCTTACATTATTTGAGTTATTCTTGGAAATATATAATGCCGACACACTGTTTACGTAATTATTTAAAATTGACTCTCTTGTAACGATCTTCCTAGCTTGAATGTATATTTAAGATAAAAATAGAGCGAATTACATATTTAGTGCATAGAACATGCTGTACTGATAATAGAAATGGCTAGTCAGAAACAAAATCGACTTGTCAGATGCATTGCTCTTTAGACCTAAGTTCGAAAATCCATACAACTTTATCTTGTATATTATATAAGTAGAATGATAAAAAGAAAAAAAACACCCCATTTCGCTACTGTATTTACTTTTTATCCCTACAAAGCCAACTCGTAAATTTGAACCTAATAACACCGACTGTAACATAAGAAGATGCTTTTAATTGCAATTAATTTGCTATTAAATAATTTATTTACTTATGCTGTGATACTTTAGATATTTCAATTTAACTACGTATGTAATTCAAATACATTCCGTAAATGTTTTTAATTGCTGATGTAAGATGATTCCTCATTTTCTAATGTCATTCGCAATTTTCTTTTTTCATTTCGTTTTGAACTTTCCTCTTGGAATTGTTTCAATGAAAAACATTGTTGCACGATGCACTCGTGATTGCAAGCGCCATAGCTAAATGCAAGTCTTTTCTCTTAAAATTGACGACATTTTAAATAGATTCTTCTGTGTCAGTTTAGACTTCCTCGAATGTCACTAAATGCTAAATAAACCAAAAGTGACCTTCTTAATTAAAAAGAATATATGCAGTAAGAGTTCGGATAAGCGGCATTCCGGATAGGAGTTTTACTAAATTTTAAATTCTAATATGCGCCGATAGACACAAATATCAGTTAAAACGAGACATTGACAAATAGGAAAATCGCGTGATCGAATAAGAGATTTCAATAGAAATAGAAATAACGCCGTACTTTACAGCACTGTGTGTGATAGAGAGAGAGAGAGAGAGAGAGAGAGAGAGAGAGAGAGAGAGAGAGAGAGAGAGAGAGGGAGAGAGAGGGAGAGAGAGAGAAAAAAAGAGAGAGAAATATAGAGAGATAAAGAGAGAGCGAGGGAGGCAGAGAGAGAGAGATAAAGAGAGAGCGAGGGAGGCAAAGAGAGAGATAAAGAGAGAGCGAGGGAGGCAAAGAGAGAGAGAGAAAGAGGGAGAGAGAGAAAGAGAGCGTTTAATATATATATATATATATATATATATATATATATATATATATATATATATATATTGAGAAAATTAGTGAAAAGTGAGTAAGCGCACATGTACAAAAAGGCAATTCAAATCAAATTCATATGCATGCCTGATGCTTCGTTTTTATTCATTGAAAGCCTTTTTCTAAGTTAGATCTGGGTTTGATCGCTTGGTACAAAGTCACATGTCAAAGTGAATATGAGGAGTTAGGATGAGAGGAAGGTTATAGAGTAACGCCGAAAACAAATAGGAACTTGCAAGAAAGCTACAGTGTGTATACATACTTGGGGGACAAATATCTACGTATCACCCATTCAAAACAACGGCTAACTCAGAAAACAGCAATTCCCTCCCCCCCCCCTTTGTTAGAACCATCGATCATGGAATGGGGGGGGGGGCTAAATTGCAATATGGAGAGAGGAACGAGAGTTATGAGACTGCCGAAAGTGAACCCAAGTCCAGTTTATACTCTGCATGAAGCACTGGCCAATCAACGATTGGGTGGATCAAACGAGAGCGCATGATCTAGATATAAACAGTTTTATTGCGTTGTCAGTCTTTTGGTATCTTCGAGTGGTGAAAATTACGACGCAAGACGAAATTAGTTGTTGATGATTGGAAAATATAGATTCTTCATTAAATTTATATTTGGAAGAGAGAAAATAAACGTTTGTTTCTTAATATTTAATTACCGTTTTACTGAGGTAGCTTGGTTGTATTGTAATATTTGCCGGTGTTACATTCTTGTATCATAATACATTCGCTAAATTTGACTTGATAGAGTAATTATCATGCTTGTGTAATCGTGTGGTTAGATTGAGAGATAACAGCGAATTGTATGTTTTGTTGAGGATTTGTTTAATCAAAGTAACCTTAAAGAAGTTTAAAGTGTGGTTGTAATCTGTCATATTGATGAAAGGGCGTTTTATCGTCATTCATGTTCCTATATTATTTTGTCTGTTACGTTGTTTCGCCGATGTAATTTTTGTTGAACACATTTCAGGGATTGAGTAAGTTCCAGTTTGTGCAGTGGGTGTAGTATCCGTGTTTTTTAAATTTATTTGTTAATTAATTTTTTATAGTTTGTAAGGTTGCTTGTATGACAGGAGTTTCTAATTAAGATAATGTGTCGTAGAAATGTTTGCAATACTATTTGTGTGAGTAAGGCGAGTTGCCTTTTTTTAATAGGCGAAATGGGTGTGTTTTCCTTGGTTTTTGTGTTGTCATGTTGCTGAAGAAAATTTTTTTAAGCGTTTAAAATAAAATATTCAAAGTATTTTGAAGATTTTAATGAAATCTCCGTGTATTTGTATTCCTCTCTAAGTTGGTATAGACTACACATTCTGAGGACTCGTAAATACAAACCTATTATAAGTCCTGTTTTTAATGTTATTATTTTGTGCAAATAGACATACTGTAGTCGATTCTGTTAGTGAGTGTGTCGTGTATCTGGTAGATCAAATATTTGGTATTATTTTCATAATAATGTATAGAGATGATATGGTGTAATCCGATTCGTTTTTGCATCTAAAGTTTATGGAGAGTTTGACAGAATTTAATCTTTGCAATTTAATGTGTGTCGATGAGATTTAAAAAATCTTTTATGTGATAAATCTACAAGTTTTGTCTTTGAACAAATGGTGTTTTTAATTCAAAGTTTATTGTCGAGGCTTCTTTGAAAGAATATATATATATAATTATTTCATGTATCCACATATAATATTATAAGGAAATATAATATATTATGTATGTATATTCAGTATTTACATAACAGTGCTCAATACGTGAGTAGAGCTAGGTAGTAAGTTATGAAAATATATCTATGTCAATTAAGCTACACAGAGGCTTCCGCGTTTCATCCTGGCGATTCCCTACGGGGATGAAACGCCGAAACTACTGTCTAGCTTAACTGCCATACATGTATCATAAACCTACGAGGACATTTGTACACTACGTAAATAGATTTTGTGATCTGTATGGGATCTCTGAGCTGTATTTTGCCTACTTATGTTCAACGAAAAAAATCTTACTATAAACTAGCCAACGTGCTAACTTGTTTTAGACATCAACAATCCGACACATTACACAATTTTAATTAAATTTTCCGTATTCATTCAATAAATTATATATTTTATGAGGAACTAGCATCGCCTCGGGTGCTAATTTCAATAAAGTATGTACATTACAGAAGAAAATAAAAGTAAGATGAAAGAATCTATGTAATATTGTAATTTGAAATGTTGACGTTCGTTTTAGGACAAAATCAGAATAAAAATATTTATGCACAGATGAGTTTCGAACTAGTGTTGGGACGATTAATCGGAATCGGGAATCAGAACTTTTTGGGGGTATCGGAATCGGAACTTGGAATCGGAAAAATCGGATTTGTTTGGGGTATTGGAATCAGAAGTCACAAAAATCGGAACATTTTGGGGTATCGGTATCGGAATCGAAAATCTTTTAGCCTAATTTCTTATTCCAAAAACGATTAAATTTTTTTTTTTAAACTTAATTTTCTATTGCTTGTATTAATGCAAGCAATAGAAAATTAAGTTTAAAATGATAAAATTATAAATGGTTATTGTTTTTAAACTAATAGTAACACTAAAATCTATAGATAATAATACCATCAAAATATTATGTAAATGTATTTTACTTGTGTAAAAAAAAACAAAAAACAATGTAACTTTGTATGAATTCACTAGGTAACCTTTAAAAGAATACAGTTGATTTCAAAGGTTCCGAAAATATTTACAAAATGTAATAAAACATTTTTGTCAAAAGGAAAACACCGACAAACATCATTGATAATTAATTAAAAGTAAAATATTAAAAACCATATTTTTATTTTTTTATATGGTGGGCTTTTGTCCGGTCCCTCAGCATCAGGAAACCCTGGTCAAGTGGTCAAAAAAGTGTGAGAAAAAACCCCTTAATATTTCAAAGGCTTTATTGCGATTCGATTAATCGTCACAACGGCTTTGTGTGAGAACTGACACCAAACTGTGTACTTTGGCGTCAGTTCTTCTTTGATTGTGAATTTCCATGTCTGAACTCGTTGTGAAACATTTCGAAAGATATCAAAAGTTTATTGAACTGGAGAAAAAGGGAAATACAATCAAGGACTACAAAAAAATGATTCTTGGTTATAAATATTATTGAAATCATTTGACAAGGCACAAGTAAACTCTTATACTCAGTAGACGAAATATACATTCAATTCCACTTAAATGGACGGTAAGAATCCTAAAAAGATCTCTTTGTTGGAGTCTCTGATCCCCAGCAAAACACAAAGGTAAGAAAATTGAAAAGCAAAAGAGAGAAAATACGCGAAAGTCAGTGAAAATTTGCCAACATAATAATGTAAGTGTATATATTTAAAAAAAAATTTTTAAAGAAATTTAAAATGTGTTTTATGAATTAAAAATTAAGTACCAACATGTTTTTACATTAATTTTTGTTTCATATTTAAACTTATATTTGGATGTAATGTAGTTTGACTTGTTTTCTTTGTAGAAGTTAAGTCTATTATTCCTTTACTATAAACTTAAAAAGCATTATTATTATTTTAGTGTTATTGCAGATTAACACCCTCAGCTAAAACAAAAACCCCTCCCTAAAAATGAGATTCTACGTTTTTAGGCGATTACGTGTTAACACCTTGAAAAACTTGGAGAAAAAAAATCAATTATTTTAGAATTATGATTGGGATATAAGTTTCACATGTAAATTAAACGTAAAAGGGCTCCATTTCTAGACTATTCTAGCGTTTTAACCAAACGTGGGGGATAAATTCTGTGCGTTTTATTTTGGGAGGGGTACGTTTTTAAGCAATTACGTGTAGTTTGATGACCTTGTTAGTCGAACTTAGAGTTAGTTGTAAAATATTTAATGAACAGCCCTTAAAATTTAGAGTGGCCCGGGAATTAGGATAATGTAGGTTAAATTACTATACGAACTTATCACCCACTCTAAATTCTACAGTAATTGTTTTGGATTTTATTCTGTTAAGTTTTTCAGGGTTTTAACACATACTCGCATCAAAAAGTAAACTCTTATTTTGGATGGGGGTGATTTAGTTAAGGGTGTTATTAATTACGTGTGTTCCTATTTACTTGTCACCCTACGAGGGAAGAGTTAGACACAAACTTTATTTTTAATGTCGAGACCCCATCTCTCCAAAATGGGGCACTCTGGATTGGGACAAAAAAAATAAAAATTGCCTCAGTCTAGAATGATTTCTAGAATGATTTCTCATTCACTGGACAAAAAAGATAAAGCGCAGTATCAGAACAGATACTACACTTTCAATTATTTATTTGCTAAAAATATAACATATATTTTGATAAGTTAGCGACAATGATGTTGCTTTGTTAAAATTTTGTGTAAAATGGAAATTCGCGCCCAAAACAAAAATGAAAGAAAATGTTCTGTTATTTAATTAAGACCATGTTTACTTCTTCAAATTAGATTACACCTAAAATGTGTTCGATAAGTAAAATTGGTATTTTGTTGGTTTTATTTTTTCTAGATTTCTCTGTAATTCTTTCTTTAATAATACGTACAATGTAGTTACGTTCGTAAAACAAAAACGCAAACAAAAAACAAACACGTTTTTCCTAATGTTTAGTTAACTACTTTCTAATTACTTTTAAAACGAATATCGTTAAATTTCAGCATTAAAATCTTGTTTCTCCTCCCTTTTAAAATATTTAAGTAAATAAATTTACGAAAGAATGTTTGCTTCTTTAAAATAAAAATAAACATTCATTAAATAATTATTAATGAATGAAGTTTTTTTTTTAATCCAGAGAATATATTTTCCATAATATGATCGAAAAATATCAATAAATTGTTTGTTAATAATAAACTTATTCAGGGTCAGATATCTAATTAATGTCCTTAAAGTTAATACAAAAATATCTGACAAAAAATCTTCAGGGTTAAGAAAAAAATATCGAGTGGGTTAAATTCTTTGAGTGAGAATTATTCTTCGGTGGCTAATTCGTCAGAAACGCCCTTATAATATCGCAAATAATCCATAAAAGCCTATCATACGTAAATAAATTGATTTATTTACAAGTTTACCAATGTATATTGCTTTTTTATAACTTATCGGTGAGATACAAAACAAAATAACATATCCGTTTCTATAGCGCAAAACAAATTGTTAATTGATTTTTTAAACATAACTTCGGTATATTTATTTTTGACCTCATGAATCAGGGAAAAAGTTTGCGATAAAAAAAGTTCCAAAAATAAGAAAATCTTTATATAAACGACCTTAAATCGACGCCATTTAATGAACTCTTCGATACGTGGGTCTATAGTTGCGCAGGTGATTACATTTTATTCTGTTGTGGCTATGTTTTTCGGACGCTTTCGTTGTTGGAATCGGAATTTTAATCGGTAATTTTTTTGGAATCGGGAATTTAGAACAGAATTGGTAATTGTCTCGGAATCGTTCAAATATTAGAAAACGTCCGATTACTAGTTCGAACTCATTGCTTCTAAGTACGACGTGCTAATCGATTGGGCAACACCAAGGCCATCTTAAAGGAGGGCAGAGCGCTGGAAAATGACGGCATACTATATAGTAACAAACGAGATCTGTCGAACAGTCAGACTATGGGCATTTTGACCCCTTCCTTCATTCATCAAAATTTAGGGATAAACCAATTTTAATGAAATGTTCAGTATTTATTGATAACGCCCACAGAATATAATTAATTCATTACTTTATTAGAAATCTTAGTGCAAATGTATTATTTCGTGTAATTTGCTTAGGCTAGACAGCAAACATTAAATTAATACTTAATAATAAAATGGTGTTGTCATAAACTTTTGAATTTTTAAAACATGAACATTTTTCTTTGTCTGATTTAATATTCATTCTTTAAATAAGTTCATTCTTTCCGGATTATTGTAAATGTTTGAGTTGATTGTTATTACAACCTGGTTTTCATCGAATGAAAAGACTATCAGTTATACTGCATGGAAATATCTCTTGGTTTATAAACACGAGAAGATAAATCCCTATTCTGGGGCAGTTTTATTCTTTATATAAACATTTCATTATCATTAGTTTTAGCTGAATAATTTGATAAGAATTGATCTCGTTTCTGAAAAGTATAAATGATGTTTCCTGATTTTGTAAAAACTTAACATCAAACGAAAATCAAACATGAAAGGTTAATAAAACATGAACGATAACGAATTCAGTAAAGTAACACAAAAGCAATAATTAAAAATAATTAATAGAACATTTATCGAAATAAATTAAAATGTGTGTTTTTTTGCAAAACGAACAGTTAATTGAAAATAGAGTTGTTGTGAAATTGTAAATTTACCTATTCAGTTGCTAGTGTACTTTCACTGCTAACTATACTTAAGGAGAGACTTATATAGTAATCTATTTCTACTTATGCTAATTATGCACATCAATTTGCCGATATCACCACATTTCCCTGAACCGTATAGGCTTTATGCCTCTGGTGCATCTTGAACTTCTTCTAATGATAGTTTCATTTTCGATATTACTTTGCTCTTCTCTCTCTCCCTTATTTCTTTCTCCTGGAGATCTCGACCTATCTCGCACTAAACTGTAACCAGGGTCGTCCCCTTTGATACTTTGATCCGAATCCGACTCCGAATCCTCATTTTGACCTTCTTGATCTTGCATTGTTTCATCTTCTGACGTTTCATTCTGTACAGGTTGTTCTAATAAGTCAATAATGGAAGGAGTCGTAACGATTTGTTCATTTTGCTCTTCGTATTCACCCTCGGACCTTATTTGGTCCGCATGGGCCAACACATGTTTCCATTTACTCTATTTATTATAGCTTATTGTGGCCTTTTTGCACAATAAATTCTGCCCTTTCTGGATTTGATTCTTTGTTCTTTTTGTACCAGATTTTTTTATTTGTAGAATACGACATAGTTAACGGAGATCTAATTTGTCTTCCCATTAAATATGATGGGCTTTCTAATCTTTAAGCGTCTGGTATTGTTCGATAGCTAAAAATCAGCCTTGGTAGAAAAAACTTCTATTTTTTCGTTTGGCTAAGAACATGCTTTTCGTCCCGTTTTTACGTCCTGCACCATTCTTTCCACACACCCATTAGATTGAGGGTGATATATACCAGCGTCTTATACGGTTTACATCTTATTTTTTCCAACCATAAATTAAGACCTTCGTCACAAAACTCTGGAGCATTGTCAGATACCAGGGGTTTCGGGATACCCATTCTAGAGAATATGCCCCTTAGAATCTGTTTTATGGTAGAACCTTTCTTGTCCGGCACACGGACTACTTCAGGCCAGGATGTAAAACAGTTCCACTTTAGAAACGTACGAATGATCCATATACACACGACTTCATGGCTCTACTTCTCTGGGCCATGAATATAAAGTATTTTGTGTAAAATTTCTTAATTCTCTACATTCTTTGCATCTTTTTATACATCCCTCGATATCTCGTGAATATCCCGACCACCATGCTTCTAATTTTATTCTTTTTTGTGTGGCCGCTACTCCACAATGTATATCATCATGTACACTTTTTATCACCAAATTTCTTTGTGTTTCTGAGGGAATTACCAGATCTCCATTACAAATCACTTCATTTTCTATCGTTAATTTATGCCTTATTTCTTTGTAAGATCTTGGAACAATTTCCCCATATATTTTTTCTTATTCTCGATGTTATCCTACTTAGTACTGGATCATGTCTAGCTTCCATAGCCATTCTATCTAAAGATAAAACATCAGTCTCTATCCAATGTAAGAATGTATCTTCAAATTCTTCTGTTTTATCTTTTGACTCCTTGTAAAATCGCAACCTTGATAGTGCATCTACGTGTGGAATTGAATTTCCTTTGACATATTCTATATCAAAGTCAAATGCCATTAACCTTATTGCCCACCTTAATATTCTCGATGTCATAACTTTGGGTTATTCTTTTCTTGGATTGAATATAAATTCCAATAATCTATAATCACTTCTCAAGCGAAACATTTTAAAATTAAAAATTGTCTAGCATTGGTGGTGCACTGTACAATAGCCAATGCTTCTTTCTCTATATTTAAATAATTAAATTCAGTGTTCGTTAGTCTTCTTGATAAATACATTATCGGATATCCTTTTTGTGATAATCTTCCAGATATCGAATGTTCACTTGCATCTATGGTTAACGTAATGCCCTTTTTGGAATCAAACATTTTTACTACTGGTTTCTTTGCCATAACTGATTTCAATCTCCCAAAAGCTTTTTGTTGTTTTTTTGGCCAAATAAATTCAACATCCTTTTTTTAAAACTTGCAAACGGTTCAGTCAGGTCTGTATATTCTGGTAAATATCGACTTTAGAAATTGACCAGTCTCCAAAAAGATTCAAGTTCTTTCTTGCTTGTAGGTATATATATATATTGAACATTTTTTCTATTCAGGCTTGATCTTGTGATATAATTTCTTTTGAAATGGAATGCCCTAAAACTGATATATTACTACTATTGTTTACGCATTTACTTTCATTTATAGTCATTCCCGCATTTCTTAATTTGTTCAAAACGATGTCGGTTTTTCTTTTATAATTCAATTTCATTATTTGCTCCTATGCAAATATCGTCTTGGTAACAGACCATATTTTTTATATCTTCTAAAACCTGTTTGATGCTCTTTTGAAATATGGTGCTTGGTGTTTTGATTCCATATGTCATTCTTTTCCATTTTAGCATGGCGTATTTATTGTTGTTACTTCTTTGAAATTATCATCTATTGGAATTTGGTGGTATGCAGTTTTCAAATCTATTTTTGTAAAAACGCTCATTCCTGCCAGCGCATGTAATGCAGCCTCCGCATTAGGTATAGGATACGAATCCGAGCACACTTTGTGGTTTACGCCTATTTTATAATCTCCACCTATACGTATGTCTCCATCTGACTTTCTCAAAACAACAATGGGTGATGTCTACTTGCTACCCCCATGTGAAACATGTTAAATAAGGTCCTGTTCAATTAATTTCCGTAGTTTTGCTACTATTAATGGCAACAAATGTACTGATAATTTTCGTGCTTCATAACAAGAGGTGGTAACAGTTTCTTTTAATTTTAAACTGGCTGTGTAGTTTTTAATTTTCCAATTTTTTCCATTTTATCTCATTAATTAATTTGGTAGAATTTATTTTAAGCACATTGTTTCCGAGGAGTCCGTGGTTCTTTTTACAATCCGTGACAATTATAGGTATTAGCTCGAATTTGTCTTAACTCTAAGGAACCTTCAAAGTATCCTAAAGTTTTTATGACCGATCAAATTGGCAGTTATACACTCTTTCGTAAAGTCGGCTTTCCAATGCGTTCCCATAAATGTTTTGGTATAAGCGTTACCACATTTCCGGTATCCATTTGCATATCCTAACCGACATCTTTTTTTGTTCAATTTTTCAACATTCTTATTTTTGTTTTTAAATGTAAAGACTTCCCTATTGGTTTCATTTTCTTTAGCTCTTTCGACGTTTTTCTTTTGGACTTGCAAAGTGCTTGAAAATGGTTAATTCTGAAGCAATTTTTCCAAATGCTGGGCATTTTTCCCTTTTTATTTCGTGTTCACGCCACAACACCAACTTTTTTTTGTAACATGTACGTATCAGCGACTATTTGGGTTGACTTTTATGATCGTTGTATTTCTGTATTAATTCTTGTTGCTGTATGAAGTCAATGCAAGTATTTAAGGACATGTTTCCTATTTGTAGCTGTTCAATTATTTTATTCCTGTGTGACGCATTGCACACACCTTCAATTAATCTTAATTGAATTAACTATTCTCTGATAGTCTGTTCTTCTTGTCCGAGTTTTTCAAACTCATAATATCTACTCACATTTGATAGACGGTGTAGATATTTGAGCATAGGTTAATCATTTTCTTGTTTCATTAACATAAACTTCGTTCTCTCTACCACGACTAACCTTTACTTAGGTCTCATATTTCTTTTTATGATTTGGCTTATTCTTCCGAAAGTCAGGTCTTCTAGGTTCTAGGTTCATGGGATACGCCATGGTTGAGACTTTTATGATGCCCTAGCATCCAGCTGTAGCCCAAAATAAATCTGTTATTTCATTTCTCCCCACGTTTTCTTGTTGTCTTTTAACTTTTTAGTCCTTGCACTCGCAGCAAAACATCTTATCCATGTGCCCACAAAGTCGGGGTCCTCAAGAGACAATTGGGATCCTATCGGCGACGCCATTGTTATGAAGTTGTAAATTTATCTATTCAGTTGCTAGTGTACTTTCACTGCTAGCTATGCTTAAGTAGAGACTTATATAGTAATCTATTTCTACTTATGTTAATTATGTATATCAATTAGCCAATATCACCACAATAGTAAAAATGTGTAATAAATTAAACAGTCATGTGTTTTGGAGGACAATTTATTTACAATATATTATTTGCATATCTCGCTTACTTCGTTTAGTTTTCGAACATATTTGGGCGAAACTTATTAATTAATTTAAAATTGTATTTTTTATCCCAAAATAACATTTTTATTTATTATTTTAAGATTTGATATTCGAACTTTAATGCAATGCCTTAATCGTTGGAAGCCATCTTGTACTTTCCTCTGAAAAAGAAATGCGTTTGAAAAAAAGGAGCAAGTTAATAATGATTTCGAAGTGAATATATAATCCTTAAGAGGGTAGCCGTGTTGTTGACACGGGAATAAAGTCACAATAGCAGGAACAAGTTAACAATAATTTCTAAGTGAATGAATAATCCTATGGATCTGAGCCTGCTTGCTCCTATTACTTGCTCTGATTACAGATGGACGCATGCGTGTTAAGCGTTTCGAGCACTTCCGGTCCTCATTGATAGTGACTCTTACTCCCACTATTAATGACGTAACCAGAAAAACTCAACTCAGTTGGCAGGCCTCCTTTACGATGGCCGTGCCCACATTTACAGTCGAATGTTAGTTAAAACCACAACTGGTGACATTCTCTTTATTTTTACTTTTTCTTCACCCAAATACAACGAAAGAAAAGAAAGAAAGCGAAAAATATAAATTAACATCTAATTTCCCTTTTTTACAACCAGAAAAGGCGACATTCCTTTTGTCTATTCCCCCCCCTCTCTCTCTCTTTATTATCTCTTTCTTATTCCTGTCAGCCGAAGACAACGAAAGAAAAAGAGAAAGAAAAGGAAAAAGGCTAATCACGACTCCCTGCCCTCTTTTTTCACGGATTAATTTTTAATTATTTGTCTTATTATTTTTTCTGGCGTTATTGGGGACAATAGAAGTACATTTTAATTAGCGAGTGTAAATCATCTCTTCTTTTATTTATGATAAAATAAATAAAATATCGATGAAGAGTAAATCTAAAACTCGATGAAATCGATGAAAAATAACATTTTTGTTTTCAGCAGCATGAACCAATATTATCCTAAACTGACCAACTGAGCAGTTTTAAGTGTCTACCTTTTGAGAGGAAAATCAACTTTTCTAATTGGCTAGATTAAAGTTCGTGTGATGTCACGTTTTTTTTAATCTTCAATAGGCTGTTCCTGTTAAAAGCGAATCTATCTACATTTTCTGACAATATTCTAAGTAAGGATTGAACCAATCAATAGAGGATGTCTCGAGGGAACAGATGACACCACTCCTTCTAAACAAGTTTGAACAGACCCCTGTCGGCGAGTTCGGATGTAATTAGTTCTGGCTCTGATTTGAACTATCGCATTCGTGTTTATTGCAATTCTAGTACGTACCGATAGGCACAAAAATCGATGTTAACAATAACTTAAGTGAAATTCTTTAAAAATGCCGTTCGGTGCTATACAAACCGACTTATCATACCATAAAACCATAATATTTAAAAAACAAAACAAAACAAAAACAAAATATATTGCTTCTAAAACGTAAAGGGCTACTGTCATAATGGGGAGATTTATAAACGCAACCCAGATAGGGAGGTGGTCACGTCACATTGAATGCATTTTTAGTACGGTCAGGGAAACAGGGAACAAGAAAAGAATACCAAAGGAAAGCGGTCATAGGAAAGAAACTATCATAGTAGAACATCTTCCGTCATCTAGGGACCTCTACAGTGAAGCGGTGGAATTTTGCTGCCAGTCGAGTGGGTCTAGGTTACTTTTGTTGAGGAGGTACAAGTGCAGTATGTTCATCGGAGCACATAGCAGTACTTACTGGTAAAACAAGCACAGAAATGCAAAACAGTGGCGATACGACAGTAGCTGGAGCTTGACAGACAGTGCGAGACATATTAGGTAAGAAATTCATTTTTGCACCCTGTTCAAGAAGAAGAGGCTAGGTTGACGCCCCGGCCCAGGTGTGGCAACAATACTCCATACATAGGCGGATGGTGGTTTTATAGAGATATAGGATACTGACAGGCGTGAGAAGGTTTCCAGCCTAGTAGAGGGATCCCAGCTTCTTTGCAGCAGACTTGGCAACATATTCTATATATTTATTCCAACTCATGTTGCCTGAATGTGTTAAAAAATACAATAAGTTATAGAAAGTTTAAACGTTGAAAAACATCTCGTTATGTTGGATGTTCCACATGGCCCCAAAAACAAATGAAACATGACTCGAAGCGAGTTAACGCAGTGTATAATATGCCATAAGGTTGATAACTTCCGTACCTACCATATTTTTACAAAATATAAAATATAAAAAACATGTTTTATTGGCATTTTTATTACCTTCTTTGTGTCAGCTTTAGGATTCATCTAAATTTAATGTTAATCAACGTCGGATAGTAAAAAGCGCTGAAAGATACGAAACTGTGATTGATCGAATAAGATGTTTGAATATAAATAGCAATAGACCTGTAATATGTAACAGTGTGTGTGTGAGAGAGAGAGAGAGAGAGAGAGAAAGAGAGATAGTGAGAAAGATAGAAAGAGAGAGAGAGAGAGTGAGAAAGAGAGAGAGAGAAAGAGAGAGAGTGAGAAAGAGAGAGAGAGAGAGAGAGGGAGGGCGAGAAGTAGAGAGAAGCATTACTTTATCTAACATATAAAATTATGTCGGCCGGATTATAAAGTTGGGCGTAAATTGCATTTAAGCTGACAAATCAAACTTTTCTTTCTCTTTTTCCTTTGTGATTCCTTCAGTTACCTCTTAACTTAACTGACTTGACTTATCTGCATACTCAAGAGTGCTTCGCCACATGCTTGAAAACAAAATTCCGCCACTTATCACCGTTATATCAGCTCTTATGGGTAGCAAGCCAATTTCAACCCTTATCTGTTCGGCTCACTTTTTGGTGGTCGTCCTTTGATCCTTCTTCAATGAAATCCTCTTCATATGACTTCTTTACATAGCTGATTTAGCCAGGTAACATGTTTGAACAACGTTAATCTCTTTCTTCGAATAACGTCATTTGTGGAGTTGTTAATATTAATCAACAACTGCTCTGCCAGTATTTCACTTGAATATACAGCAATAGAAACTATCACTACATTGAGACGCTGATATGTCTTTCCTGTTCCATATCTTTTTTTAGACGTCCAAATGCAGAAGTTGCTATTTCTCTTATGCTAATATCGGATGAGGATCCTGGAACCACAGCGAAAAAACACAAAACCTTCGGGTTTTTTTCAACCGTCGTTTTGTCTATTGAGATATTATATAAAAAAAGAAAATATTTTCCAGTATTCTGGGTTCACTTTCATCTCAATTTTTTTCGCAAGAGGCTAAAACTCAGAAGTCGAGAACTTCAACGAGTTGTTTTACAACATACTTCACCCCAAGCAAGGCAAGTTGCCACTGTAGACGTAAGGGGCTACTGAGAATTAGGGTGACAGTTTTGAGAGTTATTCTAAATTAGGGGTTGTGCAGATACGAGCCCTTCGATGGCGGTGATAAGGTAACTCTAGATAATTTCTACCACTTAATTCAGGTTCTTGCTCAACACGTACCTCTCTGTAACTTAAAGTAACAACGCATCTCGACGCCGTAACGAACGCATGTCAAATGACATGCGTCCACTCAATCTGTATATTTATCAATGAAATTGATATTGAAAACTTAAGAGTGACCGAGCAACTGACATATGAATAGAAATACGAATACGCATTTTAAAATAGTTTGAATGCTTACTGCAGAAAGTTTGAATGCCTACTAGACAGGAGAGTTTGAATGCCTACTAGACAGGAGAGTTTAAATGCCTACTAGACATGAGAGTTTGAATGCCTACTAGACAGGAGAGTTTTAATGCCTACTGAACACCATCCTCGGTCTCTCTGTACAGGGGTTTGTCAGGACAACCTTACGTGAGAATACATCACCCTACAAGTAAACTCTGACCAAATATTCAAAATAACATAGTATTCTTAGGCCAAATAAGATCCCCTCGACACGGCTATACACTGGCTCATACGAGGAATGGTGCGCCTGTTAGTGATGTTACTTCTAGTAACAGCACTTAGTCGGATACTCCACAAGACCAGGTGAATTATTGTCCAGACAAAGAAAATACCACAATTAAGATAAACTATTACATAGCTAAGTGATCAATTGAGGAGATACAAATAAATGTTCTTCACTGCATTACTAACTGAACATTTGAAAGGAAACAGAGAACCTTAATTGCACACTTGGATATCTATGTATCTCATATAGAAATCAAGTGTTAGCTCCAGGAAAGGGACCCCTTGATTTCTGAGATCTAACTCAAGTGAAAACATCAAAAGAAAAAGTTCATGGCCATGAGCGTGATTTTGATATTCGCTGATCTTGTTGTTTTTGAAATATATATTTTCTGTAGTTTTTACTTATAAGATTGTTTACACTTTTTGGACTATATACACACCTTTTTCTTTTTAGTCATTGTTTTATTTTTATTTCAACTCGTCATATCTCGAGTTTGTCATCAGTTTCTTTACTTTCTTTTTTCCTTTCTGCCAACAAAATAATCTTTCCCCAGCACGATATCTATGTCGGCGGTAGGTATAAAGTGATGACGGCAGTCGCTGTCTTTCATACATCGTGTGTCTTGGCGTTCATCTGTAAGCCTTCTCGGGTAACAGGTAGTGTTCTGCATGGCAAAAACATTTAAAGATAATAACAAATAGTCAAGGGAAGTAATCTAGCAAACATTGTAAACAGATGTCGGGCGAAGAAGCATTGTCATGCTGAGTGAGTAATTCGATTAAAAAAAATCAGCTTCTGCATTCAGTTATCATAGTCTATTTTAAAGAAAAAAACAAGTATAAACTGCTATATCGATGCGCATTTTAAAAGCTACCATAAAATTGATATAGAGATGCGTGTTTTGAAAGCTACAACGAAGCACTTAATAGAAGCGTTAAACAACAGTATAAAATGCTTAAATAGGTGCGCGTTTTAAAGCTAGTATTAATTGCTATATAGATGCGCGTTCTACAGTTAAGATAGAGTTATTAATAGATGAACGATTTAAAATCACCAGAACGCGCGTCTATATCACAATTAATACTAATACATTTTTATATAGACACGCCTTCTAAAAGCTAGTATAAATAGCTATATGAATGCACGTTATAAAAGCGAGAATAGGATATTATGCCTCATCGATGCGTGTTTAAAAAGCTAATAAGAAATATTATATGGATGTGCGTTCTTAAAGCTCGTATAAAATGGGCTTTTAAAAATCTAGTATAAAATGTCTAAAAAATGCGCGTTCTAAAAGCTAGTATACAATGTTTAATAGATGTGTGTTTGAAAAGCTAGTATAACCCGCTAAATAGAAGTCCGTTCTAAGAGTAAGTAAAAGAGGCTTAATAGATGCAAGTTTTAACAGCTTGTAAAAATGTTTAATAGATGCGCTTTCTGAAAACTATTATAGAATGCTTAAAAGCTCATATAAAATGCTCAATCGATACGCGTTCTAAAAGTTAGTATTAAATGATATTGAGACACGCGTTTTGATAACTATAATAAAATGCTTAATAGATGCGTATTTTAAAAGCTAATATAAAATGTTTAATATATTTGCGTTTTAAAAGTTAGTGTTATATGTTATACATATGCGAGTTCTAAATGTTAGTATAAATTGGGAAGCGTTGTTATAGAATGCTTAATAGATGTGAGTTTTAAAATTCTTAATAGATTCTCGTATAAAATAGATAACATAAAAATTATTCGTATAAAATGCGTACTAGATTCGCATTCTAATAGCTAGTATGAAATGCTTAATAGATTCTCGTATAAAATGCTTAATAGATTTTCGTATGAAATGCTCATTTGAAAACTACTCGTATAAAATGCTTAATAGATTCGCGTTCTAATAGCTAGTATCAAATGCTTAATAGATTCTCGTATAAAATGCTTAATAGATTCTCGTATAAATGCCACATTTGAAAAATATTCGTATAAAATGCTTAATAGATTCGCGTTCTAATAGCGCGTATAAAATGCTTAATAGATTCTGGTATAAAATGCTTAATTCGAAAAATACTCGTATAAAATGCTTAATAGATTCGCGTTCTAATAGCTCGTATAAAATGCTTAATAGATTCGCGTTCTAATAGCTCGTATAAAATGCTTAATAGATTCGCGTTCTAATAGCTCGTATACAATGCTTAATAGATTCGCGTTCTATGCTTAATAGATTTTCGTATGAAATGCTAATTTGAAAAATACTCGTATAAAATGCTTAATAGATTCGCGTTCTAATAGCTAGTATCAAATGCTTAATAGATTCTCGTATAAAATGCTTAATAGATTCTCGTATAAATGCCACATTTGAAAAATATTCGTATAAAATGCTTAATAGATTCGCGTTCTAATAGCGCGTATAAAATGCTTAATAGATTCTGGTATAAAATGCTTAATTCGAAAAATACTCGTATAAAATGCTTAATAGATTCGCGTTCTAATAGCTCGTATAAAATGCTTAATAGATTCTGGTATAAAATGCTTAATTCGAAAAATACTCGTATAAAATGCTTAATAGATTCGCGTTCTAATAGCTCGTATCAAATGCTTAATAGATTCTGGTATAAAATGCTTAATTCTAAAAATATTCGTATAAAATGCTTAATAGATTCGCGTTCTAATAGCTCGTATCAAATGCTTAATAGATTCTGGTATAAAATGCTTAATTCGAAAAATATTCGTATAAAATGCTTAATAGATTCGCGTTCTAATAGCTCGTATAAAATGCTTAATAGATTCCTGTATAAAATGCTTAATAGATTATCGTACAATATGTTTAATAAATTCTCGTATAAAATGCTTAATAGATTCTCGTATAAAATGCTTAATTCGAAAAATACTCGTATAAAATGCTTATTTCATTAGCGTAATAAAAGTTAGCATAACATGCGTAATAGATCCGCGTTAAAAGATAGAACATGCTTTATATAAATATACTTTATCAGTAGAAACTTCTCAATGAGTTCTTTAAGTCTGGGTTATGCTGTATTTAATAGTTGACTTGGTATTATTATTATATGTCTACTCGGGAAATCATACAACCCTTATATTTAACTAATATATAGGAGGTAGATAATAATTTATTAATTTGAGAAATTGGCGCAATACAGTCTTCCCTCCCTTAACCTCACCATTAAACAAGATATTGATCTTATGTGATGTTAAAAAAACATCGATTAAATCAAACCATTATTATACATTTGATTTCGCTTATTTAATGTTTCGCTTCCGGCATGCAAGAATTCTGGGAGGCTGTGCACCGCGAAGAGTAAACAACATTGGTTATCGCTTTGATGTTGCCGACTGAGATTAGATGGAGGATTTCCTGTTCGATATCTTGATGTCGAATTTATTGATAGATTGAAAGATCAATAAGAAATCGGGTGGGATGGGGGTGATGATGTGGAGAGAATGTGGTGAAATGCGAACATATACTAGATAAGTAGAAATATAGAAATATAAAAAGACCGAGAGAGACTGGCTAACACACACACACACACACACACATATATATATATATATATATATATATATATATATATATATATATATATATATATATATATATATATATATATTAAGTTAGGGATGTGTATATGTTTATATATCTGTATGCACAGGATACACTCCTAAACTAATTAACTGATCATTATGAACTTTAGAAAAACAGCTGTTAGGCGTATGAGGTGATAATGTGGGCTCTATATAGTTTTAGTTTTATGCAAAAGGGTTAAAAGAGAGTGTACTCCCTTCCTGAAAATTCGGATTCTTCCGATGCTTGTAAAATTGTTAATAATAATTATTAGACCCCAATTAACATATATTCCTCAAATTTCAGTTTCTGAGTGATGTTTTAAAGAGTTTTAAGGGCCATAATATTGGCACACCCATTCGAAAATTCAAATATTTTAGATTTACGCTGAATAAATGCTAGTATAAATTGGGAAATGTTGTTATAAAATTCTTAATAGATGTGAGTTTTTAAATTCTTAATAGATTCTCGCATAAAATGGATAACTTAAAAATTATTCGTATAAAATGCGTACTAGATTCGCATTCTAATAGCTAATATCAAATGCTTAATAGATAATCGTATAACATGCTTAATAGATTTTCGTATGAAATGCTCATTTGAAAAATACTCGTATAAAATGCTTAATAGATTCGCGTTCTAATAATTAATTAGCCGGTAATTAAGAAAAAATCCATGAATTTCAATTTTTTTATGACACTTCTGTCTGAAGCTTTAAATTTTAGACATTTTCTAGAATCAAAATCATGTAATGGATTTCGATCAAAATTAGAATAAGGATTCTAGACATAAGGTTTAGTAGAATTATATCTTGATTTTAATCGTCTTAAGGGGACATAACAGTGCTGTAAAGCTGTTCTATTCAGGAATTTAAGTTTATATATATATATATATATATATATATACATATATATATATAAATAAATATATATATATATATATATATTTATATCTATATATATCACTCAGAAGAATACAAAGTTCATAACATAATCAATATTATGTAATCATGTTCCAAAATTTCAATATCAACAAAAATTTATGTGCACATATGTTTCAGAAATGTGTAATGAAAATACTTCTTCAGCTCAAATACAAACAAAAACTCCCTATCATTTATCAGGTAAATAATGGCATTTTTAAATGACTGCAAGCACATAAAACAAAATGCCCATGAACATTCAGAAACAGAAACCCTCCGGGCGCATATTTATGCTAGGCTGAGAGTATGATATCATGATGAGCGAACTACATATACTGACCCCAAAGAAGGGAGTAATGACTGAGAGGATGATATTATGACGAACGGCCCCCTCCAAAGTAGCAGTTAATGCCTGGGAGCATGATATAATGACAACATAATATATAGTACACTATCCCGACCCAACACAAAAAGGATAAGGTAATCTTGAGAGGATTGTTTTGTGACGAAATGAACGTATACTATACTGCCTCCCATTCAAAAGAGGATGTGATGCCTGGGAGAAATGTATCATGACGAATGAATATATACTACAACAAATTAAATAAACATAAGCCGTTTTAGTATCTATTCTCCACATCGCAGCGATATTTCACGTGAATTATCTCCCTTGAAAATAACATTCTAAAAGTTTTTAAACCGCTATTCTTTTTTTTTTTTAATCTCTTTAAATAATTTTATTAATAACTAGCAGCACCCGTGTCCCGGCGTTGCCCGGGGAAATATAACAGCCTGATTTTAATTTTTAAGTTAAATAAATAGATTCAGAAAATAAATCATTTCACTGGAAGTAATTTAGGTAATTAAAATAGGATTGAACACGGAGCTGTGCCCTAGTGTTCTTGTGTTTGTTCCAACAGATGTCTCCTTTATAGTGGTAAAAGTTATTCGTACAAAGCTCTTGAACATCCTATGGCTAAAGCAAGTTGAAGTCAAGTTAAGACCAACCACTGCCATTGATTGTCCTTGGGACTTGTTAATTGTCATGGCAAAACATAATTTAACTGGTAACTGAAGCCTTTTAAATTTTATTGCAGAATCCGACGGAATAATGGGTATTCTGGGAAGGAATGTCAGTTTGCCCCTTGCCACACCAGTTAGTATTACAGCTTCTATCACATGAGGTTGCATGCGTTTAACACACAGTCTCGTTCCATTACATAGCCTTGGAGCATCAAGATTCCGGAGTAACATAATTGGGCATCCAGCTTTCAGCTGTGTGTCGGCATACCAGGCAATTCTAATGAATTTAAAAATTCTGTAGGGTATTGTACAGCCTGGTCGTCATCGAGAGTAGAATCCACAGAAGTGAAAGTTTGTTCATCACCTGGAAGTTCATCAAGCAGTTGTTGATTGATGACATGCACCATGTCATTTTTAGGAGCTAGAATTGCTCTCTCCGTTAACCATTCAGGATGCACATAGTTTTCGGCTATATTTGGATAAACTTTGCTACTAAGTTCTGTGAGTGATGAAACAATTGAGCTAATACCTGGAGTAATAACAATCTTGCCATTGTTGGTTGTTGCAAGCTTGCCATAACCTATTTTTAGGAGGAGGGAGGAAAACTCACCAGCCATTGGGTCACTATTGAGATGTACACGTATGTTTGTAAATAACGTTACAGTCTTAATGTACTTCCACAAATATGACAATTTAATGCAAGCATTAAGCTCATCAGCGGGACTTCCATGTGGAACAATAGGAAGCGTTTGTCGGAAGTCACCTACTAATAAAAGTGTTATGCCACCCATAACAACATCACGTCTCTTGAGATCACGCAATGTTTTATCTAGAGTCTCGAACGCTTGTTTATGTGCCATTGTACATTCATCCCATACGATCAAGGAACAATTCTGTAAAACTTTGGCTGAATCTGATCCTCTTTCTATTTGACAAATTGGATCAGCATCTTTTGTTAGATAATGGCAACTTAAATGTGAAGTGAGCTGTCCTACCACCATGAAGAAGAGTGGCTGCAATGCCTAATAATGTCACTGCCACAGCTATTTTGCCTTCTGACCTAACTTTAGCAAGAATTGCTCATTATTTAGTTGTGCGATACCATCTCGAACAATTGATGCTTGCTCATGAGGTTGATAAGTAATTTCACGCGTCCATGCAGTAATGACCGGATGTGTATTAGATCGATTAGGTGAGGTAAGACCCAATTTTGTCAGTGTTTTACCATTCATCTTATAAGTCATATCTTCGATATGAACTAAAGCCATATTGAAGATGTCGTCTAAAAATGTTATATCAACTTCAGGCTGTTGATTGCGTTTCCTAAGAAGTAAATCTTCACTAAAAGCTTCTTTGTGTGCATCCCAAAGTCGTTTTGGGTGAGACACTGCACATGATGTCAACATGATAGCAAACAAATGTCTCAAATTGTCTGCAGATTCAGATATAGATGCTTCCTGTAATGTGGACCTCTAACATTGTGCAGAAGCAGTCAAATTGATGTGGATGCACGGTGTATACCCTGCCCAAATTGTGTCCCAGGTATAATAAAGTGGAAGTTCTGAGTACAAAAGTGTACGTGCAAAAAAATGTGTTTGACACAATTTGAAGAAAGCTGTTAGAGTGGTTGAAGGTGGATTTGCAACTCTATCTGCTGCAGTACTTTCATTAAAGTATATACGCTGTCCATTTTCTAGATGAACTGATAGGTGAATAACTGAGGGATGATGTATATGTATGTGAAAGTTAAGTATTCTACAAATGACTTCATTGGTTGATATGTAACGTCCCGTATCGTATCTCTTAACTTCATCATGAGCATTACTTTCAATTGTAAAGATAGCTTGATCACTACCTTTATTTACATATTTACAAATGTATTTTATTGATTTCATGCTGTTGCAATATTCAACATTGATATGTGCATCAAAAATCTTACAAAACAGTTTATTATGTGGTACTGATAACTGAATCTATGTCAGAGGATCTAAATTGTTATCGTCTTTTCTGCCACTCAACAGTGTACATGTATGCTATGACATATAAGGGCAGCAGTTTTTGTCGCCGCCACTTACTGCCACCAAGCACAATCAAGGATTTGGTTTACCCGACTCAAATGAAACCATAACAAGCAATTAAAATTAAAGAGGATTGTCTGCATGTAATGTTCTAAGAAATATATATATTTTTTTACTCATTGTTATGCCCCCCCCCTCCTTACACATTGTGGACCGTACATTTGCTCGCCAGAAGGTGAATCGTAACATAAAACAGGCAGCACGTCGCCAGCGGCATTTGGCTCACGTGACTCAATCGCAGTCATTAAAAAAAAATAGAGAATAGTCTTCATTATTAAAAATAAGCATATAATCGTGATTTTATTGCCCCCACCCATCCGAATACAATTTGTAATGCTCTGCAGCCTACATTAATTATGTTTGTGTGTTTCAGTGGTGCTCATTTTCAATTTTTCTATTCAGCCAAAGAAAATGGAATTTATATGCAACGGTAATGGGGGGGATTTTAATGGGCTCTTTAATTTTCCCAGGGCCCCTTATCACAGACAGAGCAGGTGTTTATTAAAAAATTAAAATAAAATTTTCTGGTGAAATCAAAGTAGCATATTTCCGGACCGGCGGCACAGTTATAAAAGTGGGGGGGGGGGGGTTCTCCTAAAAAGTGGTGGGGGGGCCCGGTTAAACACATGCATATATAACTTCATTATTGATGACCGTAAAGTGGGGAGGTCAAGTCAAAAATTGGGGGGGGGGGGGGGCTTGGGCCCCCTGGCTCCCCGTGCCGCTGTCCATGTATTTAATTAGCGACATTTACAAATTCGTATTTGATTACGTCGGCTTAGTTTTTGTGGGTGGCACGTTATTATGTAGTCGATGTCAGTTACGTGTAATGATGAAAAAAATGTAAAATACGTGTAAATTGAATACATGTCCCCCCACCCGCGATATATATAAGTTTTGTGTAATATTGTTTGGTGCTTATGCATGTCAGCCCTTACAATGAATAATTTAAAGAATGTATAAACTTACAATTAAGGTGAATGTTTTCGATTGTGAAGGTGGTCGGATTAATGTAATCCGTTATTTGATTACTGGTAAGTGTTATGAAAGAAGAATAAGGGAATCATATTCGTCTAATCTGTAAGCGCGGTGTTTTGTTATTTTTCTGTAAAAAAAAATGTATCTAATCGGTTTGTTTGTTTTGTTACTTGTCTCAAAGTAGTTAACGTCGAGGGAATTCTTCGCAAAGAAGTTAATCGATTGTTTTTTGTTTTTATTTAGTAACTTATAAAAAGAATGAAAATGTATTTTTGTTATTGTATTAATTAAAATTCTATCAGAATAGTCAATATTGATCGTTTAAAACGAAAAATTATAAGGTAAAATGAAACATTTAGTCTGGCACTTTCGGTTGACTCGGTTGAATGAATGGAAATTCTTCAATTATTAAGTTCAAGTGATGTTTGAAATGCAGAAGTGTCCTTATTTATTACAATAAAAGTCAATGATCTAGTTTTTTGAATATTTGTTTCTCATAGTCGATAATTGAAATCCCATTTAAAAAAAGTATTTGCTTAGTTTATAAACGAATTAAAAAAAACAGTTCGGTTCAAATAGTGTAGAAGTCACATATTTGTTTGTTTTTAAAATAAGTGAAAGGTATAATTATTGGTATAAAATGATTCTGTAGTTGTATATTTCATAACATAACGAAAACGTTAATGTGTTTTATCTTATATTTTAGAGTTGATATTTTATAATTTTTTATTATCTAATCGGTGTCCGTTATTTAAAATAAAATAATGGAAAAAATTGAAAAATAAGTGTAAACTGAAGTATCCTCCCCTTACTAAATATAAAAGTTCTTTAGAATATTGTTTAGTATGTATTATAATAGAATATATTTGATGTGTATTCTTTGTGCAGAATAAATTATACTGTAGTTATATCTGTAACTGGCTGTAGTTCGTAATGTGTCACCACAAGTATTTCTCAACTTGCTACTAACGTTAACTGATCTGACTGTGGCGTGTGAAGAGTAAAGTAATGGAAAAGTGTTAGTATTACATATTAAATCGAATAATGTAGGGAACCGTTAGGTTCAAATTATGTAGAAGGAAGAAATGATGTACTTTATGTCAGAACTGTACTAATTTATTTATTATTACAATGAAGGTGAATAAATTGTAGTGTTTGCGATTGTCATTGTGTTCAGTTTAATTTATTCTGTTATTCGCTAACGTAAAAATGCTACGAAGAAAGAATAAGAGAATGTCAATCGCTTAATCTATAACCGTTTTTTTTTATCTGAACATATTACGTTAGTATTGTAGCAGAAATGATTAGAACTGAAGTAGATGAATGTATAACGGAAATAGCATAACAGGAACGGTGTATTACCTGACGAAAAGTTAGATCGGTAAGGGGAATCGGTATAATTGTTTAAGGGTAGTGAATCTGGCAGGCGTTTCGTGAACTGAAGTAGCTGGATGAGGCTGAGAGTAGACGATTGCGTAATCGAATTTGGCGGAAGTGACGTAGTCAGATCTATTGAAGGGAGCGTCTGTTATATTTTCTGTGCAACGTATGCTACTGTGTGGTGAGGTGAAGGCATACTTAACATAAATAATAAGGTGTAAAATGTGTGAAAGTATCCGTTGTGTAGTTGTTCCCGGTGTAGACTGGTAGCGTGGGAGAAGTAACATGTTAGAGAGAAATGTTATTTCTACTTCCTGTATGGTGTCTGTTTTGGGGAGAGTGAATGATGGTGGAACGAAAGTAATAATTTGCCCGAGGTGGATGTAAGAGTCTAGAGTTTGCTAAGAACACGCTGGAGCGAATAAGCTTGATGTTGTAGTGATTGTAGTAACGTATTGAGTTCGAGTTTATTTTCCTATTCGACGCGAAGGTACAGGGGAAAAAAACGTCTCTACTTTATATATAAGATAAAATAATAGTACTCTCGATAAGACAATTGCGTATATAGAATACATTTTGGCAATACAAAATAAGAAATGAATATTACAGAGTATTAATTTATTAGTAACTAAAAATAAATAGATATCCAAATTAGCAATATTGAAATTTTTTTGAGGAAGATTGAAGATTCCTATATGTACGTTATTTCAAAATGTTCCTGTATCAGTAGAATTAAATAAGCCTATTCAGTTTTGATGTTTATATAGTTCGGATAGATGAATAAACTGTCGCATTTATATATATATATATATATATATATATATATATATATATATATATATATATATATATATATATAACTCAATATCTGAGTATGATGCTTGTGTGTTACCTATAGAACGAAAGGTTAGATAATCTTATGTAAATTTTACCAGGGAAGACAATGGACGTGTTCCCTAATCTTTAAATGCACCCAAAGGTTGCACCGAGGGCATAACCCTGTTAAAACTTCAAATATATCCTATTTTTATAAAATTTAAATGATATGTATGAAATTTTCTGGAGAATACAATGGAAGTGGTTCCAAATCTCTAAGTTGTCTTCTAACCTAAGGGAGCTTAATTATTACTTTAACCCTATTCACTTATGGTTAACTATGCTTTAACTATACATGATCCATGGGAACAACCTCCTTAACAGTTAAAGTAATAATTTCTTTTGGATCTGAGTAAAAAAGAAAACGATATATAAATTAAATTGATACGTTTACTTTGTTATTGTCGTCGACCTGATGGTGGCGAATGTACACTAATGAAGCCTTTTCTTAAGTGTTTATGTAAATCTGTATATCAGAAAAAACATTTTCTTGAATGGACAGAAATAATAATCTGATATTAAAGTGTTGTTCGATGAAATCTTGAATGTTTTCTAACTAATTATTGCTATATTATGTTGCATTATGAGCTCAAGTCGTATTCTACATAATTGAGCTACTACATAAACTTTTGCGTGAGCTTCAAAAAATTTATACATGAATAATACAGACACACCTCACAAACTTGGAACAGAACTGAATTGAGATAGCAGATATTAGTATACTGTTTATTTTCCGATTTCATTTTTCGATACGTGTTAGACAGTCTCACTTTTGATAATCGGTGATATCGTGAAACTGCAGTACAATGTTACAGCCAAGTACATTTTATTATCATTTTGTTATTGATATATTTTTATATAATGAGATATCGAGCCGTTTCCTTGTTCAACATCTGCTGTGTAAGTGTTCCGATTTATTGAGTCTGGTAAGGTTTTGTTCCTATGAGTTAATCGAGTAAATCCTAACTTTGTTCTGATTCTAACTACTTAGCCTGACGAATCTAAGCTCATATATATATATATATATATATATATATATATATATATATATATATATATAAATATAAAATTACTATTTCATGTATCTACATAAAATCTTATAAGGGGATATAATTTTTTATGTATAAATTTTCAGTATTTACTTCAACAGTGCTCGATACGTAAGTAGAGCTAGGTAGTAAGTTATTAGTAGTATTATGAAAATATATTTATGGCAATTAAGCTACACAGAAGCCTTAGAAACTAAGATCTCATCAGACGGAAAAAATCTGATCTTTCACTGAATGAATACGACTCTGGCTAAGTTTTAACCCTTGTCTCTCTTCTTCCCCCTTCCCCTGCCTCCTCCTCTTCCCTTGTTTCGTCCCTCGACGTTAACTGCCCCAATTACTACTAATCCTGTAGACTTTTGACGCTCTCAGCCCGAATTCAATCAGCAGGCGATATCTAAGCACTGATTTTTTCTCTCTCTCTTTTTTTTCTTCTTTAATAGTTTTCGACAACAACATGTCGATTTACCCTTTCTCACGTTTGCTCTCGCTTTCTCTTCTTCTTCGTTTCGTCTTCTTCAACTGACGTTCTAAAGATACTGGTTGATTGGTATCTCTTTCTTCTTCTTCCTCTTCTTCATCTTCTTTTTCTTTCTCTTTTCATAACATTCCTCGCATTCCTTTTTCTCCCCGTTTTGTTGTTCTCTGCACGTGACATTTTCTTCCAATCGCATTCTCTGTATAAATTTGAAAACTTTTCCGTTTTGAAATAAAGTTTATTAACTGATCGAAAATGGTCGTATCTACGGCCGAAATATCTCGGTGGAACTTTACAACATGAGTTTTTGAGTTTATTTTTGTTAGTTGTTGAATTGCTTATTCTTTATTCCATTTTTATTTTTACATATATATATATATATATATATATATATATATATATATATATATATATATATATATATATATTAGCAGACACACACGGCGTTGCATGGGAGTTAATGTGAATTCTTTATACTAGTGTTAGATAATGGCCCTATGGGTATGGACGCATCTGTTGGAGATCGGGTTTGACTTGCGCGATTTGTGGCGTGCTCGTCTCGTGCAGGTTTAGTGCAATGTTGTTCTCACGGTCGTGGTGACGGGTGACGAGACCGTGAGTTCAAAGGTTAGGTCACATCTGTGTGTCGATCACGAGATTTCGTGACGTCACAGTTTTCCCGCTGGGAAAACTGGAGTGAGATTATCAGTTCTTGACTGGAAGCCAACGAGAGAACACGTTTTAGCCATGTAGCGATTACAAGCTAGAGGATTTCGGATCCCCCGAAGTGAGCCAAACGATGTCCCCATCTTCCTTCCCTTGCAGGTGATTAGGTGATTAATTAAGAAATTAACTAGCGTAAGCCTCTCTCTCTCTTATAAAACGAACTTGCTCGGTGTCGACAGGCTAATACCAATAAATGGCTCAAAATAAAAAGAAGGTCTTGTTGTCTTTTGTCGTGTGCGGGGAGATTTGGTTTCAGTTACAGAAAGAAACCGCCGGCAGAAAAAGTAACAACGACAAGCGTTTGCAGAGAATAGAGACGGCGACGGAGCGACTAACAATGGCAGCTGGCGTGCAGAGATTGAAAGCAAAGAGAAAAATAAAAATAAATATCATTTCCGAATTGCGTCGACTGCTGTGTCAGGCGACAACAACGAGAGTAAGGTTAGTACGAATAGTTGCATACAACGGCGAGGCAATGGAGAAAGAGAGAGACAAGGTTAGTACGAATAGTTTCCGGGCCGTTGGGATTTTCGAATCGAGAAACGACATATCGTCCCATTAGTAGCGCGTTCGTTCGTTCTGGATCAACAAGGAACAGTTCTACGACGACCAGAGATTCCGACATTCGACGAACGTATCATCAACCTGTAATGCAACACTAGTATTCCCCATCCTAAACACAATATTACCATTCTAATGTATATCTTATAATCTCAACCTATTCAATTTTCAATTTATGAATGAAATAAAATAAAACGTCGTGGTTTTAGTTCACGGGTCATTGGTGCAACCACGTTTTCGAGTATTTACTTCAACAATGCTCAATACTTGAGTAGAGCAAGGTAGTAAGTTATGAAACGCGGAAGCCTCTGTGTAGCTTAATTGTCATAATTATATTTTCATAACTTACTATATATATGTTGTGAAGTTGTCCCACAGTAAATAATAAATAAAGGAAGTCAAGTCGAGGGTTGGTTTAACAAGTGTATTAACAAAGTAAGAAAGTGACTAGCTCTTGGCTAGACAGTTACAAGACTGTGCTTTGTCTTCTGTGTGTCTCGCACTATTTATAGTGAAAACCGGTGTAGTTTCTCCTGTGTAAGAACGGCCGGTGTAACAATATATATATATATATATATATATATATATATATATATATATATATATATGTATATATATATATATATATATATGTATATATATGTATATATATATGTATATATATATATATGTATATATATATATATATATATATAGAGAGAGAGAGAGAGAAAGAGAGAGAGAGAGAGAGAGACTCGAAGACTACCCATCCCATGTAGTGTATAAACAATAAATATAGCACTAGATTTAAATTCTCATGTTTTTTTCTTCTTTGTTATGTATTGTAGAATTTCGGTAGGAACCCCTTACATGGTAAAGTTTACAAAAACAAAATAATGTGCCTATGTTACTCACCCGTTTGCCTAGAATACATATCAAGCACATACATATTATTGAAGCCACGCGCGTGCACCGATCCTTTTAAAAATATATTACTTAATATAACTCAAAATCTGATGTAGAGCAGTTATCTTCTCGATAAACTTTTTGTATCTAACTTATTTCATAGTTTTTTGGGGGAGTGTGCGATTTTTGGTGTGGACACCACCTAAATAAGTTAGATAGGCGTATATATAACATTAATATATAATATAACACATAGGTTTAGAATCCTTATTTCAATTTCGATAAAAATCCATTACATGATTTTAACTCTAGAACATATCTAAAATTTAAGGCTGAAGCTTAAGGGGTCTTAATATGAAATTAAAATTCAGGAGAATCTTTATTGGTGTCTAATGAATATGGATCAAATTTAATGCAAACTTGAAAGAATTGAATTTTCAAATGGGAGGTTTTGCTCATATTATACACCCTAAATTGAAATTTGAAGAATATTTAGTCTAATACATTTTGTTTAAATTTCACACCAATCGGAGGTATCTAGATTTTCATGAAGGGCTTCCACCTTCTTTTTGCCCCCTTTGTGTAAAATTAAATTAAACTAAATTTGGCCCATGTTATCCACTCTTACGACAAGCCGCTGTGTTCCTAAATTAATAATGATCGATTCATTAGTTTAGAAATTTATCCTCTACAACGAATATATATATATATATATATATATATATATATATATATATATATATATATATATATATATAATAATAATTATGGAAATAAAATTCCAACGTGATGGAAAATGAAAAAGATACGACCAAAATTATTTAGTTATTCATCAACGTTTAGTTTTTATTTCAAGACCTTTTAAAATAAGTCATATTGGGAAAGTTATAAAATAAAGACGAAACGTTGATAGAATATATGAATAATTTTGTTTTTGCCTTTTTCATTTTATATATATATATATATACATATATATATACCTATATATATATATATATATATATATATATATATATATATGAAAAGTTATATATATATATATATACACATATATATATACATACGTATATATATATATATACATATATATATATATATATATATTAAGCAAATGCACAAAACAAAACTTGCAAAGATACTTCTTTATGTTCATATATAACAATGATATACAAAACCCCAAAATGCCTGTTCTCTCCTTGAAGCTTTTATAAAATCGTGCGCAAAAACACCCACGCACCGAACGAAGGACATAAAAGAGAAAAACCGAAGCCTTTCACTTGGACGAACACAGGACTAAACATCAAAGGAAAGATCCACAAGCGGAAGCAAAATCTTCCTGTCGGCAACAAATGAGAGAAAAGAAGCATTTCGTGATAACACTTTTAAAGTCAATAGTTATTCCATACACACTCGTTGGATATTTTTCTGATACATAATGTTCAACTAGCTATTCTGCTTTAACGGCTATAGAATCTTAACAAAATATATATAAACATCTGCTTCGTCAGTAATTTAAGCCAATTCTGTTTACCTGTTTTTAAAATAAAATAACATTAATTTCCTTCACGTTAATTGATTTTTATATTAAATCCAATCAGTCGTTTTCTTTTTGATTACTAATTAGGAAGTAGGATAAACTAACTCACCGAGTCATGATCATTTAACCCATAAATATACGAAAGGAATTTAATTGGGGTTCCACTTTCGTATTACTCCGTGCGTTCGCCTACTTCATAATAATACCAGCGCTTAATAAACAAAATTTTAATAATATTCACAAAACTTAACAAAGTTATGGTTTCAGATTATACATACGACAAAAACAAAAATATCCAAAATCTTCTTCCCCATGACGTTCTTCGAATAAGCATAATAAAACGGTTTCTACATTACTTTGTTTAACACTCAAACTCCATAAAATTTCTGCACTATTTTTTACGTTCGTTGCAAATACCTAAGTAGTTTAGTATAATTACTGCCACGTTCATCGTTTTGTGGCTGGTGCAAACATTATAGAGGGATGCACAATAATCAAATAAATGACAAAAGTAATCAGGACGTTTTATTTTCAACAAGTCAGCACATTTTACATAATGCCGAAACTCGTTTAATGGTGAGCAAACGGGTAAGGGTTGGTTGTACATTGAAACTAAATTAAACTTGCCGATTTATTTATATATTAATACATTGTAACGACTCTTTTTGGAAAAGTTCGAGGCGTATTTCTTTCCAGACTGATTTTCTGATACATATATTTTTTATATTTTATCTACTATTCATACTTTTCGTGTTTGAATGACAGCCGGAGAAATCATTTGTTTTCATTTTGAATAACGCAAGTTAAATTATCAGACTTAATTATGATTTAAAAGATCATATTTCTCGTGTTTGAGTAATATCTGGATGAAGCATTTGTTTTTATTTACATTAATTATCGAGGAAAAAGAATCATTTTCACTTACAATTTAATAGGCCGGATTATTAATTCAAAACAATTGTTTTGGAGTCACGCAGATGACTAAATTGTGTTTAAAATTTAAAAGATTTACGGATTGCACCTGCACATATTTGATTTGAAGTTTGTATTACCCAACAATAATTTCGGAACGGCAGATTTCAATTAAGATTTGAAAAGGTTAAAATATCCAGCCGATAGGCAAATTGCGTTTACGATTTAAATAATTATATGTTGAGCTGTTAACAATATTGAAGTCCTGCTATTCCCGGAATAGGATCATAACCATATATTGTGGCTTGGCTAGATTTTAATCCTAGAAGTGTGAAACGAAGGTATTCATTGACTGACCAATTGTAGAATAGCAAAAAATGCGAAACGGTCTGAGATAAGTTAGTCAATCAGAATAATCGCCAAAAGTTAAAGTTCTCAATAAAAACCCCTGACATTTGAGGGTTCCTAAGACAGCCAGTCCGCCCGAGTGAAGGAGAGAAAGACAGAGAGAGAGAGAGAGAGAGAGGGAAAAAGAAAAAAGTAGAGAGAGAGGGGGAAGAGAGACGGTGAATGGTTCGAGTGTATGAGTGTGTGATAGAGAAAGAGAGTATTAGAGAGAGAGACGGATGGCGAATGGGTGTGAGTGTATGTGTATATATGAGAGAGAGAGACAGACAGAAAGACAGAGAGAGAGACAGAAAGAGAGAGAGAGACAGACAGACAGACTGACAGAGAGATAAACATCGGCGACCGCTTGGAAACAGGAATACAAAATCTAAGAAGACGTCCATCCAATTCGACATCCTCTAAGGGACTAAAGCATGAAGTGTAAAAGTTCCCCAAGCAAGACTTAACATCTTCAACTTGTCTTTTCTCCCTAACAAGAGCAACCTGACATTTTTTTAAATCGTTACACACTTGTGCTCCAATATTTATTTGTTATTGTTCAAAGCTAGTTTTTCTTGTTTGAGGATTGCAGAGAAGACCGACCAACTAGCAAGTCACCGACTAAATTGCGGATCTTTTAAACACAGCGTGAGCAAGTAGCAATCTACAGACCAATTAGCTGGAACGTATGTGGTCAACGCAGCATCCGTATATTATTATTGTTTTAATATTATATATATATATATATATATATATATATATATATATATATATATATATATATATAACAACATCAGAAACCTCCTAACTACATACGCTATGTCGACGATACACTTATTCTAGGTAACAAAAATGAAAGAATACACAAACTTCAAGAGTTTTGCCCAAAAAACTCTGTTCTTAAATTCAGCATAGAACTAAACATAAGTAATAAAATCCCATTCGTAGACGTACTTATTAACACATCTAATAATACGTTTAACACCTTTACTTATAAAAACAACAACCAGCTTTAATTCTAGTTAGTTAAATTACAAGAGTGAATCTCTATCGCTACAAAATAGCTATTGTAAAAGAAATCTCCTAAACCGTGCAACATTGCTCTCCTCCCCGAAAAGATTATTCATCGACTAAAACATATAACAACAGTACTTATTAAGAATGAATTTCCCAACTACATCGTTGATAAACAAATACAATCAACTACAAATAATAATAATGATGATATAGAACATAACAATACAAACATATACTACTGTAACCAAATGCAGTCACATTTCAGATTAGAAGAAAAAGCTATAAAAAATATGAACAGATACGTATACTCAACAGATAACAATAATATAATGAAATTATTTACTATTATTTACTAAAAAAAACCAAAATCTTGTCATCAAAAACAACACCATACCAACCCTCAAAACACCAGAAAGAAGCAATATCGTCTATAAGTTTAAATGCACTTACGGAGAATTTAACTCCCATAATAATAGTTACATTGGTTTTACAACAACTACCCTATCCCGCCGCCTTACAATGCATATCGTAAACTCTAGTTCAATCTACAAACATATACAAAAACATAACTGCCCTCCATTTGATTTAAGACAAACTTTAGTAAACAGCACTAAAATAATACATCCCGAGACCGATTTAAAAAAAAAACACTTTAAAATACTTAAAGCCGTCTACATAAAGACGCTGCAACCTACAATTAATAATATCGCGTATGAAAACCATTTTAAAATGCTTAGCGAAGTTTAATTTAGTTTAGTGACGCCACCCCGGCGTCGCTGAATTCAAATTCGAAAACAAGGGACGTTTTATTAAATTAATTATTGCTTACCTCCCCTATTTTCCCTCTTCATACTTATCCGACTACATAAAATAAATTAGCAATTACTTAAAAAAATAAAATAAATACATAAATAAATTTAAATCAGATTTAATTCGTCAACGTCTTTCTGGGAACAATGTAAGGCGTTCTTTCACGTGCGCGTCTCTCGGATGTAATTAAAAAAATTCTCTACTTTCACCAGCTTTTTAGTCCATTATGCCATCAACACCTGAAGATGATTCGAAGAAAGATAGAAAACGTTGGTGACACATACGAAACTTTTATGAATTTATTTGATTATAGCACACAGAAAATCAT
This sequence comes from Sepiola atlantica, assembly GCA_963556195.1. NCBI lineage: Eukaryota > Metazoa > Mollusca > Cephalopoda > Sepiida > Sepiolidae > Sepiola > Sepiola atlantica. The sequence goes on from OY744522.1 coordinate 107,780,838, forward strand.
TAGAAAGATTGAAAAGATAAAAACTTCAACATACGAGTTCTGTTATTTTTAATAATGTTAGTATAAATATATATATATATATATATATATATATATATATATATATATATATATATATATATATATATATATATATATACAGGGTGATTCATAAGTCACTTCACTTAGCTATTTAAAATGATTACCATATGAAGCACAAACACACTATGAACTTTTGATAATTGTTATCTTACTCTCTAATTACTGCTATTTGTTAGGCAATGGAAACGTGATGTGAACAGAAAGTACCCTTCGCACAACACCATAATCAATCAAATATGCTACAAAGACTCGTAAATTCCTTGCAAAAAAAGAATGGAGCTATGCATGCAGAACGAAGGAAAAATTTTGAAAATTATCTGTAATTTCAAACTCCCATAAATAAATTTGTTGAATAAACTTTCTGTTTTGTATTACCGTATTTTTTAACTTTAGAATGTCAAAAATAAATAGCTAAGTGACTTATGAATCACCCTGTATATATATATACACACAAATCTAAATTATTATTTTACTAAATTTATGAGTGACTTTTCAGCAATTTGCAAGTATTATACTTCGTTTACCTCTAAAGAGAAATACATTTATTATTCTTCAATTTCCGGGAATAAGGATGCTTGACATATCTTTTGCTGGATCTCTGAATTAAACAGATGTCTTTTCATATTTGAATATTTTTGTTTATTTCATGTTTGTAACTATATATATATATATATATATATATATATATATATATATATATATATATATATATATATATATATCCGTATGTGTGTGAGACAGACAAACATACATTCGGTTTTGACATGCAATGATCAAACAACAGTTGACATGTCGTAAACATCTAAAAAGCCAAATATAGATTTGAATCAAAATTCAATGTAAACATAAACCTATCAAGTCGAAACTTGTATTACGCCTCTGCTAAAAAAAGCGGAATATTTCTTAAGGCGAGAATGGCACCGTGACACCGCTGACGTCATTAGCTTATGGTTTGCTAATAGCGACGCCGAGAATACATTGTATTATTTTTTTAAAAATCATTTAACTTTTTTTTCAGATGTTAAGAGATTGTACTGTTTTTTTTTGTTATTGTTTTAATGAGCATTTGTAATTTTTTCTTTTCATCATCGATTTTATTAAAGTGAAGGCTGCGTATTTTGTAGATAATGTGAACATTTTCAGATAATGGAGGGGACACTAAAAAGTTAATCTAATTAAAGAAGTGATGCTTTTGTCTTTTTTTTTGCTGCTTTTCACTTCATATGATCCTTTTCTTTATTTATAGCATAGGAACAAGTTCATTGCTGGAATTAAAGTTTAACATTTTATTTTGTTAATTTATTTGATTATATTCTTTTGATTATCAATTACATCGATTTTTACATTCGGATTGTCGTTTTTTTCTTTCTTTCTTTCTTTCTTTTTCGTTTCTGTTAACTCCTTTTTTTGCTCCTCTCCCTTTATTTCACTTGTTTGAATCTCTTTATTTATTTAATATCCATCTAGCTATCCTTTATAAAGCTAATATATAAGCGGCCTTAATTCACGTGTAGACGGAAGTGACGTCATAACATTTCCGTGTATACGTGCTCCATCTTTCTTTTCTTTTTGTTATTGGCGCATAAACAGAAGTGACATCATGCTCTTTTTATTTGTACGTGCTCCCTTTTTTCATTACTTTCTTCTGTATTTAATTCTCTCTTTCTTTTTTCTTTCTACCGTTTCTTTCTTTCTGTTGCATTTTTTTTTGTCTTTCTTTTTTTAGTTACTTTCACGTTCATCATGTCTTTAAATTCACACATTCCTTCTTTCCCTCTTTCCGTTTTCTTTCAGTTACATAGAAATTCTCTCCTTCTTTTTCTTGCTTTTCTTTCTGTTTGTTTAATATTGTTACTCTTTTTTTCTTCATCTTTTTATATCCCCATTTTCTTTATTTCTATTGCAGTCACTAGGTCTTCCTTTTCTTATGTTCATTAATGTTGACATTTATAACAGATAAAAACAAACACGTTCATTACAACGATAATATATTAACGGCCTTAATGTATAACCGTACGTACGCAAATCGTATTGAGTTAGTTCGTGAGAACAGCAGAGTTACTATTATTATTACGACTTAGGAAAATTGTGAGACTGGCATGGCTCGTATAATTATTATTATGAAATAAGTCTACGTGGCGAAGTGGCGCCATCTTTGTAAGTAAAATACACATGCCGATGCCAATAGTCAGAGACTAAAGGCCAGTTTGGTTTGTGCGCCAAAAAGGATTTTGGTAGTTGTTCTGAGTGACGTAGGTTATTAAGGCTTCTTGACTTTCTTTCCGCTAACTGGTTTAAAAGCGCGGACGCATTTCATTAAATAGCATTCTGAAACAAGTATCAATCATTAAAGTAAAATAATATCGAATGATTTCAGAAATCGTTATTCTGCGGCTGTTGTTCTTGTTGTTCTTGTTGCTACTACTGCCACAAATTCACATACATACAAAAGTTGTATGATATCACCTCCATTAACACGTGAATTAATCCATTAATATATTTGTGTGATAAATGACTACGGTAGAAATTCGTTCAGTAAAATAACGAGGGAAAGTAAATAGAAAATCCTGAAAATCCTGAAAAATATATATTTTAAACATTTTATTTTTATTTCAATCAATATAAAAGTATTTAATTTTGGAATATTTATTGCCCAGTTTACATAGTAAATAACATATACGCATCACATTTGTAAACTTGTAAACATAAAATTACCAGTTTATTCATTCATCATAGACTGGAATTAACGAAACAAATAAGGCGTCGGGCGAGAAAAAAGTGGAAAACCGTTTGCGAGTTGATGATTTGACTGATTGAAGACGGTTAAATGGCGCATCTGACAGCTAGACTTCTCTATAGAGGGGTCAATGCACCAAACTGACACAATAAATTGCATCATTTCTTTATGGTTTTATGTCAGGTGGGGTCTACACTACATCATACTAAAAGTTGGACAAGATTTGAGTATAGGGAAAGTTTCAAATCTCGAAGTGTAACATTTTCGACTTACAAGTCATTTTCTATTACGTTGTAAAACACTAACTCGGTCAGTTTTCATGATGAACCAATAACTCTTGCATTTTTAACCATGTTTTCAGAGTCAATCTTTGATATCAGTTTTTATGAGTTTTGCTGCGGTTTGGAGAATTGCTCGTTTCTGTACTTTCTCATCGTCACCCTGAGGTGAATTGTAGTATGCACGAAGAATGTCACAGGTTTTGTCCCTAAATGTCACAATGTTTTGACGCCACTACGACCTTCTGTCACGAATATAGAGTTCCCATATCGACTTAGCAGTTTTTCTTTAGGGTATTGATATCCGTACGTCGTGGATTTACTACCCCGCAATTATTCTCCCATTTTAGTGACAAGGTCCGATATCGTTATCTGTTCTTCATCGTTTTACTCTAGGAACTCACAAACACTGCTAAATGCATCATCCTGATGGCTGCCCTTTGGCCTTTCTACTTTTTCGTCCTTTAATGGATTCACCTGACGTGAATTGTCTTAGAATATTCCCCATTGTACGGAAGTTCATGCTACATGATTGGTGGTAAACACAGTCTGCTGCGTGGACATCGCCATCAAAATATTCGATTCGGCTTTGAACAGCAGTGGCCCACTCATCCCCTTTGGCCTTGCAATGGACCAATATAGTTTGAACAAATGCATCTGTCACTTTTTCGTTTTGGGTCTTTTTTCGGAGTAACAATTCCCAGAATAAGCAATGCGTTCTACTGTAATATGGTACCAGAGAAACACGAGCGCTCCTTTTCACTGGTCGAGCAGAATCACCCTTGCTGAAGGTAATAGCAATGTCCTTTTGGACGATGTGATTCACCCGACACGTTTTTTGAACACGAGTTCCTGCTTCAACTCTGACTTTCACACCTAGTTCTATACTTGCACCGTTAATGGCTTCAGCTCCTTTTTATCGAACCACTACGGTCTCTTCACCATCCAAAGTTCGTTCGCATAAAGGACAGGTTTCTGCGTTGGTTGAATTCATGTTTTACCCTGAAAATATATGTATACAGTGTATTAGTATATGCCTGTATGTGAATCGGGTTGAGTGTAACACTACAGGGTGATTAAAAAAAGCAGAAAATCCTCCTTATCTCCAAGGGGCCAGGTTTTAATAGCAAATGCACATCATATAACCTGGGAAATTGCTGCACTTTTTTGGCACACTCTGAGGGGTAGGGGTAACCTTAGATATGGTATAAGGGGCGATTCAACATCACTGGCAACCATTTAATGTGAAAGATTAACTCTGAAAATATGGGTCAAAATACAAGATTTATTGGTTTATCATCAAAACTGACCGAGTTAGTGTTTTACAACGTAATGGGAAATGATTTGTTAGTCGAAAATGTTAGACTTCGAAATTTGAAACTTTCCCATACTCAACTCTTGTCTAACTTGTAGTATAATGTAGAGTGACTCCAACCTGACATAACACCATACAAAATATGTTGCAATTTTATTGTGAGTGGGGCACTTTGGCGTTATATTGACTTTTTATATTAGACAATTTCCAGCGAGAATTTACTTATATGTAGTTAGGAAACTCGAAATTCGAAAAACCAAAATAAATCACAACTCTCTTTTTATCTGTTAGTGTATTGACAAAAGCTAGCCGTGTGTGAAAAGACAAAGGGACGGACTGATTAAGTGATAAATAGAGAGAGGGTAGGAAAAATGAGAAGAAGAAATAGAGAGAGATTTATGCAGAGAAAGAGAGGGAAGAGAGCATGGGGAGAGGGATGAGGGAGAAAGGGAGTGTGATTTATTAATGGCTTTTTCTCTTTATTGCCTATACTATGTGTATGTGAATCTTTCATGTACGGTGGACAATGTGTGAAAGAAGTCTGTTCGTAAATCATCGTTTAACTCAAGGGTCTTATCACTACCACGACCCCTCACTTGATGCAACCTTAAAGTGTAAGGCAACATCGTTTATAACCTACGCTGGCTTACTTGCATCATATTTTGGCGGGGAGCTTTTCACGTCCGACCATAAGGGGGAGGGGGTGTACGCAGTATGATTCTTGTAATTCAGGTCTAATTGGAAATATCTCGGTGCAATTTAAAGCCATTTCGCATTTCTCATGCAAATGCCAGAGATATTCATGTATTATCTGGCTGACACCACAAGTACCCAGAACGCAGATTACGACCAGTCCTACGCTCTGGACCATACGCTAGTAAGTCAATAATTAATTAAACAATTGCCCCCACACACACTCACCCCAACACATATATATATATATATATATATATATATATATATATATATATATATATATATATATATAAATGAAAAAGGAAAGCTAAAAACTATATTATTTATGTATTCATCAACGTTTCGTCTTTATTGTAAGACTTCCTCAGGATGAAGAACAAATATTAATCTAAAATAACATTTTTATTAGAACTCAATACCTTGTTGCTAAATACGTCAACTAGTTTTTATATAACGATTTCTATTATCTGGCTGACCGAATCCAACAAGAAATGTAGCCCTATCCTGCCCCCTCCCCACTTTCGCCAACCACCGAGAAAGAAAAAATACATCAAACAGAAAAACAAAAACTAAAACAACAACAAAACAAACCAAGTCATTCGTAACAGCATCTAAGTCCTACGTATGCATGTGCATGCATCCGTGTTTGCTTGCCTTTTTTACTTTTCTTTGCCATACTTCAAATTACTGATGTAAATCTCTGCGGGGGCACTTTGTTTATCGTCTCATCAGTAAAAAGTGTGATACTGAATGGGTTTTACACTTACCGGATTTTAACCCCTGATTTATATATGTAGGGTGATCTCAAAGATAGTGTCTTTCAAAACAACTTGCAGACTATTCTAGAATTGAAGACACTCATAACCAGGATCATGGCAATGCCAAAGGGGATTCTGTCAGAGTTATTGACAATTTAGGATTTCGTATCCAGGTGTACTTGAAAAATAGAGGTGCACATTGAGTTCATAGGATTGAACGGTGATAGTAAATGTCTTTTGGAAATTTATGAATGAAACTTAGTGGATAAGTCAAGCATAAACTGAACTGTTTATTTGCCATGTTTTGTTTTATTTCTTCATTATTATTATTATTATTATGATTATTATTATTATTAATAATAATAATAATAATAATAATAATAATAATAATAATAATAATGAAGAAATAAAACAAAACATGGCAACAAAAGAAGGAAGATTGAAACGATACATATACACATCGGAACAGTACAGGACCTTTGAAAACAGTGAAAGCCAGTTTTACAAAAACGCAAACAGAGAAAGAATAACAACAGAACAACCAGACCCGACAGACACAAAATATTTCTGGAGCAAGATATGGGAAAAGGCTGAAAATCACAATAAAAATGCTAAATGGCTGAAAAACATGAAAGATGAACTACAAGAAATTGAAGAAGGAACAGAAACAGAAATTAATGAAAAAACTATTAAGACAACACAAAAGAAAATGGAAAAATTGAAAGCACCAGGCCACGGTGGAATACATGCGTACTGGTTCAAAAAATTCACGACCCTACATGAAAGACTAGACCAGAAACTGAGAGGATGTATCCATAAAACAGACGTGCCAGAGTGGATGACTAAAGAAAGGACAACGTTCATACAAAAAGAAGCCTAGAAGAGTACGACCCCAGACAATTACAGACCAATGACATGCTTACCAACAATGTGGAAAATCCTAACGGCATAACTAAGAGAGAAAATTTACCATTCCCTGAACAGCCGTGGGCTACACCCTGAGGAACAAAACGGATGCCGGAATAGGAAAAGAGGGACGCATAATCTGTTATACATAGATCAAAAGATCCTGAAAGAGGTTAAAAGCAAGAAAAAGAACATATCTATGGCATGGATTTACTACAAGAAAGCCTACGAAAGAATCCCCCAATCATGGCTAATTGAATGCTTAAACATGTATAAAATACCCGACAGAATTCTTTCTCATCAATAAAGCAATGGGAACATGTAGATTAGAACTAACAGCTGGAGGACAACAGTTGACAGAGATCAAAATACAGAGAGGCATTTTCCAAGGAGGCTCCCTATCGCCACTACTGTTTATCATGGCCATGATGCCACTCAACAATATACTAAGGAAATGTAATGCCGGATACAAGTTCACAGGCAGAGAACAAAGGATAAACCATTTCATGTACATGGACGACCTGAAGCTATTTGCAAAAAGCAAAAAGGAACTGGAAAAGCTGATAAATACGATCAGAATCTTCAGCCAGGACATTCAAATAGAATTCGGAATGGAAACGTGTGCATTGCTAAAGATTAAAAAAGGAAAGCTGGAGAAAACTTAGGGCATGGAACTACCGAACCAAGAGCATATGAGGGCGCTAGGCAAACAAGACACCTATAAATATTTGGGAGTTTTGGAAGCAGCCACAACTAAATCAACAGAAAGGAAAGAGAAAGTTCGATTCTATGGACATCCAGCGCGAACGGACCCCACTATTTTATTGTACCATCTTCGGATACAATAGATGATACACTTTAATCCTAGTCCGACGGCGAAGAAAGTGTATTTTAGTTGGATTTTCACATTCACAATAACAGCGACATCAGATGAAATGAAATAACAACACTTTTTGCATTGTATCGTGGCGATCGAGTGATCCCATCTTTAAAAGAAAGAAGGTATGGATGGTGATGACGTATGTATAAACATGAAATTGCCTTTGCGTATTATTATTATATCTCTAATAATAAAAAACTAATATAATTAGACCTTAAAATATTTTGAATACTATATATTTATACTTTAGCAAACTAGATGTTTAACCCACTTTAATATAAGAATGAACGCCGAGGCAATGGAAAAGACTAATGGGAGGGACAAACACCCGGTGGAGAGACGACCTCGACAGCCAACTGGGTCCTACGTGGCAAAACAAGGTGGAAGGAAACCAGGGTAGAGATCCCCTTCCCAGGAGTGATCAAACACCCTGATGATAATGAATATAAGAACATATAGTTAAATTTATATTAATGCAAAATTATTTTTTCTCAATGTATGGTTAAGTTAATTTATTGTAATCTACTATAACCTAATACGCAATACTTGTAAATGAGTCAAAGTTCTTATTTTACATGTAAATCAAGATTATCTTTACCTTACATGTAGACATTTCTCGTGACCCTTTAGTTATCCATATAAATATATCATGTGTGAAGATGTGTTTTCATCCTGAATTTATTTTAGTTTATTTGTTGTCATTTTGTTTGTAATTAGATAACTTAACTAATTAAAAACTAATTATACTTAAATAAAATAAGGTTTACTTACCGACCTAAGAACATACCGTATATATATATATATATATATATATATATATATATATATATATATATATATATATATATATATATATGAAGAAGAAGAATGGAAATGAATTAGAGAAGCAAAAGCCAAATCAAATTTCAATTCAATTGCTCAGAGCAAGGTATATTCCGCAAGAAGGCAATTTATTCAAGTTAAATTTTCCTTAAGCCAGGCTTTTCAAAGATCAAAATCTTATCACCAGAGGAAGTCGCTGGGATAGATAAGTTGGCAAAGGCCAAGATTTAAAATTTGAAAAAGTAAAATAAAAGTTGTAGGGAAAGAATCACAAGGCAAAACTCTGCCCGAATGCAAGCAAATGTCCGATTGCTAAAAAGTCCGGTGTCGAAAAGTCCTGCTCTATCCTGGATATTGAGCTGTATACTTTTCACAATAGGTTTTATCTTTCCTTAAAGTTCGCTTTTAGTACACCATTTTATATATATATATATATATATATATATATATATATATATATATATATATATATATATATATATATGAAGCAATAATAATAAATAATATCTTTATATTAGATCCTATCGTGATAAATCAATATACTAGATGGATCAATAATATAAGAAAAAGAATGATGAAAAAAATTGGTTGAATATAATATTTATTAATTCATAAATTATTTAAGCAAGCATTATAAAGAACTTTTTTTCTTTAATCCATGGATTTTCAAAAATAAGCTCTGTTAACTAGCTCTGTTGCGTGAATTTGAAAATATAGAAAGTTGTAAGCAATGAGATTTTGGTAGAAAAATATGATGTGTCTATATAAATATCCAAGGAATCAAATAGAAGAAGAAGCAGATGCAAGGTGAAGATTTAAATGTAATCCAAATGGTAAAGTTCAAAGGCTAAAGTATGAAAGGATTAGAAAAAAAATTCTAAACAAAAATCAGTTGATAATAAAATGACTCACCAAACGTAAAATAAATATCTTTTCAGAGAGTTCGTAAGAAATCAGAATATGAATATATCCATTGTCAATTGTAATGCTTCCTTGTCAGACAGAAAAATATGATAGAGGTTATGAAACGGGAAAAATAAAATGAAAACTATGAAATAAAATATTACAAATTGTCTTAAAAACGATCGTACGCCAACTGATTTTTATTTTTGAGAGAGAAAGAGTAGGTTGAGATAAATACAATTAGCGCATTATTTATATCGTATCCTATAATAATTTGATATATATTTCTTTAAAAAGTAGTAAAATCTGTTTTTATTATTGCTTTATTTGTGATGTTGTGAGGGGCGCTGAAAAAACTTTCTGGAATCCTTAAAAGTATAAAATAAAATTATAAAAACCATAAAGAGACCAATCAAATGCAGATTTACAAAAATAGTATTTATTTAAAATTCAAATTTTTGATTCGGAAAAGAATTTTCATCAAGAGAATACAGACAATATTTTTGCTTTCTTTTTTTAAGCATCATGTTGCCACTTAGCCTTGAACTTCTGTTATTATTGAAGTCTGGTATGTAATGTCTGATATAAGTGGTGTGCCTTGGTACGTACGTGTAGGTCATGAGTAAAATATTTCTACTGTTTTAATGCATTCGAATTTGTAATTTTTAAAACAGTAAAAACCGATCAAATGCAGATTTTTTTAAAAAGAAAATATTTATTTAAAATTCAAATTTTCGAAAATTTGTATTTTAAATAATAATATTTTATTACAAAAAATCTACATTTGATTGGTCTCTTCATCGTTTTAAAAATTACAAATTTAAATGCATTCAAACAGCAGAAATATTTCACTCATGAAATAAAATATTTCAAATTGTTTTAAAAACGATCATACGCCAAATATTTGTTGAGTTTGAATTCTTGGAACTGATATAACTAATGGGTTTATTTTGTTTATCTCAACCTACTATACAATAGCTCTGATTAATCTAAAGGTTCGACGATTTATCTGATATGAATAATTACAGTAGTTGGAGTATTCAAATGCTTATATTTGACTAATCTTATGATAGCTATAGGTAGGTCATTCTGTTGTACATTTAAACTCTACTTAAGTAAATGAATTTTGACGTCTAATACATATATATATATATATATATATATATATATATATATATATATATATATATATATATATATATATATATATATATATAAAACAAGAATACAAGTTATAGGACGGCAAAATGCATTTCCCGAACAGAACAGTTTTGTACTACTTTTATGTTTTCTTATGAAGATTGAAATTAACATATAAGCCGACTAAACCTTAGGTCTAGAAAACATATTCCGATGTTTAAAAAGAAATTAAAACTGAGGGAACCTTGCTTAATCGGTGTCTCATCAATATGGATCAATATAAATGCAAATCTGATACATTTGAATTTTCAAAATGAAGGGGTTTGTCTATAAAACACTTGAAAATACGCTAAAAACAACTGAAATTTAGGGAATATTTGTTCATTGATTTCTAATCAGTATCGTTAACATTTCACAAATATGGGAACATATAAATTTTCACGAAGGTCTTCCACTTCCTTTTACCATTTTGTATCAAGCTATTTCTGTTTTGCATTCGCCCACTTAATGTCTCTGTGAGGATTCGGAGAAAAAGGCGACTTCACCGCAGTTTTATTCTCTGCCGCCTTTTTCCCCCTCCTCCACCGCCTTAGAAGAATGTATCACCTACTTATCATGTCCCAACATCACTTAATGTCTTTCTCATATGATCCAATCAGATCATTTTTTTTACTCATCCCATGTGTGTGCCTTCAATATAAAATAAAATTATTTCTGTATTTCTGCACTTTTACTTGTTTTCCGTCTGTTATCTTTTCACAAACACACACACACACACACACACACACACACACACATATATATATATATATATATATATATATATATATATATATAGGTAAGTGGTAAAGAGGATGTGAAAGATATTCGTGAAAATTGTTAAATTATGATAATTGGTTTTAGATATTAATTAATAAAACTTTCCCAAATGTCAGGTTCTTTAGAGTATTTTAAAGAGTTATTAAGGGCACGCTGTCCCATTGGAAAATTCAAATATTTCAGATTTGCATTAAATTTGATCCATTGTCATTAGACACCAATTAAGCAAACTTCCTTTAATTTCAATTTCTCCTGAGGGTCACTTAAGCTTATGTCTTAAGTTTTAAACATTTTCATTAATAGATTTTGATCAAAATTGGAATAAGTATGGTAGACCTAAGGTGAAATAACATTTATATTTTGATTTTAATCTTCGTAATGGACATAAAAGTGGTGCAAAACTGTTCTGTACGTAGAATTCATTTTACCCATCTTGGGACGGGTATTCTTCTAATATTATACTGAATGTAAGTTAATTAACGTTTCTTTTCCTAAGGATTTTAATAACACAAAATAAGTAATTATTAATGGATTTTGATCAAAATTGGAATAAGGATTCTAGATATAAGATTTAGTAGCATTATACATTAAGTTTAATCTGCGTTAAAGGACATAAAAGTGATGCAAAAAAAACTGTTCAGTTAATTTTGCCTTTCCTGTGACGGGTATTCTTATAGTTGGACACTATATTTATCTAGATGATGTACTTACTGTTCTAGGTGCGCACGGCTTTGCATATGTAATGACGTTGGGAGTTGAGAATTGGTAGGAGAAAAGACTCCTACTTTGCTCAACCTGTTAAAAGTGTCAAGGAACCATATTCCCGTACGAAACAAAATGATGGGTGTTTATTTCTTCTTTCTTTTTAAACATATTCTTTGGGGAGAAACAGTATTTGGCATTACGAGCACATGTTAGCCATAATCGCTTCTCCATATTGCACACTGCATTTTTCACCGCAGAATAATTATCAGGTTGAAGAATGTATAGCGTCGCTGCTTCTTGTGGAAGTCGCCTTTAAAGGCGTTGGAGCACTTTCACGGAAGAGAAGGGTTGTTTCCCACACATAAATTTGCAACCCTTAGAGTCTCAATCGTAAAACAAGGGTTCCCCAACCTGTTCGTTTTCGCCCACAGGTGTACAATTTCGACTCTTGGGAGGTCGGTTGCTAAGTGTGTAAAAATGGTGATGTTGGCGGTGGGTGAATTTCTGATGAGCAGTCAAGGATTTTGTGCTTCAACATACTTAAAAAATAATAATAAGGCAACAGTAACAGTTAATATCTTAAAATTACACTGGCCAACAAAAGTAATATCCATTTCACGGTTCTCGTATTTTTAAGTCTGATTATAAGGTTATCAAGTGTACAAAATCTGAATATGACAACAGTCTTCCTTGGCCCTCCGTCATAGTACCTATCTTGGAAGACACCGCCTACGCCCATAAACCCCATCCAGTCTTTTTTCTCTTTACCCCCTAATAATACCCTCCTTTTCCCACCTCGGAACTGACTAATTTGTTTTCGGCTTTTAAAACAAACTGAAAACAGTACGCAGATAATATCTAGATGGATTTGGGAGGGTCCTACTAACAAACACACTTTTCATTTTATTTGGTTCCTCAGCATCATTTTTATATCACTTATAACATTTTTGGTTACTTTTATATTCACCCCAACCGATAAATTCTGTACACATTTATTGTAAATAAAAAAATGTCAAAACGCTGAAGATAATGTTAAGTAGGTTTACGGTTTACCCATAGAGTGAATGTGGTATTTTGGTGAGTGAAAATAGCTTAGAGAATAGACCAGGTGGACGACAGCCGACCAACACCCAACCAACACCAACTTGTTGCCTTGTGCCATGTCTTCATTTTTCAAGTCAAAATCTGATTGTAAAAAAATCAGATAAATTCCTTGGCCCTCCGTCTAGTAACAAAGTGTAGTATCTGTTTTAAAACTACACTACATCTTTTCTGCCCTCGATCATTGAAAGAGAAATTTAGACAGAGACGATTTTAAAAATTTTGTCCAAATCCACAGTTCCCCTTTTGAAGGAGATGGATTTTCCTTACATTAAAACCCAACGTTATGTCTAACTTTGACCCTGTTAGGATACAAGTAAATAAGGGTTGTTGTGAGTTTCCGAGTCGTGTCCTTTAATGTTTGATCCATATTGCAGCTGAGGTTATGCTCTCTGGATGATGTATATTTCGACGAATGGTTTCTCCTAGGCTGTGCATCTTCTCTTGATATGTGTTGGTGTTACTATATATTGCCTTTGATCGATATTGGAGGCAACACCACTCCTTTATTTACATTATAGGGATATTGCCCATCCGTACATCGGAATCCAATCTTCAGTGGGCAATACTTCAATTTCAACTCCCACCAAGAAGGTCGGAAGTTTTGGGGAGGTAGATTTTCCCCTACATAAAAATCGACCTTATGTCTAACTCTGCTTTCGTATGAAGACGAATAAATATGTTACGTATGCTTCCCCTCTTAGGGGAGGTCTAATGCCTTGTAAGTCAAAATCAATCAAAATACATGGGATATCATAAACACATTCTGAACAGCACAGTCCAATCGTACCTCGTGTCGATCACTCTTTCCGTGACCAGGGCACCTCAAATAAATATTTCACAAAAGCACAAAAATGAAGAACTATTTTCAAATTTGAAGAAAGGACTCTTTATTGAAATGTTGTCGTTGACTTCTCTTCTGCAAGCGGTGGAGGGGCATTCCGGTCTACAGATATTTGGGGACCTTTGCCCCTTAGGTATAACCAATTCTGAGATTATTTTTACACGTGGTGTGCGCTCCGAGACTTTCAACCAGGTCGTTTCCTCTCCTGCCCACTCTCTCGTCTTGTCATGTGACGTCACGTCCGTTTGCAGTACACGGCAGGTCGAGATAACATTGATTGTACTCAGTGAACCGATTTCCTGTATATGTATCAATGTTGGCCCGCGAACACAAAGCACCAGATGAATACTAGCAAACATACCCCTTTCTTATTAAACAAATAGGGGCAACCGTTAACCTGTATCGAGTTTAGTTTTCGAGAACCATATTTATGACCATTTTGGTGGCTCATATTATTTAATCCAATTTTATCCACTATATAATTAATAGTAATACAGCATAATCACGTGGACACACCGGTTTTCATTAGATCACCGAACTTAAGCGACGTTGAACCTGGCCAGTATCAGATGGGTGACTAGTCTGAAATATCAGGCGCTGTATGAGGAAGGACGATGAAACGTCTCTGCAAAAACAAAACAATAAAATACCGCCCTGAAGATTCCTTTAGCAAGTATCACAGTATATCTTGCTAATCCATACATGTGCAATAGTTATGTTCTAAACCATGGGGCGAATCTCCCTGGAGACATTATGATATCGTATCGTAATTCATACTTTCTACTTTTAGATCACAGAATTTTAATTATCCCTAGCTATTCTTGGAAAATCCACTAGTTGGAGAGATGGAACGCTGGATATGTGTAAATGATCCGGATCGATTTTGTTATATTTCAGGACACTTCACACCAAAAATCATAGAGAAATAAATCACAAATCATCACAAATACCCATTAGGCGACCAGGACAAGAAATTGGCGCATCACATAGTGTGTAGGTCAGATGTTAATTAACTAAGCGAATGGGGAAATGGGAAACGATCCTCTAGTTTGCCATTTGCCACACCAATGTTGTGGGGAGAACGAAAAGACCACAATAACGATTGCTACTTCTGCCGAATAAACATCTAGAGAATGACAGTGAAGAAACGAATTACATTTCAATACCCTAATATGACGACAGCAATTCTACCAGTACCCCACAGTGACAAATGACCTGCCCCAGTTTAACCTGCTAAACACAAGCGAATCTCTGATTCTTGCTCTGCTAGCACCCCTTATTGATGATGACTATCAAAACGAACATCTGAAAAGTGAACCCCTACTATTCAATCATGAATCTCTTCATGATCTCTCTACAAACATAGATTTGTTTAAAGAGCTTCTGGGATCAAGATTTTTCTTCCTTTTTTTGTGCGTTAATCTTGAGTTGCAGTAGGGTCAGCAATGATGGAATCTTTTGTTTCCACTTGACAGTCTTGGTCAGGGTGAAGGTCGATATTAAAGAGATCTTTGTGCAGGGTTTCCACCCGTCTTATCACCGCTCTCCTCTTGGTCGCTTCTAATGCAAAGGCACATTTTGCGAATGTGTCGTTGTCAACCTTCAGCACATGCCCAAATCATCTGAGCCGCCATTCCCTCATCTTGTTCTCAATCGGTGTGATACCGTAGCGCCTTCTAATATCCTCAGTGGTCGAGCAGTGTAATTCCAGACATCTAGCAGAGCATTTTGCTTTCCATAGCAACGAATTGTCGCTCCGCCACCCTCGCTGTCGATAGGCACTCGGAGCTGTACAAAGCGACGGCTCTCACAATAATTCGGTAGATCTTCGACTTAAAACGATCGCTGATCTTGCGGTCCAGAGCAAGCCGCTACTGGTACGCCAGTTGATCCTGAGGTCAAGACTGAATCAACTAAACCTGATAGAACATAGCGCCCGCATTACAACCGCTCGTCATCGTCATAAACAACGTTCATAATTTTCCAAAAATGGAAAATAACCTTTGCTATTGTGATGATGCAGTCACAAAAGCAATTCAATTAAACTATAAATCTTCCTTCAAATATCCAGTCGCCATTTGTGGGACTTCTTGCTTAATTAGGCGCAAAAAGGGCAACTCTTAGTCTATCATCTACAGAATCGTAATTAGTTAATACTAACGTTGTCTTCGTTCCAAATTTAATGCAATTCTATGCTATTGATAATATTATAAACTATATAAAAGACGACTGAAACAAAGGCGATAAAAGATCGCCTCTGTTGAGGAAAACAACATTATCGCCACTGGAACTTCATTACGTGGTGTACTCTTCATTAGTCTACTTCACTGGTAAAGACTCGCGTGAGAAATCCTTGTGAGAAAGAAACGATATTAGCAACAACATATGTTATTCTTGTAGTGGAAACCATCAAACAAGCACAAAAGAGATAATAAAATAGAATTTATACATCAGAACCTCGTAAAATACTCATGACCTTTTCATAAATTGAACAGAAATAAAACCTGCGTTGAAGAACCAGCAAACTAATAACCATTTACAACGCACTAAAGCCGATTGAGGATGTTAACGAATGCCATGTAAAAAGAAAGAAGGTGAAAAAAAGGAGAACAATATGGTTTCTGTTGATGGAAACTGCATGCTCGCCACTGGAACTATTTTATGTGGACTATTTTTCTCAGACTACACCGTATTTAATCCAACACCTGTTTGTTACTAGATCTGTATCATGTAGTAAACTATTTTCCAGAAACATGGTTTTCAATACTGAAATCGCGAACGATGCGCTTGCCATTGGAACTTCGTTATGTGGAATACATTTCTTCAATAACACCGTTTCCAATACCGATTCCTATCATTCAATGATCGTAGCACTTTGAATGCTAAAACGCAACTAATAATCTTCTATATGGACGACAAATCACGTCGGTCACACGCGGCCGATACGCATACATACTTTTGTTCCAGCGTGCACTTGTTCTTTCTCACATCCAGGTTCTACACGCCAAGCAGAGACAAATCCTTTTATGGCGGCGATGAGGTAAGTCAAGACTATTTCCACCGTTCGATTCGGGTTCTTGCTTATCACGGCCGGCACAGCGACGTTTATCCTTGTACAGGGGCAACACCAACTTTTCGGCACCCTTGGTTCCAGAATGGGATTAATCGTTTTCTCAGACCACCCAATTTCGCCTCAATAATAATTCAAAACACAACAAGTTATACAACTACTGCGTATCTAAAACATCATGGCGTACAAGAAACTTAAACTTATTATTTTATAATAATAGACGGGTTTTTACGTTTACCACCACAGCGACCAATTGAATTTGCACGCTACCACCAGCAGGTTCCGTATAAACAAACACATTGATGGTGCACTATAAATAGAGCTATCTGTCTGCCACCCAATAAACTAGTCGGTTCGCAGCAGAATTTTAAAGTCCCCTCTCAGGATTAAGAGACGTACTGAACCATCAGTTGTCGAAAAGATCCATGTTTCACCTGTATATGTGAAGACATGATAGGTTTTATTTACGCATCACAAATTTCCTTCTCCTCCTCTTCCTCCTCTTACTACTACTACTAATAACCTGATATTAGTTGGTACTACAGAAACTGATAATGTTGGGTTTGAAAGGATGGAAAGTTTTGGGAAGGAAATAACTATTTAAACCTTATTTGGAAAGGGTACGGTGAGTACTGAAACCCTGAAGAGGATTATTGTCACTTAAATTCCAGAGAAAGCTATCGGCAGATATCGTCGCAAACTCTATAATAGACGACTGGTGCGAGAATGCAAAATGACTTGCAACAATGATCGAAATGAGCGGAGCGTTCTAGAAATGTGGAGTGACTTCTTGTCGTTCAGACTCCGGGGAACATAACTTTGACGGTGAGCAATCACCGCTAATGACTCGTATGAGAACGCCTAGTGAGTAAGAAATAATAATAATAATAATAATAATAATAATGATAATAATAATAATTATAATAGACTGCAATATACAGCAAATGAGCCCCCAAAGAATACGAAAACAGGCACAACTGCGTGGGAAAGGCAGTCAATTAGGAACTATGCAATCGCCTGCACTTTGAACATACAGCCAAATGGTACAGACACACACCCGAGACAGTAGTTGAAAATAAAAAAGAACGACATTTTCTGGAACCAGTCAACCCCACCCAAGCCAAGAGCCAAGGCGTGATAATAGTCAACAAGAAGGAAAACACTTATAAATCATAGATTTTCCGCCCCAGCAGTTTATAAAGTGAAGAAAAAGAATGCAGACAAACAATTTTTCATATTTCATTTATTTTAACTACCATGGTTAATTTTAAACTTATAACTTTTGAAATATTACACGAATACTGTTTGATTTATCTCTTTATCTCTCTCTATAGATAAGTGAAGACGTTTTTCCCTGTTCCCTCGGCGAGAGTAGGATAATAGCCACATGCATCATAGGCTACTAAACTCACCACTCAATTCAGCTTATTCCCTTGAGTGTATTTACAGAAATTTATGATTATTTTCTCCATCTAACAATATATTCTACTTTTACACGACCATCACCGATTCTCCTTATGGCATGCCCCATAGATATTGTAACACAAACTTTTTCCTCTAATAATTTTCTACTATCACTCTCCTCGTCATCATCGGGAAGTAATACACAACAGATACTTTAGAGTAACTCCATTATTTTAATACATAATACAATACATTCCGCACAAATTTAATCGCCACTCCCTTATATTCAACTGATTTTCGAGAATATCGGATTACGTTATTTCTAACTATTAAGTATAGACTTCATCTCATTCCCGATTTTACAGAATACATTTAACGAACTTAATCATGTATACAGTACATCGATTCAAAATGCCGGCTACAATCTCTTTATCGAATCGACTTAAAACATTTCTTCGATTACTTTAGGTATAATTTCATTTCTCACTTAAACACTTATACCATTTTATATATAACACCTTTAAGACTTAAAAATCTTTAAGAAAATACTTACAGCATAAAACTAACTTCGGCAACATTCATTTGTTGATACCAATTCCATGGAAGTGCGTAATATCAGTTTATCTACGAACCTTCCATTAAAAATGAACAGACAAAACAAGTTAATTTCTTCACTTTTGACCATCCATACATATATAACATTAATCCAGCATTCGCGTTTTCATTTTCACGATAGTTATTCTTCATTTTATCAAGAGGTGTATTTTACGTAAGACGTTTTTATTTCTTCTTTAGATTTACCTATTATAACTGTCCACTCACTCTCGGTCTCTCTCTCTTCCCCCGTCTCCCTATCTTCATTCGCAACAATTTATAAAAAACGTGTTTACATTTTCACCGACTTAAATACTCGCAGCACGTAACAGTACCTTCGAGACAATATACATTAAACAAATGCGTACTATTTTTCTGCTCACATTAGATTTAAATAAGCCTTCGTCGATTTATTTAAGTATATTTAAGTTACGAATAACGTTCCTTTGTTTAATTCACGACAGTTAAAAGGCTTCGAAATCAATTTCGAACACAGACTGGCGTAATATTTAAAATCATTATTTTCATCTACATTTTACTATTCATCGAACATTATTCGATATTAATTCATACCGAACATTATTTTTAATTATTTCATAACTTTTTTACATACTTTCTTCGACGCTAAAACTGCAACTGATATTCCAAAAAGTATTAATTTCTACTTTACTAAATATACTTCAACTTAAAGTGCAGTATCCGTTCCTTTGTCGTTTCTCTCCTAGGTCAATGAAAAAAAATATTTCTCGACTGCAGCAATTTTTTTCATTACTTTCCCTCTATTTATCTATTTGTCAATTCTAGAAGAAATTCTTCTAGACTGCGGCAATATGATGGATTTTCAACACATTAAACATAAATCTTTCTTAACTGCGGCAACACATTAAACATCACCATTATATAACTCACCACTCGTGGAGAGACAACGAAACAGCAACAGCATAGTCAATGGTAAAAGTGCAGATTAGTTAACAGTCGATGAATCGAAAACAAAATAACTACAACAAATTCCTTAAATCAATCCCCATATATTTAAATCAAGGCCAGAGTAAGAAGAAATATCGATGTTCAATGTTGGTAAAATTCAATCCTCCACCAAAATGGGCACTAAGGATTGAGATAAAAATTGCGTCAATCTGGAATTATTTTTCCTTCACTGACCTTGGAAAGCTTCACGCATATTCTTGGATCATATTTACTTTAAGAAGATCAGTGGTTTCCATTTGTTCAAAAAAACTGCTACTTACAGTTGTCTCGATAAATCCTAAATCACCTAAATTACAGGGTTGTTTTCAACTGCTTTTCGACGAAATAATTCTCTAATACTTATATATTTTTAATTTAATTTATATCTATTCCGGGCAACGCCAGGGCAGGTGTCCTCCTAGTATGTATATATTTTTATGATAATATTTTTACATATATATTTTATTTTATATTAATATGTTTAATAATGTTTTATATATACATATATATGTATATCTATTTTATATATATATTTTATAAATATTTATATATTTTAGATACTTATTTAAAAATATAATTTTGTAATAGATATTGTTTTACTTGAAGTGTTACAAAAAGTAATACTTAAATAACCATTCTGAATAAAAGAACTTCATGTTAAAGGAACCTTAATATTGATCTAAAAAAAATTGTTTTACTGCATTATTAGAATATTTAAATCTAGTTAATGTATTGATCATAAAAGATTCATTTTAGTTGTTTGTTACTACTAGATTACATTAATAAGTAATAAGTAATAAGCAAATTAATAAGTAACAAACAACTCAAAAACATTAGAAAAAATAATATTATCTTTAGGTTACAATGCCCTTTGGGTGAATAACTTCTATAATAATAATCATGATGATGAAGAAGAAACTAATAGCTACATTGGCGCCACTACCACGACCCTTTCACGTAGACTAACTGTTAACTGGTAATTTCTAGTTTAATTTACCAGCATTCAAAAAAATGACACAACTGCACTCCTCTGAATTTAGACAAAATGTTGTTAACTAGAAAAGATTACATTCCGAAAGTAATTAAAAGATCCTTGAAGCTATCTATATTAAAACTCATAATTACATTACATATGAAACTAGTAAGGATATTTTGAAATATTTAACGTAAATACAATTTATTCTAAAACGCTAATTATGTCGCTGTCTCGGAAATTAAATTGTAAAGATCTAATCTGGAACTAACACCGGTGTGTTGTTGATGTTTGACGATCTCTCACACAGCGTTCACGGTTGTTGTTTTGAGATGTTCTTTTTTCTCAACCTGTAACTCAAGGTAGTTCGACGAATCACTCGTAATACAAACGGAACATTTATAAAACTGGAAAGCTTATTGAAACAATTTAAAAAATTAAAAAGTATAATTCAGCAGACAAGTTTATTTTGTGTTTAACAATGTTTGTTTAAATGAAAGAATGCTGCCTAAATACACACAATTTAAATTCTGCGTTCACCCATCATTATTTGATTGCGTCAGTTATACTACATGTCGCCAATATATATATATATATATATATATATATATATATATATATATATATATATATATATATATATATATGAAAGATTCTTCTGGATTTACCAATTACATTTGAACCCGATACAACTTGTTTGGTGACTTTCATTTACATTGAAACACATCCGTTTGAACTTTTAAAACCTTTTGAAAAGAACTTAAAAAAAAAAACTTTTTCCAAATCTTGAATATTGATTGTTCTTATCTGTCAACTTATCAATCACTACTTCCTTTGATGATAAGATTTTAATCTTTGAAAAGTTGTGCTTAAGGAATGCAATTGAAAGGGAAGAAGAATAAATATTTATATTTTTATTTACTAAATGCTCCTTGTTCTGAACAACTGAAGATATTGATCTGTTTCCATTTACAGGTCTAACTATTTTTCATTGACTCACCTATATATATATATATATATATATATATATTTCAAAAGAATTGATATCATTAGAGATGTAAATATCACAGAAACTACCTAATCAATGCAAACAAAACCAAACAGATTTAATGATAAATAATATAAGATGTATTCCTCTAAATTTTAATGAGAAAATCAAAAATATGTAGATTTCATGAACGATTTCATAAATGTTCAATATGCGCACCGCCTCAGACATCATACTGGAGAGTTCTTATTCAAGGGAGATAATTGCCAACAAGCAAGTATCATGACATTGCTTTTTATTACAATATACTGTAAAAGAATGCCCATATTTTATCAGGATGATTTTTCTGACCCACTTCAGGTTCAAACTTGATACATCAATGAAAAAACGAGCAGCTGACGGGCAGAGACTATAATAGAGAGGCATGGACACGTCTGCAAATGCAGGGCTTTCAAAACATCTGATATCATTTCGCAGTCTAATAATAACTTTGTCAGTTCCCGTCAAATGACTTCTGATTTTAACAGCATTTGGTTGCATAGATCTACATGTTCCTATTTATTGGTCTCTAAAGAGGGCACTCGCAAACGCCCGCAATCTATAAGTATCTACATAAACGTTTGCATCTTCTACTAATATGAGAGACGCGTGTCTGTCTGTTTGTCTGTTTATACCAATTTACACAAGGTCGGTTTTTAATGTAAGGAAAATCCATCTCCCTAAAAAGGGGTACTCTGGATTGGAACAAAAAATAAAATTGCCTCAGTCTAAAAGGATTTCTCATTCACTAACCGTGGACAGAAAAAAAGAAGTGTAGTATCATCTGAACAGCTACTACATATTACGCTTAAAATTTAAAGTTTCATTTATTTATCTTTACTGGTAAAGAAATGGCATTCGCTTAGGAGACAAAAGGTGGTTTTCTGTGTTGGAGTTTACTCGGAATCAGTCGAACAAGTCTGTGCAGCATATATTTGTGAAAGAGTTCTATAAAAAAGTCTCCACTTTTGGACACAACACAAAAAATTCAAAGGTGAAGGCTGTCTGTGCAGGGCAAAAAAATCTGGACGATCAATAACACCGAAAGGGTAAGCATTTGGAACATTTGTGAAATCTTTCATGGAATCTACATAGCTTAGGTTTTCTTATTCCACTAGAGCGGAATAAATCTATATTGTGCACCATTAAACATGCCCAGTTCCATTTGCCATGGCTATATAGTTCCTATTTACTTGCCTCCTCACGAAGACAGAGTTAGATACAAGGTCTCTTTTAAATGTGGTCAAAATCAAGCTCCCTATAAAAGGGCACTCCGGATTAGAACAAAAATAAAAATTGCCCAGTCTATAAAGATTTCTTCTTCACTGACAAAAGAACAGGAAAGATTAAGTGTAGTAGCAGAACAGATACTACACTCGCTAAAAGGCCAAGGCATCTTGGCTATATAGTTAGTTTTTCTGATATTTACATCTCAAATGATATATTTTTTTGTAAACACCATACTTATTAAAAACTTATGCGTGTCACAAGAACGGACGGATAGGCGAATTTACAGACAGATCATCGTATAAAGATATGTGGTGCATCTGAAAATATTCTTGGAATAAAACCAGGAGAGTATCGTATAGCTAACGATGTTTATTCGACTGAGAATAGTTTCTTACGAGCATCATTTAGGTTCAATCACGGCTTTCAGTAGATACACCAACCGAACTAGCGCTAAAGAAGTTACATAAAATTTACAAACAAATATAACCCCGACTAGTCAAGCAAAACACAACGTGAAGACGTCATGTAAATACTCTGGTTCAACTACAATTGATTGCAAAGGGTCAAAGAAGCTTTTGATTCTATTTTCATTTAATGAAGTAAGAAAATGAAATAGAGATAACTCATGTATGGCAGATATAGAAACGGTCAAATTGACAGACTAATACGTCCTAAGATGGAACACTGTTGCCACAGCTGGGGAGTGCCGCTCAGAGCAACTTTCCTGCCTTGACTGAGTACAAAACCGACTTCGAAATCTAGTGGGTGATGTCCTCTTATTTTCTCTACAGTATCTTTCTCACAAAAGAAACGTTGCTAATTCTTCTCTGAACTTCAATCTATGGTTTCTCCTGTAAAATATTCACAACAAAACTCGTCTACTACAACCACTGTAAATATTTTTTCTTTCTGTGTACGTAAAACTTAATGGAACTTCTATGAGTCAAATTTCCTTTCAAGAACTACTTGTCCGTGGAACACAATACTACGTATCTACTTTCCAGATGACGGATACATGGTCGTTTTCGACTCCAAGGTTAGCAAATTCTTGTTGAGCTGTCCGCTTAAATAATCAAATTCTGCTTAGTTTGACCTAGTGTTACCATTCTTCAAGGTATTTTCTTATCGTCTACCTGACAAACTCATTAAGCCTTATCCTCGAGTGGTTTTGGGGCTTTGATAAGCGGTGACTCATTAGTACATAAAAGGACGGATGGATATAGATATACAGATAATGAGCAGGGGAAGAGGAGGAGAAGACGGGGAGATGAGGAGATGAAAACATAAAGACATGCAGAGATGAAGACTACTACTCTCATGGTTATTATAATTATATACAAGGCTTGACGGATATGTGAATTCATTGTTTGATGTACTTAAGTATCCTATTGGACAAACAAATTGTAACCTATAGTTTGTTCTAGAAGAAGAAACATTTTAGAAGGTGAACCGTTATCAATGATATAAATTAAAATACAGACATTACACGAGTACAAAATAAACTCCAGAAAAACTTGTAATCATATGTATTATTTGGATTATTCGGAATACTATTCTCATCTTGATGGTGATATTCGCAACATTTCGGCCGATATAATCCCGACCTCTTCTGATACTTGGCATTGAACCATTTATGAAGGATTCAGTTTGAAGTTTTCTATAGGTTACCGAGTTCGACCTAAAGATTCCCAAGATTAAAAGATGTACATGAAGAAGGCCGTAGGTTACATCGGCACAAAAGTTGTGAAAATAATAACCAAGATGAGAATAGTAGTCCGGATAATTCAAATAATAAAAATTATCAATTCTCATCTAAAAATTCCGAAATATAATATTGAACTCATATGTCAACAGAGAAAAAAATTGAAATGAAGTTTTCTGCAGCAATTTATAGTTATCTATATACTGGATAGTTCTTATTCAATGGAGATAATTACCACTAAAGACGTAGCATGACATTACTTCTTATTACAATCTCCTATACAAAAATGTCCAATTTTCTATTTAGCGATAACGAAGGTGTTTCTTTTTTGCTGATCGCCATAGATTAATTACTTATATGTACGCTGTTAAATAAGCGACTCCTATTATGCTGCAGTGCTAACGAGATATAAGTCTTTACAGTTATCTACACACTGGAGAGTTTTTAGTCAAGGGAGATAATCTCCAACAAGGTTGTATGCATCTCGTTCCCACCACCGGAAAAATGTGACACAAGATATGGAAAGTGGGGGTTGACAAGCCAGCGCACTGAAGGTGCTGCACTCTAGCCCACAAAAAACAGCTCTATCAGATTTCTCCAGTATGGCGATTAGCA
Source organism: Sepiola atlantica (assembly GCA_963556195.1). Classification (NCBI taxonomy): domain Eukaryota; kingdom Metazoa; phylum Mollusca; class Cephalopoda; order Sepiida; family Sepiolidae; genus Sepiola; species Sepiola atlantica. Next base: position 107,806,404 of record OY744522.1, read on the forward strand.
AGAAAAAAAACTCCTTCTAAAATAAAGCCTGGAAGGATGAACCTCCTAGGAGTGCACAGAATCATACTTAAGCCTGATAGAGCAATACCACCGCATTAACTATGGTTCAGACTCTGTCAGACTGATCACCGGAGATGAATCCTCGACTGACATGCCTGCGGTTTAAAGGGACTTAACATGATTACGTAGGTAACATGACATTTCAATCTTTTTTTTGAAAAAATTACTAGTTTTTGTTTGGCAATAAGTATGCACCATTGTTTCTGACCTCCATCGATTCATTATTTACATCTGCGCCATTTGATAAGCTGTTCCAATTTTGCTGCGATTAAGGTTCTTGATTGTCCAACAAAATTGGCGATAAAAATACTTGGCTTTTTGATAGGTCATTACGATGCCTGAAGAGAATTTGGACAGACATTGGTGCTGGCAATCGATACTTAATTGGACAGCCACTAGAAAATACATGTTCTTATGTTACTTCATTTCGAAGGTGGATATCAGCTCAAAAGCCAAAACCGGTCTGGCGGTAGTGGCGTGTAGAGGAGTGAGGCGACGGTACGGTGGTCTTGAGCATCAAAATCGGTAGGGTGCATCGAATCGTATTAAAACTATCTCCCTTTCCTATAATATTTCTCAGTAGAAGGATTTATACTTGAGTCTTTGGGGCATACAATTAAGAAGTTGGCTGTGTAAATGATGAAATATATTAATGAGTTTACATTTTAGTACAAACAGGAAGACCCGGCATTGCTCGGGATTAAATGAGGATCTCTGCTATGTACCTTTTCACTATGTTCATAACATTTCACTATGTTCATAACATTCATGACATACATTTTTTTGCTGTCCCTTCTCTTTCCGTTAGTCAGAAGACGTTGAGATATTGAAACTATTCTTTGAATTAATATCTTATACATATGGTTTGAAGAGAATATATGTATTTGAAGTTTTAAGAGGGGTTCTTCCCCCATGGGTCCTCAAGAGGTAGAGACACGTAAATATTCGGCACATAGAGGGTAACATTGAGATTCAGGAATTTTATACATATAATAAAACATTCATCAAATTAGGATATATTTGAAGGCTTAAAAGATGTTCAGCCCCCATAGTTCCCTTAGGTTAGGAGGGCACTTAGAGATTCGAGACCACTTCCATTTTCGTCCTCAGAAAATTATATAAATATGATTTAAATTTAATAAAAATAAGATACATTTGAAGTTTTAAGTTGGTTATGTTCTCATAGCCATTTAGGGGGTCACTAAGAGATTTGGGAACACTTCCATTGCTTTCCCCGGTAAATTTTACATGAGAATACACTTTTAGATTTTATGTAGATTCCCTAACCTTTCATTCTATAAAGAACACACAGACATACATAAATAGATTAAACAACATAGATCCGTTGGTAGATTGCACATTTATGTCTTCAACTGATTATCAAAATAAATAGGTAGATATTTTGAAAGTAAATCTGTAGAGTTAGAGAATACCATTTCAATTTAATTATCGAGATTTCTCGAATAAGTCGGACATATGTGAGTTACGACAAAATATAAACACACTGTTTTACCGTTTGAAACACTACTACTGCTGAATTAAACTATAATTACGTAACCCAATCAAAACCCTTGTTGCCATGGTGAATGACCAGTTTACAGTTTACAGTTTACATGTTGACTAATTATTTACCTAATTTATTTATTTACGTCATCCTCTAATTCTCCTTTTAATAGTTCCCGCCTCATTCGCCTCTCTTACAACCGTGTAATACATTCAATGTGCAAACAAGCAAGTAAGCAAGATTATCCCTGGAATCTAAATGACAATAAGTCACCTCAATATTTCAGTTTTTTCTTACATAATTACTATTGAACTAGTGTATACCCTCCGTCGAAAAAATGACAGAAAAATCATGTTTCGCTGTGTTCACACTAATATTCATCAAGGTCTTCTACTAAAAAATAATTTATATGGTATAACTGGATGAATATTTAATATAATTAAATCCTTCCGAACCAAAAGAAAGATCCAGGTTGTCGTCGATGGCCGTTCATCTAAACAACATGACATAAATGCAGGTGTACCCCACGGATCGATCCTTGGACATTTATTGTTCCTGATTTTCATAAACGAAATCCCTGATTATATTGTGTCTGAGATGGGTATATTTGCTGACAACACCACGTTCTACTCTCGGGCAAAACGGATGTACATATATCTAAGGCAATGGCTGAATCCTTAGAAGGTGGCCTCCAGTCTGTAGTGGAATGGGTCATAAATAGATAGTAACATTTAATGCTGCTAAGACAATACTTCTTTCCTGCAACAACTATAAGAAACCTCTTCAACCACCGATTGTCACGGCAAATAACACCCTACCTAAGAGTCCAACGTTCAAACTCCTCGGCCTAACATTCACAGGTTAGATGAATTGGAACAAATGCATAGCAGACATTGTCAAGGCTTCTGCAAAGAAGGTGGATTCCCTCTACCGTTCTAAACAAACTTCTCACACCATACAGTATCCTATATCTCCACAACCCCACCATCCGTCTATGCATGAAGTATTGTTGTCACATCTGGGCTAGTGCACCATCCACTTGTCTCTCCCTCTTAGATACCGTCCAAAAAAGAGTATCTATCCTGATAAGTCCCTTACTGTCCACCAAGCTCCACTCCCTGCCCCATCGCAGCAATGTTGCATCTTTGTGCTTGTTTTACAAGTACTTCAATGGAATGTGCTCCGATGAACTTGCTATTCTAGTGCCTCCTCGAAGTAAATACACTCGACCAACCCGACAATCAGCTAAATCCAATCCATGCACTGTGGAGGTCCCCATATGCTGGAGAGTCTTCTACTCCAATAGCTTATTTTCTCGAGCTGCCGGCCTTTGGATCTCGCTCCCTTATTTCACCGACTGTACCGACATGCAGAAATTTAAAACTAATGTCAACAAACATCTATCTGAACAGCTCTAAAATTTCACCTTAATTCTCAGTAGCCCCTTACGTCTACAGTGGCAACTTGCCTTGTTTGGAGTGAACTCAGTTAAACAAAAATCATAAAATCACCTCAGTAATTTATTTTTTCATATATAAATTATCATCATCATTTCTGATGACCCAAAGAAAAAATACTAAAGTTCACTTTTCATTTATAGTGGAGGATTTCTTTCCGAATTCATTTCAAGCGTCGGGGTTTGTCTGACTTGCTGTTTGCTTTCTCGCTTCCCCTCACCATTTGAAATGGTTTTTGTCTGTGGATTAGAAAAAGGCACATGTTTTTACTCGCTTACCTTTGTGTAACAAGACGGATTTATATTTATTCATATACAAATAAACACACATTGGTCTTTATTATAAAGTGGACGGTAGTAATAGTAGTAGTTTTAGTTTTATCGGTGTTCAAAGAAGTAGTAGGTAAATTATAATTTTGACCCGTCTATGACCGACTTGGCAAATTACGCGCAATTCGGCCTTATAGTTTGGAGTCGACACGCGGGACAGATTCACACATTAATACGGAAAGTGTGTGCGTGTGTGTGTGTGTGTGTGTGTGCGTGTGTGTGTGTGTGTGTGTGTGAGAGAGAGAGAGAGAGGGGGGAGAGAAAGAGAGGGGGAACTTAAAAGATATATCATGCAAATAACAAATTCCTCGCGGTATAATAGAAAACCATAGTAAAAACACATCCGATTTGACATGAAAAAGCGGGGCCAAATCCAGGTGTATGTCTGCCGAGAAGGGGCAGGCAATTAGATTATACTTTTTGAGGTGGTTTCCATAAGAATTTGTTTCCCCACTTCCCATGAAAAAATTATTCGTATATTTTTGGCCATGGCTGAGAAACACAATGTTCTAAGATTAATGAGTAAAGAAAACAATATCAATCTCAATACACGATACCAGCCTCCCAAGCATTACGTCCTCCTTTTTTGGTGGGGGTAGTGTAGTATCAGTTTTGTGATCATGATATCATCCTTCCAGTCATTATCGCCTTTTTGGGTCAGTTTAGTATCTGTTCTCTTGCCATGATACTATTCTTCCAGATATTACTCTCTCCTTTAAGGTTAGTGTAGTCTCTGTTCGTTGGTCATGATATTAGCCTCTAATGGATTACCTTTTTCTTTTTTTGGGGGTGGGAGGGGGGTTAGTGTAGTGTCTTTTTTTGTTGTCATGAGACCATCCTCTCAGACATTACCTTTTCTTTGGAAGGTAGTGTAGTATATGTTCGTTCGTCATTATATTATCCTCCCAGGCATTATCTCCTAATTTGAAGGAGGGGCAGTGCAGTATATATGTTTGTTCGTCATATATACTAGCACAAAAGTAGCATATTTAAATAAAAATAGCATGTTATTGATATTAGGAATATTGTCGAGGGTTGAACAGCACCGTCTTCTACCTCATAGATTCGCCCCTGTGGCGAACAAGTTAAAAACACGTTTTTTTCAACACCCACCATTTCATGTCTCGTCGCTGAGTCACAATGAAGCCATTGTCTCAGCAGTGAAACCGTTCAATATTCCGGAGAGAAAGTTTGTGAACAGCAAGAAACGAATTATTGCTAGGAATCGTTTGTTTCTGGGGGTCAAATTGGATGTTTAGTTGAGACACGCGTGGTGTTGGGTGAGCTTGCTGTTTCGTTCATGATGGGGTTCGGGGGGAGCGGGATCAGTCAATACAAGCGGGTCGATATATTCGTCTACCGAAATAAACAGTCCAAGCGGACAAAAATAGAACTGAATTCAAGGTAGTCTACGATTTACGCACGTTTTAGTCTTCTTTTTTTCTTCAATAAAGTGGGTTTATCTAATCCAGAGAGTCTGTGCACATGGTCTCAGTTAGTCACAAGACACCCTAGTTTTGTGCCAAAATATTGATGCAGGTATTCTTCTTCTTCTTCTTCTTCTTCTTCTTCTTCTTCTTCTTCTTCTTCTTCTTCTTCTTCTTCTTCTTTTTTCTTCTTCCTCTCTGCTACTACTGCTACTAATACTTTAACTACTTCTACTACCAATAATAATAATTAGCGCGGCCCCGTGGAAATTCCACGGTTCCTTTCTTCATCTACCCGTATAAAAATAAATTCGTATGGATCAGTATGTTACGATTTTTTGACCGGCTTGATTTTGTTTTTGGCATTGGTTTCTCCCGATTCTTTTTCTTTTAGAAAATGGTAATTACAAGAGAGATCCTAGTGAAGGTAACACACATCCTCCCCTTTTAGCGTTATACTTGACTGTTTAATAATTATTCTCATTTGCAGCAGAAAATCAAATAAATAAAATGAATATGCCTCTTATTGATTTATTTAATATTGTAACCGATGGGTGTGTATTAAAATACCATTAAAGTAAAACGAATGCAACTAGTAGTTTTTTTAAAAGTTAACATTAAAACAGGACTACGAGATTCGATTTTGAAACAATTCATTTTAAAATGGCTAAAGTCAGAACTTTTACTTTAACAACTCCATTACATTTTCAATTACTTTTTTTGCATTGCATTTCATCTTTGGCAATCATTAAAATAAATGGGTGTGGAACGTGATGAAATATGTACGAACAGAAAATGCCTTAGCGTATTATTATATAAATAAAAAAATAAATCATCATCATCATCATCATCATCATCATCATCATCATCATCATCCTATTTATTTTGTACTTTGAAATTTCGTGATTTTTAAAAATTAGTGTTACTTACTTTCGTGAGGCATCGGGAGAAAATAGAGTTTCTCCCTTATACCTGCGTCTCGTTGGTAATTTATTGGAAGGTATATCGATCAATACTCAACCAAACTATAAGTTACTATTAGTTCAATAATGAAATGCAAAAAACAAAAAGAAATGATTAATTTTGTTTATAAATAATATTTAAATCAAGCGATAAGTATTCGTACGTTTCATAACTTGAAATTATGAACCTTCTTTTTTACAGAGGAAATGTATATTTACATACTATGAAAAAGTTATCGTGTTTTTGAAATGTGTCTGTTCGTACGCACAACACAGGAATAGGCAGAGTACACCTTGCTAAGACAGTAGTTTTTTACGATATCAATACCTCAGTTCGGTTCTCAGATAAGTATAAGGATTTATTTCAACCGGATACGTGTTTTATGAATTAAAATAAATTACCATAACACTGCATAAATACATAAGAGACCATTATTTTCTATACTTCACAAAAAAGGGTACTCGGCATTAGTTCAAAGCGAATTATTTTTGGTGAAAACATAATTTCTAATATTTTTTGCCAATAAAAACAATACGTAAATATATTCGTCGTAGTTACTTACTCTCTCATGCAAATACCATGTAGCGTATTTTTTCACGAAATTTAACAAATATTTTTTTCGTAGTTGCCATAAGTCGGTAGAAGCTAGATAAAGATAGAAATTGATATTTTCAAGTACTGTAGCAACACCGGTTAAGGATAGGGTATAAGTGTTACATTATGAGGGGCCCCGTATGCCCAAAAGTGTGTAGGTCCACTAGTTGTGATTGTGAGAGGGGTGAACTTTGTTCGAGCTCGGTGCAGGTCACGTCGACATGCACAGAGGGGAGCCGTTGTGGGTCAATCATGTTTTGAAAGACCATAACAAAGTTTCAAAAGTCGACGCCGGCACAGACAACATCGGGTCAGAAAAGGTCAGAAAACATGAGTGAACGAAAATGTTTTGCATGACTGTCCCACGTGTACATCTGTGACGTCACTCCTTCTTTAGTGAGAAACTAAGGTTTGAAAAGGAGTTACTAGTTTGGCAGCGGTCGACCTATCTGGTGGGTCCTGAAATGAAACGGAAAAGCTCGAGAAGCGAGAGCGTCGAATCGAAAATGTAATCGCTCGTCGTAATGGCTGGATCTCTTGGGGATCCAGTAGAAATCCCCGTCGCATGCCCCAGCGAGAAGAATGAATGAGTGAATCGAGGAACGAGTGGACAGAACCTTTCCACAACGAAGCGGAATAAAAAATAGAATCTCTCTGAGGAAAAATTGTCTCCGCGTTTCTTCTGCCTGTCATAAAGTCTGTATCCACAGATACCGATCACGGCCAAAGAGACACAACGAAACCGACGGCACACACGGCGATCACGACCAGACGACGAAAGAATATGTAAGGTAACTTTTTGGGGCATAACATTTTTGGGATCCTAATCTATAAAACTGAAAGGACTAAAAAACAGGAAGGAAAAGTACACTATGCTTAATTTGATATGCTTAACGAACAATGCTTAAAATGTTTAAAGTGTTTAAACGAGATACAATGTTTAATGAACTGTGTTTAATGAGTAAATAATTTAAAAGAGAACTATGTTTAAAATGCTTAATTTGAAATATTTAAAAAGAAAAATGTTTTAATAACGAGAAGTGGTTAACAATTAATGTGTAATAGGTTGACAGTTTGAAGGCTCAAAATCGCCCTAAGGAAATGTGTATCAAAAGTACCTGTTGAAAATGCTTATAGAAGTGCTTTACGGAAATGAGTTAAAAAAGCTTGAAAACGCTTTCATAATCTTTTCGTAAACTTTCGTATTGTTTTCGGTTACGAGAAGATTTAATTCACAAGCGTTATGTAACAAATCCCCCTTTGGTGCCGCTCTCCTTTCCGTGGCTATGTGACATAAGCAAATGATAATAATAATAATAATAATAATAATAATAATAATAATAATAATAATAATAACAATAATAATAATAATAATAATAATAATAATAATAATAATAATGTCAGAGTCAATACTATTCAGATAAAAAATGACTTTTCTTCCGAAAACAAATTGTCATTGTCAGTTAAATATTCTTTAAATAAATAAAACGAATACGTCTATTCTTTATTTCATATTTATTTATTTAAAATTGTAGTAATTGTATTCTTTTTAAAACAATAAATATTCTACGTGTTTTTATCGTAAAAATAATTGTTAGCTAAATATTTTTGAAGTCAATAAAACGAATGTCAGTCTTTGAAATATATTTATTAACATTTTTTAAAATATATTTATTAAAAATTGTAAATCGACATAATTTGTTTAAAAAAATCATTTTAAAATAGGTAAAGTCGTTTTTTTCTTGTAACGACATCACATAAATTACCAATCACCATCAGACGATCTCATTTTTTTTAAAAATGTGTGTGATAGCTGATAACGTACGTACGAACATGAAACGCCATAGATTATTATTATATAGGTAATAATCTCAATTATAAATGTAGATAGAAAATACAAAGTCGAACTAAAGGAAACTGAAAATATATCGGTAGATATATAATAAAAACATACTATATCTGCCTCCCCCCCTAATGTTTACCACAGAAAATGCAAGAGGGGAATTTGAGAGGATAGAAAGATCAATGATGGATATCACCACCGATAACCCCACTGGAAGGGCACAGAGAATACTGGAATCTTGTGAAGGTTTAGTGTTACTCAAATTCCAGAAGAAGTCATCGGCCGGTATAAACGAGGAATAAATGGTAAACAGCTGGTGAGAGAATGCAAAGAGTTGTATTGGTGATCAAAAGAAACCGTGAATACTAGAAATCTGGGGAAACTAGTCACTCAGATTCCAGGGAACACCAGCTGTTTTAGTCAGTGAACGATCTCTGGCGATGACTCTTAGTGAGTAAATACTAATATTAAACGTCTTTCTTTAATGTTTTAAATTAGTACACAAAATATAAACACTTTCAAGGGGAGCTGGAACTTACGTATGAGATATTCTTCTGTCCAACTCACTCAAGCTGGAATACCAGAATAGAGTCAACAAGAAGATGAACATCTGCCAAATGGTACATTTTGCCCTCAGTCTAATCAGAGCATTTTGGTTCAGTTGCATGATGGAAATTTGTAATAGAGAAGAGTGATAAAATCTGTCCTATTTAATACATAAATTCAGTCTTGATCCAGGATGTGACGGTAGTTAAGTGGTTAACGACACGGACTGACGACATGGATGTGCCAGGTTCGAATTCAGTTTGTTCCACAGAAACACTTTCACTTAAAATTTTGGCAACCTCTACGTGGCCCTTCCCGTAATTACCTAATTTCTTTCTAGAAATAATTCTGACTACAAAGATATCGGTTAAACCAATGCCCAAAATAGAATCATTTGCTTTATACGATATGAATGAATGAGACTTGATCCACGTCTGGTGATCGTGTTGTCATCTTAGAACTCATTTTTCAGAGCTAGAAGATGAAATGACGCGGATATAATAACACACACTAAATATACACAAGTTCGTATTATTCAGCCTCTTACCATTTTCCATGGCCGGTGTATTCGTCGCAGAATCGACTCCTATGAACGTTTCTAGGATCGTTTGTAGAAGAGGCCAGCTCTTTCCCTCCTAAATACCACCAACACCCCCCCCAAATAAAACAGACGCATTGCAGATTGTGGTAAGAACAACAGTTAATTACTTACTCAACACGATGAAATACATTCATGGCATTAATTATTTACATAAAAATATCGTATCACACAGAGAGTTGCCCACTATTCCGCGTTGCGTTCTGCAGTAGCATTTATTCCGTATTTTATACAACCTAACCCTATTCCTAAATATAACCTAATTATAACCTTATCCCTAACTCTAACTCAACCCTTACCCTAAAACCCTATTTCTAAATATAACCTAATTATAACCCTATCCCTAACTCTAACTCAACCCTAATCCTAACCCTAACCCTAAGTCGACACCCGTCTATAGAGGACTAACAAAAGTAAATCAGGAACGTGTGCGAAAACTGCAAAAGAACAAGAAAAAGAACAAACTAAAATGAAACATAAAAATATTAACACAAAAACATGATCAAATCTAATATATTTCGTCCATGATCGCATTTAGTCAAGAAATAGATATTCATTTAAGAGACAATAATTATACAAACAGTCGACTGTTTGTTTAATTAGTGTCTCTGTTTATCTGTTTGTCTATTTGATTATATCCTTTTTTAAATTTGAATACAATAGTCTATATCTGATAAATAAATACTAACAACCGAAAATAAGTGTACTATCATTAATTCGTGAACCAACCAGTTCGTTCAATTGATAGAAAACGTTGATCCAACTCAAGGAATAGTTAAGTCTCGTCTCCTGACAATGTTTCCGATTTTATTTGAAAAAAATCTGTTTAACTTCCTTGCTTCGGTTGCAACAACATTTATTTTTGTAGCTGTCGATCGATCAAGTTCAAACTTAAAAAATAAATTTTATATATATATATATATATATATATATATATATATATATATATATATGTGTGTGTGTGTGTGTGTGTTTAGCAAGAGAAAATCGATTTTTTATTTCAGTTGATCCGGTTCGGGTGATATTCGCATTTACATTAGTACGAATGAAACCTGAGTAAAACGCAAAAATAAAATAATGAATGCCGACGTCGCTTCTTATTTAAGAATTGAAAACGAGGCTTGGAATTTTCCAAGATGAAAGTCAAAATCGGATATTCTCAAGATGCAACAATTAAATATACGCAAATCAAATGCAATTTAAAACTGAAACATTTCTTTAGTCTGTCACATGCTGTTTTAAACTTAAGCGAGGCAGATCAAAGAAAAAATATATTACACATAAGCGTGACAAACCACCAACAATTCTATTTCAAACTTAAGCGTAATATACCAAATACATAACTATTGCACACTTAGGCGCGACAGACAAACCGAAATGCTATTTCCATCTGAAGCGTGACAAACATAACTTAAAAGTTACAGAGCAAACAAAATGTTATTTGAAATTTATTTGTGACAGACCAAAACATTCGTTTTTAAAACCAAAGCGATACTGACCAAAATATTCTATTTAAAACTAAGGCACCACAGGCCCCCAAAACTTATTTAAACTTAAGCATGACAGAAAACTTAAAATGTTATTTTAGAGTTAAGCATTACAGAGAAAAGAAAATCCCATTCAAAATATATTAGTGACAAACTAAAGAAAATGCAATTTTCAACTAATCCATGACAGACCAAAATTATGTTATTTCAAACTTTAGTGGGACCGACAAAAGAAAATGCAATTTCAAATTTATTCATGACAATCCAAGGAAAATGCTATTTTAAACATTTAAACTTTAAATGTGTGACATACCAAAAATGCTATTTCAAACATAAGCTTGACAGACAAGAAAATACTATTAAAAACTTAAGAGTTACAAATCAAGGAAAATGCTATTTCAAATTTTATTAAGTCAGACCAAAGGGAATGCCATTTGAAACTTAAGCATAACAGGCAAAAGTAACTGCTATTTCATATCTAATTGAAGTAGATCAAAGAAAATTCTATTTCACACTTAATTAGCAGACTAAGGAAATAGCTATTTAACGTTAAGTGTGACAGACTAAAGAAAATTATATTTTATATTTATGTCTGATAGATTGAAGATAATGCTATTTTAAACTCAAACGTGACAGACCAACAAAAATTGCATTTTTAAATAACCTACAAAAGGCTTAAGTTTATCTAACCCACATAGGTAAGGCTATTTTCAAAATCGACCAACGTCTCACTGCACCAAGATTAGGCATGAAGTCAGTTTAACGCGGGTGGATAAGTAAACTCCGCCAAAGGGGCACTAAAAGGGTACAAAATAGCCAAGAACGAACTTGTCGGCATTCACTGGTAGGAATACTTCAGGAAATCAGCTATAAATACCCCCCAGAAGGAGAAGGTTTTGTTTAGGAGGGTGCACTTCTTAGGATCGAGCCGAACCATATCTCATAGCAGCAAAAAATGCTAATGGTTCAAGAATACCCTAAGTCTTTAGCCTAAGAGCAATGTGAAGTATCTGTTCTGATACTACACTTCATCTTTTCTGTCCTCGGTCAGTGAAATCCTTAGAGACTGAACCAATTTAAATTTTTGTTCCAATTCGGAGTGCCCCTTTTGGGGAGCTGGATTTTCCCCACATAAAAACCGATTTTGTGCCTATCTCTGTCCTCATGAGGAATCGAGTAAATAGGGACTGACCTTATTTGTATTCTTGTCCCAATTCAGAGTATTCCTTTTTGGGGAATTGGATTTCCCAACACTAAAAACAGACCTTGTGTCTAACTCTGCCCTCGTGCGGAGGCAAGTAAATAGGAGCCCTAGAAAGTAAGAAGCATTACAGACAAACAATAAGTGTGACATACAGACCGACCGGAAATAAGCCCCTCGTGCATATGTACGGACGCATCTGGAAATAAAATAATGAATATTGACGTTTGTCGTTTCTTGTTTAGAATTTCAAATGGAGTATGAAATTGTAACGGAAACCAAAAAAAAAATAAACACAACGAGGTTAACAAGTTGTTAAAACACGTGTACCACATATATTTATCGTCAAGTTGAGGATCTGCTGAGAAACAAAACAGACAGTACAAGTTGCAAGTGTTGTCGCAAAATGTAAGTATGCGTTTATGTACTTATTCTAAGATTACATTTCATGGCGCTTCTACAGAATTTGAACCGAACCAAACCGAATTTTGTCGAACTAAACCTAAAACTTATGTTAGTGTTAGTTTAGGGTTAGGCTAGGGTTTGTTTAGAGTTAGGTTAAGGTTAGAGGTAAAACTAAACAGTTTGTTTCGAATTCTGTAGAAGTACCCATTTCTATTTATGTATAGTATACAATGTGATCCGAATGTCTTCCCACCTCTACTAATAGATAACAAGAATAAAGGAACACTCTCTATAGCACACGTCCCTAAAAGATTACACGGGTTATGGCGCCGCATCACTTGTTCATACATACCTTTTCGATGTTTGACAATGTCAATGAAAGTGAATAAACGGAATCCATTACATGTTCTTTTCTATTATAATATTACTTGTTCTTCTACTGTTATTATTTTACTGGCCTCATATTGAATAAACTGAATAGAGGACATGTGTTTTGTATTGCTGCATTACTTGTTCCTCTATTGTTGTTATTTTTTTATTTAGGATTTGTACAACCCTACAATATAATGCTTTGAAACAGATTTGTTGAGGATAAGGCAATATCAAATGTTTAGGATTTTTTTAGATGAGGATTAATAAGTTGTAATATTTGGATTATTCGGACTACTGTTCTCATTTTGGATATTATTCTCACAACGTTTCTGCCGATGTAACCTCCGAACTTCTTCAGGTGCACTTGTTGAACTCGGGAATCTGTACGAAATGGCTAACTAATTATTTATTTGCACTTATATCCGTGGCGTAACAGACATAAGTGACAGTCTTCTGGAGGTTGAAGGTTCAGTCCTCAGTGCAGACGATACTAAGAATACAATTACGAATTACTTAAGACTTCTATCCGGTCATGCTGACAGAACGAGAGCAAGCTACCCCCGTGGACTAAATAAAGGGTTCCGTTCGAAATTCCGTACACATTCGCGAGTTTAAAAGAAAAGTTCCCAATAAGATTCACTATTAGAAGGGCGGAGGTTACATCGGCCGAAACGTTGTGTTAATAACATCCAAGATGGGAACAGTTGTTAGGACAACGAAAGTAAAGAGTTGGTAATGAATGAGAGTTCAGAGTGTACAACAACGATCCAAGCGAAAAAAGAAGTTTAGTAGGTATATTTGTTTCGGCTGGTGCCGCGTGAGTTTACGTGTGACAGCTTGTATTAATTGGGTTGGGATTGTTGATGTGTTTGTATATTAGCTTGCCTCTGTTTTGTCAGCGAGAGAGTGTGCGTATTCTTGCCTGTATCTGTATATTAGTCCGTGAATGTTTCTCGTTGCGTTTACCGATGGCCTTTAGCTTCAAACGCCTAGGCTGAATTTGTGACGTACCCACGTGTGTCAAGTCTGAAAAGAAAAGTAACACAAAGCGAGAAAGTAAGCTGTGTGGTTGGGGTTTTATATTACTCGCGAAATTAGGAGGTGGATAATTTTGCGCCTGCGTTGATTGCAGATTTTGTCCAATCGAGAGTCGATACTTAAAATAAACATTCGCTGCTGCTTCCCATAGATTCCATAAAGCAGGGTTTGAAATTTCTTTGAAAGGCCCCTATAAGCGATATGGGTATTTGTTTGAGTTAACAACTTAAGCTAAGATCTGTAAATACGATTCTAAATTTGTTATTTAAATTATTAAAATATTTCAATTTTTTGAGAAAACAAGTATTAAATTTTCAATTCTTTTATCGTGCGAGTGGAATAACTTTCAGCAGATTAATTTCTCAGATTTACTCAAAAATAACCAAAGACGATAACTCGATTCTACTAAAACTCCTGATGGAGTTATCGTCCTTTTCTAAGATTCCTTATTAGTTCGACAGTTTTTTGAAATCGAATTTCCCAAGAACTTTTCTAATGAAATGGTCATTCTGATATTCCACAATGGCTATCGATCTTCAAACGTTATAGAAGAGCTATTATTTTTGACCAGACAACAAGCGAATGTGATACATTTCCTTCAATAAAGGTTAGATATTGTATTTCCTCATTGAATTTTTAATAAATTATGATTGTCGTCTGTTTTCTTGTTTGTTCCTATATTGGAAATGTTTATTTTTAAAAGATCCTTTGATCAAATGTCAATGTGCGCTTCTAATAAATCTGACGGTCTAACAGGAAACTTTAAAAAAGGGTGATAACTAAATCAAGAATTTTAGCCGACTTAAGTTAACTTCCTTGGTATTTTTTGGTTATATTTTATTTACAAAATGGCCGTGAGTCAGATAAGCTCTAAGACGGAGTAGTACTGTCATATCTACGGAGTGTAGATGATAGCGCTGTAAGAAACATTGAAACTCTCGCTATATAAATGCCAATGTGGGTGTGTGTTCACTATAGAATGAAAGGTTAGATAATCTATATAAAAGCTAAGAGTCCATTCATATGTAAACCTTTCTGGGGAGGACAATGCAAGTGGTCCCGAATCTCTAAGGGATCCCTTAAGAGGGCCACGACGAGAGAACACATTTGAACTTCAAATGTATCCTATTTTGATGAAATTTAAATCATACCTATAAAATATTCCGGGCAAGACAATAGAAATGGTGCTGAATTTTTATGCGTCCCCTAAGGAAGAGATGGCGGCATAAACAGCCCTTACAACTTCAAATACAGATATTCAGTTTTAATTAAAATAAACCCATATGTATACGACACTAATTCAGAGAGTTTTCCAAATTTTCACTTTCTTTCCAACAATATTAAGGGGCGAAACTTGAGGCAGTAAAAAAAAAGTAATATGGTGTTATAAACATATTGAACACGGACATAGTGTTTTTCATTCAATCCCGAGCAACGCCAGGTCTTCCTGCTAGTCTTAAATGAAAAAAATACGTGTTTGTTTTCACTGGGACTTGAAATATTGGTTTTGTACACATACCATGAAATCAGAATCCATGAATTTGAAATATGTTATTGTATTTTTTATCTATATTTCAGACCTAGAGGCAGCATCGAAAACTAACTTTAGATATTTTGTAAGGTCGCTGGAAAAATATGTTGGATCTTTCTACCACTCCAGAAAGTATCTGACACCTGACGCAATCCTATAGCTGTATAAGAGTCAGATATGCCCACAAACGGAGTACTACTTCCATACCTGGGAAAGTGTAGCTAATAGCATTTTCTCTTGCCTGGACAGAGTATAAAATCGACTTTGCAATCTAGTAGAGAATTATCTCTTCTTTTCTCTACAGCCCCTTTCTCACAGAACAGATGTTGCTAGTCTTTCTTTACTCTATCATTATTTCCATGGAAGGTGTTCCAGTGAACTCCAGTTACTGCCCCCCCCCCCCTCTGTAAAACATTCACAGCAAAAACTCGTCTAGCTACAACCGCTGAAAAGAACTTTCCTTTATTTATCGTCTTACGGTTTATTTCCAAGAACTTCCTATCTTTGAACATATAACCACCCGACTGCTTCTCTGTAGACTACAACTTAGTAGTATTACAATCTAATGTCAACAAATACTTGTCACAAATTAGGTAAACCACAGAGACAATGTACTTCCTGACTTGTTCGCTTGATCGCGGTGTTTGTGTTTTTTTGGTTCGGCTTTGTTTCTATTTAACAATTTAACAAGAGAATAAAATGGCTGACTTGTTTACGAAAGAACTGAAATGTATTACGGTGGAATTTAATTTTGTAATAAAAATATGTTGTTTTTTTGGGGGGTGGAGGGGCTCACTGACTTGTTCGCTTGGTTGCGGTGTGTGTATTTTTTGGGGGGAGGGGGTGTTTTATAATTTAGAATGAAGAACTGGATCGCAACCCCCAGAAATAAATTTACCTGAAAGACTGGAAATACTCTTTCAGCCCAAATACTCAACTATAATTAACCCGAAAACACATACATAAAATCATAATTTAATCAATAGTTGTTTCAGTATGTCAAGAAGGAAAGGTGGAAGGGTGAAGAAACAGAGGTAAACCACAAAGACGATGGTGTTATGACGTATGTTCCTGGACTCTAATCAGTTAGCTAAACAAACTAGTGAGAAACGAGGTTTTAGAGACAGTTAAGACATGATTGATTGGATTCTGAAGTATGTCTAGAACGAATGGTGGAATGGTGCAGAAAGAAAAAAAAACATAAGGGAAAATATGGCGTGATAACGTACGTTCCTGGACTTCCAAGTTAATCAGTTCGCTGAACAATGTAGTGAGATACTAAAGGTCTTGGAGAAATTTGATACTTGATAGATCGCATTCTGCAGTATGTCTAAAAGGAATGGTGAAAGGGTGCAGAAAAGATCGTATTTTGCAGAATGCGTAAAAACCGTTTGATTATCGTATCTAAATTATTACCAATAATTTAGGGAGACTTCTTAAAACGGAGTGCTAGTCAGACCATTTCAAATTTTGGCAGTTGTATTCGGACCTCTTAAAATGTTACGAGTCAAAATCAGAGTAGGAGTCGATCATTTGGACTACCGACTCCTGAGTTTAAAAAATAAATTCTTAAATCGATGCATCCAATATCACGCTGTTATATAAAAAAAAATGCTTTCAGAAGTTGCTGACGTGACCTGGTTGTTCATCGTTCGAACGATTTCAAATTTATGCTCGAATAATTAGAGTGTAATGGCGGATGGCTTGAAGCAATTTATTTTTTTCAATAAACAATTTTAAGGAGAAACAATTCATATTTGTTTAGATATTTCTTCTTGCGTTACTTAAGCTGAAGTTGCATAAAATATAAACAATTAAATGAAGAAAAAAACAACCCATTTGAAGTCATAACGGATGAATGTGATGCAGTTCAATGCATCCAAGTTTCACTTTTAAACAAAAGTGCGTTTTTTTAGACGATAACAAATAAAATCAATAAAACCAAATAGAAAACCCAATATGAATGGATGTTATTAGTGCGTAATGGTATTAATCCATATACCCTCTCCTCAGCTATGGATTAACTAGTAGGGTAGACTAGACTCCAAGTTCTAACAGAAGGCACACTCTACAAAAAACAGTCTTTCTCTGCTAATCCCGACATTGTTTACAGTCATCCAGGATTCTCGTTGGCACTGCACTCTGGAATACGAGTTCAGGAAAAGTGCGGTTAGGAATTGTGCATCCCTTGCTCTATTATTGACCCTCCACACAGGCACCCTCACAGGGGGTATCCATTGTCGCTTGTGACTGAAAGGAGGCATTTTTAGTGTGCATCATTATCATGATAGATCTCACACTGTACAAAATATTTTTTAATCTAGAAAAATATATGCAGGAAATTATGCATCACCCACCATAATCTTCCTATCTTGCGTCAACAGATTAGCGTTTCTTTAGAAGATTTCAAGTTCATTTGAGTGGATTAACATGATTTAGTTGTTTTTTTTACAGTTTAACACATGTGAAATTTTATGACCGATTGTGTTAAAGAGTTTATTGAGAGATGAAATAAAAAAAAGGACAATAAGAAAAAATCGTGGCTAGATTAACGATTAAATGAATGTAATATTTGTGTGTGTGTGTGTGTTTTATTAATGACGGAAGCGGATTTTGGATCATGATTAAAAAGTGTTTCCACATTAGCAATCGATCAGGCAAACAGCAAGAGGTCAGGCAAACAGAGCAAACTTCTATCCACTCACACGCACTGACAGAACAAAAGTAAGCCACATATACACAGTGCTACACTGCCTATTACTTACATACGCATATTCACATGAACAAATATATAAACATACACAGCCCTAGCCCTCGTCTCTGTTTATTCATTGAACATTTTCTGCCAAAACACGAGTTTGTATAAACTTTCCTAAATAAATACTTAATTACTAAAAATGACATTTATATTCATCTAAAATTATAGTTATATGAATGTTTGGTTATTTAATCATGTTTTCCTTGATATTTAATTAAAAAACACTCTGTTGATGGATTTAGTTGGCCTATTCTAACTGGTGACCTTTTAATCTCTCATTTATTTCCATTTTAATATGCATGCACACCCGTTTAATATCCCCCATTCTTTTCCTTTGATATCTATAAACCCCATTTTATCATTTATATCATTTATAACTACATTTTATCACTTATATATTAATATAAGTAATACCATGTGGTTATCAATCTAATGTAATTACAACGTGGTTATTGGTAAAATCCCAAAGACGCAACCGTCGTAAAAGATAACCCACCAAGTCCAGGAGCCACGCCACAAGACTTCTATGGCAAAAACTCGCCTTGCTACCACAACAGGAAGTGACTTAACTTTTTCTCTCAAAGTGCCTGAAGTCCGGTGGAATTTCCATAGACAAAGCTTCTTTGTAAGAGCTTCCAGCCTGTGGAACTCATTGCCGCGGGACTGCTTCCCTGTTGATTACAACTTGTCTTCAAATGCAATGTCAACAAATTATTGTCATAAGCAATCAAACGCAATTCATACCCTTTATGAATGAGAGTACTCCAATAATGTTCCTCATCTCTCGACGAACAACCATTTCGTCTCATTAACCATTATGCTTGAGTAGCTGTTGGCTTTGATAAGTGGTTACTAAATAGTAAACAAAAATAATGTCTACCAGTTTGCTTTCGATAGAGATTTTGAATACTTGCACTCCGTGTAGAAATGTGGGCAAATAACGCTACTCCAAATGCCGACATTTTCTACTTTGTTACCTCGGCGTGTGAAGCCGGTGTGTGACATAAAAGTGTTGGAATCTGTCTAGGAATAAATAAAACATGAATAAAACAAGCACTATCTTAAATATATACGTTTCCTTTGAGTCTTTGGAGAGAATGAATACTCCATGTTAGGGTGTCTCCGCGGGGAGTCTATAATGAGGCAATAGCTACTCAACACTCAACCGCACATCTTCTGGACCGGTATTGACAAGCAGAAGTTCAGGACGACTGGAAAAAATGCCGACATAAGCAGAGAAAGACTGTTGATATTTATTACGAAGTTTTTCGTACTCCTAGAGTAGTTGCACTTAAGAGACTACCCTACTATTTAACACATAGCTGGAGGCAGGATGTATGGATTTATTCTTTTTCGTTGAGTGTTTGTGAAAGTGATGCAGGATCTTCGACAGAACACGAACATTTGAAGTACAACGGTCCGCCACTGTAACTACTGCTACAGCTCGCCATTGAAATATAAATTTACTAACAGATGTTATGCGTGATTCATGGAGAAAGCTGCGTCATTAAACGTCGCATCATATTTATATGGCCACGGAATTTTGTAAGAATATGTAAAAAAACATATTTGCAAAATGACAGTTGACAGTATTTTTTATTATAAAACTCAATGTCTGTGTGTACGTAGGCAATGTTTCTGATTTCCCTATAGAAAGGAAGTCTAGAAAATCTACATAAAATCTAAAAGTGTATTATTTACCGTAACATTTACCGGGGAAGACAAAGGAAGTGTTTCCGAATCGCTAATGCCCCCCTTAGGGGGCTATGAGGGCATACACCCATTAAAACTTCCTAGTTTCATGAAATTTGAATCATATGTATAAAATGTTCGGAGAAGACAATTGGAATGATCCAGAATTTCTATGTTACCCTCTCTGTGCTGAATGTCTACGTGCCTCTACATCTAAGTGACCCATTGGGATAGAACCACCATAAAACTTCAAATATGTATCTCCGATTTTAATGAAATTAAAACCATATGTATAAGACACTAATTCAGATTGTTTTCACACATTTCAGCTTTTATCCGACGATATTAGGGGTGCGAAACAAGTTGAGTGGGTAGTAAAAACAAAGAAAGTAATATGGTGTAACAGGCATAGTGGAAAAGTACAAGGTAGTGATTCTCATTCAATTCAGAGCAACGTCGGATCTTCATGCTATTATTCAGATATTTTAGAATATTGTTTAGCCTTATACACAATATTTCTCCTTTTGCGAAGAAAAACGTCAGCGGGCTTTCTTAAGGCATGTCCATTCAATCTGCGAGTTATAAAATTCAAAAAGATTAAGTCATTTCTACGGACTCCTCAACTGATAACACTAAGAAAATGCTATTTCCTTTAATTTCCGTTTTGCATGAATAGAGGCTTTTGTTAACGCTCTTAAAAAGAAAGAAAGATGTTTGAATTGTCTAATGGAGTACGAATGGGGTCAAATCAAGTACGGTAAAGACGCTTATATTTGTAATTCTTGTTTTCTTTTTCCTGGTGAGTCCGTGGAAATCACCGTTGGTTTTGTGAACTAAAATAATGATTTTGTTTCCGAAGGACTGTAACATTTATTTTAAATGCTTTTTATTCTATGGAGATCGCTCCAGACAAGGCATGAAGCCACTTGATGTAAGGAGTTGAAAAATACTACTTCAAGGTCAGAAACTAGCCAACGTTAAGTGTTAAATGGATAGATTCTTACTTAGAAAACAGAAATTATTCCCCCTTTACCAGAAACATCGCTCATGGAATGTGAGGACTAAATGACAAAATAAGGGAAGCTAGAGTTATGAGGCTGCCGAAAGTAAACCCAATGCCCACTTTCCACTCTCCTTATAACTTATACCCTTGCTCATAACCTTGGAATTTAACTCTTTTTATTATATACTTACTTACTTACTTACTTACTTACTTACTTACTTACTTACTTACTTACTTACTTACTTACTTATGAGCATACTTCAGAGAGTTTCGTCACATACTTGAAAACAAAATTCCACCATTTATCACTGTCTTTGACCTGTCTCTCAGCTGTCAAGAGCGGCATGCCAGTCTCAATCCTTATCCGATCGGCCCATCTCTTTAATGGTTGTCCTCTTCATTTTTCTTGACTAACATTTTCTTACTATGATTTCTTTACATATCTGGAGTCTGGTAGCCGATAAACACGTCCAAACCACGTTAATCTCCTTCTTCAAATAACGTCATTTGTGGATTTGTTAATATTAACCCTCTTTCTGTATCTGTATTATTTAGTCTATCTCGCAAAATGACTCCAAAGATAGTTTGTTAAACATATTATTTCAAAGACATTGAACTTCTTCTCATGCTCTGTCAGTATAGTCCATGTTTCACATGCATATTCAGCAATCTGGACTATCAATACATTCTAAAGTCTTAAGATCAGATACGTTTATATATCCTTTCTTATCCCTATCTTTTCTTTTAGATGTCGAAATGAAGAAGTTACTATTCCTATTCTTGTGTTAATGTCAGATGAGGATTCTGGAATCACTGACCCAAGAACCACAACATGTTCGTTGTTTGTTCAACCATTTTCTTGTTTATTGAGAGGAAAAGATTTAGTATTTGCCCCATTTCTCGTAAGAGTCTTAATTCTCAGAAATGGAGAGCTTCATTTATCAAAGGAAGCGGCATCGAACGTAGTGTAATCATCTATTAGAGAGCGCATTGCTATTCACCGATGTTGGTTGCAGACTTTCCAGTTCTTTCATCACAAATTCAAAGAAAACGTTGAAAAGGGCGAGAGATAAGAGGAAAATCTGGCGGACTTCAAACCAATTTGTGATATGTCCGTTAATAACCACTTCGCATTATGTGTCTTAGAATGAATTTTCAACAATATTTATGATTGTGCTGTCAACCCCAATCGCACTCAGAATTTTCCAAAAGGCTTTTCGGCACACTGTGTCAAAAAGTCTCTGAAGTAGAGAGCAATCTTTGTTTCTTTGGCTTTTTGCATTAACTGTCGAAATATAAAAATGACATCAAACGTTCCCTTGCCATGTCGAAATCAATACGGTGACACAAATAGTCACAGTATGAATATATATAAGTACCAGCAAATTTCTGCTTGCATTGGAGGATGGTATGATTACGAATGGACATATAATACACTGTCCCCAAGAAGGAGGTGATTCCTTGGAGGATGGTATCATAACGAACGAACATTTAATACACTGCACCCCCAAAGAAAGAAGCACTATCCAGGAATATGGTCACATGACAATAGAATAGATGCTACACTCCCACCATCATCACCCATAAAAATAAGGAGGGAATGCTTGGGAGAATAAAACAATTGCCACAAAACAGATACTACATTACCCTCTGCCCAAAATGTAGAAGAATATGCTTGGGAACACAGTAACATGTGGAACAAATATATATTACACCACTCTCCAAAAAAAGTTATGTCTGTGAGAATTATCTCATGGCAAAAGAATACATGCTACACATGCCCTCCCCTTAAGAAAAAAGAAGGTAATGCCTGGGTAAATATTATCATGGTAACAGAATAGACACAACATTATCCCCGAAATGAGGGGAGGTAATGCATGGGGGGATGGTATAATGACGAACGAACATATACTACACTACCCCCAAAGGAAGAGGTAATGCGTGGAGGATGGTTTTATTACAACAGAGCAGATACTACACAACCTCTTCCAAAAAAGTAGAGGAGGAAATGTCTGGGCGGATGGTATAAAGACAATAAAAACAACAGATTCCACACAAACCCTTTGAATTTATGGTTTGAAAAGCCAGCACTAAGATTAGTGCGTTCAGGCTTACACAAAATATATGAGAAGTTCAGTGGGCATCTCCCGGTAGAGGCGCCCCAGGTGATTAACAATGAACTAATATTTTTCATGGCATTTTATTGCCAATTGGGGGTATGAAAAATATGATACACAGATACATATCCCCAATTGACAATAATCATGAAATTAGACCCATTATTTACTATAAGAAATTTAATGTAACCCCCATAATAATAATAAAAAAAGCTAATAGCTACATTGGTTTTACAACCACTACCTTATCCCGCCACCTCACCATGCATCTTGTAAATTCTAGCTCAATTTACCAACATCTACAAAAACATAACAGCCCTCCCTCTAATTTAAGACAAATTCTAGTTAATAACACTAAAATAATACATTCCAAAATCAATTAAGAAAATAAAAATTACAGGAAGCTATCTACATAAAAACACAACAACCTAAAATTAATAACATAACATATGGAACCAGTGGCACCATTTAAAAATGCTTAACGTAATGCGATTCCATTCTGTGATGCCTCTCCGGTGTCACTGAATTTAAATCGTCAACGTCTTTACTGGAACAATGTGAACAACGTCCTCTGTGCGTTCCTTCGCCGTCTTTTAAAAAATTATTTTCTTTCTCCAGCTTTTTTGTTCATTAGCTTTTGACACCTGAAGATGATTCGACGAATAATCGAAAACGTTCGTGAAACCAATGGAATATTTTTTGCTGATTTTAATACAAATAAAGACTATAAAAAATTGAAGAAATAAAAAAGGTATAATTAAACAGACGAATTCTGTTACTTTTTAACAATGCTTGCATAAATGAAAAATTGCTGCCTAAATACAGACAATTGATATATATATATATATATATATATATATATGTTTTTACTCCGACGTCTTAGCTTACACGGCCGTCATCAGCAACACGGCAAATCAGAGAGAGATTAATCTTATCTAAAGGCAGCCGTCGTCAAAGTGTTCTACTACTAAAAAAAACACGCATTGAAGCCACGACAACGGCTGTGTTAATACTACTCACTACGAAGCCCAGCCTAGACATTTTTGGAGGCAAATCATTATAAATATTTGGTTTTATCTGCATACGTATACGTTTCAACCTATCGGGGATCGTCAGTCTAGAGAGGATTATTCATACCGGTCGCCATACTCGAACCCCGGAAAACGAGTTATGTTTCAAACTCAAATTCTGACGTCTTAGCCCACATGGCTGTAAATAAGTGAGAGATTAATCCTATTTAAAGGCAGCCGTCATATATATAAGGTTAATGCAACAAAAGATATAAGACGCGACTAATATCTTTAATTAGTGAACATCCGGATAAAAATAAAGCTCAATATAATGGACAATTTTCACTGTTATCTACTGTATCGATAGCAAACGAATTTCCCGCCTGGATACCTTTTGTCGTTTTTGGACCACCATTCACCAATTGGATTATTTTTTAATCAACCTCTTTGATATCTTGCCTGGAGCTATTTTAGACTTGTTGACTTGGATGAACTGTATAGTTTTACTAAGAAGTATGTTTTGCGCCGATATATTTGATGTTTTATATACCTTTATGTATTTTTATATATATTTTTTTCTATATTTTTTCAAAGTTTAATTTTTATTACCTGCAGTAATGTCATTGCGGTAATAGTCCTCTGAGGAGAAGATTATCTTTGAAAACTCATGAGTTAAGGACTTTAAAGAACTTTGCTTGAATATTGAATTGTAATAACATTTGATTCGCACCTAATTTTATTCTTTCACTTCATCTATTGCTATATATATATATATATATATATATATATATATATATATATATATATATATATATATATATATAATGCAAAGTTCCGAATAAGTTCGTAGAACACTCTCGACTAGTCTTCTATTTGTGT
The DNA here is from genome assembly GCA_963556195.1 of Sepiola atlantica. Taxonomy (NCBI): domain Eukaryota; kingdom Metazoa; phylum Mollusca; class Cephalopoda; order Sepiida; family Sepiolidae; genus Sepiola; species Sepiola atlantica. The sequence continues at coordinate 107,831,218 of OY744522.1, forward strand.
CCCCTTCTAGGTACATATATATCTTAATTTCCCTTAATTACGTGACACTTTCTGTTGGTCGAGTGGATATGGCGACTGCTTGCAGATTCTAGGCTGACTCTGTGAACCAGGTTCGCGCTTCCCGACCATATGAAATTGTTACTTTCCTGCACTGATGAGAGCAATAAGCTTGAAACGCTAGCGTCTGTAGGTATTCATAATTTAATATTTATTCATAAATATTATACAAAGCCTCTCTAAGAAATTAAAGTTGAGTACTCTCGGGGATGTTAAAATAGACTGTCAAAGAGCTCTAATGCAAAGTTCCGAATAAGTTCGCTGAACACTCTCGACTAGTCTTCTATCTGTGCCCGCTTCTAGGTACATATAGATCTTAATTTCCCTTAATTACGTGACAGTTTCTGTTGGTCGAGTTGATATGGCGACTGCTTGCAGATTCTAGGCTGACTCTGTGATCCACTTTCGCGCATCCCGACCATCTGAAATTGTTACTTTCCTACAATTATGAGAGCGATAAGCTTGAAACGCTAGCGTCTGTAGGTATTAATAATTATATATATTTTTATATATATATATATATATATATATATATATATATATATATATATGAACACGTATTTCTACAATGCGGTTCGTGGAACTACTTGAGACCTACGTGCAGCTAAGTAACTATATCTGTCAGGTGGAAACTTTTATTAGTGTGCTACATGTGAGTCTAGCTAGAATTGCTAGTCTGAATTGGTGCGCTTTTCACATAATCGTTAACCTTTATTGGAAAACATTTATAAAGCTGGATATAAAATTAAATTCATAATATTTTACTACGTTTGTTATTCGTGACTATTTTTGAGAATGACAAAATATGCCATGAAAACAGAAATGGGTTAACATACATAAATAAGACATTGCCTTTACAGTTAGGGGTCAATAGCTTATCTTGAGTACATATATACATTCATACATAAATATATATATATATATATATATATATATATATATATATATATATTATTGTTCGTCTGTGGCGAAGCTAATGCCTTCCTACTCTTAGTATGATGAAATAAATCTGTGGGGGTTTTCTCTTAAAAAGCACGTTAATTGATATCTAATGAATCTTAGTGGTTTTCGGGACAGGTGTTTCGATGCACCATAAGATATTAATAGGTCACGTGTTAATGAAAAGGGCTTGTTTCGGGGCCGTGAGGGTCATAGCGTTATTAATATTCTCCTAGTTATATGTTAGTCGTTGTCAGATGACTCATTTAATTTTTTTAATACTGAGAGAAGGTGACTAGCGTAGACGTACAACATAAAATATAACAGGCAAGAAAACTCGTATTGAAATTAGTAAATATGTATTTTGCGGTATTACATTAATATAATATTATAACCCCAGCCAAAGAGGTTATGTTTTCGGTCGAGTTTGTTAGTTTGACACTATTTTTGTTGGTTTGACACTATGTTTGTTCGTTTGACACTATGTTTGTTAGTTTGTGTCCACATCGCTTGACCAATCGTCACGATACTTTGTCAAAGTATCGGTCGTGGTCTAACTTAGAATTTATTAAATTTTGGGATATCTAGTCAAAGGTCATGGTCAAGGTAACAAAAAGGTAAAAGTCACAATTTTGGCCATAACTATGGTTCTGTTTATCATAGAGACTTGCTACTTGGCCCGTATTGTAACCAATGAAGTCCCGCATATTATACCGGCTTCAACTTGACAATAAAAAGTTTAGTCATGGTTAAAATTTTGAAAAAAAATTTATTTCCGACTTTTTCAAATTTAATGTTTGCATCTGATGTTCTTTGATAACAGTAAATATCAGCCTGATCATATAAATAGTTTAAGAGTTATCAACGTTTCTATTGAATAACTCTGAGAATACTTCATACAAAATAAAGAAGTACAAGATAGGCCTTTGGCTGATCCTTATGTTGTCACGTTGAGGTATGCAGTTTCACGACTGACTTATGTTCTTGTTTTTTTAATATCTTCTTAGAGGTCTGATCTGCAATATTTCTTCATTAATTTTGTTCTGAGAAGTTCTGCATGGAGAAAAGCATTGATCTAGCAGGATAATATATGAGTGCCATCGTGAACCATTACAAGTTTGGTAAGGAAGAGACAGATGGAATTTAGACGTATGTGATAGACAGGGATCGTCGTGATTAACCTAAGGAAAACAAGCTCAATGTACCAGTGTATGGGTACATCGATCTATAGATTTAGGAAACTGTTGTTTGGTAGGTAGACAGGGTAGATAACTGCCTTAGACTTATTAATTATAGAGTTATATCCCTTGAAACAATTTGGCCGTAAGATTGTTGACCGTGTTTATTTCCAAACGTGTTGCTTCTTATTTTTTATTAGGCATCAAATCTGACTTTATTAGTAGTAATTAATTTTACTTTTTTTAATTAATCGTAAATAACGATTAACTATACATTTTCAAGAGCTTAGATTATTCCATTCGAGTTAGTAAATTAAAAGATGTATGTAAACATATTAGCATCGAAATGCGGCGATGTGGTGGTGGAGATAAAAAAATAAGTCCTTGCTTATATAATAGGAATATTGAATTTACTACCATAAACCTATGTGTGATGACTTCAAAATGGCGCCCTATTTGGAATTCTGCCTTTCTATTGGTAGGAGAGATCACATGTGAGTGTTATCTGTTTTCTGTTGCTTTTTCTCTACGAACTTTGTGTTCGAAATTACATGATGTAAATGCCTTTCATTGTTGGTTTCTGAAGAACAGCAAATAATTACGTTTAATGGCTGCTTTTGTCTCGTTGCGAACAATTGTAAGACCATCGTCAATTTTGCCATTGAAAAAATGATATCAATAAAGTCTTAATTTTTTGTTCAATAGAATTATGCTAATGAGTCTCGATTGAAAAGAGACGAAACGTATACGTCCATAGATAAATAAACAATAACATATTTATATTTGAAGCTCCTTGTAAAAAAGTAGAGCACTGTAAATGGTAGTACTAACACAGCGTGACGTCACTTGCTTTATATGCATCATTCCTTCCCTTATAGAAGTAGAATGCCTGTATGGCTCGCCGCTTTAAATGTGTTTAAATTATCATTGTTTATAAGCTATTGAGAATTGGCTGATCGGTTAGCGACGTTGGATTGGGGGTGAAAAATACTTTTAATCCAGGGTTTCGAATCGTGTGACCGGTAGTGAATAATCATACTTCTATGCTGATGAGTCTCGATTGAAAAGAGACGAAACGTATACGTCCATAGATAAATAAGCAATAACTAATATATATATATATATATATATATATATATATATATATATATATATTAATAATGTTACAGAATTGTAGATCAAATCAACATGGTTCCATATGTTTTAAGGTGGGAGCGGCCCCAAATAAAAAAAATAGTATTTTTTTAGTTTATTTATATTATAATCAAATCGCTACCCAGCTATCTTAATCCATATTTGATTTCCGAATATATTTGTTTATCTGAAATCCAGCGGGTTGGTGTTAATTACAAGAGATACATTACACCAATCAGAAGTGGGCGTTAAAAGCCTCGCAGACACTTTTATATCGGACAATTAAACGTATTAAAATAAATAATCAAATAATGAACAAATAAATAACAAAACCACTTTCAAAAACACTCTCTAAAAGAGATATTTTCAAAAATAAACACACACAGAATGATATTACCATAGAAAAACATAATCGAAATAGCAAATTAAGTATCATCATTAGTTTTGTTTTCAAGGTAAGATTAAACAAAAACAACGCAGAACAACAACCGGAAGTGGACGCTAGCAGTCTCGCAGACGCTTTAAATCCATGAATAATACGTATCAAAATAAATAAGGAAATAATAATCAAATAAATAACCACATCACTTTCTAAAACATTCTTTATACACATTCAAACAACTCTTAGCTGACATATATCCAGCAAAAGGATATGATCGTCTAATTTCTCAGCATATAAATACTCCGCCTATTGGCGGCATCATTTCCGTTTTTTACCACCACATGACTCCATGAATAATCATTCCTGATGAAGAACGCAAGGGGTTTGAAATATTAGGTCATAATAATAAAAAATAACAATTACATCGTTTTATGCTTCAACCACAGCCCACTCATCTTCATCAAAAATATCTCTAGAAGCATACCTGGAATATTAAACTAATCTCTCTCGCCTTTTCTCTTTATATATATATATATATATATATATATATATATATATATATATATATATATATATATATATATATATATATATACTCTGCTTTTCACGTGTTTGCGTATGTAATATCTTCATTAAAAGAAACGGTTATTAATTATTCGTCATAAAACATTTACAAAGAGACATGAGACAGGAAGAGTGTTTAAACCTGTGTCTACGAAAGGGGTCCTCCTGGTGTCTGCTTATACCATTCCCCCAATGGGACTAGAGTAAATTGAAAGTCGAATTTGTACGAATAAGTCAATTCTTTTACTTCATGTCCGAGATATCTTTGGTTATTTTCATTATTAAACCATGTCCTAGCGATGTGTGTATTCGGTGATGGAGAAAAGTAGAGAGAGAGAGAGAGAGAGAGAGAGAGAGAGAGAGAGAGAGAGAGAGAGAGAGAGAGAGAGAGAGAGAGAGAGAGAGAGCATAACATTAGTAATTACACTAAGGTTGTTCTTTGTCGAATCTTCCTTTTATTCGCCCTTATCGGACGGAGGAAGGCAATGTAATCTAATATTAACAACACCGGAATTTACGAGCACGGACTAACTTGCCGTTGTTGTTTGGAACTTGGATGACTTCCAATACTCAGATGTTATTTCTTTATCTTAATTTCACATCATACAGTTTGAGTAAAACTCTTGAAATAGCCGAGTCGCACACGGCGTTAATAGGCAATCTAAATAGAAACAAACTGTTTATATAAGAATTCTGATTCAAAACGCGATAAGGCAAATTTCATGAAATCGAGAAAGTAGACTGTAAAATAACACCCATGTCAAACTATATATATATATATATATATATATATATATATATATATATATATATATATATATATATATATATATATCAGAAATCGAGGGGCCCCTTTCTTGGGGCTAACACTTGATTTCTATATACATATGTATATGATATGATATGATATGATATGTATATGTATGATACATAGATATTCAAATATTCTGTTAATGTTCTCCTGTTTGAGTTAGTAAAGAGGTTAAGAACATTAATTTCCTCTCCGTAGTTGACCAGTTAATAACGAAGAAGAGAAAACACTCAAATTGTTTCTATGTATGACGATGAGTGCCTTGCTGTCGAAAATTTACTATTTAAAAATTAATTAATATTCTTTTTAAAAAAAATATTTCTGCGTTGTTTCTGGCTTTTCAAACACATTTATATTCAGTTTAACACATCGCTTTAAAGTGAGGAAACATTGGTATTCATTTCAGCGCGCCATCGCGTATCTCCCCCTTTTGATTAAACATTTTGAAATTATCACCGTTAAGATCACACGGACTACTATCTTCTCTCCCCTACAATGTCGAGAACACAAAACAACAACAAGCAAAAGAAAAGAAAAAAAAATTGTTTCTATGTCTGACGAGGACTGTCTTGCGGTCGACAATTTACTATTTTAAAATAAATGAATACTTATTTAAAAAAAATATTTCGGCGTTGTTTCTGGCTTTGCAAATTACAAATTTATATTCAGATTAAAGTGAGCAAAAATCTCTCTACTTCTCTCTCTCTCTCTCTCTCTCTATATATATATATATATATATATATATATATATATATATATATGGTATTTAACTGACTTCACGTGCCCGTTTCTAAGCTACTTTGTGAAGATCTCTTCTTTTCTCAGCCTTTTTATTTATTTGCTTTTTCATCTGATGATAATTCGACAGAGAATCGATACGTTCATAATACATATTTAAAAAAAAACATTTAAAAAAAAATGTTTCACCTTAAACAAGGCAGGTCGCCACTGCAGACGTAAGGGGCTACTGAGAATTAGGGTATATGTTTCGGGTGTCATCCTAAGTTGGGAGCTGTGCAGCGAGATGTCCGTTTACATTAGTTTTAAACCTCTGCATGTCCGTACATTTGCAGAAACAGGGAACAGAGAGGGAGTTTCGGAGGCCGGCAGCACAAGGAAAGAAGCTACTGGAGTAGAAGGCTCTCTGGCATCTGGGGACCTCCACAGTGAATGGATGGGACCTAGCTGATTGTCGGGTTGTTCTAGTGTGTTTGCGTCGAAGGGGCACTAGATAAGCTAATTCATCGAAGACACAATAACATATATATATATATATATATATATATATATATATATATATATATATATATAGTAAGAATGAAAATGTATTTATGGAAATTGAGCTTAACAAAGACGTCCGCGTTTCATCCCTGCATGGAATCGACAGGCTATATATATATATATATATATATATATATATATATATATATATATATATATATATATATATATATATATATGTATATAAATATTATTTCATGTATCCACATGAAATGTTGTAAGGACATATAATATTTTATGTATCGACTTTCAGTATTTACTTCAACAGTGCTCGGTACGTAAGTAGAGCGAGGTAGTAAGTTACAAAAATATATTTATGGCAATTAAGCTACACAGAGTCTTTCGCGTTTCATCCCCGTAGGGAATCGTTAGTCTAAAATTCATGAAATTTGTGTTTCCGGGCGGTTTTATGTAAAAACATGGTGTTTAATCTAGCAAGCTAACCAATCAGATTTTTTGCTGTTCCATCCCCACAGGTTAACGTTTCTATTACCCAATGGTAGGGCTTCTCACAAACAATTGTTCGGCTGATTTTACTTTCTATTCTTTTGTTCTGTTTCCTATAGGGGAGACTCATCCATGTTTTTTTGCTGTGTCGAATTAATAGGTGACCTTATTTTAACACGTGCGTGCTTGTATTTCTATTTTAAGTGTTAGTTTACTGTAGTATCTTTTATGTATTGTTATCCTAAATAAATGTTATTCTGTGTAAGCAATTGTTTGCTATTTCACTTCAACAGTTTAATAGGTTTTTGGGGTCTTTAAAGTTTAGAATTCTAAATTTCTCATTCAGAAATAATCTATAAGGGTCGTCTAAATTTCTCAATGTACTGGCCTGTTGTACTACTTACCAATCAATTATTGTTGAGCATCCGCTTTTATGAGATCCCAGTAATTGTTGGGTAGTGCAGTTGTTATTCGGCGTTTTTTGTTATTAAATGTGATGTGTAGTGGTAATATCCGGTTTTCAAATATAGGGAGGTCATACCTACGTATTATTTCTTGTTATTCAAACTTTCTTTAGCACATATTGTGGCTTTATAAACAATGCTTTTGGTTGAGCATTTATTTTGTAGTGACAACAGTGCACTAGTTTTTCAGTTACAGCTTTTCTCTTCCTTATTAACTTTTCATTTTTATTTGGGTGATTTCTATCAGGGGTTGGGTTATAACTATTTGTAGCGGTGATATGTTTGTTCATTATAGTGTTATTTTTGCAATGTTTGCAACTTTTTAAACGCAGTTTGTTATTATTTTTCTCTCTACTGCTCTCATTTAGTATTTTGTTATTGCTACTTACATTTTCATTTCTAAGCAACCGTAGGAAAGTTTTAGGTTATTTATATTGAATATTTTATGCAGTGGATTGGTTACAGATAAGTGTTTTTCGATGAGATTCAGGTATTTCTAGTTTTTAGCAGCTAATTATAGGGCGGTGTATACCAGAATATATATTTTTTCTTTTCTTTTTATAAGTTTTGGTGTCCTGTTGCTTATATTACATTTCGATATTATGATACCCATAATGTTAAGAGCTGTATTGTGAATGTTGCTAAATTTCTTAAATAAATTTTCGTTGCTAAAGTTATTGCTAACCCTACGTTCGATAGAATTATGAATCTGATTTATGATTGATGGGGTGATTGGATTTAAGGTTTACGTATATTGGATTAGTATATTCTTTAAATATGTCTCGTAAGTGTAATCATTTAAGTTTAAAGTAACATTTTGAAATAAGTTATTTTCTTGTTAGCCAGTACTTCTATTCTGAGGCCTATTTTTATTTCCATATATGGATCATTTTCTTAAAGTTTCCCCCTTGACCTTGTTGGAATCCCTTATTATAGCTAACCCTTCATCTCAATATAGGCCGATATCTGTATCATCAAATATATTTGTAAGGGTATATAAAATAAATAACTCCACAAGATCTGATGCAACCAGTCTCGAGAACAAAACCATGTCAAAGTAGAGTGGCCAAATCTGATGTAGTAGTGATAATGTAATGTTTTTAAACGTGCGTACATATGAATAAACATTATGAAGTTTTTATTTTCGGAAAATAAACACTTCATAATGTTTATTTATATATATATACCCTCACAAATATATTTGATAATACAAATATCAGCCTATATTGAGATGAAGGGTTAGCTATAATAAGGGATTCCAACAATATCAAGGGGAAAACTTCAAGAAAATTATATATGTGCAAATAAAAAAAATAGGCCAAAGAGTAGAAGTACTTGCTAACATAAAAATAACTCATTTTCAGATGTCACTTTAAGCTGAATGGATTACACTCACGAGACATATTTAAAAGATAACCTTAATCCAATATACGTAAACCCAAAATCCAATCACCACCATGAATCATAAAACAGATTAATACTTCTATCGAACGTAGGGTTAGCAATAACTTTAGCAACGAAAATTTATTTAAGAGATTTAGCAACATTCACAATGCAGCTCTAAACATTATGGGTACCATAATATTGAAATTTAATATAAGCAACAGGACACCAATAATTATAATAATGATAAAAATAAAATTTAAAAAAATATATTTTGGTATACACCGCCCTATAATTTGATACTAAAAAACTAGGAATTCCTAAATCTCATCGAAAAATACTTCTCCGTAACAAATCCATTATAATATTTATAATTTTAATTAATTTTGTCATGAATTTTATAATCTACCGAAATGGGAATTTTCGCTTAATTAGTTTACCAGTATATCTTAAGAAACAAAAGCGGCAAAGGTAAATCTCTTTCGACAGACATTTAGGCCAATACTTGATGAGTTTTTCTGTATTCCATTCAGTCGCTTCGTGTGCCGGCGAGTCTAATCTACACTGATGAGTTGTAACAAACGCAAAACAGCTAGCTGTCTGTGAATAACTACTTCTCATTATATATATATATATGATATTCATATAAAATCATAGAATTACATCAGTAATTTAATTCTTCATATATAAATTATTATTATCATTTCTGATGACCTACAGTAAAAAAAAAACAACCATTCCAAACAGTATAAAACTGACTTACTTATTGCTTTCTCGCTTCCCTTCGTAACTTGAAATCGGTTTCCTAGCTAGAAAAAGGCACGTTTTTTACTCGCTACCATTTGTTTGACGACAAGGAATTACATATATTTATTTATTATAGTAATAAATAAACAAATAAATACCAATTAGTCTTTATTATAAAAACATATTTATACGCTTTTGGTTGCCCTCTATTTGTGATGTTATGAAGAGCACTGTAAAGAACTGTTTTGAATCATGATAATTATAAAAAAATATTTATACGCTTTTGGTTGCCCTCTATTTGTGATGTTATGAAGAGCACTGTAAAGAACTGTTTTGAATCATGATAATTATAAAAACATATTTATACGCTTTTGGTTGCCCTCTATTTGTGATGTTATGAAGAGCACTGTAAAGAACTGTTTTGAATCATCATAATTATAAAAAAATATTTATACGCTTTTGGTTGCCCTCTATTTGTGATGTTATGAAGAGCACTGTAAAGAACTGTTTTGAATCATGATAATTATAAAAACATATTTATACGCTTTTGGTTGCCCTCTATTTGTGATGTTATGAAGAGCACTGTAAAGAACTGTTTTGAATCATCATAATTATAAAAACATATTTATACGCTTTTGGTTGCCCTCTATTTGTGATGTTATGAAGAGCACTGTAAAGAACTGTTTTGAATCATCATAATTATAAAAAAATATTTATACGCTTTTGGTTGCCCTCTATTTGTGATGTTATGAAGAGCACTGTAAAGAACTGTTTTGAATCATCATAATTATAAAAACATATTTATACGCTTTTGGTTGCCCTCTATTTGTGATGTTATGAAGAGCACTGTAAAGAACTGTTTTGAATCATCATAATTATAAAAAAATATTTATACGCTTTTGGTTGCCCTCTATTTGTGATGTTATGAAGAGCACTGTAAAGAACTGTTTTGAATCATCATAATTATAAAAAAATATTTATACGCTTTTGGTTGCCCTCTATTTGTGATGTTATGAAGAGCACTGTAAAGAACTGTTTTGAATCATGATAATTATAAAAAAATATTTATACGCTTTTGGTTGCCCTCTATTTGTGATGTTATGAAGAGCACTGTAAAGAACTGTTTTGAATCATCATAATTATAAAAAAATATTTATACGCTTTTGGTTGCCCTCTATTTGTGATGTTATGAAGAGCACTGTAAAGAACTGTTTTGAATCATGATAATTATAAAAAAATATTTATACGCTTTTGGTTGCCCTCTATTTGTGATGTTATGAAGAGCACTGTAAAGAACTGTTTTGAATCATCATAATTATAAAAACATATTTATACGCTTTTGGTTGCCCTCTATTTGTGATGTTATGAAGAGCACTGTAAAGAACTGTTTTGAATCATCATAATTATAAAAAAATATTTATACGCTTTTGGTTGCCCTCTATTTGTGATGTTATGAAGAGCACTGTAAAGAACTGTTTTGAATCATGATAATTATAAAAACATATTTATACGCTTTTGGTTGCCCTCTATTTGTGATGTTATGAAGAGCACTGTAAAGAACTGTTTTGAATCATCATAATTATAAAAAAATATTTATACGCTTTTGGTTGCCCTCTATTTGTGATGTTATGAAGAGCACTGTAAAGAACTGTTTTGAATCATCATAATTATAAAAACATATTTATACGCTTTTGGTTGCCCTCTATTTGTGATGTTATGAAGAGCACTGTAAAGAACTGTTTTGAATCATGATAATTATAAAAACATATTTATACGCTTTTGGTTGCCCTCTATTTGTGATGTTATGAAGAGCACTGTAAAGAACTGTTTTGAATCATCATAATTATAAAAACATATTTATACGCTTTTGGTTGCCCTCTATTTGTGATGTTATGAAGAGCACTGTAAAGAACTGTTTTGAATCATCATAATTATAAAAACATATTTATACGCTTTTGGTTGCCCTCTATTTGTGATGTTATGAAGAGCACTGTAAAGAACTGTTTTGAATCATGATAATTATAAAAAAATATTTATACGCTTTTGGTTGCCCTCTATTTGTGATGTTATGAAGAGCACTGTAAAGAACTGTTTTGAATCATCATAATTATAAAAACATATTTATACGCTTTTGGTTGCCCTCTATTTGTGATGTTATGAAGAGCACTGTAAAGAACTGTTTTGAATCATCATAATTATAAAAACATATTTATACGCTTTTGGTTGCCCTCTATTTGTGATGTTATGAAGAGCACTGTAAAGAACTGTTTTGAATCATGATAATTATAAAAAAATATTTATACGCTTTTGGTTGCCCTCTATTTGTGATGTTATGAAGAGCACTGTAAAGAACTGTTTTGAATCATGATAATTATAAAAAAATATTTATACGCTTTTGGTTGCCCTCTATTTGTGATGTTATGAAGAGCACTGTAAAGAACTGTTTTGAATCATCATAATTATAAAAAAATATTTATACGCTTTTGGTTGCCCTCTATTTGTGATGTTATGAAGACCACTGTAAAGAACTGTTTTGAATCATGATAATTATAAAAAAATATTTATACGCTTTTGGTTGCCCTCTATTTGTGATGTTATGAAGAGCACTGTAAAGAACTGTTTTGAATCATGATAATTATAAAAAAATATTTATACGCTTTTGGTTGCCCTCTATTTGTGATGTTATGAAGAGCACTGTAAAGAACTGTTTTGAATCATCATAATTATAAAAACATATTTATACGCTTTTGGTTGCCCTCTATTTGTGATGTTATGAAGAGCACTGTAAAGAACTGTTTTGAATCATCATAATTATAAAAAAATATTTATACGCTTTTGGTTGCCCTCTATTTGTGATGTTATGAAGAGCACTGTAAAGAACTGTTTTGAATCATCATAATTATAAAAACATATTTATACGCTTTTGGTTGCCCTCTATTTGTGATGTTATGAAGAGCACTGTAAAGAACTGTTTTGAATCATCATAATTATAAAAAAATATTTATACGCTTTTGGTTGCCCTCTATTTGTGATGTTATGAAGAGCACTGTAAAGAACTGTTTTGAATCATCATAATTATAAAAACATATTTATACGCTTTTGGTTGCCCTCTATTTGTGATGTTATGAAGAGCACTGTAAAGAACTGTTTTGAATCATCATAATTATAAAAACATATTTATACGCTTTTGGTTGCCCTCTATTTGTGATGTTATGAAGAGCACTGTAAAGAACTGTTTTGAATCATCATAATTATAAAAAAATATTTATACGCTTTTGGTTGCCCTCTATTTGTGATGTTATGAAGACCACTGTAAAGAACTGTTTTGAATCATGATAATTATAAAAAAATATTTATACGCTTTTGGTTGCCCTCTATTTGTGATGTTATGAAGAGCACTGTAAAGAACTGTTTTGAATCATCATAATTATAAAAAATATTCTAAATCATCTAAAAAACGATCGTACGGCAAATATTTGTATAGTTTGAATTCTTGGAACTAAGATGAATAATTTTATAATTTTATTTGTCTTAACCTACTCTCTCTCTCTCTCTCGCTCTCTCTCTCTCTCTCTCTCTCTCTCTCTCTCTATATATATATATATATATGCATGTGTGTGTTAAATAGTCAATTGTTTTAACAACTCAATTCTATAAATAAAAAAAATAAAGCAATCCAAATGTTTAATGTACTATTGCATACTGCAAGTGTAATTTAGCTCAGTGATTAATGCATTAGGTTCTACAGAGCTCATAAATTATAGCATGATTACATAATATTGATTGTGTCATAAATTTTATATTCTACTTGGTTATAATTTATACACTGCTGGAGGCAAGAGAGTCCGAAACAACGTCGTCTGTAGGTGAAAAACACTTAATATATATATATATATATATATATATATATATATATATATATATATAAGTTCAAGAATATTTTCGTTGTGTAAGTCTGTTTTAAATCAATATCGAGTGTAAGTTAAAAGTGGAAACCAACTCTCTTTAAAAAATCTACACTGTAATTCACCAACCTTATTATTATTATTATTATTATTATTATTATTATTATTATTATTATTATTATTATTATTATTATTATTATTATTATTATTATTATTATTATTATTATTATTATTATTATTATTATTATTATTATTATTATTATTATTATTATTTTTCAATAATATGTCGCTCACTTAAATTCTAACCATTTAGGCACGTCTAAGTTTCGAAATTGTCTTCATATTTCCTCTGCCAACAGAAAAAAAGAGAAATTGGCTCAAATTCTTATGTAATTCAGCGATGATTTCCAAGATCAGCGCCGTTTGAAATAGGCAATTCAATCGACAAAACGAGAGATAAGTACAGGTAAGTAATAGCTAAAACGGAAATTAAAGAATACATTAAAGCACCAATGAAGATACCTATTACATTATATATATATATATATATATATATATATATATATATATATATATATATATATATATATAGATAGATAGATAGATAGATAGAGAGAGAGAGAGAAGGGGAGAGAGACAGAGATAGACAGAGAGAGAGAGACAGAGACAGAGACAGATAGAAAGTGAGAGAGACAGAATATTTTTAGAAAGGAATGCCCTGAGTATTCAATGGCAGAGTCGAGATGCGTTCTCAACAATCAGTCCGAAAGTTGCTTTGTTACTGTCGGACTTAGATATGGTCCTGTTCATACCTAGGAAGTCTACCTTCCCACGCTTTCTATTCTCTCTGAGAAAATGATTAGTTTATTACTAATCGCCTGAGGCGCCCATACCAAGGGAATGCCGACGAAGGTGCTTACATAAGAAACGAAAACTTACCGGCTTCAAAGTTTTCAACTGTTTTGCCTGTCGGGTGGCCGCTTGCTAGAGGAAAAAATAACTCGTATTCACAATTGTAGAATTTTATAGTTGGCAACTAATTTTCATGCGTAGACACTAATCTACTTTATAGAGAAGGTTATACTTTATAGAGAAGGTTATACCTTCTCTATAAAGTAGATTAGTGTCTACGCATGAAAATTAGTTGCCAACTATAAAATTCTACAATTGTAGACGGACAGCTCGATTAAAGCAGATGCGCGCATGCGCGCGCGAGAGCGAGAAAGAGACAGAGGGAGCGGATGTTTTAGTAATTTTATCAGTGCTGCTACGGTGTTGTATAAACAGGAGTCCCACCCAAAGTTTTGACCGTCATGGTGACGTTATTATGGCTACAGGATATTACTAGAATTTTTTTGTTTATTACACTTAAATACATCAGAAAAAATGGTCAACTTTATGCAAAACAAAATGGAAAAATAGAGACTGGAACTGACAGCTGGAGAACAACACTTGGCATTCTTTTTATTATCTTTAGCCAGTTGCCAGTGTGTGCGTGTGAGATAAATAGATATATAGAAAGAGAGAGAGAGAGAGAGATGGAGAGAGAGGGAGAGAAATGGAGAAAACGTAAGAATTAGACAGAGACTATTAGAGGGAGAGATATGTTCAAGAAGTACCATGCTTGAGGATAGGTAAAGATAGAAAAAGAGAGTTCAGTTCAGGTCGTCGCAGCTCGCAAAGCAACTCTGATAAGGTCGCGATCAGTGTTGAGTCGACTCACGAACGATCATGTAGTTGATCGTATATCGAGTTGTCATGTAGGCAAGAAGATTAAGTCTGCTAGGTCTCCATTGCTTTCCAGATTTACGGTGTCAGTTTCGCGGACAGTTAACCCCCCACCTTTGTCATTTATGTGGAATCGTCCGCCAGGCGCTGTTTCGATTGAAATTAGTAATATAAATTCCAGAGCTGTATCCGCCTGCTACTCCAGCCTGCTGCCACTGGAGGAGCAAAATAGACGAGAGATCGTCGTCTGCCAATCTTCGGGCATCGAAGAAAGGGGAAGGCTCCCCCATACCGAAAGGCATCCAACAACCGACTTGCTCCACCTGATGTGGTCGGGAAGCCAATACCGTTGTCAAGGTGGTCCCGTTGCTATGCCCAATCAACTACTAGGAGGAATTTGTGAGACTTGAGCATTATGTGGTGACCTGCAGGTGACAGAGTTTGAAAGGGAGCTACACCTTCGTGACACCACCATACACGAGAGAGATAGAGAGAGGGAGAGAGCAAGAGAGAGAGAAAAAGAGAGAGAAGTTTAAAAAAAAGTTGCAGCCATATTTTGACTCTTCCACTTGTTATCCATGCCTTGAGCAATATCGGTTATCTCTGCTAGTTGAGTTGAGATGATACGACACCCAACACTAGTAATCACAATTGGAAACTGTCTATGGTTGATACTATTATATATAGATGTTTCTCGGGGCATGTATAATGAAGTAGAAGAATATATATATATATATATATATATATATATATATATATATATATATATATATATAACTTCTTTTGTAATATAGAACGAAACAATCCCAGCAGAGTGCTCGATTAATTGAGAATCAAAATTAAGAGCGTAATATTTTTTTTTTTGGTACATAAAAATTAGTACAACATTAGTATCGTCAGTTTAAAGCTCAGAAGGACTTAACCATCCGGCTCTCTTCAGCTTATGTTGTCACCTGTTTCAGAAATGTGACACGTGAATTCACATTTCTGAAACAAGTGACAACATAAGCTGATGAGAGTCGGATGGTTAAGTCCTTCTGAGCTTTAAACCGACATTACTAATGTTGTACTAATTTTTCTGTACCATATATATATATATATATATATATATATATATATATATATATATATATATATATATATATATATATATATAAGAGCGTGCGAGAGAGAGACAGACAGAGAGAGAGAAAGGATTAAATAGTAACTCTTAAGGTCTTACAACATTATGATTTGAAACTCTCTATGGATGATGCCGTTATATGTGTAAAGAAAGAGAAGGTTACATAACGGCTCTAATCGGTCTTACATTTATGTCTGCATTTTGCCATAAGCTCATCGCGTGTGTTTAAAAGATTATTGTGTTCGTATTTTAGGATTCTTATTTTTTCCTCTAAACATAAATTGCATATTTGCCTAAATCCATTTGGAACATCCGAAAAACATAGGATTGACCACGAAACCACCGGGGACCGGTTCTCATTTTTCAGAAGCCATCATTGTTTAGCTAACTCTGTTTTGTTCTTCTTAGTTAAATATAAGATTTTAATTCCTCCTCGCTCTGTAAGAGGTGTTCAGATTGGTTGCGACCACCACTCTCTCTGGTTGTATTTGAATTGTTGAAGGTGAATTCAGTTTTCTGTCAGTCTCAAAAATGCAATTGTCTAGTTTGATGCTTGAGGAAACCACAAGGTTGAAATAAATTATTGCATCGACAATTATGTAATTTCGTGTTATTATATTTTACGTTTTATATATATATATATATATATATATATATATATATATATATATAAATTTACTTATTTTAAATAGCACTATACATTAGTTCGATCCTCCATCGATACCTGCGGAAACACTGAAAATCTAGCCTATAAGATGACAGAATACTAAACGTAACTGTTCTTCATCCCACTGTTTAAAACTCTGATACAAAAACTTAATGTATGTGTATGTATGGATTTGTGTGATGTTGGTGTGTTCTCTCTATAAATAAAGGTTAGGGAATTAAACTAAAGTCTAAAAGTGTATTATTATGTTACATTTATCGGGGAAGACGATAGAAGTGGTTTCGAATCTCGACGTTACCCTTTATTTGCTAAATATTAATCTGCTCCCACCTCTAAGTGACCCATTCGGACAGACCCCTTAAAATCTCAAATACGTCTAGCCGATTTTAAAACAAATTTAAACCCGATGTATAAGACACAAATTCAGAGAGGTTTCTAACATTTAAACTTGTTCCGACTATATTAGGGGCAAACCGGGAGGATGGGGGCAGTAAAATCAAAGTAATATGGTGTTATGAGCAGAGTGAAATAGTGATGATCCTCTCATTCAATCCCGAGCAACGTCGAGTGTCCCTGCTAGTGTATATATATATATATATATATATATATATATATATATATATATATATATATATATATATATATATATACAGGGTGTCTAAAAAAATGTACTCACTCTTAGAATGGCAAAATGTGCAGAAGATGTCGAGTTGGCACACAAAAATGAAGCAAAGTTTTCTCGTCATTCTACGAGTGAGTACATATTTTTGAGACACCCTGTATATATATATATATATATATATATATATATATATAAAGATAGATGAAAGAAGAGGGATAAACATGTACGAATGATAAATTTTGCAAGGTGTACTCGGTACAAATATGTTTATTATGCTTTCCTTAAGCCAAGGCTTTTCAAAGATTAAAATCTTATCATCAGAGGAATTACATAGATAGATATATTATTATAATTGCTCTATCTCGTATATTGAGCTTAAACCATTTCACTATAGGTTCTATCTACTAAAAATGTACTTTTAGTTTCATATTATATATATATATATATATATATATATATATATATATATAACAGTAATACATATTTAAAAGAGACTTGTTTAAACACTGTCAGTGTTAAGATAGGTTTTCTTTAAAAATATTATTAATGTTATAAACCTCTATTTGAATGTATATCGAGCCCTTTGCTTTTACAGGGTCTGCTGTCTCGGATCGTCTCTGTTCCAATTCCGAGAAGGAGAGAGAGAGAGATAGGAGGAAGGTAGAGAGAGAGAGAGAGAGAGAGAGAGATGGAGAGAGAGAGAAATTGTACTATAGTTTGCTTGAACCATTCTGTGTAGCATAGACATTATTTTAATTTTGAAATCCTTAACAATGCACATTTTATCAATGAAATAGTATAACTCAGAGGTTAATAGTCATTGATATATATCCAATATTTCGAGATAAAGGTCCTCTATGAATAAGAATTAAGAATTATGAATGGAACCATTTTTGTTTTGTTTTCTATCTTTGTCGCCTTGGAGTTCCAGTTGTGGCCGCGTGTATCAAGTCAACGTTTGCAGCAGTTAAATATTGTTCGTTTCTCCGTTTGTTGAATTTTTTTTTTTAAATTCTAGCCGGGCTGTGTTTAAATAAATTTGAATAATTCCCAAAGTAGGTAACGGCGCGGATTTACTACCTGGGTGTGCTAAATTCGAATCCAGTCGAGTTAGAAATTGATTTGAAACATTACATTGTATTTGCCGTCGGAAGGTTTGCTTGAAACTTAGCGTTTAATGTGGAAAGATAATGTTTCATTTAAGATTATTTATATCATTAAAAATGCAATTTAGTGCTAGGCCTCCAAGAAAAAAAATACTGGTTGTCCCCAGTATACTTTTCTGACACTTTTGCACTTACAACATAGAACAACGAATGGGGGTGCCAAGTTCGAATCCCGTCGGTTTCATAGTCTCATCTTCACTTAGCCATGTTGGCAACCTCGACATAGTTCGTCTCGCAACAACAGGATCAAGCTGACCAACAAAGTCGTACCACGCTGACGCATACGAATTTACTTTACTGAAATAATTTCGAGGTAACGCCAGGTGTATCTGCTAGTTGAAGATAAACGAGAAAAGGAAACAAAGTGAAACACAGAGAAAAAGAAAAAAAACACCTAGAGAAGAGTCATGTAGCTGAATGAAATACAATGAGATAACATAGGAAATCGACAGATTCGCGATAAAAAAAAGCAAGCAAGAAAGAAAGAAACTGGGGAATGGCAACAATGCAAGTGTAGCGTGTCGATATTAATAGATAATTCTACAGATATTCTAAATAAAAGAAAGAAAAAAACTGGGAAGAAAATATGGATGTCTTGTCAAGCGAGAGAGAACGAAAACAGGAACCCTCACATTAACCACGCCCACATGTGTCGCTGGATACCAGGGTGTAGATGAGACGTTCTTTTAGGCTTTGCGAGCAGAGGAATCGAATCTGGCGTTATCGAGCAGAAATCAATAACGGTAGAAAATCAATAAGTTGAGTGAGTGTCCAAATTCACACGTTGTTTAGGATCAACTATCATTGATATTGACACCGGAGACGATCGATTAATTTATTTCAGTACAGGAGCGAAGACGCTCAAGAATTTAGGAGTTAACAAAAGGTGCATTTATACACAAATATATATATATATATATATATATATATATATATATATATATATATATAAAGAAAATTTACCAAAAACTGTTCAATGGAAAAGCTGAATGAATGTTAAGATTTAAGAACATTGCATATATAAGTAAACAATGTTATTGTAACTTCCAATGACCAAGTCTTTATTAATATTTTTACTTGGCAAATTAAAAAATAATAAAGTAAAACTTGACAATTGTTTCGAGCAGAAACGAACAACTTTCGTATCGTTGAATGTTTAATTAATTTAAGCCATGAGTAAATTGTATTCTTACAACAGCTTTTTAATAAATAAAAATACTTTTCAATACATTTTATTAGATTTTATATTGACTGGCTAGCACCGTTTGTGGGGTTGATCGTATTTTTCATAGCTCCGCATTGAGGATCCAAAAAAGCTGGTTGTCTATAAATGGATCTTATGGTTTCTTTAAGGAACGGTTTGATGTGGGAAATGCATGAGCAAAAGTTTTAGATTTTTTTTTGCGTAAAGATTTTTTCACCGGATATGGCGATCTTCTGATGAGCTGCATGAGCGAAAGATCCTGGTAATTATATGTTTATTGTTTGTTGTTTGGTTCTGCGCGAAACCATTGTCAAGAGTTACATTGAATTCCTTTTGGAAATTCGATAAGTAAAAATATGAATGAATACTTAATCATTGAAATTTAGTATTTTCCACTGGAGCCAGCGGAAAACACTAAATGTCAACACTATTGCAAAGGACTGCATAAAAATGTGGGAAACTTTCATATGACTACGTGCTTTAAAGACACGCAAAGTAGAAGAATTGAAATTTAAAATACAATTGTTCATATATATATATATATATTATCAAAATATATTCTTTTAATATTTTACCTACGTACGACGTCGTTTCGAGTTTACGGCTCACATCAACGCAGCGAAATAACAATCTCAGACAGCCACAGGGCGCGAACCCGGTACACAGACAAACAATCAATCTGTAAGCGTTTACTTAGTCTTTGGGATCACAAGAGATTATCACGTTATTACGGAGAAATCAGGTGATATTTATACTGAAAGCGGCGAGTATAAATATCTAGACATACGATACAATCCACGACAGAGTCGGAGTATTGCACTGGGGCCTCAGGTGAATGTCTATTTTTAATCTCTTCGATAATGTTCTACTATCAATGTTACTTAAGAGGGGCTTCTTATATTATTAAATTATATATATATATATATATATATATATATATATATCCACAGTTATCCACAGAAATGTGTTTCTTCGTCTCTATTACTCATCAGTGTGGCTAAGACTAGGGTGATTCAACACCAGGAAACCAGTGACTGCGTCCGACTCTCTACATACTGAGCTGCGATCATTCGAATGAAATTGAGAAAAATTGCATCGCATTAATGTTATTTATTTATATATTTATATTTTCATTTTTACGATATAAATAACTCAAAATAGTCATTTTTAAGGAAGAGAATTACCTTAATGGTAAGTTGAAATCATTCGTCCCATATATATATATATATATATATATATATATATATATATATATATATATATATATATATATATATATATATATATGTAAAAATAAAAATGAGAGACAAGGGTTAAAAGTTAGCCAGAGTCGTATTCATTTAGATTCATCTCGTATAAAATCGATCTAGCCGAAGGAAAGAAAATATTATAGAAACCTTGTCTTTGGGCAATGGTGTTCTTATGACATAGGATCAGACAGGATTCTGTAAGACGTCGAATTTGGTGTCATGAATATGTTTGATAGGGATTGCCTTTTAACCCTTGTCTCTCTTCTCCCCCCTTCCCCTCCTCCCCTGCCTCCTCCTCTTCCCTTGTTTCGTCCCTCGACATTAACTGCTCCAATTACTACTAATCCTGTAGACTTTTGACGTTCTCAGCCCGAATTCAATCAGTAGGCGATATCTAAGCACTGATTTTTTCTCTCTCTCTTTTTTTTCTTCTTTAATAGTTTTCGACAACAAAATGTCGATTTACTCTTTCTCACGTTTGCTCTCGCTTTCTCTTCTTCTTCGTTTCGTCTTCTTCAACTGACGTTCTAAAGATACTGGTTGATTGGTATCTCTTTCTTCTTCTTCGTCTTCTTCATCTTTTTCTTTCTCTTTTCATAACATTCCTCGCATTCCTTTTTCTCCCCTTTTTGTTGTTCTCTGCACGTGACATTTTCTTCCAATCGCATTCTCCGTATAAATTTGAAAACTTTTCCGTTTTGAAATAAAGTTTATTAACTGATCGAAAATGGTCGTATCTACGGCCGAAATATCTCGGTGGAACTTTACAACATGAGCTTTTGAGTTTATTTTTGTTAGTTGTTGAATTGCTTATTCTTTATTCCATTTTTATTTTTACATATTGTCTGAAACATTGTTTCTTTTTTCCCAATATATATATATATATATATATATATATATATATATATATATATATTAATCATCCTTGTATATACTTATATTAGGTAATAAAATATTTGATATATATTTTAGTTTCAGTATTTACTTCAAAGGTGATTACCACACGAGCAGAGTATAGTAGTAGTATAAAATCATACTTATGATAAGTAAGCTATAGATAAACGTTTGTGTTTCATTCCAGGAGGAAAAAGCAGACTACTTGTATGTATTTACATTTTAGGATTAGTTTCATAGTTTACAATACCTATTCTAGCTTAAAGTAAATCAGTCTGTGATTTCATTAACTCCACGCTCTCTATTGAATTGACCTCCCTTCGTTTGAAAAAAAAGATGTTGGCGCTTATAACTACTAAGTGGATGAAACAAACAAAGGGTAGTCTCACCATGGCTTACAAAAATGTCAATTCGTCTGTAGTTATCTATCGCTATTTTATATTTACTTTATAGGCTATATTTATATTTGACGTCATCCATCAAACAAGAGAGAGAGAGAGAGAGAGAAAGAGAGAGAGAGAAGGGATATATTTTTTTATGGCGTTTTGTTTACACGACCAGTGAAGACACCTGCACGATTTCTCCTAAAATTTAGGAAACAGATGTTATGCAAACAGCGGTGATCTATTTTATTTACTTTTAAAATAATGCCGACTGACCATTGTTGATATTTTTCGTATACCCGACGCATACTCACGCGCACACGTGATTAAGCAATATCCTATGTACATGGAACTCTAACTGACCCGAAGGTCAGCCTTTTTACGCACTGGTATCTGTCTACATGTAAGTTTACAAAAAGAATATTCAGCGAGAGTACTTATCGTGATGGAAATGAGCCTCTCAAAACACCTTAATTCATGTTAACACTTTCTTTCTGCAAAGGAGCAAAATCAGTCGTTAGATAGATTGATTGCCTAAAAATAGGGATATCGAATAGAAGGAGTTACTAAAAATGAAACTATCTGAAAGAAGGAATGCGGAGAACTCAAAATAAATAAGTATCTGAAAGAAGAGGTAATCTCCAAAAGGAAGGATCCGAAAGAAGACGTATTAAGGGTTGTCGAATAGTAGGAGTATCAAAAAGTCTAAAAGAAGGACTATCCAAAAAATAGCATCTAAAAGTAAGAGTATCCAAAATATAGAGTATCGTTTAGAAGCAATATCCAAATGTAAGAGCTTCAAAAAGTAGGTATATCCAAAGGAATGCGTACCCGAAAGAACGGATATCCAAAAGAAGTGCCCAAAAAGAAGATGTATTCGAAACAATTAGTGTCCTTATGTAGGAGTATCTAAAAGAAGCACTGTTCAAAATTGAGTGAATTCATAAAAAAGGAGTGTGCAAACAAAGAAGTATTCAAAAGAAACAGTATCCAGAAATAAGAGTATTCAAAAATATCTCTCTACACTTGAGATTACAAACAATATTCAACAAGAGTACATACTATTATAAAAATGAAACATTTATCTAATATAATTTAACATGCTAAAATACCGGGTGACACACAAAAGAAAAATCGGTCATCACCTAAACTTGAATAACTTTTGAAATAATTAATACATTTTATTTAATTTTTTAGATTTACCAAGCAGAATGAATGTTCTAAGAGTTTACCAAATTTGAGCTTCGAGATGCCCTTGACTACTGAGGAAAAAACATTTATAGTTGAGGCATATTTTGGCTGAAGTCTATCCATGCAGCTCAATTGGAACGTTCAGATGTCGTGAATTTCCTGTCCACTCAATGATCTACAGATGGGTCAACAAGTTCAGAACCCATGGGACTGTGAATAACCTTAATGGTAAAGACACTAACAGACAATCACACTCTTAACGACCGAAATCATCAAGGACACCACACAATGTTGCTGCAGTCAGAAACTCTGTTTTCCGCGGCCCAAGCAAGTCTGTGCGTCGGCGAATTAACCGAGAGTCCGTGAGGAGAATGTTGATCACAGTTCTCTTTTTGTATCCTTAGAGGATACAGATTAAACAAAAGCTGACGACATGAGGAAGCGAGTGATCATGTGCCAGTTGTTTTGCGGCAAAATTGATGATGTGCCATACTTCCTTGAAAATGTCTGGTTTTCAGACGAGGCACATTTTCTGTTGTCAGGTCAGGTTAACTTTAAGTATAACATTTTCTAGAGTAGCACGCCCTCTGAGTTCTGTCTTCAAAGGCCATTACACTATGAAGTGCACAGCCTGGATCGCCATATCCAATCATGGCGTCACTGAGGTTCGAGGACGACAACGATCGGTCTGTAACAATCAACACTGAGCGGTATGTCTAGGTGCTTGACAAGTTCTTAACAGAACTTAGTCGACAGAGAAGGGGTAGTCAGGGCCCTCCAGTGGTTTCAGCAGGATGGTGCCACCCCACACCTCAAACAAATTATTGCGTTGACACATCTTATAAATAGCTTTTTCTAAAACGTCTTTTTTCTTTATTTATGTCATTTTATTATTTAGATCATTTTCTTTCTCCTGCCACTTCTTGTCTTATTCGCCGATTATTTACGTCATTCACTTTTCCTACCACTTCTCCACGTATTACCCCTCTTTCCACCACTTCTCGTCTCATCCGTCTTTTCTTCCCCATCTAATGCATCCCATGTGAAAACATGATTTTCATAATGCTAGTATTACATAGATAAAATATAGAGTTTTAAATGTTCGAGACAGAGATAAAGTGACATTCAGAAATATTGGTAAGAGACATCGAAATTTGGAATGGAAGCCAATAGCGAGCCACACATCACACATATAGTCACGCCATTCCTTTCTCTTGAGAATTATTATTATTATCCAAGTGAATGAATGCGAAAGTATGTTTTCGTTTATCACCCCTATATTACCATTAAAACGAATTACCGTTATTTAAATCAATTCTGCACATCCTATATTTTAATATTATATATATAGTACAGACAAAAGGGCCAAATGCATCTATTTGTAATACCTAATTTGCATAACTATTTTTAAACAGTTTATAATAAATTAATGATTTGTGTTATTCATTTGTAATTTGATTGTCGTATTTTTTTTATATATATGCAATAGCTTTTTCGATATCAACAGTAATTAATTAAAGTCATTCAATTAAAAAAGGATACATTACAAAAACTGTTCTTAAAATATTTGTTCGTTTCAAGAAAGGTAATTTCTATTAAACAAACATCGCTGCCTAGAAAAAATACATCCTAGAAAGGGAAGAATGTGACTGCTTGTTTTCTCTCTTTCTTTCTCTGTCTCTCTCACACACCATTGCTCAGGCGAATTGATTTCTTCTTTCTTTTCATTTCTTTACAGTCTGATTTTAATGATAAATAAATTTGTATCAAAATTACCAGAAAGTTATATTTGTTGATTTATATAAAAAAATGTGAAATTTTTTGTCGTATGTTTACAACAAATGTATTAATTAAATGTTTATTATTTAAATATTTTGTTTTGTTAAGCGACAGCGAGCTGGAAAAGTAAGTAAAACATCTAGTAATAAAAATTAGCTGTTTGTTAGAGTTTGGAAAAATATAACACATCGTGTGCATTTTCTTTGCAGTTTCGACCTTTTCATGAGCCGAGGAAAAAAGTCACAATCACGTCGACATACTAGTTCCCGGAATACCAACGATGTTAAGCGACGCTGTCCATTGCCAATACTAAATGGAAAGACACAAATATATCAAAATTAAAATAAATCAACAACTCAATTGTGTACAAAAAAGCAGGTACGGATTCGACATAAAATAACCCAACGATGGTTGACATGTCGTAAAACCCAACAACAAAGAATATTGTATGAGGCAGACATTTTTGCCCAACCCAAAATGTATGGCTCCCGCGACAGAACATAATTGTTGATTCCTCATGGTAACCTTAATGTGTAACGCTTAGTTTCCCTTTGTTACGTGGTTCAAGCTTTTAATGCTTATTATGCCCTTTGTTATTTGTGCTAATAATAAAGGAATCTCTTACGTTTCATTGTAACAAAACGAGTATTGATTTACTCCTCTCCAGGAGTTAGGCACAAGGCCAGTTTTTATCTTACTCCCACAAGTAAGATGTGACCCAAGGTCGGGTCGGGAAAGTGGGGTTTAAAATTTGCCTGGGCAGCCCCGTCGGCATTCCCCGGTAGGGGCGCCTCAGGCAGTAAGTAATAAACTTACTCCTCCCCAAAGAGGGGAGGCGAAGCCTGGGCCTCCCAGAACTGCACAGGACAGACCCATAGACCGCCGTAAATCAAGCCCCGAAGGCCAAGACAATACCAGTCTATGGGGTGCAGTATTCATCGGAACAGATACTACACTTTGATCTTAGCCAAAAGGCCAAGAAAGGCGAGTATAAAACGAGTAGCGTAGACGTATACCAAACAAGATGATTCGTATTGAAAGTAACACATGTGTTACATGAATACTAGGTTAAGTTGATTAATCCCGGGCAAATCCAGGTCAGGACAGTAGCATAGATGTACAACATAAATAAAACAAACAAGCAAGCTCGTTTTGAAATGAATAAATGTGTTACATGAATACTCTGTTAGTTTTAATAACACAAAGCCAAGCCAGAACAGCTAGTACTGCAATAGAACGAGGTCGAATGTGATCATGTGACCCCTCTCCTCATTTAGGAATAAATTATATTTACAGATCCAACATCTGTTAGGGTTTGAAGGGGTGTTTAATAGCTACTATGCCGTATATTATTTGTGCTAATCAAAAAGTGATAACTTTCGTTGCACTGAAATCAAATGAGTAACATAGACGTACAAAATAAACGGAACAAACAAAATGATTTCTATTGAAATTAAAAAAAAACTGTTAAATGAATACTGGGTAAGTTTGAATAATGCTGAGGAAAGTCAGGTCGGGTGAGCTAATACTATAATAATATTAGTACCATAGAAATACAACATAAATAGAACAAACAAGAGGACTCGTATTGAAATACATAAATGTGTTATGTAAATACTGGGGTAGTTTTATTAGTCCCGAGCAAAGCCAGGCCGGGACAGTTAGTACTGAAATAAAATGAGTAGCATAGAGATACAACATAAATAGAATACACAAAATGATACGTATTGAAATAAATAAATGTGTATTTTGGTGTTAAACGAATAGATCAATTAATCTTATAAATAATTTAAGTCGTTTATCCAAGCAGTCCAGTTACTCCGAATGATGAACTCTAAGATGGCGATTTTAATACAAACCTGGGCAAACACGTAGAGAGTACAAATACCAGATAAAACCACTAAATTCAACCTGGAGGAGTACCCCTATATAGGAGTACCGAAAACTAGGAATATCCAAAGAAGGGGAATTAGAAAATAAAGAAGTATCCAACAGAAGTTATATCCAAAAAAAGTATCCAAAAGAAGGAACGTCCAAAAGTATGTGGATCGAAAACAAGCCTTAACTGAAGGGCGTAGTACGTAAGAGAAGTATCACACATCACATTCACGGGTCACACAGTAAGCTTCGAGGCAGCCGAGAGTTCTCATCGATCCCACCGAGAATTCTTGGTTTGTATTTCTCTCTGACACTTATCAAATTTCGTATCTTCTTTGGCCAAAGATGCAGACATTTTCACTTAGTTTTTTTTTCTCTACCGCCCTTTTATCTTGTCCCAACGTCACACTGACAGATCAAAGTATAAACATTCTCTGCAGGTCTCGCCGCCTGAATATGAATCTGACCTCATGATAACACGTGCATCCTGACCAAATTATTTCGTAAGAAAATAATAATTTCCAATTAAAAATTTTGGGCACTTTTTATATTTTTTTCGACCAACAGCTTCATAGATTTTCATATCATGTTATTTAATTGATGCGGAGTCGGACAAGCGATTAGGTATTTGGCGAATTATAGTAAAATTAAAATGTTGAAAAGGATGATGATGACGATCTAATGAGATGAATAGATCAGATTATTTGGCCGATTCGCTGGTCTCTGCAAAAAAGGTAGGCTCCCTCCACCGGGCTAGAACACTTCTCGCACCGGCTAGTATCCTATATCTCTTCAAAGCCGCCATTCGCCTGTGCATGGAGTATTGTAGTAACATCTGTGATAACCCATTTACTCTATTGGACGGGGTGAAAAAAAGAATTTCTAACTTAATAGATCCCGCAGTGTCGGTCAAGCACCAGGTCCTCCCACATCGTGTTAGTTTTACAAGTATTTCTACTGAATGTGTTCCGATAAAATTACTGCACTTATACTTCCTAAATGAAAATAACTCGACCATCTCGACTAGCTGTGACTCCCACCCCTTCACTACTGGGGCCTTAGATGCCGAGAGATTTCTACTTTGATAGCTTCTTTCCTCGAACCACTTGCCTTTGGAATTATTTTTCTGTCCCCTGTTTCCCCGAGAGTAGCCACATACAGAAGTTTAAATGTAACGTGAACAAACATCTTGCTGTCCAACTTCCCACCAACGTTGCCTCGTATAATCAAGATCGACCAATCAAAGCATCTGTTATCTATCAACAACAGATCCATACGTAACACTTTATTTTCAGCAGCCTAGTAACTCTCGCTTCCCCCTAATTATAATTTAGCCCTCATATTCTCTGAGCAATGCTTCTGATAAAGGGAGAAGAAATGCTGTTTTCTTGGTCAAATGTTGTTTTTGTAGATATGTGAAGATTTTCGATCCTCTTATAATATTCATCATCATTCGACTCGCAATCTATCCATCTCATTATTGATTATACTCGAGTGTTAACTTATTAGTATAAAAACAATAAAAAAATACCGTTCTCAGCCGATATCAGGTGAGGGACTCCGACTTAAATCCAGTCTTGTGCCATACAAGTTGGTTACATGTAAAACAAAAGTAAACTAGTCGACCATAGTCAAGGTCGATCCGATTCATTAGTTAGTACACCGAAATGTAGGGGAGAGCGCTACTCTTTTCCCAGGATTACTCCACTTACTATTGATATTTCACTTTATAATGTTATAATGTTGAGTATTTAGCAAGGTGGTTCAATTACCAGTTGTTTTAGTCTTTGAACTCCCAGCTTCCCGGCCTATTAGCGAACACTCTAACCCTTACGCTAAATGGACCGGCCGCTTACATGTAATCGCCTCAAAAAGTAGAATCTTTTTTTATTTGGGGTGAACCGACATATGATGTGCTGATATAATAATACTTCACGTTTTTTATCCCTGCTTTCTTTGAAACCGGGAGGATGCAAATTATTTTTCTATTTCTATTTCTTTTTAATCATTTATGTGTGAATTATTTCATTAAACCTACTTTTCGTTCCGATATAAATTCTTTCATGCAAAACACTATTTTACTTATTTCTAATTTTTCGAGGCTAAGCAACGTTGTGCCTCGTCAGTACTTAAAGGGTGATCATCTGGGAACACCAGCTGCTGTATTTAGCCTGGAGATGATATGGGCACTACCAGGTTCTATCATGCCAACAGAAAAAGTTAGGACAGATAGAGTATCTGCCTGACTCCCCGAGGACGTCTCCGGACTTTATGGGAAACAACAACAAGTTTTCAGAAATATCCTTTATCGGAGAAGTTTTTGCCAATGTCTCTTAACTGCGAGTGTGCTTAATTATAAGAGTGCTGGTTTATTATTATACATATCGACAAATGTCTATTATATTAAATATTAAATTGATAGTTGATTATATTAAATACGTTTCGGATTCATCATATACTATTATTGTTCCAAGGAAATACTGAGTTTCTTGTCTATTATACAGCACTATAACAAAACACATTTAAGTTCTTGATCCCGGGCAATACCGCGTTTAAGCACACCTGCCTTGTCTAGGATATTGAGCATTTTTGAATCAACAACTTGCTAAATGTAATACTGTATTATTACTCCGGGAAACGCTAATTCATTGGGTTTTATTTAATTTCATTTAACTTTTCTCAAATTCTTGAGGAACGCTCAAATTCTTTCCAAATTACTACATGATAACATTAAAAGGTTGTTCTAAATGTCGACCTCTGACTAATTTTGCTCCCGTTGTCCTTCTGAGAAGAAATAATATTATTTGACCAAGGCAACGTAGAATAAGAATATACTAGCTTTGTGGGTTTGTCTTGTGTAGTTTTTACTTTTAGCTTGACCCACCAACATAGTATTTCCTTTATATTATTAGATTAGTAGATTAACCCAGCGTTGCCTCGATGTCAAATATGTTTAAAATAATTCATAATAGTTGTGAAAGGTATTCCTCCCCCACA
Organism: Sepiola atlantica; assembly: GCA_963556195.1. Lineage (NCBI taxonomy): Eukaryota > Metazoa > Mollusca > Cephalopoda > Sepiida > Sepiolidae > Sepiola > Sepiola atlantica. The sequence goes on from OY744522.1 coordinate 107,861,392, forward strand.
GCCGCCCATTTATACATTAACTAGTTTCGTTTATGAATTAAAAAAAAAATTGTCCACAAGTTAGTTCTTAAAATAAAAAAGACAAATACAGTATTCGGACGATACCAGGTGAGGAACTCCAACTTAAACCAAGTCTTGTGCCATACTTGCCTGCACATAGACGAACAGTAAATAATGAGATCTTTTACAGCATCACTGTCGATTAAGCGGACGTTTCCCTGTTATAAGAATCGATATTCCTAGTTTAGACTTGGTAATAACACACTCTGTTGACATTGCGAACGCTAACAAGCACTGATCAGTCTCGTTAGGCATTTCCGGTCTGTTATGGCGGGTTTCCGGCAAATCATTGACATCGTAGTTCTCGTGAAATCTCGATCATATCTCGCCGAACCTCGCGCTGAGCCGAGAGTTCAGTCTGAAAGTGCGCTTCTGTTTTATCTTTCTATTATTCATTCTATGAAACATCTTCACAATTACTGGCTGAATATATTTGTATCATCTGAAGTTGCAAAATGTGACCATACAGATGGATTAATACTTCCCTTTTCTTGAAACAGAGTGTGGGGACGACAAAGTTATCTCCCTTCAAAGTTATCTTTCTTTGTGAGAATGGAGTTGTAGGACCAGAGTTGTGTCCGTATAAGAAAAAGAGATTAAAGGAGTTCTCAAATCTCGTGAGAAGACAAGACTTTGGTGTTGCTCTCGTGAGATCACGAGGTCCAAGATTTAGACCAGCTTCTTTCCTCTATTTGCTCGCTGATCTAAACATACCTTTCTTGATTGGGCTCTGCCTCTACAGACAAACCCACCACTACTCTGCCAATGTAAGTTTTTGTTCGTGCTTTTCTTATTACTATGACTCTGTGCATTCAATTGTATTTAGAGACGTGTATTTATTCTATGTAAAATCTACCTTGTAGTTATGTCCTCTTTACATTTCATTATAGTTTGTTAAGACAGACTATGGCAATTGTGCAGTACAAGAAAACAGAGATAAACAAAAACAAATATCCATTAAACAGTAATACAAAGAAAAGTCGACAGACCTCTTGTTATTTATTTGGAACGATTTAGATTTAAAAACCTCGTGTTGAGGAATTACATTAAATCTTTTTTTTTTTATCCATATTAAGAACGAAAGCATTTTTTTCTTTCAATCCTTATTCCTGACGTTGGACACTTTCCTTCCGCAGATTTGATACAGCTTGTATGTAAGAATACAGTATGGCTTTAAACTTCTCGCTGTCACTGTTGTAAATAACAATTCTTGGAGCACACCACATAAGTCTTTGTCGAAAATCCAACATCGCCAGGTGTTAGTAAAAGTTATGTTGTATTCGACTTGTACGAGTTCTCATTGCCAGTGTTGTGTACAACATAAGTCTGGGTTATATTATGTCTGAATAAGCCGAAGTTAATCGTCGCCAGTGGTGTGGCCTTTGAGGGCCGATACTAAATAAGACAAAATGGTGGTATATTTACAAGAGTGAGTATTTACAAAAGTACAGCACAGTATGTTAAAGAAAACACTGCGTATTTAGATACTTCCCACATAAGTATGATGTGGCATAACGCCGAAGATGGGTAGTGTTAGCCAGCGTCCGTAAAGAAAAGTAAACGCTGGCCTCTTAAAAATTGGCTAGTCAGCTCCATCGACATTCCCCGGTCGAGGCGCCTCACGCAATTAGCAATAAACTAATTTATCTCATAAAAGGGAAGGCAAGGCTCGGGAGAGTGTAGACCTAAGAACTACCCATGACTAATACCTCAGCCCGACATACAAAAGGCCAGCGAGTTGGCCTAGTCTATGTCGGACTGATTGCCGAAGACGGATCTTCAACCAGTCTGAAGACTTTCTTTGACAATGTTTCAGAAAGACTGGGTATTTACATATTTTCTACTTAAGTATGATGTGACACTAGGCCGGAAGGTGGAGGGTGTAAGCCGGTGTCCCTAAAGAAGGGGCACTCTGGCCTCTTAAAAATTGCCGGGGAGCCTCAGGCAGTTAGGAATAAACTAACTCTTCCCCAACGAGGGAAGGCAATGCCTGGGAGGGTTAACCTCCTAGTACTATCCAGGATTAATACTAGAGCCCGACATATAAAAGGCCACCGAAATGGCCCAGTCCTTTTCGGATTGATTGTCGAGAACGGATCCTCAACCGGTATATACCGGTCTGGGGTATTTCTGCGACTAATATTGCAGAGATATATAGTATTTACTTCCTTCTAACCGCAGGAAGATGTGACACAATGACAGAAAGTAGGGAGAATCAAGCCAGCGCTCTTAAAAAATGGATAATCTGACCTATTCAAAATTGCCCGTTGGTCAGGCCCGTCGGCATTCTCCGGTCGGGGCGCCTCACGCAGTTTACAATAAATTAACTCCACCCGAAAGAGGGGAGGCAAGGTCTGAGAGAATGGACCTTTTAGGACTACCTAGGACTAATATCTTAGCCCGACAGATAAAAAGCAACCAAAATGACCAAGTTTCCACCGGACTTATTGTCGAGAACGGATCCCCGACTGGTATTTAGCATTCTGGCGTCTCTCTTCAACAATTTTGCAGAGAGAAATGCTCGTCTTTAGTCGTAGGCTCCTCTAGACATAATGTCTAGAAAAGTCCATATAGTACGAAATAAGAGTAGATCATCATCATACCATAACAATAATACATGGGAAACAATTCACTACTAAAAACTTGATAGTTATCTCTCTTTGGCCCAATAAATCTCGAAGTATTTACGAAATAGAAAGAAATATAATTAACTCTTTTTAATCGTATTATACACTATTGAGCTACAATATAAACTTTTGTGCGAAATTAAAAACATGTATATATATATATATATATATATATATATATATATATATATAAGGCGACGAAGAAGGGCCATAGTGTAAATCATGCATATATATAAAAATAAGAAAATAAAATATGGTTCCTAATGGTCTCTGAAACGATCGTACCCAGACCTTTATTAGCATTGAATTCTTGGAACTCTAATAATGTTATAAATCTTTTGATTTATTTCTCACTATTCATTCTTTCATTCACTCTCTCTCTCTCTCTCTCTCTCTCTCTCTCTCTCTCTCTCTCTATATATATATATATATATATATATATATATATATATATATATATATATATATATATATATATGACGTTAGTTCGGGTTTAATCCGTGACCAACGGAACTGTTACATATAGCCATATTGATGAGTCTTGGTACAATCAAAACATATATGTATGTAGATATAAAAATATTTATTATAATAATATTCTTTAAGCTCCCTTCACTATGAGAAATATTAAAAAGCTTATAATTAGGCAATGTTGCGAACGTTCCCTTTCTCTGGAGAACGAGCACTCTCGAAGGCTTACTATGTATTCATCAAAAGATTCTTCTTATTCATATAGCTGTTACGACGGCCGTGTCGATACGGGTGTTGGATGTAAGTCAAAGGGAACTTCAGTGCAGTGTTTGGATCGCGGGACCGGCGGAACAGGCAAATGTAGCCACACTAATGAGCCTTGCTTCAGACGAAGCATATATGTATGTGGATATAAACATATTTATTACAAAAATAATGACATATATGTATAGTTATATCTTTATAAAGTTAAGTATGTTTATATGTTTATATATTTGTATGTACCGGATTCACTTCTAAACTAATTAACCGATTGTTATGAAATTTGGAATACAGTTGCTTGGCGTAAGGGATAAACATGTGGACTACATTTAGTTCAATTTAATTTCATGCAAATAAAGTAAAAACGGGTTTTGTGAAAGTTTAACAATAATTATTATATATCAATAAATATTCCCTTAATTTCACATTCTTTTAAATATTCCAAGGTGTTTTGAGGGGCATCATATGGACACAACCTTCTATTTAGAAATACAAATACATCAGATATCTATTGGATTTTATCCATTATATCTTGATTTTAATATATATATATATATATATATATATATATATATATATATATATATATATATATATATATATATATATATATATATAGTCTCGGAAGTTTCTCAACCATTAAAACTATATAAAAAAAATAAATAAATAAAAAATAAAAAACTTATAGTCTCAAGTCTTCCAGTGGAAAATCACTCATGTAAGTCAATTTATTTTTTACAGTTATTATATTAGTTAGTTTCTAACACTATTTTAAGGGATCATCAGTTGTTTACCATGAAAAACTGTTTCGGGAATTTAAAAACAAGACAGTATTTAATTTCATGGCTTCCCAGCAGAGTTGATCAGACCCCACTTCCCTTAAAAGACAAAAACATAAACGTTCCTTATACTAAATCTACGTTTTGTTCCATATAAATGTTTTGCTAACTTATATTAGTTATTTAAGACACACACACAAAAAAAATTCTTTACCTGTGCTGTTCGTCTGTCTAATAAAATTTATCCGTTACTCACAAAAATGTTGCTGCATTTTAAAGTGTTTGGACGAATCTATATATATATATATATATATATATATATATATATATATATATGAAAAAGACAGAAAAAACAATTAAACAGAGGAAGAAAAAATAAACGAGAGATTGACCGATTTTGTTCAGATTAACGAAGGTCTTCAGAAAAAAGTTTTTACTACTAAGCTCTACTCACATATTGAGCACTGTTGAAATAAATACTTATGCTTATACTTATAATAGTATACATGTATACATAAAATAATATATATTAATACAAATCAATTGATGTTCATGCATATACGTATCTAATTATCTATTAATTCATTTTTCTCTGTATCTCTCTCTCTCCCTCTTTGTATAACTTTATATATATCCATCTCATAAAAATTTCGTTATATTTTAAAATTGGCAAATATGTTAAAATGTAAAAAACGTAAACATCTAAATGAAGTCAGATTAAATGAAATATAAACGAGATTATAAACTGTAATTCCTCGTATTCCGATCACCCACGCGCATCCATTCCTCCAAGCAATATTATAACTCGCACAATAAAACAAGAAAAGAAAACACAAGGTAAAAAAGAAGAAAAAAAATTAACACTCAAGGAAGATCGTAATCCGCTTATATAATCGGCCCAGACCTTGAAAACGGAACTATTAAAAGCCTCAATTTCATACCAACCTAATTATATACGGAATTCATACGCTGCTCGTTAAACGATGAGTGAACAGTCTCTTCATCGTAATATGTAATATCCATTATTAGAATTATATGCACTCTTTCAATGTATTACCGAGACGTCGCAAACATAGAACACATTTTTTGTGCACATTTTGATGCTGTTATTCTTCAAAATGAGGACTATTTAATTTCATTTTTCCTCCGTAACGTCGTTACTCACATATTCACATCTCAAATGACGTCACAACTTTTGCAGACACCTTGTATATAATAAAAAGAACAACAGAATCCCTTTTAAATATAATCAATGTACGTTCAAAACGTATAATTGAATAGAAATATTAACACTTCAACGTGAGCCTCATTATTATCTTGAAGTTTTTGGCTCGGAGCAAAGGGTAGTATTTGTTCTGATACTATACTTCATATTTTCTGTCCCCGGTCATTGAAGGAAACATTTTTTTAGACTGATGCAATTTTCATTTATTGTCTCAATTCACAGTGCACCGATTTTAGGGGCTGGATTTTCCCCACACTAAAATCCGACTTTGTGTCCAACTCTGCCCTCGTGGGGAGGCAAGTAAATAGAGACTTATTATGATTAGCACTAGCAGAAATATGCTCATGCTGGTCGCATATGTTGTTCATTGTGGTGGCTTCTATTATTTCAGCCACAAAGAGAAAAAAGAAAATATCAAAATCTCTCTGACCAGCTTTATAACTAGACGTGACTTCCAATTGAGCAATACTTACATCGTGTCAACGATGCGGTTATCTGTTTTCTCTAAAGGAGAATTTACAGGCTATTCTGGGTCGGGGTTCAAAGTGATTAATTCCTCCATCAAACGTTACAAAGAGTTTGTTAGAGCCAAGTAACATTACAAAAACGTTCATGATCAAAAATTGTTTCATTAAAAACAGTTATCCATTAATATCTTTTTTAGTATTGATGGTTGGTGAGAATGGATAAGGTAACGGCGATTGCATATCCAAAGGTTACCATAGAGGTTGATGATGTTTTTGACCTAACATTGAAGGCAGTCAAATGAAATCTATTTCTGGGGAACAAAAAAGAGCAGACAGCCGTATTGTTATGTAATAAACACGACTTTTTATTTTAGCGTAACTGAGAAAAGATTTAATACATTAAAGACAGACAAACTTCACAAACTATACGCCGATCTCCATAGCAAGTTCCGCTCTGTACGACTCCCGAAATCCAACTAGTTTGAAGCAGAAAATATCTGTGTGGGTGCGCTTCGAAAAACTATATTCATACGCCATGCCATTCTTTTGGTCGATAGACCAATTACTAAGCGCTTTAATTTGTTTACGTAAAAAGAAAATAGTGCATAAAAACATGTGATTGCCACACTTTCCTGCGATGAAGGTGCATGGTTGGCACAAATATATTCTATGGCGAACTGAGCAAAACTGCAATTTTGCCTTAGAAATGGGTAACATAATCCTTTGAGTTTAATGACTAATTCACAATAGCTGTTGAGTTTCGGCATTAAATACATTAGAAAGGGTTGATAATGTATATGTGTAGCGGATGTGATAAGCCAGGACATGGATCCGGTGGTGGATATAGTCATATAAAAGGGCCCGTCTCTGCTTGGCGTGCAGAACCTGGATGTGAGAAAAGACAAGTGCACGCCGGAACGAGAGTATTTATGCGTACCGACCACGTGTGACTGGTGTGCTTCGCTATCCATCTAATATGAGCTTGATAGAAGTTTTCAGAATGTGTTTTAGTACTCGAAGGCCTACGATTACTGAGATCAGTATTTAAACTGGTGTTGTTGGAGAAAAGTATACCACGCGACGAAGTTTCTGTTGCGAACACATTATTACCAAGATCGGTATTAAAACGGTGTTGTTAGATAACTACGTGATAAAGATTTAATGGTAAACACGTTCTTACATTAAATACGGTGTCACCTGAGAAAAGTATACCAGGTAACAATGTTCCAATGACAAGCACACCCTTTTCTTAGCAATGGTTTTATAGTCCATAGGGAGAATCTTTCCCCCTGTTAAAATACTCCAGAGAGACCGAATTTGGTAAACATTTATAAATTGATGTCTAATATCTATTGTTAAAATTTCACAAAAAAATGAAGGTATCTAAATTATAACTAATGGCTTCCACCTCTTTTTTACTCCTTTGCATAAAATTAAGTTGAACGAAATATAGTCCACATTACTCACCCTTACGCCTAGCAGCTCTGTTCCAAAATGAATAATGATCTGTTAGTTATTTTAAGGGTTAATCCTGTACAAACATATATACAAACATACACACATACCTAACTTTATATAAGAGATATTCTTTTTTCAGAGTCTTTTCCAGCTTGCTGAAAGTGTCACTGATGAATTCGTTCATCGTGCAATTCGTTCAATCTTTCGTCTTCGCAACCGACTATCTTCTTCCGCAGCTGTCAATAAACTCAAGATTGATATTTCAGAAGTCAACGAATACACGTTCTTCTTGTATTACAGTCGTCTTCCCCGAAGAGATGAACAGTATTTGATAAAATAAAAACGAAAATGAAAGAAGTTATGTTGCTTATTTCCAGCTCCAAATTTAGAAAGGAAGTACAATTTCTTCTTTTCAGGAAAATAAAAAAAAATGTAAAATTACTTTCACAAGGTCTGCACTCATTATATAAAAAAACGAAAACTAAATAAAAACCTATTAACAATCAAGAGAAAGATTAAGCGATTACCGAACGGAAGTACTTGATTGACGCATGCGTTGTGCAACTTTTTCCGAATCGAGATCGTTTTTAAAGCCCAAAATACCCCGTCTAACCGCTTTAAACCTACTCGTTTAACTATCATCAAAAGAAGCAAAAATGTACATAAAAGAAAAGACGATGGAAATAAAGGAAGAAAATAAAGTACCTAACCTTCGTTACATTACACACACACACACACACGCACACACATATATATATATATATATATATATATATATATATATAGAGAGAGAGAGAGAGAGAGAGAGAGAGAGAGAGTAAGAGAGAAAGAGAGAGAGAGGGGGGGAGAGAGAGAGAGAGAGATAGATAAATAGACAGAGAAAATGTACTAGAAAATATATGCTCCGTCCGTTCGCCTATTTTTGCTAACTTGGGAGGATGATATCATCGTGAACGAGCATACACTGACCCACAAAGGAGGAGGTAATGATCGAGAGAATGGTATCACGCTAAACGCCTGCTCCTCAACAAAAAAGGAGGAGTAATGCCTGGGTTGATGATATCATGACAACAGATCACATAGTACACTACGCACCCCCAAACTGAGAGATACTCACGGAAGGATGGTATCATGAAGAACCAACATACTGACCCCCAAAAGAAGAGGGAATACTTTAGGGGGTCGCTCCATGAAAAGAGAAAGGTAATGCCTGTGAGTATGGCATCATGTCAGCAGAACAGATACTACACTAAACTCACCTCCCCCCCAAAAAGAGAAGGTTGTTCTTGCGAAAATGGTTTCATGACAACATAACAGATACTACATTATTCCCTCCCCCAAAGTAGGATATATACCTGGGTGGCTTCCCATCACTCCTTTAAAAGGAGGAGGAAACTCATAGGATGGTGGTCTTATGATAATGTAACCCATACTAACTTACTCACCTCCATTAAAAGATAATACAATAATATATTAAATCATTTTTTATCATTCATTTAAAAAGGCCTAGGAATAAAAACATTATATTTATGGTTCCTTGGCATTTTTTCTACGATCAAAGTGTAGTATATGTTCTCAGCATACAGCGACATCAGACGTTTTACTATCAACAGTAATATAAAAAGAAAATACGTCGATGCAAAATTACAACTGTATTATTACAGAATTTTATTTTTTAAATTTATTACCAGCTGTTTATAAGATAACTATGCAAAGAACTAAGTGTTTGTGGATATTTGCAGTTTACTATATATACGATATGTAAACACCTTATGTTGTATCATGAATTATATAGGCACAAGCTGTTTTCATGTTTATATAGATAAAAAACTGTCGCATTCTTTCATTTAGATATAAATATATACATATATATTATACATATATATATATATTACACACACACACACACACACACACATATATATATATATATATATATATATATATATATATATATATATATATATATATATAACCTGACAAAATAAATGTGCTACCGTTTAGAAAAATGAGTGTAATTTACTTATCGTTAAAAGAAGAACATAGCATTAAAATGATTACTTACATTATCTACAGGAAGAAAGATTATATCATATTGAAAACCGGGTTCTACTCGGATCACCGAAGTTAACAAACAAAGGAAATAAAAAGAGTGGCAGACACTCTCGGTAAATGGAAACAACGTGTTCGCCACTGGACTTTGTCACGTGGGATACTTTTCTCACGTAACATTGTATTCGGTGCATCAACGTCTTGCCTACTTGATCTTTATCACGTAGTAGACTTTTCACCAACTACACCGTTTTCAATACCAATCTTTATCCATCAATGATATTATCCCTTTGAGTGCTAAAACGTCAGTAACAACTTCTATTGGGCTAGCCTCTTATATATGGTAAAGCACGCCGGTCACACGTAGTCGATACGTGTGACTACTCTGTTCCGGTGGGAACTTGTTCTTTCTCGCATCTAAGTTCTGCATGCAAGGCCTTTTTATGACGGCGATGAGCTAAGACTATTTTCATCACTCGATTCAGATTCTGGCTAATCACGTCCGCCACAAGCTTAGTCACTGCTTATATGGGTAACTGTTCGAGAATAAGAAATTTGGAGGAATTAATACACATTAAATAACACAATTTTATTTACAAACATCAAAAGGTGTTTAAGGTTCGTACGAAGATAGAGTTGAGTCGTGCTCTTCGCAAAGTAAAGGCCTTTTCACGGAGTCTCGTTTTTCTGCTAACGTCACAGTAGTTAGTGCTAGTCGTCGCTTAAGGAGACTTCGAAATACCTGAAATAAACTGATATATTTAGGGGATTAATAGAGGTTTTCTAATATTTTTTATGTTGACTGTCGTGATTAGGATCAGAAAAAAATAAAAGTGTATGATGCTATTTTCGATTGTAACGAAGGTTGTGGTTGAGTCCAAAATATTTCGGTTTAATTCAACTCAGCAAATGCCAGGATCCTGTTGATTTTGTGCATACACTGCCACCAATGATAATAGCTTTCTAACAGAAATAGTTATTTTTTTCATTTTCTATGACTCAATCAATTTCTTAATAGTGGCTAAAGGCACTGACCTTGCTATAGTATTAATAGCTTCATATAAGTCCGTTTTAAACGGAAATTGACGCCCATTGGCATAAACATCTTGTTTGATTAAAGGCCAACAGTTTTTTTTATTAGGGTTAAAATCTCAGGAGCATTGAGGCGAGATCATCAACTTTGTACCTTTGATCCCCAAGTATGATAAAAATGCTTGAGTAGCATCGGCAGAGTGAGATGGAACATTGTCGTTCATAAATACAAAGTCCCATAGTAGATCAAGATTTATGTCATCTATCCAAGGTACCAGAGATTATCTCAAGAGATTACACTATGTAGCAGACGTAATGTTTACTCGTTCGGGTACTCTTATAGGACAAACAAGCCTATCTTCACCCTTTTCTAGTTATCTCAAACGAGGGTGACTCTCACTCTCGGAATAAACCCATACTTTTGTCCACCCACCAGGTCAATCAATTGTTGTCCGGGTCTCATCAGTGAAAAGAACCTTACTCATATCAATCTTCATATATTTATTTGACGATTCCATTCTCAATTTTGTTGTGTCTTGGTGTAAGAGGAGGCTTCATAAAAGAGGAGGCTTTGTAAGTGGAACTTTCACAGAAGCCATTGTTTGAAGAATTGCATTTCTCGTTGATTTTGGTACATCAGGACACTCAGCTGCCGTGAAGATTGATTCGCTTGATTGTCCAGGTTTTCTACGGAGTTGACGACCAATATTCCTGAAATCCAGTCTTGGATATTCAAGAATCTGATCGTTTCCTCCTTGGAGAAGGGTCCTTCAGAAACCTTTTTACATTATCCACATGACGACTTATTTTTCGGTAATTAAACCAGTGGAGGTCCCTTTATCCGTTCCTCTTTTTCTCTCCCGGTTAGTGATTTTGAACGTCCCATTCTCGTTAAGAAGTAAAAAAACGATATTATCTATTGCCACCCTGAAATGAGGAAAAAACGTTAATAACTGTACAAAATATTCATAACAATATGTAAATCAACCAACTAATGTTATCATAATGTGCCAGAATTTCCGTAAAACAATTGCTTAAATTGGTTAACAGAATGATGAGTACATTTAATTTTATTAGAAAGCTATTATCGCTAGTTGCCGTGTATGAACAGTTCAGCTTGTTTTAAGTAGTGATTATTTGACTTGAGGAGAGTGTTGTTCAAACCGCTATACGCCGTCGTATGTTGCTGTGCTGACGGATGGTTGAATACAAGATTATAGAGATGTTCTTCTTTCTTTTATAGTGTGAATATAAGCTCCCAGCAGATTGGCGCCAAATTTTTAACGGATTCTTTTCATGCTTTTTGTGGAAATATTTTCAGCTCTTCTCATTGACTGAAAAATATATATTTTATTCTATTTTATTTTATTTGAACTTGGAGCCGATTTGTTTTACAAAATATGCAACTTCTTCTTAGTGTTCGCACGGATGTTTTAAAGTAGAAAAGACTGTGATTCCATTAAGAACGGCATTAACGCATGTCTCTTATCATTAGCCATAGGAAAATAGAATGGTAGACTTGACTCTAGAGCCAAGTTAAGGAGAAGAAAAATCACCGAAATTACATTAGTTTTCCTTTGCTGAACCCAGCATTTTCTTTTCGGTCATTGCCATCTCCCCCATGCCATTGAACTGAAGTAATGCCGTATGGAGACAAGTGCAGTTAGGTTTTGTGCAACCCTTGCTTCATTATGAATCCTAATAGAACGGGCATCCTTTCAGAGTGTATCCATTGTTTATCAGCAATAGAAGACTGCCAGCATGCCTCTAAGACAATAAAAACAATTATATGTTGGAATTTTAAGTCGTTTTTTTTTTAAATACTATCTTCTGTTCTATTAAACTAATTAATGTTTGCTAGATATACAGCGTTTCGTGTTTGTGGCAAATTCTATTTCACTGATAGATGAAACTTTGACAAGTACTGCCACTCCGGGTCGGAGTATGTCTGGAAATAATGGCGAATAAGGAATTAATCTACACCTCCCAAAGCTCCAAAATTAACGACTCACCACTGGATGCAATTTTATAACATACCCAGAACGGTTAGATGGTACTTGAGATTTAAAATTTTTTTATAGGGTTGCAAAATAGAGTCCTGCTTGCATGTATATATTATTTAAAAGTTTATTCAGTTTGAATTTAGAATTAAAACATATTTTTAAAAATATTTTTAATTTTTTTAATTTTTTCTAAACGAGAGATTTATTCAAAACTTCCTGCTTTATATTTTCTATGGATCTACTTTGGCTTCATAATTTCTTTTTTTTCTTCCCGGCTTTTTCAAGCAGATTTAGTCGATATATATTGACATTGTTAACGATTTTGTTGCATCATGCGCATCCATAGAAAAGGGAAAATGCTTTTATTTCTTTCCGGTGTATCTTCGTTGAAACATGTGCGCATGCGCGTAGTAGGCACAACAAAAAAACCTGTGAGTGCATTCCCCAGAAACTATTTTTTATTGACTCTGAGAAAAAGAAAATATGAACATAAATGCGAAATTGGAAATAAGAATTATAGAGAAAGGTGCGCGCGCTAGCTGTTCTTCAACAATAGGGCAGAGTAGGGATGAATAAAGTATGATTTCAAGAAAGTATAGGGTAGCCCACTTAAAAGTAACCCGAGCTCTCAACCACACTATTTTGTAATGTGTGTTGCTGTTTTTGTTGTTCAGCGGGTTCTGCATAAGGCTCACCAAGATTGTGCCTAATGATTGTCTGGTCTGCATGAAGTCCTTCTCGTTAGTCGCATCGATTTTTCTAAACTTCCATGTTTGCAAGTTTTTACCCGCGACACCGAGAGCAGGAAAGCTCGCCGGTTGCAAACAAAGTCGGGGGAAGCTTGGTCCGAACACACAAAAGAATGGTCAAAAAGCTACATTTCTTACCATTGATTTGCGGTTCTGTGCCTTACATGCCTTTTTTGCCACATGTAGAGACGCCCGGAAGACAACGGACCCTGATACCGACTTCTCTGACTCCTAGATTTTCACCATAGCTCTATTAACCAGGCTGTGACAAAAAACGGAATTCCAGACGGTATAACTCTTACACTACAACGTTTCCATTGCTCCTACCGCGACGAAGAAGGGTTAGACTTGTGGATGGGGTGTCTGTCACATACTTAATATGTTGCTTTCCGATCCATGTTTTTTGTTGCTGTTCCTTGTCTCATTGAATATGCATGAAAATAATCTCCAACGAGTCCATAATGAAATACCTATTTCCACTGCCTCATTCTTAATTACATTCTACCAGTTGACTAATATTCGGGATACTTTTAATTGCGCTACTCCATATTATTCAAAGCTATGTATACATTAAGCCGTCTTTAAAGATGATAACAACAAATAATCACTACATAATAATGACAGCGTGTGTGTGTGTGTGTGTCTTCAGCTTGTTCATTATCTCACAGGTGTAATTAGTAACGTTCTGCCATATCTTTTTGCTAAAAACTTGGGGTCATTTTATCTGCTTTTGAAATCTGTGTCTAAGATAGAAAGAAACAGAAGCCTCGAGAGAGTGGACGCTGTGGAGTAAAATATATCTTTCTTATATACCAAAAACTCTGGATATTGTTTGCTTGTTTGTTTGTTTCTGTTCACAGTCAAAGAAGGCTCCGCTCAGTCTTGAGAGACAATGGATACATCCTGTAAGAGTGACTGTACGTTTTTAATTGTGAACCAACGGTTGCGCAATCCCGCAATCACAATTCTCCTGAGTCGACTCTGCTCGATTCCAGTTGCAAGTAGAAGTGCAAGACGACTGGAAACAATGCCGAGATAAGCGGGACGCACATACAGTACAGCACTGGAATTCCCAAACGGTCACTCATTTTAGTACTGACCAGGTTTAACATCGCTTAACTTCGGTAATCTAACATGAACCGGTCGTCAACGTGATTATGCTGTATGTTCACATTCAGTTAAAGGATAATGTTATTAAAGGATGATGTAATCCGTTGAAACAGGGATGGGAATAATCCTGTACATTGGATGACGTCACAAACGATGCTGTCATACATGCACTTTTATCTAGATGACCCTCGACTCGAACGACTAGGCCACTTGGCGTCTAGTATATCCTACTAAAACTCTGTGGGTCATGTTGGCTTGATTGCTTGTCACCGTACACAATGGATGAGATCACAAAAGGTGAATGGCGTAAATAAAGAAAGAATGATAAGAGAAAAAGATGGAGGAGGCCTATGACGTAATAATTAAGAGAGGGGAAGCTGCGAGAAAGAAAAGAAAGAGAAAGAGAGAGAGAGAAGAAGGAGAGAAGATAAGGAGATATATAGAGAGAGTGAGAGTGAGAGAGCAGAGCGGATAAACGAATGATAAATTTAAAGAAATATATATATATATATATATATATATATATAAATATATATATACTATCAAATATATTATCCCTCTTGTCGCATATTTTTGCTAAGTTGATACGATAATATTATGATGAAGGAACTGCATAAACTGACCCCAAAGAGGAGGTAATGAATGAAAGGATTATATCATGACGAACGAACCCCCCACCAAAAAAGGTATAAGTTAATACCTGGCAGCATGATATCATGACAACAGAATATATAGTACACTCCCCCACCACCACACGCACACACAAATAAGAAGTTAATCCTGGAAGGATGGTATTGTGAGGAACAAACGTATACTATACTGCCTTCCCCTCAAAAGATTAGATAATGCTGGGGAGGAATGTATCGTGACGAATAAATAAGCATAAATCATTTGAATGTTAATATAGTTAGGATAGGTGAAAAAATATTCGCATTTATTCATTGCGATGAATATTAATTATATAAACATTTAATTCAGCTTATGCAAATGCAATAACGTTTCAGCGATACAACACTTCGTCTGATCCCAGAAATGATATTGAAAATAAATTCGTACAATGGTATAATAGAAACAGAAATATATATTATTAATTCAGAGTTATTACTTGGTAATACTTTTGTTATATTGCTGTATATCTGCTCGTTGTGCTTGACACTAAAATAATTATTTAAAAATTGTTTTGTGTGATATTGGTGGGTACATCAACAAGTGTTCATTTGCTTGAAACATATTCGTCGGGAGAAATTAACTGGCTAAGAAATAAACAGGATTTGTTATAGACAAAGAAGTCAGCAGAGTTCAGGGGTTGGTGTTTTGAGCAAATCGGATCTCTTAATGAATTAAGCGTAGCGAGAAATGTCGTCAAGGGAGGCATTTGAGTTCTGGAATTGGAATAGAACATCCGAAGCGAGCAGACGTATTGTTTGAGATGTCCTGATGAGGATTAAAATCAACAAAACCAGTGACCCCACCTCTGTCTTTCTCTCTTTGCCGTGCTCCTCTTTTCTTTGACCAGGACCGAATAAAGCTTTATAATAGTAAATTGGTAAGACTGCATAACACTGCCCCCCCCCTGGCTGTGCGCATGCGCCAACAAACGGAAGCGCAAAAATTAGAAGTCTATCGATAAGAATAAAAAAACACACACCTAAATTTAAACTGGATACAAATTGTGGATTTAATTTACTAATGCAGTAAAAACATTTGTGTGTTCTTTTCTAAGCAAATATTCACAAATATACTCCCATTGATGAGGAATTCTATTAGCGCTTCCGTTTGTTGGCGCATGCGCACAGCCAGGGGGGCAGTGTTATGCAGTCTTACCAGTAAATTAATATAAGAATTCAACCGAATTTAATTACAGTTACGAGATTGCCCACTGTCAGGCAAGATCACCACAGAAACGTGGGCACTAACAATCATCTGAAGACGAGTAAGAAATGATTGGATTGAGTTGAACTGTTTATTATTTGAATTTTTCGGATTACTATTCTCATCTTGAATTATATTCTCACAACGTTTCGGCTGACGTTACCTCCGACTTTCTTCAGGTGCGTTTCGTCGATCTCGAGAATTTGTATGTCGAAGTCACGAATCTACGGAATTTCGAACGGGACCTTTTATTTAATCCACGGAGGTAGTTTGTTCTCGTTCCGTCAGCCATGACCTGGTAGGTTTTCCCGTAATTCGTAATTGTATTCTCAGTATCGCCTGTACTGAAGATTGAATCTTAAACCACAAGAAGAGTGGCACTTAGTACTGATTATTACTTAGCACGTATATCTGTCGTGTGGGGTCCCCGGGGATTAAATAAAGAGTTCCGACTTTTTTCGAAACGACGTTTTACGCCCGGGCAAATAGCTGAAGCAAAAAAGAGATAAATATGCAAATTCTATTTAAATAATCCGTATTCAACTCAAATTATAATAGATTTATTTTAGAAATTCGTACATAGCTTATTTGTTTATTTTTAGTTTTCAAGTTGGATAAATATCTTACGCTTATATTTGCGCTGACTACGTGCGTTTCAAATAAATATTCTTTCACCAGTCAGACTCGTGCCCCTCAGATTTTTGGTTTAAATTGTTACCGTTATACTAACGTTGGATTCGCTGATCGACATATCTATCTATATATAAAGTTAGGTATACGGATATTTTTATATATTTCCATGTACAGGATAATCTCCTAAACTAATGACCTGATCATTATGAATATATATTCACCTCAATACGGTTAGTATTGATTTACTCCTCTCCAGGAGTTAGGCACAAGGCCAGTTTTTATCTTACTCCAACAAGTAAGATGTGACCCAAGGTCGGGTCGGGAAAGTGGGGTTTAAAAATTGACTGGGTAGCCCCGTCGGCATTCCCCGGTAGGGGCGCCCCAGGCAGTAAGCAATAAACTTACTCCTCCCAAAGAGGGGAGGCAAAGCCTGGGAAGGTGGACCTCCCAGAACTGCACAGGACAGACTCATTGACCGGCGTAAATCAAGATCCGAAGGCCAAGACAACACCAGTATGGGGTGCAGTATCCATCGGAACAGATACTACACTTTGATCTTAGCCACAGAGTTTATGCATATAAAGTAAGGTATGTATATATATATATATATATATATATATATATATATATATATATATATATATATATATATATAATTTCGTTATACAGGATAAACTCCTAAACTAATGAACGGATCATTATGGATGTTGTAATATATTCTCGGCAACATGGTGAGTAAAATTATTTTTTGTAAATGTTAATATTTATGGGGTGCATGTATATGCAGTTATGCATGTGTATATGTTTATATATTTCAATGTGTAGGATTCACTATTAAACTAATTTATCGATCATTATACATTTTGGAATACAGCTTATAAGCATAAGAGTGTGTATTATATTTAGTTTAATTTAGTTTTATGTAAAGGAGGCAAAGGTGGGATGGAAGAACTTCATAAAAATACAGATATCTTAGATATTTGTGAAATTTTAACAATAGATATTAGACATCAATTATTAAATATTCCCCAGATATCAGTTTATTTTCAGCATTCTAAAGGGAGTTTAGGAGCATAATATGACCCCGCAATTTGAAAATTTAAATATTTCAGATTTGCATTGAATTTGATCCGTAATCATTAGGCAGAACTCAAGCAAGATTCCCTGACATTCCATTTCTTCTTAAGACTCTTTAACTTTAAGCCTTAAATTTGAAACATTTTCTCGAATCAAAATCATGCAATGAATTTTAATCAAAATTGGAATAAGGATTCTAGGCATAAGGTTTTTATCTGGATTTTAATCTTCGTAAGGAGCCATAAAAGTGGCGCAATACTGTTTCATCTAGTGTTCTTATAAAGTTACCTGCTCTCATCTAAACTAAGATACGTCTATTCAAACTACACATTTAGCTGTAAAAAATGTATTTACAAACTGAAGTATGACAGACAAACTAATCGACCAACCGACCGACGAAGCTTCACATGGCGTTGTGAGGAAGTATTTAAAAGAAAAAGCTGTAAGTTCACATTCACGGCAAATCACACCGCGAATTTGATTGACAGTATATTCTTGGAGAAACAAGAAGAAAAAAGATCTTGTAGCATTTAAATTTTTTTTAATACTAAACTCATGCAATATCAGGAATAAATTGTCTCTCAGCGTTCAGATGCCTTCTTCAAAGTCTGGATGGAAGCCATATTAGCGGCTTTCCGGAGCATCGTTAGCTAGCAGTGTTTGATGTGCGATGCTAAACGTCATCGCTCTAATGATGGAGGGGTATCAATATTGAATAACGTGTCAGGTAGTCATTTGTGATTCGTTGTTGCGCAAATAAAACCCGGGAGATAAACAAACGGAATGGCGGTCTGAACGATCAAGGTGAATATGAAGTGCTTTCGAATTTTAATTAACTCGTTAGTAAAAACAGAACAAAACAAACTAACAAAAAACTAGCGCAGATAGCTTACGTTCGTTTGTTTTACGGCATATCAACATTTTGCGGGCTATTTAATGTCGAGACAATAGTTATTGTAAGCGATTTAGTCATTTGGTTAGCTTTTCTGTTTTACGGCGAGTCAAGGGATTATTTAAAGACAAAACACATAGCCGCACACACACACACACACACACACACACAAATATATATATATATATATATATATATATATATATATATATATATTGTAATCTACATAAGAAGAAAAATGAAAACGGTTCGGACCAATTTTTAAACAAATACAACACTATTTTTGCACACTCTTTTAAATAAAGACATTTCACTACTGATTAAAAAAAAATCTTATTCGGTTGAAAAAAATGACAGGCGTTGATGAAAATGTTACATCCCACAATGGGAAAAGAATATATATATATATATATATATATATATATATATATATATATATATATATATATATATATATATATATATATACGTTAACTAATGGCGATCAAAATCTATGAAAAAAATAGTGTCCTAAACAAATCATGAAAAGAGAAAAGAGTACTGTCTCACAGTATGTGGAAAGTTGTTACAAGATTCAGTACGGGAGTTGAAAGGTTCAATTATCCAGGAATATCACAAGTCACACTCATCCAAGATCCACACTGATCTTTAGATTGAAAATTCATCAGCAGATGTCAAGATACAAGTGTTCAGAAATCATGTATGCGGGTGTAATCGTGGAAGTCTTAAATGGGTTCTATGCAATCTTTACATAGGCTATGTATTCGTCATCTCGGTGATAGTGTGATATCTCAACGGCAGAATTGATGATGAAATTTCGATAAGCTTTGATTTTCGTCAAATGAAGATTCGACGTAGAAGAACGTCTCGGGACACTCCGGTCGGTTGTGAGGTCAGATTCTTCTTCTTCTTCTTCTTCTTCTTCTTCTTCTTCTTCTTCGCTCAAAACGCATACGCTGGTGGTGACGGGTCACTCGACTGAAACCAGTTTACTTTTTAGCTGACAGGTACTCTCTGTTTGACTCGTCGACTCGCTTTTTAGATCTTCCCCGGCGACGTGCGTGTGAAAGGAAGGTGGGTGTGCGAAGGCTTTCTTTGAATTACCAGGCGATTGGTACTTTGCACTGATTTAGGGTCAACGTAATCGTCGATGTTTATAGATGACACCAGATATTTGACCGACGTTGACTTCTCTTCGTATAAGGGGTTAGAATTGGTGGAGAGGGTGTTGCTAACCGGAAATACGAGTAAAAGGCGATGATACTTCGGCGTTTGATGTGGGGTCAATACGTTCGTAAACGTTTTAAGAGACGACAGCCGCCCAGCTGCGTCATCTAATTTCATCTCGTTTAGCTTTAGAACGGGGGCGGGGTGTCGCTAAGTTAACACACGATTCGCTACTTTTAAGCGTCTGTATAATGGAAGAAATGTTGTATCCGGTTAGACTCTAACCGGATACAACATTTCTTCCGTTATAACTTGCTTGGGTTCAAAGGACAAATATAAAAGACACATGATAGGATTGATTTGGTTTGCTTTGATTCATTATTTATGAAATACATTTTATTTCTCTGTTAATTTTTATTCAACTGTCCTTCATTCGTTACCATATATATATATATATATATATATATATATATATATATATATATATATATATATATATATATATATATATATATATATATATAATTCGGAACTTATCGCTCGGTATGGAAGCGGTAACAAACCGATATTTGCTGTTTGTTTTTCTAAAATTAGATCGTGGAGGTTTTGTCTGTCCGTACAACATATTTTCTAGACTATTGCAACATCTTTTTTTGGAGTGAATTATGGATAGCTTTCTAAATTAACTATTTTTACGAACATGCCTTCCGCATTTGAATTTTCATCGTTTACATTTTTGTTCAATGATTCTGTTGAATAGAATTTTTTTATGGAAAACTACGTGGATTTTGGGTTGACAGTGCAGATTATTTTAAAACAACTATAAATCCGATGTCTTACTTTGGTAAAAATCATTACAACTTGACATTAATATATATAAATATTCTTTATATAAACATTTAAAATGGTTTACACACGTCAATTCATGTTTCTGTACTACCGTGTACTCGTCGGGACCACAAGTATAAATTGCCTGTTGGTCCAGCGAGGTACTCGGGAGTACCAAAACATGAATTGATTTGTGTAGACCGTTTTAAATGTTTATATAAAGTATATTTAAAAGGCTCTACTTTTTATTAAGCACTTTTGAGAAAAATAATGGTTTAAAGTTAATTTTAAGTATATATATATATATATATATATATATACTTAAAATTAACTTAAAACCATTATTTTTCTCAAAAGTGCTTAATAAAAAGTTCTTTGTAATATAACAGGAACAACTCCAGCAGAGTATTCGATTAATTAAGAATTAAACTTAAAAATTAAAAATTAAGACCTTAATATTTATTTATTTTGGTACAGAAAAATTAGTACAACATTCGTACTGTCGGTTTCAGGCACTCTTCAACTTCTGTTGTCGCTGAAGAAAGCCGGATAGCTAAGTCCTTCCGTGTTTGAAACCAACGGTACGAATGTTGTACTAATTTTTCTGTACCAAAATAAATAAATATATATATATATATATATATATATATATATATATATTTATATATACTATTAATATTAAATTAAACATAAGCGATGTTTCGTTTAATAATAATCTGTGGAGATAATATAAAGATGTTGAGACCACAAAACATCACCACTATGTGATCTTCATCATAACTATCTGGCCACTTCCACTGTATCTGATTGGCCAAAGCAAACAGTGGCTGATCAAAGGTGATCACTGGTGTCTGTCTAGAATTTAGGTGTTCTACAGCATTCTTCACACGTAGATTTTAAATGGCGGCCATTTTGAAATCCAACATGGCGGCTCATTGCTAAAAGATACAAAATGCAGATTTTTATCATTGGATTCCTTGCCCCCCCCCAAAAAATACATTTAGACACCAGAATCGAGTCAAAAGCAACATTAGACACACTGATAATCGAAAATAAAAGTTTTCAAATGGCGGTAATTTTGAAATCCAATATGGCGGCTTAGTGGTAAAAAATACGCAATGCATATTGTTACCATTGGATTCCTGGCTCCCAAAAAACTACATTTAGGCACCAGAATCGAGTTAATAGCAATTTTCGATCCACAAATAAGCGCAAATGTAGATTTCAAATGGCGGCCATTTTTAATTCTAAACTGACGGACATGAAGAGAGAATTTCGAGTTTCTCAATGTCTGAAAATGTTCGCCATATGTCAATGTACATTGGGACCAAATTTGGTGCTTGTATAACAAAATGTACAATAGATTAGCTATGCTGCCCCACTAATATTCTCATACAAATAACGCCTTTATTTTAAATAAGACTTGTTTTCCAGTAAAATAGAAAGCATCCACTTCATCATTCTCGTAGTCACGGTCCACACGTGTCGTCTGTTTCCGTGACCAACTACAGAAAAACAAGCAATGTATCGTTTAATAATAATCTACAGTGATAATATAAAGCTCAATATATTGAATAGAGCAATTAATTCAAAAGATGAAAGATGAGAATAAAAGATTGTATAGATACAATATTTATTAAAGCATCAACATATATATATATATATAAATTAAATAAACACTGTTACAGTTTACGCTAATAAACCAGCGTTTTGATGATTTTACATATCTCTAAAGACTGAACAAAATGTAAAAAAAACGCATTGAAATCGCTAAAATAGAAGATATTCACTTCATCATGACCGCCGTTTCTGTAATTGCCAATTGAGAACTGATGTTTATCCCCCCTCCCAAACATTATATTTCTTTTTGGGGTAGGGACAAATGATAATTTGTATTTAACAATTTGTTTAATTCTCAACAAATAATAAAATCAAACTTTTTTTATATTTTAAAATTAAAAAAATCATTTTGAAAATATCTTTTAACAAATTGAACTTTTTTTTATAATTCGAATATTTTTTTAAATTTTGAAAATATTTGTTTAAATAGTTGAAGAGGTTTCTTGTATTTATTGAAGGAAAGGAGATTTGTCTTAGCAGAATTAAAAGTTACCATCCATTTATGACCCTATTCCACTATAGGCTGGAGGTCATTTTCTAAGGATTAAGCCATTGCCTTAGATATGTGCGCGTCCGTTTTGCCCACATGACGAGAGTAGAGCGTGGTGTCGTCAGCAAGTATACCCATCTCAGACACAATGTAATCAGGGAGATCGTTTATGAAAATCAGGAACAATAAAGGTCCAAGGATCGATCTCTGGAGTACACCTGCATTTATGTCATGTTGTTTAGATGAACGGCCATCGAGGACAACCTGGATGTTTATTTTGGTTCGGAAGGATCTAATTATAGTAAATATTCATCCAGTAATTTTTTTAACATAGTTCACCACAAACAAAGCAGGCCGCCACTGTAGACGCAAGGGGCTACTAAGAATTAGAGTGGAAGTTTTTGGGGTTATCTTAAGTATGGAGCTGTGCAGCGAGATGTCTGTTTACACTAGTTTTACACTTTTGCATGTCGGTACAGTCGGGGAAATAGGGAGTAAAGAGGGAGTTCAAGAGTGCGGCAGCACGAGTAAAGAAGCTATTGAAGTAGAAGGCTCTCCGGCATCTGGGGACCTCCACAGTAAATGGATACGATTTAGCTGATTGTCGGGTTGGCCTAGTGTTTTTACGTCGAGGGGGCACTAGAGCAGCTAGTTCATCGGAGCACAATCCATTGAAGTATTTGTAAAACAAGAACAAGGCTGCAATATCGCGGCGATGGGAAAGGGGCTAGAGCTTGGTGGATAGTGAGGAACCTGTTAAGTTGGCAACTTTTTTTTACCTTGTCTAAGAGGGAAAAACTAGTGGATGACGTCCTAGCCCAGATGTGCAACAATACTTCATGCATGAGCGGATGGTGGCTTTGTAGAGATACAGGATAATATCAGGTGTGAGAAGTTTACTCGCACGGTAGAGGGATCCCACCTTCTTTTCAGCAGCCTTGGTAATGTCTTCAAAGTATTTGTTCCAATTCATATTATCTGTGAATGTTTGTCCGAGGAGTTTGAATCTTAAACTCTCAGGTAGGGTGTTATTTTCCATGGCAATCGGTGGTTGAAGAAGTTACTTGTAGTTATTGAAGGAAAGCAGCTTTGTCTTTGCGGCATTAAAAGTTATTACTCATTTATGACCCCATTCCACTACAGCCTGGAGGTAATTTTTTAAGAATTCACCCATTGTCCCGGATATGTGCGCGTCCGTTTTGCCGACATGACTAGAGTAGAGCGTGGTGTTGTCACCAAATATCACCAAAATCAGGAACAATAAATGTCAAAGGATCGATTCCTGGGATACACCATCATTTATGTCGATGAACGGCAATCGAGTACAACCTTGATATTTCTCTTGGTTAGAAAGGATCTAATTATATTAAATATTTGTCCAGTAATACTATATGAGTGGATTTTTGGGATAAACCCTTTAAGCTAGACCATGTGAAAAATTTGGATATATCAAGCGCTACCGCCCTACGTTCATCTGTCTTGTTCAGTGTATGGTATATGCGTTCGAAAATGACCGTTAGGATATCCACAGTAGACGGTGATTGCTTAAGTCCATACTGATGCCCAGAAAGAAGTTTAGCATTGACGAGGGGCAGGACTTTTACTAGATTGATTAAAGATTTAAAGATTTTAGGAAAGATCAAGAGTAGTCTGATTGGGTGGTAGTTCTGAGGATCAGTTCTATCCCCAGAATTCTTGAAGACTGGTACAACAGACGCAATCTTCCAGCTATAAGGAAAGCAAAATTCAACAAGGCATTTGTTGTAGAGTTTGGAAAGGACAGGGACCAGTTCAGCGGAGCGTTTTTTATTACTATTATATGTATAAGATCAGGCCCATACGCTTTGGAGGTGTCAAGGTTTATTATGATATCCCGGATATGAGATGGAGTAATAACCAGGTCATCAAGTGTGGCTTCTTCCGCAATGGGAAATTTGAGGGGGAAGTGGTTTGCAGAGTCCAAAGTGGAGTTAAAGGCGAAACGCTGGGCAAGTAGTTCAGCATTGTCAGTTGCCGTGCAAACGATATCATTGTGGCTTGATTGCGGGGGAATTGTTGATTGTCCATTGTTCACCACACTATTTTAGATTTTCCGTAAATCGCGAGTACCTAGTTTCTGTGACTGAATGCGTTTTTTGGTTATCTCTGTATAACTTCTCTTTGCTTCACCTATCACTGCCTTACAATTATTTCTTGACTCTATAAATTTCTGTCTATTGGCAGCTGACTTATGGCGGCCGAATTTACGGAATGCTTGCTGTCTCTCAGCAATGACATCAGCACAGTTCGAGGTGAACCATTTAGGAGAGTTGGCTTGGTGAAGAATTTTCGCATGGGGAGATAGGTTTCAATGCCCGCTTTGACCCATTCAGTTACTTCATTTGCGCCCTGATCAGCAGAGAGAGAGAGAGAGAGAGAGAGAGAGAGAGAGAGAGAAGTTTTACTCCATGGGACATCTCTGATGTGATCTCTGATGGAATCAAAATCAGTCATCTTGTAGTACCTCGTCGTTTTGAGCAACAGCCCATCAGCTTTGGGTCGGGATTTTAGCAGTTCCATTTATTATTATTTGCTTACTAGTGGTTTTCATACAAGTCATTATCTGACAATAACTAGTGGTATTCACTGTAGTCTGAATAACAACAATCCTCCCCGGTTTTCCAGCACTCTCCGCCTCTTTCGATAATCGTTGACAACCATTTTGCGCTATAGAAACAGCCGTCTACTATGTATTTCTCACTGGCAACGAACGTTGGTCTTCTTTGCAATTTGAGTAACAATAAATCTTCTCATGGTTCCAGTTCTCCCTCCACACCATACTAATGGAGGTATGGGTTTTCTCTCTTCCTTGACGTTTTATGATCATTTTGTTTGGTATGTGTGCGTATTGGGGTTTTCCAATCATGGAATTTCTGACAGTTTCAGTTCTATCATGCTCGTGTGATGTTCCTTCTAAACTTTTATTCTATCTCTTATTCAACTTATCTGCGGTTGGCTGGTGATCGCTCGTTATGGAGCTGGTTTCCGCCTTCGGTGATTTTTCTTAATATTTTGGCTGTTTTTATCAGCTCTGTGCGCTGTAAAGTGTTAGTTATCCCTTAAATTTCAATTTCCTGTATTTTTTCAGAACAGTTATTAGTGTTCCTACAATTATTGGTATTGCAGTACTTTTCTTTATTTTCCATATTCCGTTCAGCTATTATTATTATGATGATTATTATTATAATTATAATTATTATCATTATTATGATTATTATTATTATTATTATTATTATTATTATTATTATTATTATTATTATTATTATTATTATTATTATTATTATTATCATTATTATTATTATTATTATTATTATTATTATTATTATTATTATTATTATTACTCACTAGTGATTACTCACCTGTGACGTACCATGTAGTCTAAATATTGATGTTATTATTTTGTCCTTTCCGTTTGCAAAACTCAATCATGTTCTGCAAAGCCAAACAACATTTATCCTCTACAAAACAACCAAATACAACACCATGAATAAATACTTGAAAATAGAAAGGACTTGAAACATAAATACTTTTACCAAAATGACCATATTAGGTATTTAATAACCCGATAGGCTTAATATGCCGGAAAACAAAACAACCAGACTAAGCACCATGAATAAATACTTGAACATATAAAGAACTTAGAATATACATTTGTGTACTAAAATAACCTGATTTGCCATTAAATAACCAAGAGAGTGTGTATATGCCGTAAAACAAAGCAACCAAACCAAACACCATGAATACATACTTGAACATATAAAGAACTTGAAGCATAAAACTTTTACCGAAATGACCGGATTCGGCATTAAATAACTAAAAAAAGGTTGATATGCCGTAAATACAAAACAACCAACAACCAATCCCTGTAGTCTGAGTAACAACAAATCTTCCCAAATTTCCAGTACTCTCCACCTTTTTCGATAACTATTGCAACTGACTTCGCATTGATTTCTCGCTGGCAACGACAATTTGTATTCTCTGGGATTTGGCTTGCAATAAGCCTTCCTAATGGCCCAGTACTCTCAGCACTCTTCTAGTTGAGGTCTGGTTAGTGCTCTTCCTTCTCGGTGTTTTCAGCCTTCACGACCCGTCACAATTATTTTGTGCTGTATCAGCTGAAGCTCATACCTTTTTTTTGGGGAAGGGGGGGTATTTATTTTTTTTGGAGAGAGGGTTATAACATTTTTAGCAGGTTCACTTCCCTTGGTTTAATTTTGTGTTCCTTCTATGCGTTTGTTTTACTTCTGTTGAAATTTCCATATGGCTGGATAGTGGTCGTAATTTATGTGGGTTGGTTGCCGCATTCGAGGATTTTCCTTATGATTTCAGTTGTTTTAATTATTATTATTATAATTATTATCATAGTACTCGATAGGAGTTATAACACAAGTCATCGTCAGTGATTGCTCACCGACAACACCCGGTGGTATTCTGAGTGACAACAAGCCTCCCCAGATTTCTAGTACTCTCTACTTCTTTTCGATAACCACCGCAAAGGAACTTGCGGTATCGCAACAGCCGTCTACTATTGATTATTCGCTGGTAACGACCATTGGTCTCCTTTGGGATTTGGGTAGGAATAAGACCCCACAAGGTCCTAGTACTCTCCAACCTCTTCCAATGGAGGTCTGGTTAGTGTTCTCTCTCCTCGGTCTTCTCATCCTTTTTGACCTTTCACGACTATTTTGTGTGGTATCAGCCGAGTCTAGTGACATCCCTTTTTTGGGGGGGATGTATTTTATAAAATCTTGCAGTTCCTATACCTTGGTTTTTGTGGTGCTGTCCTTTCTATGTTTATTTTTTTTATTGTAATTTGCATGTGACTGATTAGGGTTCGTAGCTTATGTGGGCTGGTTTCCACATTCCAGGATTTTCCTTAAGATTTCGGCTGTTTTTATCATTGCCGTCCGTTGTATGGTTTCAGCTTTCCATTTGATTCCAATTTCTCCAAGTCTTTTTTCATTTTTTTCGGGACTCTTATTAGTGCTCTGATTATTGATATTATATTTACTTCTTCATGCTCCATATCTCTTTCAATTTTCTGGGAAGTTTCGTTTATTTGTTTCATTTTTCTGTTTCCTTGATCTTCACTCTGTGGAGTGCTGGGACGGCAAACTCTACGATTTGTCAGGATTTTTTCTTCTTGTTTACTATAGTTACATCCGGTCTCATTGCTTGTATATGGGCATCTCTTTGCACCTCCATGTCTCAGAGAATTTTGTGATTTTCGTTTTCCAGTGCTGTCTCTGGTTTATGTTTGTACCATTTGTCCACATGTTCCAAACGTAGTCTCATCTCTTGTTGTTGTTGTTGTTATTATTATTATTATTATTATTATTATTATTATTATTATTATTATTATTATTATTATTATTATTATTATTATTATTATTATTATTATTGTTATTGTTATTATTATTATTAGCAGCAGCAGCATGCTCTGTAGAAATTCAACTGAAGAAATACAAACGTTGGAAATATTGAAAAATTATATATGATATGATTAAATAAATATAATATAATGTTGTTTTTTCAAAACTTAAAATATAATTAAAAGATCAATAAATGAATAAATTTATTTGAATAACGAAATTTGAAATAAATTCTCAGATTATTAAAAATAGTTAATTTAACGTACCGTCCAACTGTGTTGGTCTTATTGTATGTCAATGATATGGGGGCACGTTTGCAATCATCTCATCAGTAGTGGGTGCAATTCTGAATAGGCTTCACACGCAACGGATCTTAACCACTCCAGTCCCCAGATCTTGATATATGGGGTTATTTCAAAGATAATTTCTATCAAAACACTCCCCACACTATTGCTGAACTGACTATGGCCTCCACATGTTGCACACCTTTTAATTTCTCGTACCTTTTCTTCTTCGTCGCGGAGGGGATGTCGTCTCGATGTCGTCTAGTGGTTGAGTTCTTTCTTCGCTTCTGTACTGCCGTGAACATCGCCGTCCGCTGTGTCTGCAACAAAAACCTTCATACCACGATTCAGAAAGCAAACAATCTTTTAAATTTTGATTAGTTTTATTCAGGCGTCAGGTTACCGTCGGCCATGGAGATGTTTTACTAAACGTTGAGGGAGAGATCAAATTACTAATCTATCGTAGATAATTCCTAGCTTACGTCCTTAGCCATTCGAGGAGGGGGGAAGAAGGAATCTCATGCCTGTATTCTCTTAGGGAAATAAATTCCCATTTTTAATTTCGGACTACATAGAGAAATACGTCTGTTCGGCTTGCTTCAAAAAACCAGACTGTCAAAACTCTGTTTCCCACACAAAAGCCCGTGACGTCACAGAACCCCTATACACAGGTGCACCTTGACCCTTGACCTGAGGTCTCGTAAATGTGGTGGCCCTGTCAACGCCTGTGAACTCCGACTGTCAGAACAGCCCTATTTTGCACTCGGTTGTACAGGTTCACCCGCACTAAATTGCGCAAGCCAAACCAAACGATCCCCCACACATACGTCTACTTCAACATGCGTCCGGCTTCACAGGGCCATTATCCAACACACAGCCTAAAATCAGCATAGTGCCACTAGAGGAGTTTGTCAGAGTTATTGACAATTTTTCACGTCGTATCCAGGTGTACTTATTATTGAATGGCGATAAAACAAACACTGACCAATATTTATGAGTGTACCTTGGCGAAGCAGTCAGGCATAGACTAAAGTTTATTTGTACGAAACATGATTGGATTGCAGAACGGATTGTGGATTTTCTTGACGATTCTATGGGTGGCATTTTGCGGGGGTCACCCTGTGATTGGATTAGAACTAATGGAGCTAATATTAAACGGGCGTAGGAAGATTTAACCTATTCAAATGGCGTAGGTTTCTCGTCAAGGCTTCCCAAAACACATATACCGATTCCTCCTCGATACGCCACCTCTACCCACCCCTCCCCCGGGCACCGATCGTCATTGTAAAATCGTCACCGTTGAAATCCTACCGACTACCAAGCTTACACACACAGGCCTATATTCTATCGATTTTTGCTATTCAGGAATACGAATAAATCGCGTTCGTCGAAGAAGAATTGTGCTCGATATTACGTCGGTTTTTTGAGTGAAAAAGTAAAGTTAAGCTTTGCCTCTCTTTTGTGGCTGCACTCCTCTATATCTGTATGTGAACGTGTATATATTCTTCAATATATATATATATATATATATATATATATATATATATATATATATATATATATATATATATATATATATACGCACTATAAGAATAGGGGTGCACCAATGTTATACCTTCTTACGAAGAGTACAATCAACAAATGCTACTAAACCTTATTCTAGAATCCTTATTCCAATTTTTCGCAAAATCTATTAAGCTTTAAATTTAAAAAACATTCTATAATAAAAATCATCTAATGGATTTTTTACAACATTTTAATAAGGATTCTAGGCATAATGTTTAATATCATTATATATTGATTTTAATCTTTGTAGAGGAACCTAAAGTTTGCCAAAACTGTTCTTTTTGTGACATTTTAACAATAGTTAATTAGACAACAATTAATAAATGTTCCCAAAATGTCAGTCTCTTTGGAGTATTTTATAGGGGTTTAGGGGTCATAATATGGGCACAACTTCTCATTTGAAAATTCAAATATATCAGATTTTCATTGAATTTGATGCATAGTACTGAGACACAAATCAAGCAAGATTCTCTGAATTTCAATTTATTAAAACTCCTCTAGCTTATACCTTACATTTTAAGCATTTTCTTGGATCAAGATAATGTAATGAATTTTAAACAAAATTAGAATAAGGATTCGAGACATAAGGTTTATTTTGATTTTAATCTTTGTAATGGGACATACAAGTGGTATAAAACTGTTCTGTTACGGGAATTAATTTTACCCTTCCTATATTTACGTACATTTTTAGTCATGTACTCTACATAAAAAATTCAATCGCTTTCATCAATTACATATTTTATCTGACACGACAAATATTTCAGTCGCATACACTGCGCTAGATTAATGAACGCTACGTACTATAACAATGGCAAATTAAAAATGGCACCTGCAACTGCTTTATTTGCACTACGACTACGTTATAAGAATTAAATTGAAACGCTCCGACAATTTATTAATGTTCGGGTTCTTTTTCTATTTTTTACCGCTGGGATCTCGAACATCAGTTGAAAATATTCAAAATTTCGTTGTAAACCGTGAATAATACGCTTCTTTGCATAGCGTGCTGAGAAAACTATTACAGAGGAAGTTAAGGAAATCGCTACTTCTCTGTTTAGCTCATTCTAACAAATACTTTCAGATTGCCTTTGTTACAAATACATACACAAACAACAAAATATTTTCTAAACGTGTACTAATTCAGCATTACTTTAGCTGTACTAGTGTTGCGTTGCAACCTTATGTCATATATAAAAAAAAAGTTATCATAATCGCTACAAAAACTAATGTCACATATTGTATTCATACCTTGGTAGCTGCACGTTCTCCTTGTACACGCTTACTGGTGATACTTCCAGACCAAGGTAATGTTGATCGGTAAAAAGGCATCTTTCATACCTTCAAAAAAGACTTACTCGACCAAGACTAATGGAAGACAACGGATATTTATTCAACTTGATCTTTGTTCCAAATCACTGCCCAGTGGCGGGAGAGAGAGACATCTAATTCACTAATTGATTATAATTTGTCAGATCATATCATTTTACACGCCCATGTGCTGCGTGCTCCCAAACAGACTCAGCTGTTCTCTATCATACTCTCTCATTGAGTCATGTGACGTCATATCGGTTTTTATTATATTCTCACAGCCTATCAATTGTAACCTCGAGACCACTAAGTTTACCCCGGCTTAACTTGCAACGGATTCTATATCCTGTTATTCTCAACTAACTATTCTATATACTAATTGATCTACTCGCGAAATATCTAAAACGAGTCTGGTTCTTCTTCCCTACACATTTACAAATTGACCGTTCACTAGACAAATTTGAATTATTTAATTGCATAAGAATGGTTCATATGCGTTTTAATCAAAATGAAATAGAGAAAAGATGTGTGAAACGCTCTCATGGAAAAGCACGAAAAAGATACTCATATATGAAATATTTATATACATATATATATATATATATATATATATATATATATATATATATATATATATATATATATATATATATAATATTTATAATATGCTCAGAAATTTGTAACCTGTATATATATTTACAAATTGGTCAGCACTTATCAATTTGGACGATGATCGCCACCACACGAGGATAGGAAATAACGGGTCGAATGGGCAGAAGTTTCTTAAGAGGAATTGATTATCTAAGAAGACGGCTCAACAAGTATTTGTTTACATTAGACTTGAAGATGACAATGTTGTAGTCGGCTGGGAAGCAGATTCATGGTATTGTGTTCCACAGATAGCACGCTCTGAGAAAATAAATGTTGTTAATGGAAGTTCCGCTTGGTTTTGGTACATCACGGGAAATGGAAGTTATTTGCTGTAGACAGGCATGTTCTTGCTGCGAATGTTTAACATAGGGGACCATAACGATATGGTAGAAAGAGTCTAACAACATCTCTTCTGCGCGAAAAGAGCTGCAGAGAAAAGAAGAGATGATCTCCCACTAGATTTCGAAGTCAGTTTTCTAGTCTATCAAGACAAGAAAGAGTGCTTCGAGCGAAACCTCGCCAGAGATGACAGCAGTACTCACTCTTAGGACAGATCTGGCTCTGATACAGGCAGTGTATGTCGTAAGGTGTTTCGTACTTTCTGAAGAAGTAGAATAATCCAACTATTTTTCCTGCAATCATAGCAACAGATTTGATGTAAGTTTTAAAAAAAATAGTTCACCCCAAACAAGGCACGGTGCCACTGTAGACGTAAGGGGCTACTGAGAATTAGGGTGAAAGTTTTGGGGGTCATCCTAAATTGGGAGCTGTGCAGCAAGATACTTGTTCACATTAGTTTTAAATTTCTGCATGTCGGTACAGCCAGGAAAACAGGGAGCAGAAGAGGAGTTCCAAAGGCCGGCAGCTCGAGGAAAGATATTGTTGGAGTAGAAGGCTCTTCGGCATCTGGGGACCTCCGCAATTAATGGATAGGATTGTTGGGTTGGTCAAGTGTATTTACGTTGGGGGGGGCATCAAGTTCATCAGCGCATATTCTATTAAAGTACTTGTAAAACAAGCACAAGGATGCAACATTGCGACGATGAGACAGGGACTGGAGCTTGGTGGATAGTGAGGGACCTATTAGATTAGAGAATCTTTGTTAGACCTTGTCTAAGAGGGAGAGACTGGTAGACCAGTCCAGATGTGACAACAATACTTCATGCATGCGCTGATGGTGGCTTTGTGGAGATATAGGATACTATCAGGTTTGAGAAGTTTTCTAGCACGGTAGATGGATACCACTTTCTTTGCAGCAGCTTTGATAATGTCTTCTATCTTTTTTTTCCAATTCATTTTACCTGTGAGTGTTAGGCCGAGGTGTTTGAACGTTGGACTTTCAATCGGTGGTTGAAGAGGTTTCTTATAGTTATTGAAGGAAAGAAGCTTTGTCTTAGCAGAATCCATTTATTACCCTATTCCACTACATACTGGAGGTCACCTTCTAAGGATACAGCCATTGCCTCGGATCTGTACGCGTCCGTTTTATTCACATGACCAGTGCTTAGCCTTGTTTCCTTACAAGGACAATGAACGCCGTCTCTGTTTCTCTCTATCTGGGCAACTTGCGGGAAATGTTGTCACTAAGTCTCACATGACTAGTCTGGGTTGTTTTCTGACAGTTTGAGGGTACAGATTAGACAGCTTGTCTGGCTGTTGTTTCCAACTTGTAGTGTATGAGCCCCCTAACTCTTAGGTAGCGCCTAAGCGGCTTCTCCATAAACAGTTGTATACTATCGTGGGTAACTGTACGTGCCATGTAGCGCATGGAATGGACTCTACAGTTATCCCCGGTGGGCTTTCCCCATGGATTATATCTCAACTAATGGTCTGGTTATGTGAGATTATTGGCACCAAACAAGCACCTACTTTGCTCTCCCCACTCTATCTAAAACTAAAATCACAAAAAAGTATTTTATTTCAGTATCGTTTGAAAGATGAGCTGCATATATATATATATATATATATATATATATAACAAGTGTAGCTGTCTCTTTTTGCCGGCGAAAAAGCAATCCATACAAACGTAAACCGAATTGAATAAATTGTATCCACTACATTTTTAATCTCCTATATAAAGGGCAGTTGTCTGTATGATGTACCCGGTCTTGCCCTAAATTCTGTCCGGTTGTATCCGGTCATCCCATAACTTCTGTCTGAATGTATCAATAACAGTGAAACAAGGGTTGCTCAGTCACATCCGCACCTAGCAACCGAAACTTATTTCTTTTAAAATAAAAATAATTCTTTGAGGGGAGGGGGGAGAATTTGGGGGGGGGCGGTTAGGGGGGATTTATCAACATCTTCATCCTACAGTACAGGCACCGGGGGTGCTTATACAAAATAGGACCCGGAGGCTTCTGAAGTATAGGGATCTAGGGCGGGGGATGCTTCTGCAGTATAGGCACGAGGGGGGAGGGGCGCTTCTACAGTATAGGACCCAAGGGCTTCTGCAGTATAGGGACCAGGGGTGCTTCTACAGTATAGGGACCAGGGGTGCTTCTACAGTATAGGACCCAGCACCGAGGGGGGTGCATCTACAATATAGGAGCCGGAGGCTTCTGCAGAATAGGGACCATGGGTGCTTATGCAGTATAAGGACCAGAAGTGCTTCTACAGTATAGGACCCAGCACCGAGGGGGGCATCTACAATATAGGAGCCGGAGGCTTCTGCAGAATAGGGACCATGGGTGCGTATGCAGTATAGGGACCAGGAGTGCTTCTATAGTATAGGACCCAGCACCGGGGGTGCTTCTACAATATAGGACCCGGAGGCTTCTGCAGAATAGGGACCATGGGTGCTTGTGCAGTATATGGACCAGTGGTGTTTTTACAATACAGGACCCGTAGGCTTCTGCAGTATAGGCACCGGGGATACTTCTACAGTATAGGACCCAGAGGCGTCTGCAGTATAGAGACCGCGTGTGCTTCTGCAGTATACGGACCATGGGTGCTTCTGCAGTATAGGGACCGGGGGTGCTTCTGCTGCTTCTACAATATATGACACAGCCCCTGGGGTGCTTCTACAATATAGGACCAGGATGCTTCTGCAGTACAGGGACCGAGGGGTGCTTCTACAGTATAGGGACAAGGGGTGCTTCTACAGTATTGGACCCAGCATCGGGGGGCTTCTTCAATATAGGACCCAGAGGCTTCGGCGTTGTCCGGGAGAAAAGTACTAAATGTCCTAGATAGAGCTACTGTAGTGATAGGTTTGTATAATATTTTAACGCCATCTACGTTTCTCTTCGAACTATTGTGCAGATGAAAAGGAGGGGGGATCGGTAAAAGTAGTGCTCTGGAGCCCTCCTTGATTTTCTAAATACTCGGCGTTGTCCGGGAGAAAAGTGCTCAATATCCTATTTTGCTTGCGGAGAGGAGGAAAGAGAGACCCAGGCACCGCCGGGTACCCTGCTAGTTTAAAATATTTCTCTTCACTAAATCTCTTAACTATATCATTACTAACAAAGATTGTCTTAAAAATGCAACTGTCGAATAATGGTAGCACTGAGTAGAAAGGAAAGAAAAATGATCTTGTAAGGGGAGATAACTGATAAACACAATTATATCTCTTACATTAAATGAAACCATAAATATATTGTATTTGTCCGTGGGTGTAAAGTCTGTAGTATTGAAATCGAAATGAAGTGATTTCTCGCCGGTTCGGCACTATCTAATACACGTTTAGGTTAAATATTTGTTCACCTAGCAAGAATTAACGATGCAACACACTAAAAATGACATCATACGTAAAATGAAAGAGAGGGCCGTCTTAAGTTTAAAGCAAAGTGATGTTGAGACAACGTGTTATGAAGAGTCCTTAAAAGGAAAACGGAATAGGACTTTAGAAAATTTACGACATTTAAATCAATCTTGTTTTTGTAGAAAACTTGTTAGATGAATAAAGAACACTAAATTGAGATAAGAATAAAAAGAAATGACTTACGAATCGATCGGCTATTAAAAGGGTTGGATAGTAACGCCGCTTGAAACGTAAATAAATCGTGTATTAATATTTATAGGTAATGTTGTTAATAAAATAAAAGTACTAAATCGAAAAAAGAACAAAACAGAATGATTCACGAAGCAATCGGACAGTAGATAGCTTAACATTTAATATCTAAACCTATAACCCTTCATCTGAGATCGATCACTGTATAAAATATAACAGGGTGATTTAGAAAGTAATCTCCTATAATTAAGTGCTTGTAATGTATTAATGAAATTTAATTCTAACAAGAAATAAATATAATGAAAACTGTATAGCATGGAGTTTTATTTAGAATTAAGTATAGACGTCAGCGTCCTCCACCAGCTAATACACCAACCTGGGAAGCTCATCAACTGATTATACAATGAACTATTTTTTACTAATGAGTACCCACTCATCTAGTCTAAACTACTCGAATATAAGAGGTAATAAGATCAATATACTGACAGGTGAATGATGATGAATATTATACAAATATTGAATAGCCCAGCAGTTGTTTCTCCTTTGTCAAAAACACTTCTCATGTGAGGATTAAAGACAAAATGGAGATACTCTCGTAACTCTCACTCACCCCTAAAAAAATCCTTGTAACGTAAATATATATATATATATATATATATATATATATATATAAGATTCTTCGCCACTACTGACTTCTCGCAGCCTGGACTCTCCTCAGGCGCTCATAGTAGCACCAGCTACTTCTTTTCCTTATCAATCCATCATGTAACCCAAAATTTCGATGTACTTGCATGACATTTTTCTTCAAATTATCATCCTTAGGAAGTCTTACAATAAAGACGAAACGTTGATGAATATATAAAAAAAATATCTCTTGTTTTTTTCCTTTTTCATTTCCCATATATATATATATATATATATATATATATATATATATATATATATATATATATATATAGTTATAATTTTACCGACCTGTCACGTTTATATTGAAATAGTGTTGACATCGTTAAACGTGCAGATTGAAATGAACGCATCTTACGAATATCCAGTCTCGATTTTGTACAATTCACTTTGAATTTCTGTTTAATGCGATTTTTAATATAAAATTTTCGTCGGTCTGTCACGCTTTAGTTTGAAATAACATTTACATCGTTAAACGCGCCGATTGAATCAGAGTATCTTAAGAATTATTCCATACTTCTTATTGCAAGTCAGGCGAACGGTAATATTATTATTAGGTTGTCAGATAAATTAGAGCGTTTTTTTTATTCATATATGTTAATTCTTTGCTTTCTTGAAGAATTGCAACAAATTAGTTGATCATTTCTTTCCATTAGTGCCGTCGTTCCACGTTCCAATATCGGGTCAATATCGAGTAACTATTGGGACAATATCGGACCAATATCTGGTCAATATCGGGTCAATAATGGGCCAACATCGGGTTAATATTGGGCCAATATTGGGTCAATATGTTAACGATATACAACAAAGGATCCATCGCGCTACGTTAGCAACCCTGCATGTTC
The DNA here is from genome assembly GCA_963556195.1 of Sepiola atlantica. Classification (NCBI taxonomy): domain Eukaryota; kingdom Metazoa; phylum Mollusca; class Cephalopoda; order Sepiida; family Sepiolidae; genus Sepiola; species Sepiola atlantica. The sequence goes on from OY744522.1 coordinate 107,898,966, forward strand.
GATGAAAGCATCCCATCGATTTACAATGAAATTAAAAAACTGTAAGCTAAACTTGTTTCGTTCATTTGGTCTGTTATTACGACATAGCAATTCTTTTTCAGTTCATTCATTTTTTTATATATCAGATGATTCTATTGTTTGCATTGGTTTCTTCGATATCTTTCTAGTTAGAATTCTTTTTCGAGAGACACCGTGTACTTACGGGAGGGACCACGTGAAGGTTGCCAACATCCTAAGTGAAAGTGTTTCTATAGAACGAACTAGAACTTGGCACACCCAGTTCGTGTCGTTAACCACTTAACCATCGTCATCCGTATTTCTGTTATTTAATGTCAATGGGTTACGACATTACAAGTGGTGAGGTCCCAATTTGGGAGCTGTGGAGACTATAAAGTTATGTCTTGGTTGCCATAACTTCTGGATCCGTTATGACTCGGAGTAGTAGTAGTAATACATGTTTCATACATGTTTCATACATGTTTTATACATGGATTTAATTTATTTGTCCTGCGTATAAATCAAAACAGCATCCGATATAAAGGTCCTAATTTAGGAACTATAAAGAATGTGAAGTTGTCTCTTAGTTAAAATGCCACATAGATCCGTTATTCAGACTTGGATGTGTCGTGCCTTCCAGGGTTACATCTATAGATTAAATAGAATATGTCCTGAGTATGATATAAAATTGCATAAGACGGGGTGGCCCTTATTTAGGAGATTGAAATAGCATTCATGCTAAAGTTTGAAATAGCATTTTTTCGGTCTGTCATGCTTGAGTTTGAAATAGCATTTTCGTCGGTCTTTGACGCTTAAGTTTGAAATAGAATTTTCGTCGGTCTGTGACGCTTACGTTTGAAATAACATGTTTTCGGTCTGTTACACTTGAGTTTAAAATAACATTTTCGTCGGTCTGTGACGGTTCAGTTTGAAATAACATTTTTGTGGATCTGTGATGCTTTAGTTTGAAATAGAATTTTCGTCGGTTTGCGATGTTTAGTTTGAAATAACATTTTTGTAGGTCTCTGATGTTTACTTTTGAAATAACATTTACAGTCTGTCACACTTGAGTTGGAAATACTATTTTCACGAATCTGTCAAACGTACATTTGAAATAGCATTTTATTAGTCCTGTCACACACGTTTGAAATAGCATTTTGTCAGTCTGTAACGCTTAATTATAATAGTATAATAATATAATAATTAGTATATAGCATTTTATTTAGTCTGTCACACTTAAATTTGAAATTTCATTTTCGAAGCTCTGTTACATTTAAGTTTGAAATAGCATTTTATTTTAGCTTTGCGAATTTTTCAGATGATGATTCATAATTTATATTATTTTGATTATTCAACGGATAAACTGATAAGTAATAATTAGTTTTACGTGACAGTGTTCTGAACGTTTAAGGTTCGGTCCTCAATACAGGCAACACTAAGAATATAATTAAGAATTACTTAAGACCGCACGAATGCAATCAAAGGGTTTAGTTCGAAATTCCGTACATATTCCCGAGTTTCATATAAACATTCCCGAGTTCGACAACAGGACCGGCAGGACAGTTATAAAAAGTGGGGGGGGGCGGTTAAACATATGCATATATAACTTCATTATTGATGACCGTAAAGTGGGGGGGGGGGGGCAAGTAAAAAAGTACGGGGGCTTGAGCCCCTCCCCCCGGTGCCGCCGTCCATGAGACGCACCTAGAGAAGGTATGATGTTACATTGCCAAAATGTTGTGAGAATAACATATAAGATGATACAAATAATACAGCATTTTTGTCGGTTTGTGACGCTTAAGTTTAAAATAACATTTTGTTGATCTGACACACTTAAGTTTGAAATAGTATTTTGTCGGTCTATCCCGCTTAAGTTTAAAATAGCATTTTTATCGGTCTGTCATGCTTATGTTTGAAATGCCATTTTCGTTGGTCTGTCAAACAACGTTTGAAATAGCAGTTTTGTCGGTCTGTCATGCTTAAGTTTAGAATTGCATTTTCAATGCCAAATATGCAGATTGAATTAAGTATCCTTTTCTATTTCTCTTTTCTCTGTTTGAACGCGTAATCCGAGCGGCGGTTTGTCGTGTTTCTTAAATTATGCCTCCCCCATTACGTGATTCAACGACTTCTTTTTGAATTGAAACCGATTTGGCGCCAATAGGAGCTTCACATCCCCATCATCGCCGGCTCCGGGTCATCTCAACTACCCGCGCTTGCCAATATATTCATTTGGCCGAGAACTCATTCCTATAAGGTTACACTTCAGACATCAGAAGAGAATCACTTAAATGGCAGGTACTCGAGTTCAATGGAAATACGGGCGTCTGAAGCACGTACCAATCCACAAGCGAAATAACACGCACGCATGTGCATACACACAAATATATACACACACACATATATATATATATATATATATATATATATATATATATATATATATATATATATATATATATATATGCGTGTGTATGTGTATATACTTAGGCAGCAAGTCATTATCCAAGCAAGCGTTGTTGAACGTCACGGAACTTTCTCGTTTGTAAATCTTTTTCGTGAGGTTCTCAAACCGTCCAGCTGTCCTTCTGATTTCAGGTGGCAGTCCGTAGAGTATTTCACCGATTGTTCTTAATTCGGCCATTTTTTTCGAGCGCTTTCGACTTTCTTAGTTGTGTTTAGGAGTAGGTTTTTAAAACTAGGAAGATTAAAAACCAAATACACAAACAGATAGAATAAAATCAACTCTTTTCTTTCATTCGCCCTTAACGATACCTACAAAACATTAACTCAAGTCTTCCTAGTTTAAAATCGGAAAAAAATGTATAGATAGAGATAGATAGATAGATAGATAAGTCAAATCCAAAGACTAAGGTAGCATACATATGAGCAAGCATGAACCCCACTGAAAAGATATGAGGGCGGTTAAGTCAAGCTTATAGTAATATATTATAAAAATATTGCAGGTATCAACTCAGCTCAATCTTTGAACCTTTAGGTCAATCAGAGCTATCATGAAGTAAATTTAAATAAACAAAATTATGACATATTATTTATATCAGTTTCAGGCATACAACATCTACAATAATTTTTGCGTAGATCGTTTCTACAAAGACAGGATTTATGTATTTATTATTATTTGTGTCTTCGTTATCACCGATTAATTAACACCACAATTTGAAGTTAAACCAAAAGAAAACACAAACATTATTATCTTAAAGTACATAGTACTTATTAAAAAATAATATATATATGTATATATGTATATATATTAAATTCCCGAAACAGTTTTTCATGGTAAACAACTGATGATCACTTAAATAATGTTAGAAGCAAACTAATATAATAACTGAAAAAGTTAAATTGACTTACATGAGTGATTTTCCACTGAACGACTTGGGACTTGAGGTTTTTTTTTAATATAGTTTTGATGGTTGAGAAACTTCCAAGTATATATATATAATAATAATAATAATAATAATAATAATAATAATAATAATAATAATAATAATAATAATAATAAAGATAAAATAAAATTATAAGGAATACAATAAAAAATAAAGATTTAAAAAAAATAATATAACATAATAAAAATAGTCAATAATTATAAAATCACAATACTCATGATGAGAAGGAAAATATATTTAAAAATGATAAAACATTTGATAATCAAAAAAATATAAGAAAATATAAATAGAGCCAAATAATGAATAAATAAAGAAAATAATAGTATACAATAAAATAACACACACACACACACACACACACACACACACACACACACACACACACACATATATATATATATATATATATATATATATATATATATATATATATATATTAAAATTGTGAAAAATATATTAGTTATTTAAAAATAAATAGGTAACAGTATCTCGGTAATATTAACTTAATATAATGTTAACAAATACAATTGGTAGGATAAGATTCAAATTATATATACTTATAAACAACTATACATATATGTATATATATATATACATACATACGTAAAATAACATGAAGGTTTATCAAATGGAAACACTTCATAAAATAATAATAATAATAGCACATAAAAAATAGAACATTAAGACATACATTTGACAGTTACACAACGATTCTACAAACGCAATCAAAGGAAATTATCTTAAATGTCGTTATCGGAGGGGGGGGGTCTAAACTACTTTTTAGTCTAGTCGAATCTAGGCCATCACGAAATAAATTCGAAAAGTTCATATGTCAAAACCAAGGAAGTTATTAAATAATGTCTGTAAACCAGAAATGATTTCAGCAGTCAAAACAAGGGAAAATTTTAACCTATAAATCGTCGCTTAATCTAGTCATCTCCAATAGAAATGAATAAAAAAAGAATTTGTATATACGGCCATTTAAAATCGTCTGTGTAATTTTGACTAAATATTAACTTATCTAAGACCGATAACTCCAATCAAAATCAAACTTTACAAGCAGAAATATTTTAAGCACGAACAATATATAGCCTATTAAAAATGTCGAAGTAGCAGTTATGCCATTTTATTCAAGAAGAAAAATGGTAATGTTTATTATATAAATTTAGATATTACGAAGAGGAAAAAGTTGTAGATTAATGTCAGTTCTAGGGAGAGATACAAGTTCGTGTATAATATCTAGATTGCAGGAAATTTGTAAGCGAATAAATCTTGCAAGATAATAACAGGATATCAAAAGAATATTCATAAGAGTTAAATTGAAATTAGGAGTAGAAGTTAAAAGGAATGCGAAAAAATAAAATAGATGAAAATATTATTACTATTATTATTATTATTATGATGATGATAATAATAATAATAGTAATAATATTTGATCATCATCATCATCATCATCATCATCATCATCATTATTATTATTATTATTATTATTATTATTAATCTTATTATTATTATAATATATCATTATTATTATATATCATTCTTATTTTATATACGTATATATGTATGTACATTTCATGTATGTTTTTAAAAATAATTACTATGTACTTGAGGATAATAATGTTGGTGTATTCTTTTCGACTTCAAATAGCAATGTTAATTAATCGGTGCTGACAAAGACAAATTGGGTTTTGATAAATAAAAAAATACTTTCGTCTTAGAAAGTATCGTACGTTAAAAATATTGTTGATGTTGAATTCCTGGAACTGATATAAATAATATGTCGTAATTTCGTTTATTTCAATTTGATATATATATATATATATATATATATAATATTTGTTATTGTTTATTATCTATGTACGTATACGTTTCGTCCTTAATAATCGGGACTCATCAGCATAGTGATATGACTATTCACTGCCGGTCATGCGATTTGAAACCGCGGATTACGAGTATTTTGCAACTCAAAAACGACTCCTTAACCACTCGGCCAATTTTGAACAGCGAATAAACTGTGATAAGTTTAACACTTTATCGGCGGCTTAACGTCTAAGAGCGTTCCACTTTTTTTCTTTTTTTTCAATGAAAAGAACCATGTATTTAAAGCTAGTGACGTCATGCTGTGTTAATACTACACTTACAGTTCCATACTTTTTCTAGGAGCGACAAATAATAATAAATATTTGTTATTGTTTATTATCTATGTACGTATACGTTTCGTCCTTAATAATCGGGACTCATCAGCATAGAGATATGACTAATTACTACCGGCTATGCGATTCGAAACTCCGGATGATATATATATATATATATATATATATATATATATATATATATATATATATATATATATATATATAAATCTTTGATTTCAGAACGGCTTTAAATATATCTTAATTTCAGTAATGTCTATGGTGATTTCCGTCTATTAAGATTAGGGCGTAGGATCGTAACTCTCCTCTGAACCTACGAACTGCGTTCGAACCCGTCTGAAACCACCACTTCCTGCACTGATGAAGACGTAAATTTAGGTAAATACACTTTATATTTAATAAAAATATTCATAGTAATGGTTCCCTTTAAGATAAATACATCTTAATTGTCGAGTATTGTTTAAAATTATAAAAATCTGAGGTCCTTTAGCTATGGTAGCAAAGCTGACACGCCCGCGGGTTTAAGCATTCTTTGATCTCGTAAAGTTTGAACCTCGACGCCGGCTTTAAATGTATCTTAATTTCAGTAATTTCTGTGATGATTTCCGTTGGCCTAATTGATTACAAAGTAAGATTGTGAATCTCTTCTTAAATCTACGAACTTCGTTCGAACTCGTCTGACCGCCTGAAACCACTATTTCATGCACTGATGAGGACATAGGTTCGTAACAACGTTTTGTGTAGGTAAATACACTTTAATATTTAATAAAAAATAGTTATAGTATATATATATATATATATATATATATATATATATATATATATATAAGTGTAAGTTTGAAATCCGAGGCAGGAGCAATGTGAAATAGATACCGGAAGGTGGAACAGATGAACAAAAATATTTCACATTGCTCTTGCCTCGGATTTCAAACTTACACTTATATTTACCAGCAATACTTCAAGCAAACTACAATTTCCTTTTATATATATATATATATATATATATATATATATATATATATATATATATATATATATATATATATATATATATATATATATGCATATATATATATATATATATATATATATATATATATGTATATATATATATATATATATATGATAGCCAATCGATTGTCTGCAGTCTGTTAAGCGCTTGTTTAGGAAGAAATAGATCTTAATTTCCTTTCTTTACATGGTAAAACCCAGTGGCCGTGGGGTTTGAGCTTAGCTTGTGGAGTCTCGGTAACTGGGTTCAAATCCTCTGACCGTCTGAAATTATGACTTACTACACTGATGATAGCAAAAGCTTGAAACGCCGGCGTCTGTAAGTAAAAATAATTTAATATTTACTTAATAAATATTGTCATAAGCCCCTTTAAGAATTTTTAGTTGAGGCCTGTTCGGGTAATTAAAAATAGACTTTACGCTGAACCCTCTTTCTTAAGCGTAAATAGAACTTAATTTTCTATTCTTTATGTGGTAATTCCCGGTGGCATTGCAGTTGGTTCGAGCGCCAGCTTGCGGAGTTTAGGCTGAGTCTGAAATTATCACTTCCTACACTGATGATAGCAAAAGCTTGAAACCTAGATAAAAATAATGTAATATTTACTTTATATATATATATATATATATATATATATATATATATATATATATATATATATATATATATATAAACGTTACTGGGGTATTTTTCGTTTCAAAAATCTTTATCCAATCGATATAATGTTTCTGTATATGACATCTATAGTGATTTGGAAATGCCAAGAGAGAATAGAAAATCAATTCATATTGAAGCAGAATGAATAAAATGGAAGTAAAGTAGAAAGGAGTTGCGATAAATTGACTTTTGCTCATGTTTTAACAGGATTTTATGAAATGACAGATGCTGACAATTATAATATTCAACATAAATATTACTTAATTTTTGTTATCGCTTGAAAAGTAATTTCCAAATGTTGAAAAAGGAAAACGCAATAGAATTACTTCTCCCATTCTCAGCTTCAGATTTGTGCGAAGCTAGCTTTTTTCTGCCACGAATAATATTAAAAACAGAAATCAATAGCAGCTCAAATCCTTGGAGAATGATTTAAGGGCATGTCTGTCCAAAATTTGACCTTGCGAAGAAGATATCCTCAAAGAAATGTTAAGCTCAGATATAACATTATATTTTTTATTATAATAAGGCGAAACACGAATAAAAGTTTCAAAAATTAGTATTTATATTAGCTGTACACTACCGACGTTGTCCGGGATAAAATGAAATCGTTTAAGTTTTACATCTCCTCATACAACAGAAGAAACGTTACTGATCTCTCTCTCTCTCATTCTCTCTCTCATTGTCTCTCTCTCTCTCTTTGTTCTATCGTTATTTCCATAGAGTGCTCGACTGAGCTTCGATCTTGTGTTTCTCCTTGTAAGACTTTCTCGGCAGAAACTCGTTTTGTAAAAGACTTTTCTTTCTTTGTCCGCATGCCATAGCGCCAGGTGTAATTTTCATGAACACAGCTTATTCGCAAAGGTTTCCCATATGTGAAACACATAACCACTGGACTGTTTCCCGGCAGATTACAGCATGGTTGCCTTCAAATCTAATGTCAATAGAATATTGCCATAAACCGTTACTATATGTAAGAAAATTTATTTAATTCTATTAATATTTCTCAATCGTCTCATAAGGTTTTTAATCTTCATTAACCTTTATCCTCGAGTGGTTACAATTTAGTTGTAAGGGAGATAACTTTTTTGTATTAATCAATCAATCAATTTTTGTATTAATCAATAAGAGTTACTCACATTGCTAAATGTGAATTAGCTACAAATCTTTCTTCTGATCCGAACAAAGTCATATTTGAAAACAATTGTACGTTATTATATTGCCAATAACATCGTACAACAATAACAGATTTATATTTGCTAGTCAGATTTTGAGCATGACTTGGAGAATCCGACAATATAACTTTATATATATATATATATATATATATATTATATTATATATATATATATATATATATATATATATATATATATATATATATATATATATATATAAATCCGACAATATAACTTTATGTATATATATATATATATATATATATATATATATATATATATATATATATATATATATATATATATGGTCCGATCAACTCTGCTGGGAAGCCATGAAATGAAATACTGTCTTGTTTTTAAATTCCCGAAACAGTTTTTCATGGTAAACAACTGATGACCCCTTAAATAATGTTAGAAGCAAACTAACATAATAACTGAAAAAGTTAAATTAACTTACATGAGTGATTTTCCACTGAACGACTTGGGACTTAAGGTTTTTTTGGGTTTTTTTAAAATATAGTTTTAATGGTTAAGAAACTTCCAAGACTATATATATATAAAAATCCGACAATATAACTTTATATATATATATATATATATACATATATATAGGAAATTTGAATTATTAAATACAATTAACTGTTAATTAAGCCATGCAATGCAATTTTTAAAAGATATTTTAAATTTTCGGCGATATAAGTCATTTTTGTTGTTGTTGTTGTACTCTATTCGTATGATGTTAAAACGGAATCAAGAATGAAATTTTCACCTAAGAACTTGCGCGTGTCAGCACTAAGTGAAGTAGAAAGTTAGTGTTCTTGTTTTTGTTGATATATAAGAAAATGTGAATTATCAAAAATAATAAACCGTTAGAAAAGTCATACAATTAATTTTTTATAATTATTTTTTTTATTAAAAATTTTCAGC
>OY744522.1:107910793-107948293 GCA_963556195.1 Sepiola atlantica
ATATATATGAATATGTATATATATATAATAATGAGAGGTAGTTTTCTTGAAACATTGTGTGTAATACGTATATAGAGGAGTATTAGAAGGCTATCACAATGCAAGAAATGGAAAAAATGTCGGCGTTGAGAAGCAAGACAAAAACAAGTGACTTTGATTATATATTTAAAAAAAACTTTTTTTATAATTTTCTTTTTTTCTATATAGCAAATCTCACTTGATTAGGCAAGACTTAAACACTGATGTGACCGAGTTTCATAATATATTTCGAGGAAGACCTCTTTATCAAATAGTAGGTGTTTAAATCTCGAATTTTCGAGATTTAAACATATTTATAACAAAACTTCCATCTCTCTCACTTTCTTTCTCTAGCTGTCTCTTTACTTTTCTCTCGATCCCATCTCCATCATTTTTCCATTCCACTCCCCAACCTTATTTTTCTCCTTCGCCCAGACCATTCCTTTCTTTTATTTTAATGCTCAATGTTTAGTTTCTTTTCCCACCTCAATTTCAACATATTAAGATACTACATGATGTTAATAGAAATCAACAGTCCGAAGAGAGTTAATATATGCCAGTTACCAAAAGTAATACTGTAATTTTACATTTTTTGATCCCGAATAACGCCTAGTGGAGAAGTTCTTAATTGCTTGTCTCCACCCCTCCATTTCACATTAATATAAAGATAAATTATTTTGATTAAAGCAATAGTCCAAAGAGATTTAATATATACCAGCTACCGAAAGTAACACTGTAACCGTAGAATATTTTATCCATAACAATGCTGAGTAAAATAAATGATTCTGCGTAATCTTTAATTTATTGCGCCCTTCCTAAACCTCCGACTCCTTCCTATACCATCCGACTCGAACTCCTTCCTATGCCATACGACTCCTTCCCATACCACCGACTCCTTCCAATACGCCTCTGACTCCTTCAGATACCATCCGACTGACATCTTCCTATGCCATCAGACTCCTTCCCATGCCATCCGACCCCTTCCCATACCATCTGACTCCTTCCCATACCATCTGACTCCTTCCCATACGACTCCAACTCCTTCCATACCATACGACTCTGACATCTTCCAATATCATCCGACGCTTCCCATACAATACAACTCCGACTACTTACCATACCACTAGACTTGATCCCATATCATTAGATTCTTTCCCATACCATCTGACCGGGAATCCTTCCCATACTATATGACTGACTTCGTTCCCATACAATCTGACTTTGATTCCTTCCCATGCGATCGAATCCGGACCTATTTTCATACCATCCGATTCATTCCCATACTATCTTACTCGAACTCTTTCCTATGCCACCTTACTCTGACACCTTCCCATCTAACTTGACTCAGACTCTTTCTCATACCATCCGACTCGGACTCCTACCAATACCATCCGACGCTAACTTCTTCCAGTACTATCTGACCCGAACTCCTTTCTGTTCATTCGACTCGGACTCCTTCCCATACCATTCGATTTTTTTCATACATTCTGACTCCTAACCATACCATCCGACTCCATACATTCCGATTCCTTCGGATACATTCCGACACCTTTCCATCCGACTCCGATTCCTTTCAATAAAATCCAACACCGACTCCTTCCTATACTATCTGACTCTACCTTGTTCCCAAACTATGGGACTCCATCCGTCCGACTCATTCCCATACCATTCGACTCCTTCTCATACCATCCGACTCTTACTCCTTCCTATACTAACTGACTCTTATTCTTTCCCATACAACCCGACTATGACTCCTTCCCATATCAACCGACTTTGACTCAGATTCCTTACCATACCATGCGACTCGGACTCCTTACCATACCATACGACTCAGACTACTTCCCATACACTGCGACTCCTACCCGAAACTTAGCTCTGACTCCTTCATGAACTTCAGGCTGACTCCTTCCCGAACCGCATGTTCTGACTCCTTCCTGAACTGAATGTTCTGACTCTAAAACGATAAAAAAATACGGAGTTAGCATCTAATAATTGTTAAATTTCAATGTAAAAAGAATGCTGACTCATTTCCCAGTCTGTATTACTGTATTATAACATTAAAAGCAGTGTTTAATTATTGACAACATTAAATGAAAAATGCCAATTTGACCCCCAAAGACATGAAGTTTTTTTTCGATATTATTTCTTCGGAGTTTATGCTAAGAAGAAGACGAAGAAGAAGAAGAAAAAGAAGAAGAAGAAGAAGAATGTGACTACAGACCTTTTCATATCAATCGCCTTGTAATCATTCCCATACCAGATGATTCAGACTACTCCTCATACCATCTGACTCGGACTCCTTAACATACCAAGCGACTAGGACTACTTCACATACCATCTGGCTCTGATTCCGTGTTAAATATCAGGCTCTGACTCTTACCCGAACCTCAAGCTCTGATACCTACCAAAACTTCAGGCTCTGACTCTTTCCCAAACTACCAGCGTTGACTGTTTCCCAAACCTCCGACTCTGACTCCTTCCCGAACATCAGCCATTTCATACCGGACAATACTGCGTTTAAACACACCTGCTCTATCTAGGATATTGATCACTTTTAAAATCAAACAAGCCTATTAAAACCAAGACTTCACCCCGTTATATTTGTAGAGAAATTCCTTTTTTTTGTAAGTGAGGAAAGAAAAAAAATATGAGTATGCCTCATGAGCACTACTGAAACATTCAAATATAATTAAGGAGGCATCTAGAGCACTAATAAACCATGTTTCTTCGAAGACAAATGATGATATTAACAATAGTTACGAAACAATACAAAAATATAAAGTTTTCATCTAATAATTGTTAAATTTCAATGTAAAATATGCTGACTCATTTACGTAGTCTGTATTACTGCATGATAACATTAAAAGCAGTGGTTAATTCTTTACAATATTAAACGAAAAATGCCAATTAGACCCCCGAAGAAATTAATTTATTTTGTTTTTGTTTTCCATATTATTTATTCGGTGTTATGAGAAGAAGAAGAAGAAGAAGAAGAAGAAGAAGAAGAAGAAGAAGAAGAAGAAGAAGAAGAAGAATGCCGCTAATTCACTAACTTTTTTTAAATTCAAAAAATGTAGCCGCTCGACACTGGAGGATTGCAGAGCAGCTACACAATAGAAATTGTCCAGGACATTTCGCAAAAAAATCTGCTTTCAACTGTGCAGAAAACCCCTTTTCTCTGAGTTGCATAAACGCAGACATCAAAGAAGAAACGGCCGAGCACACCTTCTTCGAATGCATCAAATTGCACAAGTTTTGGAGGTATGTAAACGCGGTGACGGCTCGCATTACTCCCAAGCGGGCAGTACCTCTGGACGTAGAATTTGTAGTGTACAATGTGATGCCTCCGTGGTGCAGGGAGAAACGAACGGTGTTTCTCACGATCCTAGCTGGAGCTAGACTTGTAGTGTGGATCTCACGCATACACATACGGAAAGGGGGTGAATCGCCTTTTAATTACAATCTGATTTCACACTTTAAACATCAGCTCAGGGTCAACATCATATGTGATAGAAAGAGATTGCACTGAGCTTTATTTAAAAGAAGGTGTATACACACCATGAGTTTGTGTGTGTTTGGACGTGCTAAGTTTGAGTACGTGTTCCCTGTCTAAGCATGGTTCACGCCGATCTAAGGTCTTATCAGACACCACCCCAGATAGCAAAGTCTCTTCGCTAGTGCTACGAATGATTTCTCCTTCCTCTTTATTTTTCAGTGCTAGAGATCCTCCGTGATGCCCAATTCCGATTGCATCATTTTTTTTACCCCTCTCCCTTTTTAATCTTCTCTACTACTTAGGAACTGACTCGCTTGTTTTCGGCTCTTGAAACAAACCGGAAAACAGTGAACAGCTCACACCAATATAGATTTGAGAGGGCCTTACTAACCAACATATCATTTGTTTGTATAATTGTTGGCTACATGCAGCCCCCACCCGATGAATTTTGTGCATACACTTTTTTGTAAATAAAAAACGTCTTAACACATTTAGGTAGGTAGCCTATTCAAAAAGTGTACGAGGTATTTTGGTGACTGGAACTAGTTTAGAGAATAGACCAACAGGATGACACACGACCCATCCCTCCAACCAAACTTTAGCCTTGTGCCACATCTGTTTTAATTTAATCGCCTGCGATCAAAGTTTAGTATCTGTTCTTATGGACGAATGGCGACACTCTAACAGTTTTTATCTTATTCTCCTAAGGCGCCCTTACCGGTGAATGCTTACACTTTCCAAGTCTTTACCTTATTTTCCTGACGCGCCCCTAACGGTGAATGACGACACTCTCAACGTCATTATCTTATTCGCCTGGCGCGGCTCTACCGGTGAATGCCAACACTCTCCCAGGACTTTGCCTGAGGCGCCCCTACCGGTGAATGTCCAGATTTTACCCTAATCGCCTGATGCGCCCTTACCGGCAAATGCCGACATTCGCAGTCAGTTCCTTATTTCCGAAGAATAAAAATAAGAAAAAATAAGTGGGAGAGAAGACAAGGAAGAAGAAGAAAAATAATAAGAAGAAAAATAATGCTGGTTAGTTTATTGCTAATCGCCTGAGGCGCTCCTACAGGGAAATTCCGACGGGGCTGCAGTCCTAAGAGGTGCACCCTACCAGGCCTGTAGCTTCACACATCCAGAGATGGTTATTTTATTAAAATCACGCCATCTATTTGTTTCTTACCCTACCCTCTCCCTATGACGTAATTCCCGGATTAATTGTAGCAATAACAAGGGTATGAAGGTAATACCTGCGAAAGTAGACCTCTTCTTTCTTCGTAGAACTGGACTACAACCGACAGAATCAAGGACGGTACCGGTATTTCCCCAAAATTTGCATCTATTAATTCTGAATTTTTTCCTCACTCCCAGCATCGTCTTTCTGATATAATTTCCGAGTGAATTGTAGGGAATGAATTGCATTGTCTTTTAAATTACTACATAATATGATTGTTTTTTCCAAATTAGTACATAAATACGTTAGAAAATGGAGGAAAAAGCTACCCATATTAGAAGAAATAACCCCGTTTACCCTCAAAGGATAAATATTTTTTCTAATTGACCGAAAGCTGGGCGATTCAGAAAATGTGGAATTCACGAGTTCTGTCCAGTATCTCGGGAGCCTTTTGCAGACATACAAGTTTCCTTCATATAATTAATGAAAATATTTAAAACAACATTATTTGGAGGAACGTTACAGTTGATGACAGCAGCGCAAGTCGGACATCGACTTCCTCCAAGTAAACAACGAATTGCTTCCTACGAAATAACACTTTCTTTAGCAGAATCCATACTCCAAGAAGATAACATAGATAACAACACTGATTAACAACGCTCTTAACTATAAATCTATTTATCGAAAACCAATTTTCTACTTTTATTTCTCTATTATTTCAATTGTTCTATTCCTCCTTTTCGCTAATCGATTTACTTTCATCGATTTATGTATACGGAAATATCCAATACAATTTGTTACTTTTTACGCTAATATTGTTATTCGTTTCCGATTATCTTCTCAACAAATAATTTGTAAGAATTAATATGTTCCTTAAGCTTTCCAGCCTTTATTCACCTTTTTGCTAACAATTTATCTCCCCCAAGCGTATATATACGAGTTATTCTCACCAACAAATAAGATTCTTCCGCTTTTTTCGCTCTCCTCTAACTTCTTCATTCTTTTGATTTTTCTTTTGTACCAAACTTCTCTTTCGTGTCTATGGTAATGTTGTATAAATTTAAAACTCTCTTTTATTCATTCAGATCTGATGAAGTTTTTTGATAATAAAAACGAAATATAGAAATCTCACAATAGTTGATTTTATGTATTGTTGGATCTCCGTTTCTCCATTTAACTTTACATACACGCACTCACACACAAACACACACGCATATATATATATATATATATATATATATATATATATATATATATATATATATATATATATATATATATATGTATACTGATAAAGTAAAGTAGGTAAATAATAAACTGATAATATATATATATATATATATATATATATATATATATATATATATAACATGCTATACTCCCAGTTTATCAAACACATTTTATTTACAAACAATTGTTTCTGTCCATTTTGTAAATATAGATATTTATGGAATAAAAAATCTATCAAAAAATCACAAATAGATTTCATCAGTGTATACTACACCACAGTCAGGCTGAAAAAATAACATGTGTCCAAAATTTATTTAATAATTACATATTTAATTTTTATACTGATCTTCTTTTTCATCACTTTTATCAAAGAGAAACGTATATATATACACATATATATATATATATATATATATATATATATATATATATATATATATATATATATATATATATATTTAGCCAACATTTTCTAATTTATGCAAAAATTATTAAAATAACTAAATTCGGCTTTTTAATTATAACTATTTTATTTTTTCGATTTTTTATGTTTGTTTTTGTATTAAAATAAAAAATAATAATTAAGTTCTCATAAATAAAGGTATCACGAACGTTTTCAATTCTTCAGGCGTCAAAGGCAAATGAACAAAACAGCTCGAGAAAGAATATAATTTTGTAAAAGTCAGCACAGAAACATGCAGAGAACGCTATTCGTATTGCTCCAGGAAAGACATTTACAATTTAAATTCAGCGACGCCGAAGTGGCATCACAGAATAAAATCGCATTACGTTAAGAATTTTAAAATTTTGAAACTGGTTTAGTACGTGATGTTATTAATTGTAGGTTCTTGTGTTTTTATGTTTGGTAGCATCCAGTATTTTTAATTTTAAAAAATTGGTTTCGGAATGTATAATTTTAGTGTTATTAACAAGAATTATCTTACACAAGAGGGAGGGCAGTCATGTTTTTGTAGATGTTGGTGAATTAAGCTTGAGTTTACAAGATGCATAATGTAACGGCATCACCGAGTAGTGGTTGTATAACCAATGTATCTGATGTTCATGACTATATATATATATATATATATATATATATATATATATATATATTAAAAAATTAAATATCTTTGAATGAAACTAAATATAAATAATAATATAACTCCGTAAATATATAAATAAACACATATATAGTGTAATGAATTCGTTCGAATTCTATAAAATACAGGAATCTTTGTAACTAACAAATACATTTTTCTTGGGCCAAGACGAAAAACACAGTCAAGAAAAACATCTTTAATACCAAAATATGTCTGTAAAAAATTAATCTCGAGAAAAAAACTCGATCTGATACCCGGAACGTGTTTGTTCTTGTTTTTAGGGGGGGGGGTTCTCGTTAACACTGCTGGGAAGCTATGAGGAAAAATACTGTTTTGTTTTTAAATTCCCGAAACAGTTTCATGGTAAACAACTGATGATCCTTACAATAACATTAAGACAAGCGTAAATTCTTGGAAGCAAATTTATGTCATGATTGCAAGAGTTAAATTGACTTACAAGAAAATGAGTTTTCCAACGAAAAATATGAGACTAAAAGTGTGTTTATATAAAAAAGTTCAAATATCTTGATAAAATGAACTTAAAACCAATATTCTTCAACTTTCCGAAATAAATTAAAAATAGAAAATTAGAAAAATAGAAATCGGGCTTGCAAAAATTAACTTCTTCCTTAGGTTATAAGTTTTTAACCCCCCTCCCCGCTATAACATTTGGAAAAAGTTAATTTTATATATACATAAATATTTTTTTAAATATTAAAGTGTTTTATACCTACAGACGACGTCGTTTCGGGGTTTCTACACTCATCAAATATATATATATATATATATATATATATATATATATATATATATAGAGAGAGAGAGAGAGAGAGAAATAAAGAGAGAGAAAGAGCTAGAGAGGAGGACAGTTATATATATATATATATATATATATATATATATATATATATATATATATATATAGGCAGCATCTTCTCTTGCAGGCAAGTATTGTTGAATATCAGAGACAACTCATGTCTAGATATCCTTTGGTAGATCCTTTCAGTAGTCCGAATCAGGATCTTAGTTATCTATGAAAAATTCATCAGCCAATTCCCCTGCGAAACTAAGCTCCTGATTCGGACTATTTAAAGGATTTACCAAAGGATATCTCGACATGAGATGTCTCTTATATACAACAATATATATATATATATATATATATATATATATATATATATATATATATATATATATATATATATATGAAATAGGTCAATACATGGACAGACAGAAAAAGAAGACTAACCGGCAGGCTAGGATCAAAATGTAATATATATCTTGTACTCGGTCAAAAGAAGAGAACACATTGTAGTCTTAGTTATTTTTTAAATTTTTGTTCTAATCCAGAGTGTCTCTTTTGGGGAAGCGATATTTCCCACATTAAAAACTGACCTAGTGCTTTACCTTGTTTTCTTTAGAGAGACAATTAAATAGGGACAGGCAGAGATATATTGATACCAATCTGCTGTGATAGATATAAGAAGTGAGAAATATCCAATAATACATATAATAAAATCATCTGAAACATAATTTTAGAATTGGAGCGCTAGCAAATAAGATTTGTACTATTGTTAGGGACAACGTAATTTGTCTTTTGTCTTTGGTATGCAATCCAAAATAAAGAACCTTGAATTTAAAGTACCGAGGACCTGCTTAAAAATGTCTTGAAATTATTGCAGGATAAAACGGAACGAAACAGTAAGGAAATTGTTTAGGTGACATTGGCTAACAGGGGTGACGCCACGTTTGAAAGATTGCTAAGTAGCTTTCTGCAAGTGCGCGATGCATTTAAGTGCACATCTGCCTGCGATTGTACGACCTACTCACACGATACTGCATCAGAATCAGCCTTTTCTAAGAGAAAGAGAGAGAGAGAGAGAGAGAGAGAGAGAAGGAGGGTGAGAGGGAGAGAGAGAGTGTGTGAGAGAGAGAATCTTATTTCTAAATCTCAACTCTCATTTCTACTTTCTGTATTCCTTCCTCTCAGCGTTGGTTATTTCTCCATCGTTCTTCCATCTCCCCTTTCCTTCTCATTACTTCGTTCTTCATCGTTCCTTAATAATATCCCCCGTTCTTCCTTCCTTCCTTCCTCTCTTAGTTCCTTTCTTTTGCCATTGATTTACTCTTCTTTCTTTCGCTATTGATTTCTTCTTCATCTCATTATGTTTACTTATTTTTCTTCTTTCCGCGTTTCCTTTTTCTTTCTCGTTTCTTTTTTCTCTTCTCTCCTTCTTTCACTTTTTCTTGTCTCATTTTCCCCTAACCCTAACCCTAACCCTATCTCCTTCCTTTCCCTTACTCCCTTAATCTATTCTTTGTTCTTCCTACTTTCTGTTCTTCATCTTATCCATACTTTACCTAATTTTCTTCTTGTTTGCATTCTTAATATTTTCTCTTACGTTCATTCTTCATTTCTCTTTCTTAGTTCTTTATTTTCCCTTTCTTTTTCCTCTGTTAGTATTGTCTTTGTTCTCTTCTTTCTTCTATTTTGATTTCTTGTTTTTGTTCTTCTTTTTCTTTGCGTTTTCTTTTT
Source organism: Sepiola atlantica (assembly GCA_963556195.1). Lineage (NCBI taxonomy): Eukaryota > Metazoa > Mollusca > Cephalopoda > Sepiida > Sepiolidae > Sepiola > Sepiola atlantica. The sequence continues at coordinate 107,920,348 of OY744522.1, forward strand.
CTGAATAATAAAAATCAACAGAAACCATAAGAAAAATCTTATGGATTCTGTTGTTGTTCTTCTTCTTCTTCTTCTTCTTCTTCTTCTTCTTCTTCTTCTGCTTCTTCTTCTTCTTCTTCTTCTTCTTCTTCTTCGTATTATTATTATTACTATTATTTGTACTCAGTAGGAGTTCTCACACAGGTCATCAGTGATTGCTCACCAACAACCGGTGGTATTCCCTGGAGTCTGAGTGACAACAAGTCTCCCCAGATTTCCAGTGTTCTCCACCTCTTTTCGATAGCCACCGCAAATAACCTTGCAGTATCGCAACAGCCGTTTACCATTGATTTCTCGCTGGTAAGGACCATCGGTCTTCTCTTGGGGTTGGGTGGTAATAAGCCTCTCCAATGTCCCAGCACTCTCTGCACTTCCAGTGGGGGTCTGGTTTGTGCTGTCCCTCATCGGTCTTCTCATCCTCCTTAACCCTATGCAAATATTTTGTGTGGTATCAGCCTAGGCTGGTACCATTTGTTTTTGGGGGGAGCTTATTGGTTCATTTTTGTGTCGTGTCAGCTGAGGTCGATGTAATTTATTGGGGGGGGGGGGGCTCCTTAAGTGATGTTTCTGTTCCTTTGTGGTGTGGTGTTCTTTCTGTGGTTTTGTTTTCTTCCTGTATTAGATTCCATGTGACCCTTCGTAGCTTATGCGGTTTGGTTACCGCAGTCGAGGATTTTTCTTAAGATTGCAGCTGTTTTGATCATTGCCGTTCTTTGTATAGTTTCAATGATCCCTTTGATTCCAATTTCTCCCAGTCTTTTTTCAAGTTTTTTGGGGATTGTTCCTAGTGCCCCGATGGTTATTGGTATTATACTGACTTTCTTCATGCTCCATATTCCTTTCAGTTCTCTGGCTAGTTCCGTGTATTTGCTTCGTTTTTCCGTTTCTTTGATCTTCACTCTGTGGGCTGCTGGAACGGCGAAGTCTACGATTTTGCAAAATTTTTTTCTTCTTGTTGATTATTATAACATCCGGTCTCCTTGCTTGTATGAGTTTGTCTGTTTGTATATCCATATCCCAGATGATTTTGGTTTTTTCGTTTTCCAGTACTGTTTCTGGTTTATGTGTGTACCATTTGTCTGCGTATTCGACATTCAATTGTTTGCATAGTTCCCGGTGTACTGCTTTATCCACACAGTCATGCCTGTTCTTGTATTCTTTTGGGCTAGTTCACTACATTCACTTATTGTATGATTTACTGTTTCGTCTCTTTGTCCACACAGTCTGCGTTTACTGTTTTCCTGGGTTTTATCTATTTTAGCTTTAATGTAGTTTGTCCTAATTGCATTGTTCTGTGCACCCATCAGTAAAGATTATGTTTCTCTGTTCAAGTGTCTTTTTCTGAGCTATGCCGAGCTATTTTCGTTGGTGTCTTCTCTTGTCAGTCTTCTGAAGCGTCCATGTAGTTGTTTTTCTTTCCACTTTTCTTATCTTGTCGGTTTGTTTCTGGTGTCGGTGATTCCCGAATTGCTCGTTGGAACGGTGTCTCTTGCTGCGGTGATAAGGATTTCCGTGTTTTGAGTTATATATTTCTCCAGCTCTCTTTTTGAGTCTTCCACACAATCTTCTATACTTACCAGTCCTCTCCCCCCTTCGTTTCTTTTCATGTAGAGTCTGTCCGTATCGTCTTTTGGGTGTCGGGCATTATGCATGGTCATTAATTGTCTATAACTCTGGTCAAGGTTACCACTTTTGTATTTTTCTAGTTTGAGTTTTCTTTGTTTGAACATTAAATCAATTCCCTTGACCTTAGACATTCAAGCCGTACATTAACACTTTCGCTGTACCTAACAGGCAAGCATTTTGCAGAATTGGAAAATAAATTGTCTCGTCATTCTGTTTAACCTAGTTATGGTGGCTTTTCGTCATGGTTCCAATTACAACGAGAATCGCCTTTACTTCTTTACATTTCCATAGTCTAACTAATTCCCATTTTAGATCTTGATGTATTTTTTTTTCGTGTCATTTTCTCTTTCACTCTGGTATCGAAGGGGCAGGCTATATCAATGATTAAGCAACTTCTCTTGTTTTTGTTTAGAAAGATGAAGTCGGGTTTTGAATGTTATAGGGCCTTATCAGTCTGTATGCGCATTTCCCAAAGAAGTTTGACATTGTCGTTCTCCTGTACCACTTCTGGCTTATGCTCATACAACTTCTCATTGTGGTTCAATTCATAAAGTTTGCATATATTCCAGTATAGTACCTGAGCGACTTTGTCGCGTTTACATTTTTTGGGCTTGTGTTGTGCTAGCATTGGCCATTCAGATACAATATGGGCTAAGGTTTCTTCCCTTTTATTACAAAATCGGCATATAGATGAGTCTGCAGTTTTGTCAATGTAATGATGGATATACCTAGTACGGGTGACTTAATAATAATAATAATAATAATAATAATAATAATAATAATAATAATAATAATAATAATAATAATAATTATTATTATTATTATTATTATTATTATTATTATTATTATTATTTTCTTTCCCCCTACTTCTCACTCGACTTCTTCATACTACACTGATTTCCAATAGCATTATTTATTTTCTCTACCTTCATTCTTCATCTCTTCCTTCCCCATTTTTTGTCTCTCATTTTACTAGACGGTTCACCGCTTATCAGGGCGAAGACTCACTCGAGGATAAGGGTTAATCAAACAGAATGATTGTCAGTTGAGAGATGAAGAACTTTACAAGAATTGAGAATGATCGATGGAATGGACCAAGTTGGAATACTTGTGGGGACAGTTCATAACGGGAATATTTTTTCTTTCCCATCCTTCCTTATTCTTATCTTTTTTCTTCTTTTCTTGTTTATCTTTCATACTTCTTCTCTTAATTCTCTTAAATTCCTTTATTCATTCCATTCCCTTCATCTTCTATTTACTACCGGATTTCTTTCTTCTTTCCACTTCATTCTTTGCCTCTTATTCCCCTTTTTTCTTGGTCTGTTCCATATGTTACATCCCCCCTCAGAGGAGAGCTTTAAATGTCTCACAAGTCACAACCACATAAAATACATGGGTTGTTATCAATGCAATCACAAATCATAACATCACAATTATTTCTTACCTCGTGTCGTCCACTCCTCCGTAATCGGGGCACATGCAATTAATGTTTCACAACAGCATGAATAAACAACGAAATCGTTAATTTAAAGAAATGATCTTTTTTTTAGATGTTGTCGTTGCCTTCTCTTCTGCCAGCTGCGAAGAGAGCAACGGATATTTATCGTTTATCTTAATTCCTCTCAATCCGACGTTCTTAGGCTTACATCCGACTGCCCACTCATATTTCCACCCCCTGTTTTAGTCATGTGACATCACGTCTACCTCTGATACACGGTAGGTCGAGGTGATATCCGAGTACACTAGTACGACTGAACCGTATTTCATGTTATCCTGAACTAACAAAAATTGTACTCGCATAATATTTAACACATCTTCTTCCTTCCTTTTTCTTTGATTCCTTCTTCATCTTTTCTTTGTCCATCCCGTCTTCCTTCTTTCCCCACCATTATTTGCCTTTTTATTATGCATATTTATTTATTTCGCGATTTACTTACTTCCCTTTCATTCTTAATATATTCTTTGCCCCCGTCCTTCTTACTTACTTTCTTTCTATTCGAAATAGGTGACTTAAAGTATGACCTTAACATTATACCCCAATTTTGGAGATTTGAGGAGTGTGATATCGTCCCCTAGTTACAATTACTCCCAGATCTACTCTCCCCGAAATGGTAGTTCCTGTTAAAATGCCAATTTACTTGCCCACCCTCGAAGGTACAGTAGACACACAGTTGGTTTTTAAGGTGGGGGAAATCCATCTCCCCAAGCAGGGAAAAATTATTTGAGTCTGAGAACAGAACAGCTACACTACTTTGAATTGCTTATTTATAAAAAGTGTAGTATTTATAAAATTAGGCATAGGACAATCATAAGTGTGGGAAGTCAGTCGCTAATCGTTGGTCATCCTTTGTCTATCCTACATATATTTCCTTCCTGTAGTTAGAATCATTGTAGTCACCACATTACCACATTTATTCTAGAGAGTCATCTTATAAAAAACATGTTCAACGTGTGTAACATTTTATTTTATTTATAAATATATATATGATGAAATAAAGAATTAAATAAATACGACGGTAAGAATTAAAATTGAAAATAGGAAAGACTTGAAACTCAATAATCCATCTCAACGTTCCGTTCAATTCGTCCAATTTTTAAAGAGTGAAGCTTAAAAATGGCAAAAGCGAGTAGATCTCTAATATATGGTAATCAGTGGATAATAAATGTAAATATGTGTAAAGAGAGAAGGTAAGCATATATATATATATATATATATATATATATATATATATATATATATATATATATATATATATATATATATATAAATATATATATATACATATATATATATATATATACATATATATATATATCTATATATATATATATATATATATATATATATATATATATATATATATATATATATATATATATATATGTATGTATAACAAAAACTATCGCTGGTCATCCTCTGTCTATTCCACTCTTAGCTAAAATCATTACTGTCCTACATTATCACATTTACACTAGACGGGATCCTACTAAAATATCTCCAATGTGTTGAAAATTAAATTGTATTGATAAATATATATATATATATATATATATATATATATATATATATATATATATAAAGAAGAAAAAAGAGAAAAATCGGCAGTTAAGCTTATGCACACTGTGAGTTGACAAGGAGGATTAATATTTATTTGAAATTGATGTCAAGGAATTGAACAACAAAGGAGGTGAAGGAGGGGGAGAAAAAAAGGACTAAAAGTATATATATTTATTAATATATATAATTAAAAACATTTTTTAATGGATTCGTCTACACACTTTAAAATTCAGCAACATTTTTGTAAGTAACGGATAAATTTTATTAGACAGACGAACAACGCAGGTAAGGAGGACTTTTTCTTTTTTTAATAACTAATATAAGTTAGCAAAACATTTATACGGAACAAAACTTAGGTTTAGTATACGGAACGTTTATGTTTTTGTCTTTTAATGGAAGTGGGGTCTGATTAACTCTGCTGGGAAGTCATGAAATTAAATACTGTCTTGTTTTTAAATTTCCGAAACAGTTTTTCATGGTAGACAACTGATGATCCCTTAAATAATGTTATAAGCAAACTAATATAATAACTGAAAAAGTTAAATTGACTTACGTGAGTGATTTTCCACTGAACGACTTAGGACTTAAGGTTGTTTTTTTTTTAAATATAGTTTTAATGGTTGAGAAACTTCCAAGACTATATATATATATATATATATATATATATATATACATACACATTCATTGAAAGTCGGGAGTGGGACAATAGAAACATTCTTTTAGTAATACCCTTCCAACTATTTTTAAAGTATAGATCGCCTGCTGTATTCCGACAATGAAAGAAAGCAGGTTCATCTCTAAGTGGGAGTGGGATTTTAGTGAGAGAAAATGAAATTGAGATGGTGTTTGAGAGCAGATAGTGTCTTTACAAGATTAATTTTATTTGGGGAACCCATGGTCAAAGTAAAATTTAGGAGCCTAAAGGCCGGGAAATGCATTAAATAGAAACTATTTTACAAAAATTACGCCTACAAAACAAATTGATCTACAAACCAATCGTAAACAAAACATAAGTACGGTTTGGGCATAAAATGACCCAATGGCGGTGGAGATGCCATCAACTCAAACAATGAACTTCTTTTCTTTCCTCAGTTTCCATTCTCTCTTAGCAATTTGCCATTCTCTTTCGAAAACGTTGCTAACGAATTCATGCAAGAGCGCGATGCACACCTGCTTAATATTCTCCCACCCTTACCCGCACACACATATTGTTGCAGTAGTATGTTGGGTGGGAGAGAGTCTCTTCTATTCTCGTTCCGTTTTGTGTAGATCGAAAAAGAAAAATACAAAATAAACGGAGACATTTTTACGTGGGCGTTAGGGGAAATGATCGATGTACATCTCCACCGTTTGTGTCCATGTCGTCATCTCTATCTGTCTCTTATTTTATTTCCTATCTTCCTCCCTATCCATTTCTATCCTTCTATTTTCGTTCTGTTTTTTTTTTGTTCTGATATTCTTTCTTTCCCTGCGATTATTCATCCATTCCTTTTCCTTCTTTTCTTTTTCTTCATAGTTCCTTCATCCCTCATTTCCTTCCTTCTTAATATGGTTCTGGTTATGACCTTAACCTTTCCATGCGTGATTTTGTACAGACATTCTACGTAACTGATCTAACTTGTTCTTGAACCAAAGTGCCTTCAAGTTGAGCTGGAAAAGCCCGTAACGACTAATAATGGAGGCAAAACTTAGTACTCGATGTCTCTGATACTCACAAAAACAAATATAATTGGTTAAATCAAAATTTACGATAATTTATGACAACTTTTCAAGTATTTGTTGTAGAACAACAGTAAGCATGAAATGATTAAAGTACATCGGGTGGCGAAGAACTCAATTGGGAGGTTTGGGGTGTGTGGAGTCACGATCTCTCCCAGATTCACTCTGACCGTGAATGGTAGTACATGTCAGAATAACATCTATGGATGAAATAGAACTAGTCCTAACTCTCACCCTAACCCTAACCTACTATTAACAAAACTATCTCGGACATCAAATCCATCTTATTAGCCCTTTCAACCATATCATATGCCTACCCTATTTCCCGATCCGATCAACTACTCAAGATCTCTCTAACAAAACCCGACCATCCTGGATATTACATCAAACTGCATTTGGTGGTGTGACCGTAATTTAGTAGATTTCGGGAGTGTTAAATCAACCCATAGTTCTCGTTACTCTCAGGTCCATTCTAACCCGGAGTGGTAGTACCTGTCAGTGTTCCACCTATGCTTTAAATAGAGATTATTCTGAACACGGCAGTAAACTGTCTGGAACACTATCAGAAAAGGTGTTTGTTCCTACCCCACCTATTCTGAAATCAATCTTTGTGAGTAATTTCAAGCTTTTTCATTCCCCGGCTACTCTACTTCTCAACCTTATAAACTATTCAAACTCTTTCTATCCTTAACCGTTCTGAGTGTATCACAAAACTGTTTACGGCGTATTAGAAGTTCAAGGCACGTGTGTTGAGTCTGGGTTAGACCGTAGATCTGTATTTGGCGGATTTTCGGAAGCTGTCATTCCTATTTGGAGAATGTGATGATGTGCGTGTTTGGCCCTGTGAAAAGACTGTTGTGGTCATCTTCCAGGGTGGGTGATATAACCTTAGAAGAGCTGTTGGCTCGAGTTCAGGCGTTGATGAACGACAATGTTTAAATGGAGGAATTAGTTGTGGCCGCGACACAGTCTGCCAAATCACTAATCACCTTTGGATATGCGCCAATTTGATTATAAGTGCAATAACTGCAATGACTGTAACTATTTGGCGAGAGACTGCCTACGGAGGAGGCAGACCACCCGTGAACGATGTTATCGTTGCAACCAGACTGATAATCCGGTCAGAGATTGTCCGGAAAACAAAATGAGGGAGGAGACATCAGCACCAGTCTATCCCCCAGTCAGAATGCTTACTCGGCGCTACTTACCATTAACGACCACGTTGATGATTCACCATGCTTGCCTATCCTAGCACTGGGTGCTTACGTTCTATTATGTACCCAGCATATGTCAATCGGTGGTCGTTAATGGCACGCCTCGGCACTTGGTCGAAGCAGAAGATGGCGGAAACTACATTGGCCGGCGCTACGAAAATGGCACCGTGAAGATTTATGCACAGACTGGTAACGTTACCACAATCAACGTGCTGGTTGTGCAAGGGACACCTCTTGATTCTTACATGTTACTTGGAATCTACGCCATTAAGGCACTCTGTTGCGTTCGCATTATGCAGTTTTAAAGGATGGAATGTAGGGAGACACATCCCAATTGTGCAGCGCTTCGTATTAGCGATGCTGATTCTGTTGCAAAATTTGTGGGCTGCAGCATGGAAATAGCCAGCGGGTTGTGCAGCGGAGAAGCTTGAAACTCGAATTTCTTATGTCTAATTAATTGAGGAAGGATAATGAACGCGAGTTGCAGAGGTGGATAAATAACTGTTGGTTACTGCCATACAATGAGGTGGAGTTTGTTCCACCCAAGGGTCTAATATAACTGATAGCCGTAATACAGACTAATCGAAAAAAGAAGTGACCTGTAATGAACTATAGTGAATTAAGCACCTATGTTGATGACTTCAATAGCGATACAGATGTCTGCGCACATAGAAAACACGAGAACGGAGACAGCAGGGAACGAATGTATCCAATTTGGACCTCAGGAAAGCGTACATACATATCCTTGTAGAGAAATTCCTCTGACCGCACTAGACATTAATATTTAAAGGATAAAGATATTGTCTAACCAGGTTAGAGTTCGACTTGAGAATGACGGCTCTGGTAATGCAAACTGTGCTCTCAGCTGTGTTAGCCCAGGATGAAGATAGCAAGGTCGGCGTATATCGATGACACACACACACACACACACACACACACACACACACATATATATATATATATATATATATATATATTAATGAGGATGTGTTATCGGCAGAATCTGTGAGGAAGCGTCTGGACTTGTACGGACTCAATAGTGAGTATTCAGAGAAGCTGAAAAACGGTGCAAGAGTGCTATGATAAGAAGTTGTGGAGGAGCATGGTCTACTCCGATGAAAAAGCAGTTTTATGAACGGTCCTATAACCATGACAGCCACGGAAATTTATCTTCTCCATGTGTGGTAAACTGATGAGGCACTTTACCGTGTGTGAGTTGACAGGCTTTATCAAACGTCGCGCTACAACTATCACGCATGTTAGCGATGCTTCTATGGAGTGTAAGATAGAAACACACACTTGCCTGAGTTCAGCAATCAAACTCCGTCCAATGAAAGTGGTGTGTGGGCATGAATGAGCTGAATTTGTGGGTGTGCGTAGAGCTGGTGCCATGCTAAAAGGATTTAACCTCGCACTTAAATGGAAGGCCAATGTGTTACACATATAAACAAACTCTCTTTGTGTGTACCACTGCATGACTAATGCCCTCACGGAAAGTCTCGGTATCACTAGTAAGATTAGACTAGAACGAGCAGACTAACTAACAAGAGTTCTCCAGCGGTGGCTCAATGATGTGAAGAGATAGATTGAACCTTTCCACAGGAAACCTGAACCTAATATAACTGAACGAAGTTCATCGACATAGTAGGCATCCTGGAGTCAAGTGAACATTATATTGTGTTCGTAGAATCAACACATCAGTGTTTTTTTTTAATGTGGCCTCCAGCCGAGATCCTGGCTGATAATGGCATTGCCTTCTGTAGTCACTAATTCAGGCAGTTAATGAATGATTAGGTGTCAAATTCTGACAACGCTGCGCATATAGGTTATAGAGAATTGTATCATAGAAAAGTGTCATCGGACAGTAAAGCGGACTGCGGCACAAAAGAAATGTCCTATTCTTGAGGCTGTGAATTGGCACAGTGTTACCGTCAAGGATGACGTGTCCGCCTCGTACGTACCCGCCAATTTGCTATACTTATACCAGCTTCACGTGAAAAAGGTTAGTGTTGTGTTCCATCAGATTCACCAAGGGATCTCTACACATTATTAATTGGGGATACAATTTTGGTGAAAAGTTCACAGGGACGTTGCACATCAGAAATTAGATCAGGTCACGTCACCGAAGAGATAAGTCCACAGTCGGTGATCGTTAATGGCATGACTCGGCACGTACACCCACGTCTCAGTTCAGTGCCAGTAGTTGATAACAGCGGTTAGGTATCATCAGAGAGTACTGAACGGAAATAACCAGATTCCGATGCAAGCAGAAATGGTCCCACATCTGAGAGAGAAGGAAAGGGGGCGGACCTATTTTAGTTGAGCTGCCTTATTACATTACCAATTCAAATCCTGATACATTTGACGGTTCGGTCAGTGAGGAAGAAATAACTCTCCCGCTACGGAGGAGCACTAGGATAAAATAACTGGCCACCAATTGTCACTTGTGAGATCATACGAATAGAAACAAATACTTACCAGCTGAAAAGCGAATGAGATGTTTTGCATGTTGTATTTGGATTGCCATAAGGACCTTTTTTTCTTAAAGTCAGATTATATATATATATATATATATATATATATATATAAATAAATTAGAACGCCATGCCCTCAACTTCTGTCACTCCCCCATCTTCTTCACACGACATGTGGACGACATTCTTATCCTTTGATCATCCGGAGAAGAGGCTAACACAATCTTCGACACATTAAACAACACTGATTCACACATAGAATTTACAACAGAACACCCTGAAAACTCTGGATCATTAGCACTTTTAGATTTCAGCTTAAACATCTCTGAAGAAGTGCCTTAACCACTAAATTCTACAAGAAGCCCGCATGTAGAGACATAGTCATACATTACAGATCAGCACTCCCTCATAAGGCTAAAATAAGCTATGCTAGGAATGAGCTAACTCGCATCCGTAAGAAATGCAGCATTGAGGCTGACAAAACCACCAACAGCGAGAAATTCCAACAGGTACTAGAGACTAATGGATACCCTACATCCATCATTGAAAACCTTAGGAAACCCCGGAAAACCCGAAGACGGACGCAACACGCTCTTTCCAACACCTGCTTCGTGAAGTTGCCGCATTTCAACGACAGGATCCCCACAGCTATCCGCAAAGCTATAAGGAAGGAAAAACTCGATATTCAACTAACACACACCGGTCCTTCTCTACGACAACAATTGACAACACGGAACACCAATTACAACAATACTTCGTGCACTCCGGCGAACTGCCCCATGAATACCACAGACAAATGCCACCGTACTTACACTTAATACCGTTTACAGTGCACCACATACAACAAAATATACATTGGTAGTACGGTGAGACCCCTACATATTAGAGTCAAAGAACACCTACAAACACGCACCTCTTCCTTCCACAAGCACATCCACGCATGTGGCAACACCAGCAAATCATTCAAGATTGATATCCTAGCTACGGAGAGAAACGTTGGCAACCTTCGAATAAAAGAATCGATACTAATAGCAAAACTATCACCGCAAATAAATCACCGACTCGAATTAGGATCTTCATTTCTAGTCTGATATAGTTTCACATCTCACTCTTGTATTGATTTTATCTTAATTTAACCCTTAAATGAATACTAAAAACTAATAATCTAACAAAAACATCACCTTATAATAATAACAAATAATATAACAGCATAGGTCAAATACTCACTTAACAAAAAAAAATTAATAAATAAACAGAATCGGGGGGGAAAAAATGAATAAAAAAATAAATAAATAGATAAAGATAAATGAATAAATAAATAATAATAATTAAAAAAGATAAATAAATTGTTAAGTAAAATAAATAAGTAGATAAATAATAAATAAAAAAATAATATAAAATATAAAAAATATATATAAATAAATAAATAAATAAATAAATAAAAAAATAAAAAAATACTACAGTCTATAAACTAATGATAGTAATAACTTAACCTGACAAAAACATTAACTATAATAATAATAATAATAATATTACAACAAGACATTAAATGAATAAATAGTTAAATAAATAGATAAAAAAATAAAAAAATAAATAAAGAGATTATTAAAAAAATATAAGGAACTACTTAGAAATGTCAAGACTGCCCATGCGTGAACATTAAATTTACAACATTAATAGTTAATCGACATTACATGCTGAAGGGAAAATAAAAAAATGAAATTTAAACTAAATAAATAAAGAAATGATAATAATAACAGTAAACAAATAAATAAATAATAATAATTATAAAAATAAAATAATAAATAATTAATAACAGCATAAAAAAACAAAAATTAAAAATTAAATAAAATAAATAATAACAATAATAATAATAATAATAATAATAATAATAACAATAGCAACAACAAAAATAACAATAACAATAATAATAATGATAATAATAATAATAATAATACTACTACTACTACTAATAATAATAATAATAATAATAATAATAATAATAATAATAATAATAATAATAATAATAATAATAATAATAATAATAATGGATGAAATACTGGAAACACCCCAGATAACATTAATAATGATAATAAAAAAGAAGAAACATTTTTTAAAAAATGAAAAAAAAGGAAAGAAACACATTCGTTATAACAATATTTTAGCCTAACAATTATAAATAGCTAATTTATAAGCGACATAAATAACATTAGACAGACCAAATGAACTGAATTACCCTCCTTTCATTGTTGGCTTTAGCGTTAAACGAATGAGACGATTAATCAACAGATAAAATTTAATTAATTAATGAAATATACATATTTAAAAATAGAATAAAATAAATAAATAAACTAAATGTTAATATACACAATAATTTAAAACGAACAGATAATGCAATGTTTTATGACAGTATTAACCGACATATTAATTTAAACGAATAGACTTGGTTTAAAAAAAAATTAGATTAGAATTTAAAATTTAACGACAAAAAAGTAATATTCTAAAAAGTAAAAACAAAACAAAAAAAGTTTAATAAAGTATTGAATAAATAAATTAGATAAAAATAGATAAATAAAATATTAATAAAAAAATAAATAAATCAATAAATAATAATTAAAAAAAAGTTTATTTTATTTTTTAATCTGGTTTGTAATTTAAAATTTAACCGGTATTTTCTGCGAGACTGCATCCTACTGCACCCTTCATATACACGATTGAACTTGCGTTGAGCACGGTTCTGAAGAAGTAGGGTTCCCAAAATATTAAAAAAAAATATTATATCATACGGAATTTCCGCCAAACACTCTTGATACAGGTATTACATAACATTGTAACACTGTGTAGATAGACAGATATATATGTGCTTGTGAAAAAAATAAATAAATATATATATATGTGTATGTATACATTGTATTAAGGGTGAAACTATTTCATTTGTTCCACCATTATATGTCTTATTTGCTCCAAACTGTGTCTATCCGTCACACCTCTGCATTGTATTGCCTTCTAAGTATCACATTTCTATATACTAATAAACAATGCTTCAAGCAAACTACATAAACCTCTTATATATATATTTATATATATATATTTATATATTTCTTTACAAAATATACACCTACAAAACTAATTAATCTACAAACCAATCATATACAAAACAGATGTTGGAATAAAATAAACTTTCCATTTTAAACGAACTTGCTATCACATTTTTATTAGTTGGACTCAAATCCTCGCGACTGTCTAGCTCAATCTAGCGATTGCTAAATTACTCTGTTTGCCTTGTATCTTTTCATAATTAAACCTTTTTTTCTTTCCTTCTATACTTATTGTTTTTTTACTTATTATTTCCTCTGTAAACCCTGATAATCGAGTCATAACAATTTATCAAAACTGACCTTATTAATTTTTAAAGGATGCCTTTTATTAACATTTTTATTATAATAAGTGTAATGGAATGGCCCCTTCTTTAGAGAAAAAAGAACGAGAGCTAAACATATCTTAAGAGACATGCTAGCTCAATCTCGCGATTGTTAAATTATTCTTTTTTCTTCTTTTATTCACCCCAAACAAGCGCATTGTCACTGAGACGTTCAGATTAGAGATTAGCTTTATAGGGAAATCCTAAGTGGGGACTTTTGCACCTTACATTTAAATTTTTGCATGTTTGTACAGTCGAGTCAACAAGAAGCAAGGAGTGAATTCCAAAGCCAAGCAGTTCGAGGAAAGACACTATTAGAGTTGAAAGCTTTTTAGCATATGGGTACCTCTACAGTGAAGTGATTAGAAATGCGCTTGCTGTCAGGTTGATCGGGAGTATTTTCATTGAGGAGCACAAGTGCAACAAGTTCATCGGACCACATTCCGTTGAAGTACTTAGTAACATTGCGGCAGTAGGACAGGCGCTGCAGCTTGGTAGACAGTGTGGAACCCATGAGGTTAGAGACTCTTCTTGAACCCTTTCCAAGAAGGAAAGACTAGTGATTGGTGCATTACCGCCATTAATCTATTTCATCGTTATGTTTCTGTTTTTCCTTTCGTCGTTTTTTCAACTTTCTTTCCTTTTCTTTCGCCTTTTTCTTTTACTTTTACTGTTTCATCATTTCATTCTTCTTAGTTTGAGTCCTCCTACATTAATGTTTCTTTTTCTTTCCTTCTTTCTTTCTTCCGTATGTTAATGTTTTCCTTTTTTTATTTTGTTTTGGTTTTCTATTGCTTCCATTTTTCATTATTATCCATCTTTATTTCTTCCTCTATTTCTCTCTTTCACTTTCCTTTTCTTCTTCTTTATCACTTCCTCCATTCATTCTTTTCTTTTTATTTTCCTTTGTTTCTATTTTCATCCTCCATTTCTTCCTTGATTCTCAATTCATTTTTTGTCCTTTTTTAACATTGCTCGTGTAAGTTTGAAATAGAATTTTTGTCAATCTGTCACGTTTAAGTTTGAAATAGAATTTTCATCGCTAAACGCGTTAAAGTTTTACCTTAAAATAAAATACTGCTGTCACATTAGTGGAGGTGCGCCCAGCCAACACTTTCATTCCTATATCTTTGGTGAATATGCTAGTTTACATGAAACTGAAAAGAAACTCTTACTTGTCTATTTTTCAATTGGTAAATTTTCGTACTATTTTCTTCCGCAGATTCGCACACAAATTAATATCGAAAATATAAAAAGGATTTTTTATTGCTAAATTTTATTGCCGGCATATGTTTGTTTTTTTACTTAAGTTAACCCCAAACAAGGCACAATCCCACTGAGACGTAATGTACGACTGTGAATTAGAGTCATTCTAAGTAGGGAATTGTGCAGTGAGATGCTTATTCGCATTGTATTACAATTCTGCATGTTAGTACAGTAAGAGAAAACAACAAGGGGCAAGGGAATTTCAAAGATTATCAATTCGAATAAAACAGCTATTAGAATAGTAAGCCATCCGGCATCTGGGGCCCTCTACAGTGAAGAGGTGGGATCTTGCTGACTGACGGGTCTATCGGGGGTATTTACCTAGAGGGGACACCAGTGCAGAACACCACTTGTCGGAGAATATTCCATTAAAGTACTTGTAAAACAAGCACATGGATGCAACATTATAGCGATGAGGCATAGGCTGGATCTTGGTAGATAATGTGGGAACTATTAGATTAGAGACTCGTTTTTTAACTCTGCCCAAGATACTAATGGTTGGTGCACTAGCCCAGATGTGACAACAATGCTCCATGCATGCGCGAATGGTGGCTTTGTAGAGATATAGGATACTGGCAGGTGTGAGAAGTTTTCTAGCTTGGTAGACGGTGCCCACCTTCTTTGCAGCAGCCTTGGACATGCCTTTGATGTATTTGTTTCAAGTCATGTTATCTGGGAATGTTAGGTTGAGTAGTTTGAATGAAGAACTCTCAGGTAGGGTGCTATTATCTATGGCAGTCGGTGGTTCAAGCTTTGTCTTAGTAGCATTAAATGTTACCATCCATTTATGTCCCATTTCACTACAAACTGTTGAAATTACCTTACTCTCATAGGAATTTCCTCGTGTACCATGGGTGCCCTGAGGGCATCGCCAGAAGAGCGATCACGCAGGACGTACTCACGACTCGGTGACAATCTTCGCTTTTACGTTTTTCCATTGTTCATAGTATTTATCACATTATTTTTAATATTTTCACGCATTCCTTCTGCAAACAACAAATTACAAATATTCACTTTTCAATTCAACTTAAAACTCACAATATGTCAAAACACATTCGGACCTGTAATTCCAAAAGCGCATTCTGAATCACATTCCACTCTCAACCTACATTCTATCAGACAACATTTGGAACCTCAGCTCTCGTTATCACAATAGCTATTACGAATTATTATAATTGTTATTTTTATAACTATTAATTCTTTATCTAATTCCCTAAGGGTTATAATATTACAGGATGATCTCATCAATTCTCTGCAGCCATTTCTCACAGAAAATACATTGCTAGTCTTATCTATCGTTATTACCATGGAAAGTGCTTTACTGAGCTCCAATCTTTGGTTTCTCTTTTTAAGACATTCACACTAAGAATTGATCTTTGCACTTGCAAATAACTTTTCTTACTTCCTTCGTGTGCTTAACATCAAATGAATACAGTTTTATTCCAAGAACTTATCATCTGAACACGTCACCAAAGAACTGCTTCTGTGCAGACTACAACCTATTTGGGCGTCTGTCGGTCTGTCACGCCTATATTTGAAATTGCATTTTATCTGCGTCCATGTATCTCTCGAAAAGGGTCGTACCTGCTCTTCGCTCGTTCGTTGGTCTGTCACGCTTGGAATATCATCTTTAGCTGCATCCACGTATCTCTCGAAGAGGGACTTTACCGTGCTTTCCGTCGCCCGACAGTCTGTCACGTCTTCGTTTGAAATAGAATTTGCTCGTTAAACGCGGAGAACGAATGGCCACATCTTCGAATATTCGCTCTCGTTTTTTAATTGTTTCTCTTTCTTTCAGTAAATAACCATGCGCTTCTGTAATTACTTATAATTACGTTTATATTTCCGCAGACAGCTTCTTTCTGAAATTGAATACTCATTAATGAACAATTAAATATTTATAAAAGATTTTCCCGTGTACACTGAACGGCACAATTATATATCTCCCTCTCGAAGTGTCTGTCTCGCACATAACACGCGGAGAGGGGGGGGGTGATTGGTTTAATTAATACCATCGAGAACAATGAAATCCGCTATGTCGAGTGAGTAAATAAATGGTGTTCTCTCATCGGCGTCCAGTTCGAAAAAGGAAGTTTGTCTTCTCAGCAGCGAAAAGCTGTAAATAGTCAACCAGCAGATTACTACGCCAATCTTATTGATTGATCCACTTTTGACTGATTTCAGCTCAATATCCAATTCTCCGCACACAAAAATAGTCCTTGACTGATACAGGGTCTATTGTGTTGAGTTACGCAATAATAATCGTGCGAGACGTATGGGCCCGTAATCCAGCCCCCCTCCCCCAGCTATGGGTAAAAGTGACATGTGTAGAATGATGATGATAGGTATTGTGTTTCGCACTAACTGACGTGAAAGAGGTTGATGCGTCGTAAAACAGAAGAAAAAAAACGAACAGACGCACACATATTCATATGTAGATAGCAGCTGGGACTCTCGTCCCAGGATAGGTTCATAATATATTGAGGAAGCTTTCATAATTGAAATAAGTCGAACCCACACATATGTAAAATTGTATTTAAAAAAACAGCAATTGTGAGGACTGTTTTAAAAAACGAATTTACTCGACTGGAGTTATTAAATAAAAATTGCAGGGATTATCCTAATTCTAACCTACTTAGAGCTACCAATTGTTTATATATATTGGGTTGGCTAAAAAGTTCGTTCTTTTTTAAGTAGATATTAATGCAATTCATATGCCATTCTCGATTTGGAAATCTTGAGAATGTCTGCGATATTTCTGGTTGTCAAACGACAATCTTGTACAGCTACGGCTTTCATTTGGTCACTGTCGATCATATTTGGCCGGCCACAACAAGGAGCATCTCTCACCGAAAAATATCCTTTTCAGAATCGTGCAAAACATTTCTAGTACACCCGTTCTGTAACATCATTCTCCACATACGCATAGCACATCTTTATGCAGGTTTCTGTAGCTTTTTCCTTTTCAGTAGTAAAAAAGCATCAGATGTAAGTAGTGCCTTGCTTGATCTTCCATTGTCCTAAAATGCAAGAAAAAAATGTAAGAACCTCTCTGCTCGGAGGCTTATTACACACTGACGTCAACATATTCTCGTCACCAAATACAAGATTTGAAGAATAGAAATATACAACGATCTTTAGTAGGCCGGAAGGATAACATTAAAAAACGAACGAACTTTTCTGCCAACCCAATACATATATTAAATTCCCGAAACAGTTTTTCATGGTAAACAACTGATGATCCCTTAAATAATTTTAGAAGCAAACTAATATAATAACTGTAAAAATTAAATTGACTTACATAGGTGATTCCCACTGAACGACTTCGGACTTAAGGTGTTTTTTTTTCCTTATATAGTTTTAATGGTTGAGATACTTCCGAGACTATATATATATATGTGTATATATGTGTATATTTTGATAAGCTATGAATTTTCGTACTTATCGTGAGAAGCTGTAGAAAATTGTGTATATTTTTTGTTTTCTCTGGTTAAATCAAGTATAGCGTCGCTGTAGCAATAAATACACGTGTTGTTTAGGAAAAATCGATCAAAAATGAATGGTGTCTAAAGTAAGTTTTCGATTTGTGTCGGATACTTTTCTGTTCTTTTTCTGATGAAGCATTTGTTTTAGAAAATTCAAGATATGGGTGTAAAACTTTGATTGTCTGGTCAAATGGTGAAACGGCTTTTAAAAATGAATCACTTTATTGGGAAATAAAGATATTCGTCGCTGGAATCTGCTTTTTTCTATTGTCTCTATCCCCTCTCTTCCCCTGTCTGTCTGTCGATCTATCTGTCTCTCTCCCCCCACCACTCTCTCTCTCTCTCTATATATATATATATATAGAGAGAGAGAGAGAGAGAGAAAGAGAGAGAGAGAAGGAAAATACCAGCAGGAAGATCCGACGTTGCTCGGGATGTAATAAGATACATTATGCTAATCACACTAGATTGATTTTCATTTATTTCATTTACTCATCCCCGTTTCGCCTCATCGAAAGTAATTCAAATTTTTGAAAACTGTATGAATTAGTCTATTATACATATAGTCTAAATGACATGATAATTTAATACAGGTCTTTGTAGTTTTAAGGGCGTCATACTTCCATAGCTCCCTTTTGACGGTGAACATGTAGATTCGGCACATTGAGTTACGTTGAAATTCGAAACAACTTCCATTTTCTGCATACCATGTAAATTTAAGCGAAATAGGTTGTATTCGAAGTTTTAAGAAGTATTATGCCCTATAGCATCCTTAGGAAGAACTTAGAAATTTAGGACTACTTCAATTGTTTTCTTCGGAAATATAAATACACTTTTAGTTTTTATGTGAATTCTCTAACCTGTCTTTATACAGGGAACACCCCCCCCCCCATATATATATATATATATATATATATATATGCAATTAAATTATGCTTCATAATTAAATTCTGATACTTATAAGACTACAGACAATAACATCGAGAGTTTGATCCTTGTCCACTGAAAAAGAGCGAGAAGCAACACCAAAATAGAGAGTTGTATCATCAGCATAGATGTTAATTTTCTGAATAATATTCTCTGGGAAATCATTCATATAGAGAAAACAACAGTGTTAAACGTAGAATAAACCCATTAGGAACATAAACATTGATAGTAAAAGAGAATGAAGTAACACCGTCCAAAGTTACTCGCAAGCTTCGATCAGAAAGAAAATACCTAATATTGTCAAGAACCTTACCACTAATACCATACCTCTGAAGTTTGTGAAGAAGATCAGAAGGCCACACCCCGTTGAACTCCCTCGAAATGTCAAGCACAATGGCTCTACCCTCTCCTGAATTATTTATAAATCAACAGATCCGCCCAGTTACAACAGTTAACAGATCAGCAGTTGAACGAAACCCTCGAAAACTATACTGAACATCACTAAAGAAGACCAAACTTTCCAGAAAATGAATAGGTTGCCGTTGATCAACCTGCCAAAAACTTTGCTAATAACAGAGAGGAAACAAACAGGACGATACCTAGTTGGGTCTGACTGATCTCTAGCATTTTTAAAGATAGGGAAAACAGAGGACTTCGTCCAATAAGAATGGAAACAGGACGGAGACAGAGATTGTATAATTTAGAGAGGATAGAAGAAAGTTTAAGAGCATAACACTTGAAGAAGACAACAGGAATTGAATCAGGACCGAATGCCTTAGACTGGTCAACATCAGAAAGAACCATATCAACCATCGTTGGAGTGATAATAGCAGAATCAAGAGACTGATCAGTTTTCAAGAGAAAATCAGGAAGAACAGCACCGGAATCATCAAGAAAAGAATTGTCAGCAAAAAGACGAGCAAAAAGATCAGCCTTACACTTGGAATATGAAATAACCTGAAGACCACTATTAATAACACTATTGTATATTCTCCAAAAATCACAAGAGCCAACTCTTTTAGACGAGATAGAGTCAGGAATCCTTTGAAAATAGCTAGACAGCCTCAGAGATGTCTCTCTTGCAGGCATTGCTTGCTCTTCTGTATGATTGCCTAGAATCCTCAGAACTATTCCGACGATACTAATTAAAGTAATGGTTACAATGGTAATGGCAGAAGCACAGACAGATGAAACCCATGGAGGAGAATGAGGTTTGGTTTGAAACTTACGATGAGGAATGAAGATGTCATTTCCAAAAAGAAGCCAGTTAGTAACCTCCCTAGCAGCATCATTTGGAGACATACCAATGATAAGACACCATGGAACGTCACATAGAAAACTGCGAAAGCCATCCTAGTCAGCCTTTCTGTAGTTAAACGTCTTCCTATGGAAGACTTCACCGAAAGATCAACCTAATCAACAACAGCATGATCAGAAGAACCAAATGGAGAAGAAGAGGAAATAGAACATGAGTCAGGGACAGAAGTGAGAAAAAATCAAGTAAGGATGGTGTATGAATATCATTATCAGGAAAACGTGTAGGGAAGGTTACAATTTGGTACAAGTTATAAGACAGAAAAAAATTAAGACATATTTCACCAGCTTGATCTGTGCGGTTAGAGTAAGGGGGCAGTCAGAATGGTGAACATTGAAGTCAGCAAAAACAAAGATTATCAATACTGCTGGATATAGCATCAATAACAGTCATTGTCAGAAGGGGAACGGTACAACACGGTACAAAAAGAACAAATACGAAGAGGAGTGCAGCAAGGACAGATAAATGGACACCTATAAGATTCAAGGCTGGGCAGATGTGCAATGGGGAAATCTTTGCGAGGAAAAAGAGCAAAACAACGCAAATGCGTAGAAGTATCTAAGCGGACAAGAAACAAATAACCATCCACCTGTCGATCGTTGCCATCAATAGAAGCATCCAGATTTGTCTCACAAAGCGTAAGGATGTAAGGAGATTTACTCAAGAGAAAGGACTGAACATCAGGAAAGTTTGATCTGAGACAACTGATGTTTGTTGTATGGATTTGAAGAAGGCATACTAATAAAAAGGAAGAGAATGTAGAATAACTTAAAAACAAACCAAACCCGAACAATACCTAACCACTAGCATTCAATCCCCTGGACACCAAACAAGCTAGCTAAAAATAAGCCATTCAAAAGCCTAATAGGGAGGGAAAGGGTTACTAGTCTGGCTGACAAGAAAGTCTACTCCTAAACTGATTACGTGGCTAACCAGAAACCGGGTTTTTTTATCGTGACACCATCACTCTCGAACAAAGACTAAATATTTCCTTGTTTCAATAGATAAGACACTAGCCTGCCATTTTAAGAGTCTCGAGGTCAATAATGACCATGACCTATAAAAGACAACATATGGGGGGGGGGTCAGCTCTCTGAACTATTTACATAACAACATATATATTAAACTAGAGTGACTCTTTTTTGTTTGATTTATTATTTTTTAGGAAACCTTATAATATACTCGTATATATATATAACAATAATAAATGACCAAAAGGAACTAATAACACCCCACCACATCTTTAAAGAAAATCCGATCGCAAGAAGTGTAATTCCATCTCAATATCCTTTACTCGGTAACACCCGAATGCTCAAACCCCGCAAGAATTCGAACCTGAACGCTCGATCTTCAAACGCCCATCTTTCAAAATTATTTTACATAAAAATCACCTCACCTCTCTTTTTTGTTTCCTTTATTCTATTTAATATTCATAAGTATTTTTAATTTTTAGTATGTCTTATAATATACTCATATATATTTAACAATAATAGATATTTAAAAGGAACATCACAACATCCCACTTCAGCTTCACAGTAAATCTGATCGTCAGGTGTTTATAAAGCGAAATCCATCTAGCTAATAAAATAATAATAATAATAATAATAATAATAATAATAATAATAATAATAATAATAATAATAATAATAATAATAATAATAATAACACTTTTTTCTTTAATATACTTTTGTTATTATTGTTATTTTTCTTTTTAATGAGTTTTTAAATCGCGCCTTGGTGACGTTTGAATTCCAATTGAAGAGTGGTGATCTTTTTATAAAAAAAAACTATTTAAAAATGTACTTTAAAAGGTATTTTTATCAGTAATAAGTTTATTCTATGTGTAATCCAAGGTAGAGAGAAAGCGCATCTCCGTACAGAAAAAGAAGAATAAAACTAGCAAGGTCTTGCACTTGTAGTTTTACCACCAGTTTCAGTCCACCCGACTACATAATCTACTCAACTAAAAGGCGATATCACATCTTTGCTCAACCTTAAATTTCTGGACTCCATAGTGTCCTCTTCAGGCCGAAATAGCTTGTAATCCGATAGTGGAGTTAAATTAACTTTCCTTCGGTGTCACCGCCACGAAAAATCTCAATCTCCACTGTTCAGTGTCAACTGCTCACTTTTCACTGCGTACTGTTCACTGTTCACTCTCTGCTGCCCAGAAATCAAGTGAGCTCTTCAATATCAAAAGATTAGTTTTCATACTAATAAACCCACCACCTATACAAATTGCTTACTAAAACCCACAACCTATGCAAATAAACTACCAGTCAGAGCTACCTATGCCCATAGACTACAAACCACCTATATACAAAGGAGAGATAACTCAATTTATAGATACTATCACCAAGGCAAATTATCACAGTATCTTAAACCACACTGTGTCAACAGTTTGTAGTTTTATTTAGTAGCTATCATAAATTAAAATATATTTTATGTATACTGTTTGTAGTTATATTTCGTAACTATCCCAAAGTAAAGTATATTCTGTCTAGATTTTGTAGTTTTTTTAGTAGTTATCCCAAGGTAAAGTTTATTCTATGTCAATATTTTGTGGTTTTATTTAATAGCTATCCTAATATAAAGTTTTTTCTATTTCTACATTCTGTAGTTTCGATTTAGTAGATATGCCTTAATAAAGTTTATTCTATGTCTACATTTTGTAACAATGTTTTGATTACTGAACGAGAAAAAGGGAAGTATAGCTAAATAGATCGTTACGAAATAAGAAAGAATGAGAATAGCAAAAAAGGCAATAGAATATTTGCTGATTGCAGCAAAAAGGAAACCGATGAAGATATGTGAAAATAAAAACCGTTCAGGACGTCAATTACGCATGCGCACAATTAAAGAGGGAATTCTTTAATTTTGAGAAGAATAAAACGAATCGAGGTTATTCGCGAGTGTGTTTTTGTGTGCATCGCAGCGTGAGTGCAATAAATGCAAAGAACACGCGGGGGAAAAAACACTGGAGACAACGTTACTTTAGCTCGTTTTTCCCTTCCCGATCGCTCATCGCCGGGATCGCTCATCAGTGCAAGCATTGTTTTTGATGTGACAGTTCGTATGAATCGTAGTCAATTCGATTTCTATCAGTAGTCGCTGAGACGGCACCAGTTTTTTTTTAAATTTACGTAATACCGTCGTTAAAGAAAGGAGGAGATTATTTGCGATATCTTTTATCATTTAGAGTTTGTATTGTTTCTGCTACGGGTGATACAATGCTTTATTTATAACTAACAGGACTACCTGGCGTTACCTGGGAGCAATGGATAAAAAAGGCATAAAGAAGCGTTAAAAAAGTGTGAATAACATTTCTTAAACTCCTATATCTCTCTCTCCCTCCACCTTCCCCCGACTTCTCTTCCTTCTCTCTCCGTCTTTCTCTCTCTTTATCACACACCCTCTCTCTCTTTCTCTCTCTCCCGCTCTCTCTCTGGCAACTGGTTCAATACCAAAGAAAGAAAAAAGAGGGCAAGAAGAAAAGTTAGAGCTATACCCAACAACAAAATTGTTAAAAAGAGTTTGTGACATTTTAAAGACTTTTCTTTCTCTACCTCTCCCTCCGACTGCCCCTTTCTTTCTCGCTCTGGCAACTGGTTCAATATACAAAAAGAGATAAAAAAGCGAGAAGAACAGATAACAGTACAAAAAAGGTTAAAAAGTGTATGTGGCATTTGTAAAACTTCTCTTTCTCTCTCTCTATCAGCCCCCCCCCCCCCCCGACTGCGCCATCGTTCTTTCTCTCTATGGTATCTGGTTCAATATAATAAAGATAAAAAAGAGAGTAGGAACGAACGCAAAGAAAAAAGCGAATATTATCTAACTGTTCGACTTAGTTTCAGTGGTGTTTGAAATGCCTTCTTATTTTATTTTTTTATGTCTACGGTATGTTGTTTTATTTAGTGGCTATCCCAAAGTAACGTTTATTTTATGACTAAAATCTCTGGTTTTATTTAGAAGCGATACCATTATTATATATTACCCGTAATGCATTAGCAAAATAAGACCTGCCATCGATTTTAGAGGGCACATTGTAAATAATACAGCCTTCCATGAGACCAGTTATCGATTCAGCAGTAACTGGACTCGATCCGACACAGGCTTCTTACCTCCGCATTTTAAAATCTTTGTTCTATGTGAGTACGTGGTGCAACGAATAAATGTTTCATATGTGGCGAGTATAATTTCGTTAGTTAAGAATAACAGGAAATATGGTTCTAGTCGGGGTCAGCTTAGTGTATACAGATGTCAGTTCCACCCCCTGTGTGCTCGAAGCGGATGTGACGTCACCTAGCCCAAATTGATAGAGTGGGTGAGGAATAGAAGTTGTTAGTTCGCTCGGTAGCATACACGTGTTAACTTGTGGTTTTAGAGATGTCAGGATAAGATATGATTGGCCAGTAATCATCGACCTCTCCCTGTATTCCCCTGTCCCATTGGTATGTGGTTTGGAACAGCAACAATGCGAATAAACGACTTCTTGCCTTCAATTGTTTGCCTCGTCTTGATCCTTATTTTAGGAGTATGAACATACTTTATTGCAGGCGCCGTTTCCTTGGTCAGACAGGATTACAATAAAGGAAGTCGTGCCGAAACGAACAGGCATAAGGATATTTCATGGACGTTCATGTACTTTAATTGATTGTAACTTTTAAGGCATTCATTAGTAATCAGTTCTAAATGGTCTTCTGGAGGTGAAAGGTTAAATCATTATTACAAGCGATGACAACTAAGGATAACTGAATTAGTATATTAGCACTTCTACCCGGCCATTATTGACGGTACGGCAACACTCTACACCGTGGATAAAATAAAAGAAAGTTCGAAATTTCCTATAGATTCTCGAGTTCGACATAAAGATTCCAAAATTCGTAAATAGGCATCAGAAAAATGGTAGGAGGTTACCTCGGCCGAAACGGTGTAAAAATACAATCAATATGAGCATAATAGTAATTCAAATTATACATCCCAATCTAAAGAAAAAAATGCATGATCTAATTAAGTTTTTTTTTTTAAGTTATGACGTTTGTTACTAATTTTTATATATATTTTTTGCAGTTCATGGGAATTTACTCGCAGATTAAAACCAAACTGAAGATTTAAGGCTGAATGCAATGAGAAAACTAGGAAATCGTGTCTATTTCTTTTTGTGAGACCACTTAACAGAATACACCGAAAAAAAATTAAAAACTTAACGGGAGAATTCGAGCCATACTTAGGAGGAACAATTTATCTTAAACTTCCATGCACACCTGAGCCCCCTGCTAAATATTGAACAATAGCATTTACCAATATTTATTGTTACGAGGCGAACTTAATCTCATGCTTAATCAATATTATTCCAAAGAATTTAAAAATAAATCTGGTAAAAAAATGTTCACAGGAAAGGAAATTGGCGTATTTACCCTCCGTTATTTTCTTTCGATAATTTAATTAAACTGATATAAATATGTATTCCTGGAGGGGAAAATAGATTTATTCTTGTACGAAGATATCAGATTTGGTCACAATGTTTTCGAACGACTTTTATTATATAGTATATCTTTACACCGAAAGGCAAAGAACTGATCCGAATCTAATCTAATGGAAATTAACATATTGATTTTTAATAGTACTTAGAAAATGTACAACCGCTAGAAAACGGGTGTCTCTTAAACACACACGCGCACACACATACATACACACATACACCCACATACACACACATACAAACACACCCACACACATATATATATTTACTAGTATTTCTTGTATTAATGACTCACTGATTATTAATGCCTGGGAACCACTCGATGATAAGGATGAGAGAGATTGAACACTACTACGAGAGTATTGGACACAATGGGTGGAATGAGCCGGAGATTATGTAAGATGAATTGATTATCTAAGAGGACGGCTCAACAAGTATTTGTTTACATTAGACTTGAAAATGATCATGTGTTAATCGGTTGGCAAGCAGCCTCGTAGTATCTGTTCCACATTTGAGATGTTCTAGGAAATAAACTTTGTTCGTGGAAGTTCCGTTTGGTTTTCGGTATGGAATAAGAGAAAGGAAAGTTCATTTCTGTGGTTGTAGAGAGGCGAGTTCTTGCTGTGAATGTTTTACTGGGGTTTACCAGGTATTGGAGCTCAGTCGAACATCTACTATGAAAATAGCTATACAGTATAGAAAGGCTAGCAGCATCTCTTCATTGCGGAAGAGGCTGTAGGGAAGGAAAGAGATGATCCCCACCGGATTTCGAAATCGATTTCGTACTCTACATATGCAAGAAAAAGTGCCCCAAGCGGCATTTCTCTATGAAACTACCTCTGGCGCTAAGAACTCTTGCTATTTTGGAGACTATCATAGAATCTCGGCATATCACACATATGGTAGGCATTCGTCAGTCGTGTCCGACCATGAATGACACTTGCAGATCACACCGGCTAGTTTTAGTATTTACACGACTTGTCAGTAATGCCAATGCCACAAAGGGTATATTGACTTAATTTAGGCATTTCTTGCTGTGACTGAGAAGGCCTATCCGGGCCTTGCAGTCTCCACCACAGTTGCCACAGATGAGGGAGGAGGGTGGATAAGGAAGCTCACTTGCTTTTGCCCTTTCTGTCCTTCTTGCACGCTTTTCAGCGGATTTCGTCTGCCACTTTGCTTCCCCGATGTAAAGCTGTCGTTTGAGGGTTTTTCGCCATTCAACCTTGTCAGAGGCAAGGCTTTCCCAAGATGACAGATCGATGTCAAGGGTCTTCATGTCTCTCTTTCAGACAATCCTGTATCTTAGAATGGGGCGCCCATGGCCTCCACTCCTTCTTTTAACTCTCTGTAAAGGAGATCTTTGGGAATTCCGCAATCAGCCATCCTGTGAACGTGCCCAAGCCATCTCAGTCGGTGTTGCCCTAGCAGTGTGTACATAGATTTCAGACCAGCTATTCCAAGCACCTCCATATTTGTCTTTTTGTGTTCCTATCTGATACGAAAGATAAAACGCAGGCTTCTCAGGTGTAATATCTACAACTTTTCTTTTTGTTTAGCATAGGGTGTCCATATATCACACACATAACTGTGTGTATAAAAACACGCCATTTTTGTATTCACAATAAAAGTATTACATATAGCAGTTTCAAAAATTCTGAAAAACCCAAACACTTACAAACCCCGAAACACATCAGATTTGAAGGATTACTTTTTCTGTATTATTTCTCATATTTTGTCTTTCAGATACATTTATTTATATATTTTATGTTCTTCTATCTAATATATAATGTAATCTTGTTGAATTTTCAAAGTCAGACCCAAATGGTTATACGTCTAAACATATCGATAATTGATTCTAACTAGGCTATTTTTCCTTTCACTGTATTATTTGTACGAATATATTTTATTTCGCTTTAG